>CM067171.1:8654109-8669876 GCA_034093135.1 Erigeron breviscapus | reverse complement strand
TCTTTGAATGTTTCAAAACTTCATGTTTATGTTTAAGCAAGTAAACATAACCATAACGACTGAAATCATCCGTAAACGTTATGAAGTAGCTAGCTCCTTTTCTTGACACATGTCTAAATGGGCCGCAAACATCGGTATGAATGAGTCCAAGAAGATCTTTAGCCCTCTCCGGTTTATGCGAAAAAGGTTTTCTCGTCATTTTGCCGGAAACACATGACTCGCATTTATCAAATGATTCATCATTTAATTTTAAGATCCCTTCACGTTGAAGTCTTTCAATGCGATTTTTGCCAATGTGTGCAAGACGACAGTGCCAAAGATAGGTAGAGTCCAAGTTAGTCTTGGCTCTTTTGCTAACATTATACATTGAATAATCATTTAGTGAATCACAACCACGCATATCAATTTCATAAATACCATTATTATCAATAGCATCAAAATAATGAACATTATTTTAGAAACTGAAATACCATTATCATTAAAAACATTAATGAATCCGTTGTGTTTTAACACTGAAACTGAAACTACACCTCTAGTAATAGAGGGTGCATAATGACAATTGTCCAAAACAATAATTAAACCGGAAGGAAGAACTAAATGATATTCTCCAATAGCTTCAACAGGTGCTGGTAGACCATTGCCTACGAACAGCTGCAAAGCTCCGGGCTTCAGCTTCCTCCTTTTCCTAAGTGCCTGTAATTTATTACAGATATGAGTTCCACAGCCAGTGTCATAAACCCATGATTTACGCTTAGTAAAGGAAAATAATTCAATAGTGAAGATACCTGAAGCACTAGCATTGCTAGCTTGCTTCTTCTTCACATTCAACTCGGCAAGATACTTGGGACAGTTCCTCTTCCAGTGCCCGACTTCATTACAATGATGACAGGTCTGGTCTTTAGCCGGATGCTCTTTCTTAGCCGGAGGGTTTTCTTTGGTTTGGGGGGATTAGCAGCTTGCTTACCCTTGCCTTTACCATCAAACTTGCCTTTAGCTTGGTGCGATTTCTTAGCTTTCTGGATCCGACCCCCCTTTATCATAAGGACATTTGGGTCATTGGCCTTCTTTGGAATCGTCTTCTCATATTCAATGAGCATAGCATGAAGTTCATTGACGCTTTTTTCATAGAGTGCATGGTATAGTTTTGCACAAAACCCTCATATTCCTTCGTAAGAGATTTGAGAATCATGCCAACTTTTACCTCTTTATGATAAGCGTACTCCATCGAATCCAACTTGTCAAAAATGCTCTTCATCTTGAGCACATGACTGCTAACCGATTTTCCAGATTCAAGTTTCATGTCATGGAGTTCCACGACTAAGTCGAACAGTTCCACTCCGGCTTGTTTTTCATACAAGGATTTAAGTTCTGTGATCATATCATATGGAGTGTAGAGCTCGAATTGTTTTTGAAGCTCGGGAGACATGCTCGCAAGCATCAAACAACAAACTTCATTGAATCTAGTGTACTGAATCCTATATTCAGCTTTTTCAGCTGCTGTGGATTCAGCACTTGGTTCGGTTGGCCATTGCCTTTCAATGACATCCATGCGTTCCTCAACTCTTAGAACAATTCTCAGTTGATGATACCAGTCATTGAAATTTGATCCATTAAGCTTTTCTCTTTCAAACATTTGCCGAAAAGCATTGGTGTTTGTGGAAGGATTCATTGCCATCTACAAAACAGATTAAGTTCAAAAATCAGTATTTTCGATAATAAATCCTTAGGAAATCAATTACCCAATGTTTATCAAATAAACAATTAATTTCATTAAGGCTAGGATCCAATTGACATACAATCATTTCATCAGTTGATCTGCTAGAATTGATTGTACTCAAAAGGTAAGTGACGAGCAGTAATTGCATTACATGTACAATTCCTAGTAAGAATGGGACCTACAAATTACACTTGATTCATCAAGTGATTTGTAGTCATGTTTTGTCCCATCTTTTTCCACGGGTCAAGGTCTCACCGCTTAACTCGCTTTAAGTCGTCCAACCAAGAACGCGTAAATTTGTCCACCACTGTGTACCAGTGAGTGGGATTTGCCATGCAACTGCCATTTCACCACTGTGTACCAGTGAGTAAAACAACAGCCACAAGTGTCCTTTGCAAATTGGATGGCAAATGACTTAAGTTTATTGGGTCAATCAATTTGATGTGTGATCAAAAAGTTATGTTTTGCATATCTTCTAAACATAATATGTTTATAAAACTCATTTTTTATTGCCTTTAAATACAAAAGAGCTCGGTAGCTCCATTTGAACGCACAAAGAAGCGCAAGGGCAAAGGTTTGCGATGAACGCAATTAAAAACCCGCCCTTTTAGGAGGCTAACGCACTCCGACTTATACCTTTCTTAGAGTTTGTTCAAATGGGTGAGCCGGTGTATCTTTTGATTTTAGGGCACCAATTTTATAAACAAAATCATTATTTCAATGTAATTTAGTCAAGTTTAATTTTCGAAAACCAATTTTGCACACAATTTTCTTAAAGGGCAAAACTAAACTTTTACTAAATACAAACACGTAACAATTAGGTATCCATCCTCGGTAAGGCCACTATGGTTTAAGATTGGCCCCCCTTTCTCAAGGAAAAGGTCCACATAATCAAGTAAACTTGATTACAAAAGCCAAAATTTAATAACAAATTTATCACATAGACACATAAGGTGCTGATCTTAAAAATCCAGCAGCTTCACGACCCATTTAGGCTTAGAGGATGGCCGAACTGGACTTAGCACAGAACTAAAAAGTTGTAGCCCTATGAGTCAAGTATCTACTGTAAAGATTTTCAGCTTCTAACTCCTTACGGTTGATAAGTTATGATCGTTTTAGTGAACTGGTGTCAAACAGGAATTTTCACAAAACTTAATCACATTGTCACACAATTAGTTATTCAATTATCTAGCATAATTAACCCTAATGATCAAGATTTCATATCAATATATCTAAGTAATCATCATGAATAATTTGCATGAAAAATTCATGATTTTTACTTCTATTTAACAATTAAATAATTAAAGGTACACCATAAATACATGCAATTTATCAAATAAACATGTAATTAATCAAAACTTGGATTAGGAAACTTAAAAAAAAACAATTTTTTTTTATTTATTTTTCCAGAATTTCGAAGTATATATATATATTGGAAAAAAAGATACAAATAATATATCCTTTTTAAATAATGTAATTAAATTACAAAAATTAATTTAAATATATATATAAATCCGAAAAAAATAAAACTCAAGAACCCTAACCCCCCTTCAAGTTTTGATCTAATTGGTAATCAAAAAACATACATAGTAGGCTCGTGATACCACTGTTGGAATGTATAACAAATTATCTAATTAAATCACAAAGCACGCAACGAAAGATTTAAACTATGTAGATAATTAATTAACCAAAAGAGAAAGCATATACCTTTAATTGAAGATGATAGCTTTTTTTTTTTTTTTTTTTTTTTTTTTTTTTTTTTTTTTTTTTTTTTTTTTTTTTTTTTTTTTTTTTTTTTTTTTTTTTTTTTTTTTTTTTTTTTTTTTTTTTTTTTTTTTTTTTTTTTTTTTTTTTTTTTTTTTTTTTTTTTTTTTTTTTTTTTTTTTTTTTTTTTTTTTTTTTTTTTTTTTTTTTTTTTTTTTTTTTTTTTTTTTTTTTTTTTTTTTTTTTTTTTTTTTTTTTTTTTTTTTTTTTTTTTTTTTTTTTTTTTTTTTTTTTTTTTTTTTTTTTTTTTTTTTTTTTTTTTTTTTTTTTTTTTTTTTTTTTTTTTTTTTTTTTTTTTTTTTTTTTTTTTTTTTTTTTTTTTTTTTTTTTTTTTTTTTTTTTTTTTTTTTTTTTTTTTTTTTTTTTTTTTTTTTTTTTTTTTTTTTTTTTTTTTTTTTTTTTTTTTTTTTTTTTTTTTTTTTTTTTTTTTTTTTTTTTTTTTTTTTTTTTTTTTTTTTTTTTTTTTTTTTTTTTTTTTTTTTTTTTTTTTTTTTTTTTTTTTTTTTTTTTTTTTTTTTTTTTTTTTTTTTTTTTTTTTTTTTTTTTTTTTTTTTTTTTTTTTTTTTTTTTTTTTTTTTTTTTTTTTTTTTTTTTTTTTTTTTTTTTTTTTTTTTTTTTTTTTTTTTTTTTTTTTTTTTTTTTTTTTTTTTTTTTTTTTTTTTTTTTTTTTTTTTTTTTTTTTTTTTTTTTTTTTTTTTTTTTTTTTTTTTTTTTTTTTTTTTTTTTTTTTTTTTTTTTTTTTTTTTTTTTTTTTTTTTTTTTTTTTTTTTTTTTTTTTTTTTTTTTTTTTTTTTTTTTTTTTTTTTTTTTTTTTTTTTTTTTTTTTTTTTTTTTTTTTTTTTTTTTTTTTTTTTTTTTTTTTTTTTTTTTTTTTTTTTTTTTTTTTTTTTTTTTTTTTTTTTTTTTTTTTTTTTTTTTTTTTTATCTATTTGCTTATATTATACCAGATCTTTTAAATTTCATGATGTTTTCTATGTCACTTCAGAGATGCAAGCTTGAGTGCTATTTAAAAACTCATATTGTGTTAAAAAAATAAAATCAAAGGCATCTATTAAGAATTGTGGTTTCTGTCGTTTTTCACAATTTTCTAAATACTAATATGTCTAAACTTTGAAGTATTATGTTTTATGGTTATAAACAAAGTATGTTTAAATTTAAATTTAAAGATTCTAGTCTACTGTCAATTTTCTATTACATATGTTTATATATAATTTCAAAAAAGATGATTTTTATATATAAACATCAAGTACTCTGAAAATTTTTTCCCGTTGAAAGGAGTCCCATTTGCAAGTTTTGCCCTAATATAAATTTATATTGGGATGTTTTTAGAGACTTCCTAGCTAAATTTGGAAAGACAGTCCTTTATTCCCTTCTTGAACAAGGGATAAAGACTTCTTGAACAAGGGATAAAGACGGCAGCCGACTGTGCCAGCGACGCATACAAAAGAGATGACTGCAGAAGGAGGCTAATTGAAGCTGATGATTGGAAGATATGGCTTCAAGTTATGCCAATCTTCTTGGGTTTGGGAAGGAAGACATGGAAATCAAAGTGTAAGGAACGTGTTTATGTTGAAGCTCATGGGATACAAAGAAAATACAAGATTATGATTAAACGCCAGCTCATTGTGTTATTTGCCGAATCCAAGAAAATGGTTGCCGGAAAACACCACATCCACTATATGTGATATGTGTGTCTGGAAAATATATTACCGGCAAAGGATTTTCTTAATAAGCTTCTCTACAATCTTCTCTACTCATTACCTTAGAAAGAAATATATCTTTATACCATCTAAAATCTTGTAATTTTCTACATGTTAAATTTAATAATATTAAAGAATTTCTTTCTTGATAATCACTAGGACTTCCTACAAAATGTTTTATTATAGCAAATATTAAAGTATTTATTATATCAGTTGTTTCTGTTTGTATTTCTTGATTATTTGTACTTTCATTTTTAACGACTATTATCTTTTTAGCATTTTGAATAAATTGTCTACAAGAAGGTTTAATACCTACAAAATATATGAAAAAACTTTATATAGATTATCTAGTGCCAATGGATCTAGATTAAATGTTAATTACAAATTATCAAATGTACATATTTGCAAAGAAAACTATTGTTATAAAACTCAATTAATTCTAATAAAAGATTTAACTTCTCAAATATTATTAGGATCACCATTTAAGATATTTTCAAAATTTGATATGAAATCAGGATTTTGGCAAATTCAAATTGGTGAAAAGGATAAGTATAAGACAGGTTTTAATGTACCTTTTGGACATTACGAATATAAGAGGGAAAGAAAGCAACATATAGTCAACCTACCTTATATTAAGGAATTTAATGAAAAGGATATTCCAACAAAATCTAAAGCAATACATATGTCTCAAGAATTAGAAACTTATTGCAAGAAAGAAATACAAGAATTATTAGATAAGAAATTAATTAGACCATCCAAGTCCCCTTGGTCTTGCTCAGCTTTCTATGTTCAAAATAGTGTGGAGCCTCTTCTTTTGAATAATTGAGAATTGTCTTCTTTTTGAATAGTTGAGGTCCAATACCACTTTGTCTTCTTTGGAATTATTGGAATCTTCTTTTTGACAAAAATGGATACATGATTGATACTTCTTTTGATTATAGCCGTTCCTTTTGCAAAAGTAAAATTATTGGTTTTGATAAAAGGTCTTTTGTCTTTATCTTAAATGATTGATCTTGAAAATGCATTATTATTATTATAATTTATTATTATTATAATTTATTATTACTAGTTTTTTATTACATCATATCATATGGGTCTTGAGAATCTTGAAATACTTCAGTGTCTGGTGATGATTTCCTTGAAGGAGATGGTGAATGCCGAATTTCATTAAAAATTTTTAATATTTCTTCTTGAGAACTGCAGGCTTGAATCCTTTGAATATACTCTTGATCTTCTTTGTGAATTTTAGAATCTTGAACTGGAGACTTGAGACTTTTTTCGTATTGATTTGTTAATTCCTTGTAATATCTGTTGACAACTTGAACATTTGCTTTTTCTATAGAAAACTTATTCCACCATTTGAATTTATATTGTCTATAGAGTAAAGGTGGAGAAAGTTCTGTATTTTTCTCTTCTTCGAAAATATAAGTCCATGAAGATATCCATGGGATTCTAAATGTACTCATAAATTGTAAAGTGTATTCGAAAATAGGGGTTCCATCTTGTTGAAAATAATTTGTAAACTTTGAGAATGCCTCGGATATATCTTTGGGAAAAGCTTCAGGTCGAATTCCCATATATTTAAACCATTTGATAAACCATGTAGGATAAATATTTGAGAAATCGTCATCAAATTGGAAAAACCAAGAATGATCATAATTTCTTAATAAAAAGGTTTTTTCCCAAGTTTCTTGATAATCATAATAATTATACTGAGGATAAGGAGGAAAATTTGAAAGAGTTTTTGAAATATAAGGCTTTGAATTCCAATCTTCTAAAGTAAGGACTCTTAAAATCTTAACTTGACTATAAGCTATTTTAGAGGGATCTTCTTTATTAAAATTGTGTCGAATTATTACAGATTCTGAATCAATGAGAATAGCTTGATAATACTCTCTGGTTTTATATTCTCCATTATAGAAATGACAACCTGGGGTATAGAAATCATAAAAGAAAAAACTTTTTTGCACCTTTTCAACTTCTATTGATTATAATATTTTTATAATCTTAGTATTGGGGTTTGTAAGATAAGGAATGGTAGCTGGAGAATTGGATGATGAAGCAGATGGGGTTGATCTTTGAACGATAGGTTTTGATTCTAAGGTTTGTATAATGGATGAAAATGAAGGTTTAGGTCTTGGGCCTGGAGTTAATGGAGCAAATCTATTTTGTATTATCGGAAGTGGTGGAAAATGAGGTGTATTTGAAGGAGATCTTGAGAATTGAGAATTTGATAATTGAGAACTTGAGAATTTGTTTTTTGCTAAAACAATCTTTTTTGAAGAATTTGATATATATATATATATATATATATATATATATATATATATATATATATATATATATATATATATATATATATATATATATATATATATATATATATATATATATATATATATATATATATATATATATATATATATATATATATATATATATATATATATATATATATATATATATATATATATATATATATATATATATATATATATATATATATATATATATATATATATATATATATATATATATATATATATATATATATATATATATATATATATATATATATATATATATATATATATATATATATATATATATATATATATATATATATATATATATATATATATATATATATATATATATATATATATATATATATATATATATATATATATATATATATATATATATATATATATATATATATATATATATATATATATATATATATATATATATATATATATATATATATATATATATATATATATATATATATATATATATATATATATATATATATATATATATATATATATATATATATATATATATATATATATATATATATATATATATATATATATATATATATATATATATATATATATATATATATATATATATATATATATATATATATATATATATATATATATATATATATATATATATATATATATATATATATATATATATATATATATATATATATATATATATATATATATATATATATATATATATATATATATATATATATATATATATATATATATATATATATATATATATATATATATATATATATATATATATATATATATATATATATATATATATATATATATATATATATATATATATATATATATATATATATATATATATATATATATATATATATATATATATATATATATATATATATATATATATATATATATATATATATATATATATATATATATATATATATATATATATATATATATATATATATATATATATATATATATATATATATATATATATATATATATATATATATATATATATATATATATATATATATATATATATATATATATATATATATATATATATATATATATATATATATATATATATATATATATATATATATATATATATATATATATATATATATATATATATATATATATATATATATATATATATATATATATATATATATATATATATATATATATATATATATATATATATATATATATATATATATATATATATATATATATATATATATATATATATATATATATATATATATATATATATATATATATATATATATATATATATATATATATATATATATATATATATATATATATATATATATATATATATATATATATATATATATATATATATATATATATATATATATATATATATATATATATATATATATATATATATATATATATATATATATATATATATATATATATATATATATATATATATATATATATATATATATATATATATATATATATATATATATATATATATATATATATATATATATATATATATATATATAATACCTTTATATAAATATATATTTATGCATATCTACTTTTGTAATCTTGGTTGACTTTATATCTCTTTGCTTTTCTAAGCTCGATTGACTACTATTAAATGAATGATGATCTCATATAATTCGATCACATGTGTACTATCATGATAACATATGTATGCAAGTATTTTGTAAATGAATGTTTCATGAGATTAGTTGTTGATCACATGTGTACAATGATGAACATATGTATGCAAGTATTTTATAAATAAATTTTTCATGAGATTAGTTGTTGATCACATGTGCACGAACAATCACGTAGACATTGTAAATGAGTGTTTTCAAATGGTGGGTAGTGTAAATATCTCCCATTATTATTATTTTTTTATATATGTTTTATGAGCATTTATGTATTATAAACTTTATGATTTAATTTAATGTTATACACACCTAATAAAAAAAGAATGTCTGATATATATAAACATAGAAAAATTTTATGTTCACACCTCCAAAAAATTAAGTTTATACGTTTCCTCTCGATTAAATTTATTTGAATTTAATAAAATCTTTTATCTAGTTTCTACCAGGTTAGTTTTTGATTTTTTTTATGAATAGGCTATTAATTAATTTTAAAATTTTATTACGAATAAAATGTTACTAAAGAATATGAATTTAATAAAGAAAAACAATTAATGTAGTTCCTGGAAATGTGGAAATGTTACATACATATCGGCTCTAGACTTTTCAAGAGAAGAAAACTTTACTAATTTACTATTATATCCTTTTATAAAAGATTCTTAAAAGTTCTTGCCTTTTTAGGAGTTCTCAAAATAACCTTTCCCTATATATTTGAAAAGTTATTTTGAGAACCTTTAAAAAGTCAAGAACTTTTAAGAACCTTTAAAAATGATCATGACCTTTAAATCTTTAGATCAATGGCTTAAAGTAAATATGGTATTTTGGTAATTAACTATAAATCTAAATATCAATTTATTAATGAAAAGGGTAATTTAGTCAACAAAAATTTAATAAAAACCGTTCCCTACTAAAAACGACAGCATATAATCAACAATACTGAATAACATGGAAAACGGATTCCGTTGATATATTGAGGCTATTAACCCGACAGTAAACCAATAAGGAATAAACAATAGAGAATCACCAAAACGAGGAAGGAATAATAAATCCATTGGATCAATTCGATGAGACGGTGATAGTGTGAAACAATAAGGAAAATTAGTTCTTGTTGCCTTGTGATGGAATTTTGAAACAATATGAAATCACTTCCATGTTTGACTATTCCAATAAAAAATAATCTCCTTTTGTTTTATTTTAGTTTTAGATTAGCAGTAAATATTTGTGATGTCGATCACATCCCGCTTAAAGATTTTATTTTTTATTTTTAAGTATTGATACAACAACAACAACAACAACAAGGGTACCCAATCCCGGCATAAGCCGGGCTATGGGGGAGGTATGATGTAGACAGACCTTACCTCTACTCAAAGGTAGAGAGGCTGCTTCCAGATCCACCGAGGTGGAAGGGACCTCCGGCCCGGGTGAAAAAAATAGGGTTAGATCCACCGGAGTGGAAGCTTAACCGGGATCTTCTCGATCTCAAACTCTCAATCTCAACCTCTCAATCACAATCTCAGCCCCAATCACGGATCTAGATTTGGATCTAGAGAGCCGTTGGGAGCGTTGGGGAGGAGAGAGGGCAGAGAGAAAGAGAGTTAGAGAGAGAAAGATATATATACTTGTTTTTGGTTTGTTGATGTTTCAGAATTCAGAATAGTGTGTTTGTTTATATGTATATATGTGTATCTTTTAAATTTATTTTTTATTTTTAAGTATTGAGTATTGAGTATATATATACTTGTTTTTGGTTTGTTGATGTTTCAGAATTCAGAATAGTGTGTTTGTTTTGTATATATGTGTATCTTTTAAATTTATTATTTATACTCTTGTGTAAAAAAGTCTATAGTACAATTTTGTTCTTATTCAATATATTGTTTGTTCTTTTCATATATATATGTATTTTTTTCATAGGATTAGTTGTTGACCAATGGGCTTATAGCCCAGTTGTACCCAGACCTCAGTAACCAGTGGGCCCACAAGAGGGTTGCTACAATGTGCAGACCCAGGTTCGATCCTGAAACTCTTGTGTGTGTATTCCATGGTGAAATGAGGGAGTGCCCAGGGAGTCAGCCTGCTGGGATGGTTTCATGGCTGGTACCAAAGTGTACCGGGGGTTAAGGTGTCCCCTCCCAGCTTCACCTTTTTTGCTACAATAGGATTAGTTGTTGATCACATGTGTACTATGATGAGCATATGTATGCAAGTATTTTGTAAATGAATGTTTCATGAGATTAGTTGTTGATCACATGTGTACAATGATGAGCATATGTATGCAAGTATATTTTATAAATAAACGGTTTATGAGATTAGTTGTTGATCACATGTGTACAATGATGAGCATATGTATGCAAGTATTTTGTAAATGAATGTTCATGAGATTAGTTGTTGATCACATGTGTACAATGATGAGCATATGTATGCAAGTATTTTGTAAATGAATGTTTCATGAGATTAGTTGTTGATCACATGTGTACAATGATGAGCATATGTATGCAAGTATTTTGTAAATGAATGTTTCATGAGATTAGTTGTTGATCACATGTGCACGAACAATCACGTAGACAAATACATTGTAAATGAGTGTTTTCAAATGGTGGGTAGTGTAAATATCTCCCATTATTATTATTTTTTTATATATGTTTTATGAGCATTTATGTATTATAAACTTTATGATTTAATTTAATGTTATACACACCTAATAAAAAAAGAATGTCTGATATATATAAACATAGAAAAATTTTATGTTCACACCTCCAAAAAATTAAGTTTATACGTTTCCTCTCGATTAAATTTATTTGAATTTAATAAAATCTTTTATCTAGTTTCTACCAGGTTAGTTTTTGATTTTTTTTATGAATAGGCTATTAATTAATTTTAAAATTTTATTACGAATAAAATGTTACTAAAGAATATGAATTTAATAAAGAAAAACAATTAATGTAGTTCCTGGAAATGTGGAAATGTTACATACATATCGGCTCTAGACTTTTCAAGAGAAGAAAACTTTACTAATTTACTATTATATCCTTTTATAAAAGATTCTTAAAAGTTCTTGCCTTTTTAGGAGTTCTCAAAATAACCTTTCCTATATATATCAATATCAATATCAATATCAAAATCCTCATCGGTAACATATTTTCCATACACACTTATCACATCCGGTGCTTTTGATGTTTTTCGACAACCTCTTTCCTTACTCAGCAAGTAACACGATGAGCAGGCCTTTGTTCATCTGGGATTTGGCATTTGCGAGATCAATGAATATTTTCTTGGAAATTATCTTGCATTTTCTCATTTATCCCCCGAACTTCAACATAAATACGTACCCATTTCTCATCCACCTGGATTTTCATGTCTTTATTTCCATGGCCAGGAAGACTGGCTATAATTTCAAGCCATATCTTCCATCAAGATCTTCAATTAGCTTGCTTTTATAGTCGTCGTCTTGTATGCTTTGATGGTACATTCATTCACGTCCCTATCTCTTGTTCAAGAAGGGAATAAAGGAATGTCTTTCCAAATTTAGTTGCAAAGTCTGTAAAAACAACCCAATAATTTTATATTAGGGGAAAATACTAAACAAAGAAAGAAATAAAAGAAAAGAAATGTACGAAGTGATTGATGAGCGTTAATTTTATGATAAATTCACCCATCATAAGGCCACATTTCAATGCTTAAATGAGTTAATATTCCGGAACTATTGGTACTTAATGGATTCGATGTAAATGCAGGTTCACGGAAGATGCGAGTGAGGGTAAATGACATCAATCAACTCAACATGAAGGCCTATGAAGTTACAAGACACAAGGAGGCAATTCGGGAGTCGAACGAAGCAAATCAAGTGCAGCAGGAGCTGCCAGCGCCGCTGGCACCCTTGCCAAGCGCCGCTAGCCCAACACCAGCAGGCCCCAGCGCCGCTGGGCCTGGGAGGCCCAGTTCAGCAACCGACTTTCACCTCTATTTATACGAAAGCAGCCCTCAAAACCCTAAAAGAGAGCCGATTCAGCAGCCCTAGCCGCCACATACAAACCCTAGATCGACTTTGCAGATTCCAAGGAGGTTTTGGAGCTTCTAACACCTTCCGATCTTCATCTTCTATCTAGATCTATCTCTTTTATTTACTTTTGTTAGGACCAGTTTTACTGTAACTGGCCAGTCTCCAGTTGCATCTGGAGACTACGAAGATTTGTCCAGAAATATATTGAAGTCCAGTTGCAACGTACAGTTAACGCAACTGAAGACTTCCTCCAGTTGAGATCTGACCAGATGAAGAATCATTCCAGTTGAAGTCGAAGACAACAAGTGGAAGATAAAGAATGACAATGGCAGCGAAGCCCAGTTGACATTCTACTCAGATACAAACTGGAGAACATCAGTGTAAAGTACTTACAAAGCTTTACACTGATTACGAGGAAAAGACCTTTATGCTTTATGTGCTATTACACGGATAAAAGGATTTATCTATGTATAAAGTACAAAAGGTACATAAAGCAGGTTGAGAAAAGTTACTTTATTCTGTAACTTTACACAGCATTTTAAGGAATTAAATGTTATTCCTTAAATGTTCTCAACCATATTTGTACGGCCAAAGTTGACATCCCAATGTCAACTTTGCCTATAAATAGAGGTCTTTGCACAACAAGAAAATAACTTTGCATACCTGCAATATTCTTGGTGAACTTGTGTAATATTCTCTCAATCGCAAAAAGGAACATTTCACAACTTTAAGTGTTTCGATTGTTTAGAGAATTTCCAAGTGTAGATCAATTGTAGTTCATAGGTTGTTAGGATATTTACACACTTGTATTATCTTGGTTCCGCAACAACCTTGTAATTTATTTAAAGTTAATAAATAAATTACACTTGAAAAATACATATTGTCTCACCAATTTACTTTACAAGTACTTTCTATTATTGCATTGTCTTTTACTTATTGACACTTTAATAAGTAATCTATCCAAGAACTTGGTATACACTCACTGCAACTGGTCGTCTCCAGTTCAGTGTTTATATTACAAAGTAACCCCACCATCGACATAGAGGTGTCTTCAGATAGTACCATCTATTGAGTTGGGACTTACAACTTTTAGTTGGTAAACAATGTCTTTCATCTTTTTAGACTTTGTTATTCCTTTAATAATGTTAGGCTAGTAGGCTGAATACTTGTTTGGATCAATGTGATCATGTAGACGTTTATTTGTTAGATCTGTTGGATTGTGTTTACTGTTTGTTGTCGATCCATGTTTTATGAGTTCTTCATATTGTTATCGGTTCTATATCTGCATGTATTGATTTATATCTGATGATCGGTCTATAATCATACACTAGGATTAATACATAAAGATGGAAAACACTAGTCGGTCTATAACTAGGAGTAAAAGGTGATTCACTTATAACTGAGGGATCCAGAACCATAATAATTAGAATAAATTGAACATGATGCTTAACAATGTCAGACGCGATCTAGTGACATGGAAACGTGCACTGTGGTCACCGGAGGGAATTATTATCTGGTCATGGCTTAAGAGCCGGGTATATTAAAAGACGAATTAGTAACACAAACTTAGGTGATTAAAGCTTAAACAATGAATCTAATGAGAATTTGTTTAAAGGGTGGTGTGAGTCTAGGAACAACACTAGTTACTTAGGCAAAGTGAATCTAACGAGAATCTGAGCCGTGATTAAGTTTTCTAACAGTCTAGCAAATGGGTAGGATAAGTAATCTGGTCGTACCATGAGATCGGAGATGCCAAACAAGTATTTTAATTTTATTACTGTTATTTGTTTTTTCAAACTCTTTTTCAGATTAAGCCTATTGCTGAATAAGCGGTTGCGGCTTCTATTTACTTTTTAATTGCATTAGTTTAATAGGAAATCGTGACAACCCCAACCGCTAGAATTACACACATTATTAGACTAGGTAGTGCAAGCGTCCCTGCGAACGATCCTGTACTTACCACAACACTATCTACTTTTGATCGGGTCCACTGCTCGTTAGTTTGCGTTTTGTTGAGGTATTTACTTGTACAACATTTTATAAATTTAAAACAGTGCTTTCTTAATTAAAAAATCATTTTTCGAAAAACCTAAACGCATCAGTGATAAACCATTCTAACTCTCGATAATCACCTGCTACCTATAGTTTTTAGCGAAGCCCAACTTAAAGAAGGCCTGAAAAGAGGAGTGGGCAGAGGAGTTGGGCCTGGGTTGGGCCACTCTCCAGGAGCAGATGAGTTTTTCTTTATAACTTATGCTTTTGGTGCCATACCGGTATCTAACGCAAATTTCACGAGTTTTTTGGCTATGTTTTCAAGATTCCAGCCATGTGTTCAACATAAAACATCTAAATTTTAGTATGTTCTTAACTATAAAGTCTAAGCTACACTTGAATCAAAGTTATTGTTGGAAGAAAAGGGGTAAAATCACCAAGTATATAGGGTCTTAAGTAAAAATAGAAAATGGGATATGAAGTTATTTTTTAAACTGATGTTTTAATTGTATTTGTCTTACTTAAAGTGAAAATCAAATTACCCTTTTTTCAGTCTCTTTCTTTCCATAAATTTACATCATCAAATCTGAGGTG
>CM067171.1:8621609-8646609 GCA_034093135.1 Erigeron breviscapus | reverse complement strand
GCGACTTGTGGTGGCGGTTGGGTTGAGGGGTGTTGTTGTTGGGATAGCCATTGTTGATAGTTTAGCCATTGTTGGAATTGATAATCGTTTGGTGATGGTATGTAGGGTGGATATTGTGGTGTGGATGGTGACGTGTGAGATACTTGAGATGGAGCCGACGAGTTGATGGGCGAGTAGTTAAGCGCCGCGTTAAAGAAATCGTCACCCCGTTGATTAAAGTTCCTAGACATTTTGTATGGTGAAGATGGGTGTTGTTTTGGAGAAGATGATAGATATAGATATATATATATGTGTACAGATATAGATATATACAAATGTATATATGCATGCTTTGGAGAAGATGGGTCTGGCCAACATGACCGTTTGTATGCATGCATGTATGGGGGTGGTCAATGTGACCGTTTGAACCCAACGGCTACATCAAATTCAAATTTAGTCCAATTAAAAAAAAAAAAAAAAAACATTTGTATCTCGTCTCTGTGGGAACGGGTAGGCTGAAAACGAACGAAGGACGAGTCACACCTAGTGGTGTGCACTCGTCCTCCAGGCTTGGACGAACGGGGGAACGAGCCATAACGAGGGCACTGTGACTACTCTAACAAACATCATATATGGAAAAGTCAAAAGCAACTCCCAAGTACCAATTTATTCGGTTATTAATTTTTTGGATTTTGATAAGCCATAAATTGGAGAGGAGGTCAAAAACCTTATCTCATGTTGGTTGTACGATGTGTTGGTTATTTATTTTTAGTTATGTTATAGTCTTCTACTTGTGCTTTAGTATAGATATATAGTTTATAAATACAAGTGAACCTATCCAAATAATTATAGCCTGACAATGGGAAATCCTTCGTGTGTTTTTTAATTTAATAATGCTTGAAAAAATTATGCTTATAATCTAGGTAAATCAACTGCCATAGCGGCTATGTAAACTAATCAGTTTTTAAGTTTTTAGTTATGTTGCTTTATATTTGACATCCACTATTTTAATTTTCTTCTCATCACAATAACAACCTAACTCGGTATATATGAGTAAATTTGTAAATGTTCTTTCTTTATTGGTTTTGGAGTATTTTTTTTTTGTTAGAACGTACCTTATGCCTTCGTCCCGTGGTTCGAGGAGGGAAAACCAAAATGATGGCTCGGCGCTCGAAGAAGAATAAGGAACCAATGATCGACACACAGTCAAGACAAAGCGAATTGGTCCGAGTTAGAAATGAAAATTCTAACCGAATGTTGGATCGACGCTTCTGAGGATCCGATCATGGGCAAGGACCAAACCGGCGATTGTTTTTGGGGAAAAATTATAAAGAACTACAATGCCCAAGTGACCATTCAATGAAGGCCGAATCAATTGTCGGGAAAATTGAGAAAGATCAAAGAAAAAGTGGGAAAGTTCCCTCCATTTGGACGTCATCTGGTTCTTGTTTCTATGATATTCCACTTGTGCATTGTAGTTCTCAATCACCGTGTCCCAGAAATTGTCACCCGTTAGATCATTTCCAAAAACTGGATCCTCAGACGCATCGAGCCAACACTCGGTCAAAATCTTCATCTCGTACTCGGTCCAAGCTTTCTTCGAGTCAAGCGATGGCTCGACTGCAGCTCCCTTTTTGCGGTTCGCCATTCGTTTTACTTTCCTTTTTGGTTGGGAAGGCTCGGGTGCATCGACTGGTGGTGGCTGTGGTGCGGCTGGTGGTGGCTGTTGTGGTGGTTGGGGTGCGACTTGTGGTGGCGGTTGGGTTGAGGGGTGTTGTTGTTGGGATAGCCATTGTTGATAGTTTAGCCATTGTTGGAATTGATAATCGTTTGGTGATGGTATGTAGGGTGGATATTGTGGTGTGGATGGTGACGTGTGAGATACTTGAGATGGAGCCGACGAGTTGATGGGCGAGTAGTTAAGCGCCGCGTTAAAGAAATCGTCACCCCGTTGATTAAAGTTCCTAGACATTTTGTATGGTGAAGATGGGTGTTGTTTTGAAGAAGATGATAGATATAGATATATACAAATGTATATATGCATGCTTTGGAGAAGATGGGTCTGGCCAACATGACCGTTTGTATGCATGCATGTATGGGGCGGTCAATGTGACCGTTTGAACCCAACGGCTACATCAAATTCAAATTTAGTCCAATTAAAAAAAAGAAAAAAAAAACAAGTTTCATTTTGTCAATATTGGTACCTAACGGCTCATTTTTGATTTATACATATATATACACTATCATTCACATATATTTCACACATTACACCCACATATCTCTATATTTCATACATTACAACATTTCCTAATCAACCATGTCAAACTTCAACAACCAACGAGCCGACGATTTCTACAACGCGACTTTAAACTTCACACCCGCAAACTCAAGTTCGGCACCCCAAATTTCGATCGTTTTCATCTCCCGTGCCTCCAATCCAACCGATGATGTATGCGAATGACCCCCGTTTTCATCAATTTATGCAAACTTATTTCAATCAATTCTCGCAACCACAACAACAACCAATGATGTATGGCGGGTCATCTTCATCGACACCATGTCCACCCGATCCCATCCCCACTCCCGTACCTGACCCCACACCCGACCCGAACTGTCCCGCCGCCGAGGAGGGAAAACCAAAACGATGGCTCGGCGCTCGAAGAAGAATAAGGAACCAATGATCGACACACAGTCAAGACAAAGCGAATTGGTCCGAGTTAGAAATGAAAATTCTAACCGAATGTTGGATCGACGCTTCTGAGGATCCGATCATGGGCAAGGACCAAACCGGCGATTGTTTTTGGGGAAAAATTATAAAGAACTACAATGCCCAAGTGACCATTCAACGAAGGCCGAATCAATTGTCGGGAAAATTGAGAAAGATCAAAGAAAAAGTGGGAAAGTTCCACTCCATTTGGGCGAGCTACGATTCGAATAGGGAGAGTGGTGAGGACGATAATCAAGTGATAGAGCAAGCCCGTTTGGAGTTCTTCAATCAAACCAAATCTCAATTTAACATGTATGATTTTTGGAAGCTTTTGAAAGATAGGCCGAAGTTTTTTCAAGTTTCGGGTGTTGATGTGATGGGTCGAACCATGGAGAAAAGGCGACAACACATCGATATATTTGATAGTGATGATGAGCTGCTCGACCCGATTGACCTTTCAGAGCCTGACATTTTTGGCCGTGACCCATTTGTGGCTCCTACTAGGTCAAAGACGCCACGAACCTCGGGCACATCTGATGCGGGGTCGTCTCGGTCATCGGGTTCGGACCTAGCCGCTCGACTTGAAAGGATTGGGAGAACCAAAGAAGCGCTTATGGAAGAGCAACGAGAATCTCTTGCCATGATTCGTAAGGAGGAAAAGAAGCGCACCATGTACTCGGCTCTAGCATTTATGGGTCAAACCGAGTGTGACGAGGAAGAAAAGGAATTCATCACACTCGCGAAAAAGAAATTGATAGCCGAGTATAGCCCGTTCGTTCGCGGTCTCAACAACTAATTTATTTTTATTTTTAAGTAATTAGGAATGTTGTTTGTTTTTTTTAAGTATTTAGGATTGTTTTTTTTTAAGTATTTAGGATTATTTGTTTTATTTTTAAGTATTTAGGAATGTTTTTTTTAATTGTATTTTCGTTTTTTTATGTTGTATTGTATTTTATTTTTAATTTTAATGAATTATGTGTGTTGTTTAATTTTTGTTAAATATTGAGGGATTGAAAGTGTAAAGTTGGATAAAGTGTAGAATTAAATAAAAGGTGGGTCCAAGACTAGTCCTGGGTATAAGGTTGGATTTAGGGGGATTAGTCCTTGGATGGTTTTTTGCTGATGTGGTGCTGATTAGGACTAGTCCTTCTGGGGATGAGTCCTGGCATAAGACAGCTTCTTATGTTCTATAGTTATATTTTTTACTGCCTCTTGATATCGATCAAAATCCTTATTAAACTACTTCCTTTGCTACTGGCCTTGTAATTATGCTCTTCTAAGAGCACAAGATGCGGTCACACTGATATCCTTTAGATACGGCAACTGTAAGTCAAGTTAGTGCATTGCTAACTAGTAAACTTCCTGAATCCAAGGTGCTTTATCTCTCAAATGCTCTAAATAGCCTGCTTTCTGCAGCCCTGCTTATTGATTTAATGCGTAAAGGAAGTTGATAAATTAACAAAAACTTATATAAAACTTAAGAATAATCCTAGATGATTCAATAATAAGGCAACAATATACTGGAAATAGTCATATGATTGATTAAAGGAAAGCAGTTTTAATACAATAGTTTTGATAATATTAACAAACCCTAAACCACCAACGGTTACATCGAAAATAGAAAACAACAACAATAACGGTAATATCGATTGAAGTGACTGGGAATGTTAAAGAACCCTAATCCCCAAAAGCTGCGTTTATATAGGCAGAGAAACTTCTTGTCAGCACCCTCTTCTTTCCATTTTTCCAGCTTCAGTCCTCCAGACAGTCCTCCAGTTAGTCCTCCAGTTAGTCCTCCAGTCTTGACTTCTCAACCTTACAGCTTCAGTCCTTCACATTCATAAAGCTTACACAAAACGTCCTACAAACAACATTTTAAGTTAATAACAATCAAGTTGTTTAATTTAACACCCTCCCACAACTTAATTGTGGAAGACATCAAAAAGTCCAAGCTTGGCACACAGAATTCCATGTTGAGATTGAGACAGTCCTTTGGTGAATATATCTGCCACATTGTGATCAGAGGCAACCTTAACAATCTCTATAATTCCCTGCACAACTTTATCTCTAGTGAAGAAGAGATCAAGTTCAAAGTGTTTAGTTTTTTCATGAAAGACTGGGTTGGCTGCAATTTGCATTGCAGCCTTGCTATCACATTTAATCTGGACAGGATCATGATAATGGATGCCAAAATCTCTAAGGATTTTTAAAACCCAAATAATTCCACAAGAGACAGAAGCAAGAGCTCTAAACTCAGCTTCTGCAGAAGATCTAGAGATTGTTGGTTGGTTTTTACTTTTCCAAGAAATTAGGGAACCACCTAGAAAGAGATTAAATCCTGTGATGCTCTTTCTGATAGTGACCTTCTTGGCCCAATCAGAATCCACAAAGGCACAAAGAGTAAGAGATGAATTCTCTTTAAAGAGAATTCCTTTACCTGGTGAGCTCTTTAAATATCTTAGAACCCTTAAAGCAATTCTAAGATGTGACTCATGAGGGTCATGCATGAATTGACTCAGAATATGGACAGCAAAGGCTATGTCAGGCCTAGTAAGAGTTAAGTAAATGAGCTTACCAACAAGTTTCTGGTATTCAGTGATGTTATCCAAAGGTTTGTCTGAAGCAATATCCTTTTGGGAGAGAACCAAATTACTGTCAATGGGTGTTTGAGAAGGCTTACACCCAAGAAGCCCAAATTCAGCAATCAAATCCAAGCAATACTTTCTTTGAGACAAGCACATTCCATCATGAGTATCAATAACTTCAAATCCTAAGAAATATCTTAACTTTCCTAGATCTTTAATAGAAAATCTAGTATTGAAAAACTGTTTACAATTTTCAATTTCCTTTATGCAACTACCAGTAATGACAATGTCATCTACATAGACAAGTAAGGCAAGAAACACACTACGAACACTTTTAGTAAATAGATAATAATCAATTTTGCTTTGCAGAAAGCCATATTCAGTTAAAGCATGTGTAAGTTTTTCATTCCATTTCCTAGGGGCTTACTTAAGACCATACAAAGATTTAATAAGTTTGCAAACCCTAGGATCAGATTGTGAATGATAACCAGAAGGAGGAATCATGTAGACATCCTCATCAAGATCACCATAGATGAAGGCATTATTAACATCAAGTTGATACACAGGCCAATGATTTTTCACAGCAATAGTAATAAGACACCTTATAGTAACCATCTTTACTACAGGTGAGAAGGTTTCATCAAAATCAATTCCATCCCTTTGGGAATAACCCTTGGCAACCAATCTAGCCTTATATCTATCCACCTCACCAGTGGATTTGTACTTGATTTTATATACCCACTTGCACCCAATTGGTTCCCTGTTGGGAGGTAACTCAGTTGATTCCCATGTTCCATTCTTATATAAAGCTTCTAACTCAGAATTCATTGCCTCAACCCACAATGGGTCTTTGCAGGCATCATCATAAGAAACATGTTCAGAAAGTTTATTCAAATTGGATGTAAATCAAGCAATTTCAGGGTTAAGTTTAGAGTAACAAACAAAATTAGAAATACTATGTTTAGTTTTAGTGCCAAGAACAAAGTCAGCCAGATTCTTAGGAGTTCTTGGAATTCTAGAGGTCCTCCTAAGGTTAACAGGAGCATCAACAGGTTCAATCCTTTGATTTAAAGAAATATCATTAGCAACAGAATTTCCCTCAGAAGAATTGTTGTCATCAATTGGGGGTGTTGCAGCCAATGAATGATCCCTGGCAGCTACATCTGTGCTACCAAAGAGATCATGTTGATCTCTAGCAGCAGGTTGTGTACCACCAAAGGGATCATTATTACTGCTGCCATCACCTTCACTGACATTTTTTCTCCCTTCATCATTGGGTTTATGGGCATTGGTTGTATCTTGATTATTAAGAAAGACATAATCAGAAGGAAGTAAAGGACTAATATTATTTTCATCATGTGGTTTGTGAGACTCACTAACCATTTTTAAAAGAAAAACATTTTCATAAAACTTGACATCTCTTGAGAACAAGATAGTCTTATTATCTAAACTAAACAACTTGTAGCCCTTTTTCTCATTAGAGTATCCAATGAGAATGCATTTTCAGACCTACTAGAGAACTTGTCATGATTATTTAATGTAGTAGCAAAACAGAGACAACCAAATGCCCCAAGATGGGAGAGACTAGGTTCATGTTTATAAATCAATTCATAGGGAGATTTTCCGAAAAGCACAAAGGAAGGTAACCTGTTGATAAGATAGGTGGCAGTTAGGACACAATCAGACCAAAGATAAAGAGGTATCCCCCCTTGAAACATAAGGGCTCTTGCTACATTAAGCAAGTGCCTAAGTTTCCTTTCAACAACCCCATTCTGTTTGGGAGTATAAGTGCAGGAGGTTTGATGAGTAATGCCATGTTGATTCATGAAAGAGTTCATCCTTTGATTGATGAACTCACTTCCATTGTCACTTCTAACCATTTTAATGTTCTTTTTAAACTGATTTTTAAGGAAGTTGTAAAAAATTACAAAATTATCATAAGTCTCCTCTTTGTTTTTCAACAGATAAACCCAAACAGCCCTGATGTAGTCATCAACAATGGTGAGGAAGGATTTGTATCCTTCTCTACTTTGGACTCTATAAGGACCCCATAAATCTATGTGAACAAGATCTCCCAATGAGTGAGATTTGTGCTCACTTAATGAAAATGGGTCTCTAGTCTGCTTAGCTTTATGACAAACTTCACATGGTGAAGTGACAATGTGATTATCAAGGTTCAACTTCTTTCTAAGATTATGCATGACAGGGTCAGAAGGGTGACCAAGTCTGTTGTACCAAACTTGTGTAGGCAAGTGGCATTCAAACTTGATATGATTACTAACAACATTATTACCTTTAAACTTATTTCGAAAAATATATAAGCCCCCACTTTGTCTACCATTCCCAATCACTTTCTTTGTTTGCAAGTCTTGTATAACACAACTGTTTTGGTCAAAACCAACAAAGGCCTTACTATCCTTAGTCAAACTATAAACAGATAGCAGATTTACACAATATTCAGGAACATATAAAACTCCAAACAGAACAATGTTGTCATCTAATCTAAGATCACCAATTTTCAAAATTCTGGCTTGTGTCCCATTTGGATGACCCATAGTGAGACCAAGCCCAAATATATCATGAACATTAATCAAGAAATTCTCATTACATGTCATATGGGTGTTGGCACCAGAATCAGTAATCCACCCATTTTCATACATTTTGCTTTTGACACTACTATTAAAACAAAAGAATTGTTCAAAGTGAGTATTAAAGAAACAATTAGAATTAAAAAAGGTACCTGCCATATTGGCCTTTAATCCTTTATAAGGAGATTTGTCATTTAACAAGTTCATCAATTTTGCATATTGATCAGAAGTGAGAGTCATGGTAGTACTAGAATCAGTCCTAGAATTGGAACTGGATGGAGAACAAGAGCTAGACACATCATTCATAACAACATTGTTGTTTGTTCTATAAAAATTCTGAGAGGTATTCTTCCTGGCATTAGAATTCCTGCCATAACCAGCAGGATAACCAACCACTTCAAAGCATCTTTCCAAGGTGTGACCAAACTTATGACAACCAGTACACTGTGGAGTATTGTATTGCCCTCTTTTCTCAAAGGTTCTGTTGTTATCAAAAGACTTATTTTCAAAACTTTTTTTGTTGTTATTGTTACCAAAAGATTTTCTTCCATCAAAGGTTTTTGCAACAAAGGCACTATTATGAGGTTTTGAGGAATTGTCACTAGAGTTGCAAGATCTGTGAGATTCCTTTCTAGAAACAATGGTAAAAGCAGCCTTGACAGTGGTCAAAGGATCTTTCATAAGAATATTACTTCTAACTTGTAAGTAAACATTATCAAGTCCCATAAGAAATTGCATTAGTTTTAAAAGTTGATGATGCTCTTGAATTTCCCTGGCTGCATTGCATGTGCAGGTGGGAAGTTTGACAAGAGCATCAAACTGTTTCCAATAAGAATTTATTCTGTGATAATATTCAGAAAGAGAGGTCCCATTTTGAGTTAATGAGTAAATTTTATGATGCAGGTTAAAAATAATGGATCCATCCACTTTGTCATATGTTTCCTTAAGTTCTTCCCAAACATTTTTGGCATTTTTTGAAAAAATTTGTCCCAAATACTACTCTTCAGTAACAGAACTAAGAATCCGTGAAAGAACCACAGAATTACATCTATCCCATTGTTTAGCAAGAACATCATTATCAGTTGGTTTTTCACAAGTACCAGTAACAAAACCCATTTTGTTTTTAGTTTCAAGAGCAAGTTCCATAGCACAAGCCCAAACTCTATAATTTTCAGTCCCTTTTAGTTTAAAACTGATTAAAGGTGTTCCAATAGTGTCACTAGCATGTAAATACAGTTCATCACCAAAATCCAGTTTACTGATCATAGTTCCAAACACATTAACAGTTTCATTTGGATCATGACCACCAGGATCATTAATAACATCCTCATTAATAACATCAGCCATAACAACAAGTAAGCAGAGAGAAATAAAAGCACACAATCAAATAAACAAGAGATGCAGAACAAGATCCTATAGGGAGGCAGGATAAGGAACCAGATTCAGGAACACTTAAGTGTTCAAGACAAGTATTATCCAGATCCCTCTCTTCTACCAAGGTAGAGTTAGTAATAAGCAGATAATAGCAAGCCAAGTAAGCAACAACAACAACTGAATCAGATAATAGCAGATAAAGGGATCCCAATCTATAGGCCAAACTCTTCACACTCAGAGCACTCCAAGTGAGAAACAATTTGCTACTGAAAGGGTAGGAAAGAAGACTTACAGAGGATATCCAACAGTAACTCCAATAAACCAGAAAAGGGACAAAGATAGAGGAATATAAATATTCCTTTATATAAGGCACAAAATCTAGGTTTCAAAGAGTGACAAGATCTAAGAAGATCAGATCTGCAAGCTGAAACCAATAAAGAACTACTCAAATGACAAGACTACAAATCTTAGAGAAGAGGAGTCCCACTCATGAGCAAAAAAGAGGAAAAATATACTAAGTCTCAAGCTCTCTCAGCCTATATAAGGAAAGAGAGAACAAGAATATAGAAAATCAATCGATTGAATACAAAACCCTAAAAAAAGTGATATCAACCGAGAATAATAACAATATTGCGGAATAAGTAATCAATCGATTGAGGATAAACCCTAGAAAGAGGAAAACCCCCAACTCGAGATAAACCCTAACAAGTAATAACCATAAAAGTAAAGATAGATGATAATCAATCGAAACAAACCCAAGTCTGAATCGAGATAATAGCCAATGATGCTTGTGATACCATGATAAATTAACAAAAACTTATATAAAACTTAAGAATAATCCTAGATGATTCAATAATAAGGCAACAATATACTGAAATAGTCATATGATTGATTAAAGGAAAGCAGTTTTAATACAATAGTTTTGATAATATAAACAAACCCTAAACCACCAACAGTTACATCGAAAATAGAAGACAACAACAATAACGGTAATATCGATTGAAGTGACTGGGAATGTTAAAGAACCCTAATCCCCAAAAGCTGCGTTTATATAGGCAGAGAAACTTCTTGTCAGCACCCTCTTCTTTCTATTTGTCCAGCTTCAGTCCTCCAGTCTTGACTTCCCAACCTTACCGCTTCAGTCCTTCACATTCATAAAGCTTACACAAAAGGTCCTACAAACAACATTTTAAGTTAATAACAATTAAGTTGTTTAATATAATGGAGTATTGGCTAATGACATACATTGGCACCAAGTCTTCTCAGCTAATCAATCGTTCAAATACACATCAATATATCTATCTAGACTAATATCAAATTATAAATAAAGTCTAAAATGCGCGTGCTAATGCTAAAATCAAACCCTCTTTCTGTCGCTTGTCATACCCGATAAGCGCTCTGCCAGCAACAATGGCTCGGAGTACATTAGTACTTGAGAGCTCCCTCACGATACCAAACTTCCACGTACATATGCCACGATTTGGTTGCTCCTCCATGGTAGGTGTTGGGCTCTGTCATCATTATCAAACCCGCGGTGTGTGAAATCATGACAGCGAGACCAAAACAGGGGTCTTGACAAGCATACTAGCTGTTCCAATGAACATAGGCATGTTAAGGGACCCAATGCTAGAGTTTATTGTCTAATCATTGCGTTTGTAAAACTTCAATACCACACAAATCATATGTGTACTTTTTAAAAAAATTATGTTATTTCTATTTTCTTTTTACTTTAATAGAAATCCTTCTTTGTCCATTATAAAATAGCTAAATTCCAACACCTTTCTGATATAAGTTGATACAATAAGTGCTATAGGACAAATAAACTGATACAACCATTTAATTCAAGCAAACAAGAAAGATACCCGTGTAATGCGACGACCCGTGTGGTGGTGGCATCGATGGGTAGTAATGGTGTCGAATGGTGGTGATGTCAGCAGCGAGTGGTGTAAATAATTGATGTAGTGGAGTTATTTATAAGATAAGAAACTAAAGTCGTAAAATTAAAAATAGAATGTTCAGTTTGCATATACCGAAATATAAAAGCATAGATATGATCATATACACTTGCATAACCAAAATTTGTAGTAGGCAAATTTCCAATCACTATTTCAAAACAAACCTGATATGATATATGATCAATTAATAAGAGGATTAGAAAAAAATGTGCACTTTGAGATAAAATTTCAGAATTATCTAACTTCAAGTCTTCAACTACCTACTTATAAATATTATCTCAAAACTTAGTTCGAAGATAAAGCTAAGTTTTAAATTGTAAAGATCACTTAAAATCTTATCCATAATTGATTGTAAAGTTTTTCTAGAAATTCATATATGTTAGAAAAAACATATTAAATTAAAGGACTGAAAGTTTAATAAGTACTAGTACAGTAGTACTCATATATTCTAGATAAACATAAGAAAGAAATCCATATATATGTATCTTTCTAATTCTAATAACTTAATGATACAAATTTTAAAGCTATAAATTATTTATGTTAAGAATAATATAATATGAATAATAATATTATTATTATATCCAATTACAGATTACAGATATGGAATAGAATTACATTACATAAATCCTATCCTATAATAGATATTATCGGAACTATTTATGTTAAAGAATAATATAATACAAGTAATAATATTATTATTATATCCAATTACAGATTACAGATATGGAATAGAATTACATTACATAAATCCTATCCTATAATAGATATTATCGGAACTATTTATGTTAAAGAATAATATAATACAAGTATCACCCTCTCCTACTATAGGAGCTTTTAGAAAGTCATCAGCAAAGCCGATGTGGCGCAAGTAGAGCTATGCCACATCGGATTTCTTATGTCATAGCTGATGAAATTAGTGTGTATTATTTGGTGTGTATGGTGTGTGTGGATTAGCTTCTTTGAGAAGCCTTATTATTGTATTAGCTTCTCAAAGAAGCTTTATTGAAAAGGACAAACAATGCTTATCTCTCTCTCTACTTTTTTCCTTGATCAATCTGGTCTCTTTCTCTTCCAAATCTAAATCCGATGAAAAATCAGATCTCATTTTATTCCATCAGATTTCCATCTCTCTGTCCAAAATCAGATCCCCATTTCCATGAAATTAAATTATCACGGGATTCATCTCCATCTCCAAACTTTAAGGTAAAGGTAGTATAAAATGGGATCTGATTGTGTTTTATATATGTGGATACGATGTTTCTTTAGTTGTTGTTGGTGATGACGATGATGAGCTATGATTATTGATGATTGGGTGATGGGGTTTGATTCGGTTTGTATCTTGGCGCGGCAACCCGGATGGTATTTAATGATGCAACCGGTGTTTGCAGCCATTACAGCGTCCGACCCTCTTTCATCCAACTTCCATAACCTATAGATCTGAGCCTTCTTGTAGGAAAAAAATATATTTGTTTGGAATAAGCTTTGAGAACTGGACTAGAATGAGGCTTCTAGATGGTATCTTCAACACTATAGTGTTGACATTGGTCCCAAGAAGAAAGTAGTTGCATCTGTAATCAAATAAGAGGGACAGGTATGTTTTTGTTTCCGTAAATGTAGCTCCTAGATATATATGAACATTTGTCCTAAAGAGGACTACTGGTGTTACTCATTGATCGGTAATTTTATGTTTTAATTATTTGTTTTTCTGTTACAAAAGGCCTAATATTTGTTTTAACGTTAATTTTGTGTTTAGTTAATTGTTTCTCAAAGTAACTTTTTTCTTGGAAATTCAAAAGTTATAAATGAAAAGGTATACAAGTTATGATGCGTTGATGGGTTTTGAAATATTACATATGATGCATTTTTTAAACATAAAATTTTTGGTCATATCAAGGAGCATTGTGAAACAATGTAGATAGAGTGCCTGCTTCTCTTCCAAGTTACGGCAAGGATTTTATATATCTCATTTTTCCTTATTTTGTTGGTATATTTTGGTATGCTTGATGCTTTCATAACTTAAGTTATCCATTGATGCCAAATCTTTAGGCTTTATTCAGCCTCCAAAGTAGGAAGTTTATATTGTTGTACATCTTATATGCGTTAACTTATGAAGGTAGGCATTTTAAATATGTAGGCAGGTATTTCAAATACGTGAAATCATCATTTTCTAAGGATGAGACAAAGGCTAAAGTTGTTGACATTGGTGAAAAGGAGGTAAATCAATACATGTATGTTAGAGATGTATGTATACTTGTATAGGTTATGTAGAAAACCTTAATTGGTAAGTATTTTGCTCACTATCATATCTGTAAATAATTTTGTGCAATGTGGTTAGAATTGACAAATTGGGCGGGTTCGGTAAACATGTCAATGGTTATGGGTGAAACAAGCAATTTGGGTATGGTTGGGTGAGTTGACGAATTACACTTTATAAGGGGTGTATGCATTTATCTTAGCAACTTTGGACCCATCTTCCATATTTTTTATTTTTTTTTATGATTTATACAAATAGTAAATTTGTAATTGGTGTTAAGTTGGAACGCATTGATGGTTGGTAGGCAATGGTTCTTTGAGGGCGTCTTTAGCGTGCAAAAAATTGTACCTTCCATACCCAAACACCCCCCCCTGAATTTTATGGTAAATGTGCCAAATAATATATGCCCCCCCCCCTCTCCCCCTTTTCCGAATAGTATAACTAGCTTGAGCTATAACTCTGGTCGAAAAACTTAAGTGGTGGCTTTTCCAGGTTTTATTGAAGTTGAGTATCATTTTGCAAGAATATAGTTTCTACTAACAACATTGATTGCTTACTTCTAATGCTTATATGTATAGAGATTGCTTTCTTTATAATGTGACTTGAGTTGAGTTGCTTCTTATATGGTGCTTATAGAAAATTAGATCAAGACTTGAGTTGCTTGAAGAGAAATGACCAGGGGTGTCCTTCAAAAGTAATTGAATTTGTGACTTACACTCTAGAACCAACTCTCCATAAGGATTTTTGACAAATCTAGATTACTAAATTATTTGCCGACCTTGATTTGAAGAAAACACCGCAGTTGGTATGGCTGGTCATAATCAGGTGATGAAATTCTCTTTCATTTAAGTAAATAAATATGCTGAAGTAATTTCCATTATCTTTATTGATCAATCATCTTCTGTCTTTAAAGTTAGAATAGATTATAGAAGGTTGTCATCGTTCCTAAGTTGAAATTAGTATTTAGATCAATGTATGAATAACTCAGTTATGCGATGTTTTTGAAGTGTTCAGGATCAAAGATAGGTGGCTCAAAGCTTGCATACCTCAGAAAAATACCCAAAGATAGGTGACTCAAAATGTGGAGGCGACTTAAAGAAATCACACATTATGAATATCAATACCCTCCAAAGAAAGATGATGCAGTTAACATGATATGGAGACAGTTTAGGACTAAAATTATGTTGGACGACTTGATGTAAATAGAAACAGAACACTAAAATTGTTTGATTGGTGGTGATCAATTTGGCATTGTTGTCATAAGTCATAACCAAGTGATGTTGTGTTGTATGTTTGAAAATTAATTCTGTTAAAAAAAATCATATTATTTCAACAATTAATAAGATGGATAATTCTACAGCTCATACAAGCTCCCTTCAAACATGGTTCCAGGTATTTTATATAGTCTTCCACATTTTCATGAAAATCTCAACTTTGACCAGTGTTTGATTCCTCTCTTTATAATTTAATAAAACCTTTTCTTTTATAAATTTGTACTATTAGCCTGTGTTTGCACATGGGTTCAATGGCTAGTATAAATAATATTATAACTTTATCTAGTTACAGATATTGAATAGAATTAGATTAGATCACATATATCCTTTCCTATAAATGTAAATATTATCGAAATTATATTTTTTTTAAAAGCAAAAGATAAATATAAAATAATTAAAATTCTATCCTATCATCTTCAAATTCAAATACCAACACAACTAAATATTATGAGTATTATTTATTCTTGAATAAATTAGAATTTAATAAAATATAAAAGATAAGATATTAAGAAGAATTGGAGAAGAATTCAAAATATGAATTTAATTAACCGGATATCAAGTCTCCAAAATTTCCGTAACTACCCAAAAACTAAATCACTTAAATACACCCTCACCTCTTTCACCTTCTTCTTCATCTCAAATTTATTCTCTCCCAAAATTTTTACAGTCAGTAAAAAAAAATGGAACTAGATTTGTCACCAAAGTTGGCTCAGAAATCATATGGAGGTGCAGGTGGATCATATCATGCATGGTGTCCTAATGAACTTCCGATGCTTAAACAAGGCAATATCGGTGCCGGAAAACTCTTTTTGTCAAAAAACGGCTTAGCTCTCCCTCGCTATTCTGATTCTGCTAAAGTTGCTTATGTTCTTCAAGGTATATCTATATATATATCTCTCTGTATTTATATGTCTATATCTATATCTATATCTATATCTATATATCTCTCTGTATTTATATGTCTATATATATTTATATCTATATCTATATCTATCTCTCTGTATTTACATGTCTATATATATCTCTCTGTATTTATATATATATCTATATGTCTCTCTGTATTTATATGTCTATATACTCCGTATATCTCTGTAGATATTTATATATGTTTATTTATGTATTGATCATAATGTAGTTTCTAATGTGTGATTATGATTTGATCAGTAATTTGATTATTAACTGTTTTTGTGATTTGATTTGTTACTATCATTCCGTTATTTTTGTTATGATCTTTTATAGTACTAATAGTTAATTTATTAGATGAATTTGAATGTGTTTAGGATTCGGATTATTCGAATTTTGTGATGTCCTTTGGTTAATTGTGATTTTTGATAAGTGATCTGTTTAATTAAGAGTACTAACTAGAAACTAGTGTTTGATCTAATTACGTAATTATAAACGTTACACACGATTTGCGGACTTCTTAGCATCATTAGTATGATATGAGTTTTGTTTTGTTCATACTGATTCGACAAGCAGCCACACACATGTATAACGTGATCACATTTTCTTATTTTAATTAGTCTCTGATATTAATATTAATTGATATTATCAATAATAGTTTTGCTGGATCGATAATAATTGAGTTTGGATGAGTTATTTATTTGATTATAAGATAAATAAGTCCAAAAACATATCGAAAATTAGTACTCGTATTAGTTAATTGCACTACCTTGCTATTGACTTCTAGTTCTCTATTGTTTAGTGTATGCAAAGTAATGTTAACAAAGATTTATAATTAATAACATATGGTGTTATGGGCCATATATGATTCACTGTCTTTTGGGAGGCAACTCAACTGTTATTTGTTTAATCATATATTATTACTATTATTACTATATGTATGTATATATTATCATAGTTTATGGACCACATTGTTCACATTTCATTTGTTTTTTATGTGTGCCTAATTTTGATCCTTACCAACTTATCTGTTTTTGTCCTCTGTTCGTTAGATTATGATAATTATGTTTTTTCATCATAAATACGTGTAATTTTTGAAGGTAATGGAGTTGCTGGCATTGTTCTACCTGAGAAAGAAGAAAAGGTCTTGGAAATCAAGACAGGTGATGCCATTGCTCTCCCATTTGGCGTAGTCACTTGGTGGTACAACAAAGAGGATACCGAGCTTCAAATCCTTTTCTTGGGCGACACGAAAACCGCCCACAAGCCAGGGTCGTTCACCGACTTCTTCTTGACTGGTTCCAATGGAATCTTCACTGGTTTCTCCACGGAGTTTGTGTGCCGTGCTTGGGATGTAGATGAGGCGACTGCCAAATCACTTGTCAGTAACCAAAAAGACAATGGAATCATCAAAGTTGATGCTGGTGCTAAGATGCCCGAGCCCAACAAAGACCATAGGAATGGGATGGCTTTGAACTGTTTGGAAGCTCCATTGGATGTTGACATTAAGGGTGGTGGTAGAGTCGTTGTTTTGAACACAAAGAACTTGCCTTTGGTTGGTGAAGTTGGTTTAGGTGCTGATCTTGTGAGGTTGGATGGTAATGCTATGTGCTCTCCTGGATTCTCGTGTGACTCTGCTCTTCAAGTCACCTACATTGTTAGGGGCAGTGGACGTGCTCAAGTTGTCGGTGTTGATGGGAAACGTGTTCTTGAAACCACTGTTAAGGCTGGAAACTTGTTCATTGTTCCAAGGTTCTTTGTTGTTTCCAAAATCTCCGATGATGAAGGGCTGGAATGGTTCTCCATCATCACTACTCCTAAGTAAGTCCTCGGTTTCTTTTTTATTTAGCACATTAGATGAGTTACTTTAATGATAATCTGATACTTTGGAGTTTGGACACTTTAGATATTAACTTATGAACTTGATATCGAGCCATTTCCATATAATTGTTGCATCTAATTTTGATAATGATATTGTTTATATATGGCAGCCCGATCTTCACTCACATGGCTGGAAGGACATCTGTGTGGAAGGCGTTGTCTCCTGAGGTGCTGCAGGCTTCCTTCAATGTGACCCCTGAGATTGAGAAGACCTTCCGTTCCAAGAGGATGAACAGCGAGATCTTCTTTGCTCCAACAAAATGAGTGTTGGATGGAGCTTTTGGAAATAATAAGTTAGTGTTAGCTTGTAGTTTATAATTTCTGGATTTTGAATGTTTTTTTTTTACTGTTTTTTGAACCTTTTCATGAGTGAGTTACTGTTTGATCATTGTTGCCTCTGGCTCGGTGTATGAATGCAGTACTCTTATTCCAAATTCCTGTTTGTTTGTTGATGAATGATTTGTTTGATCGTGATTAGGTTTTTTAGTTTTCAAATTTGTATTTTTGATCAGTGATTTGATGATCAATTACACACAATACAACGAATAACAGATGCTTTAATTCTACTATGGCTATAATATTAACTATTTACTTTTACCAACTTCTGATCACCAGTTACCCCACAAAAATCAAATACTAGTAACCATTAAATAGTTTCAAACAGCACACACTTTAGTTTTGAGAACTACAAATGGGTTTCATTACTTAACTGCTTTTTTTTTTAAAATATAAATATCGTTTTGACCTGGACCTGTATTCACCCGAACCCATTTTGACCCATTACTCAACCCAATTCGACCTCTCAAATTTGCCACCTCAACACATATATATGGAAAGTGATTGGTAGTTTAGATCTTTTAGCTTTAAACTAAATTTTCGAAGTCCATAATGGAAGTGCCAGTTCTTGAAGCAGAGATGGAAGCGGTGCTACTTCACATATCCCATGCCTGCATGCCATTGTATGTGAATACGACAGAGGTGTCGAAAGGAGTGAAGGTGATTTCTGAATCCGTGAAAGCCATTGTAGAAAGTAGCTGTTTTCAAGTCTGCTGATTGAGATGACATTATGTTTCAAAGTAAGAGTTAGTTGTGGTCCGATTTCTTGCAGGGGGGTTGACGTTTTGTTTAGCTATGGGCTATGACCAATATGGTGTAGGGATTAGAAAGAGCCTCAACTATGGAACTGCTTGTGTAAAGTGTGAAGGTTATGATACCAGCAAGAGTTAGTTTTGAAGTAAGAGTTAGTTTTTCTTGATCAGTCATGCTTGTTACCAGCAATTCAATTAGCCATTTGAAGTGGTGTGAGTTTTGATGGGCTCGATACTCGTACTACATGATTGAAAGTTTAGAACTCATGTCGAAAATTAGCTCACAAAGTGATATACACAATTACATTTTCATTGTCGATGATGTACACAATTACATTTTCATGCTTTGACTTTGTTATAGTCAATTACAATGAGGAAGTTTCTAAAGAAATGTGATGAGAAAGTAGTTTATAAAGTTTTTTAATCTTTACTGCATGCATACCCAATTTAATTAAGCTGTAAACACTTAATTGATACATCTAAAGCTGTTTTTGATGAAGATCAGCCTTTTAATCCTTGTTTCATGTAGCATATAAGCATATTCAATTTTATTTCTTTTAATAATGTGCTATATATTCAAGTAGGTATTGTGGGCCCCTTTTTTTTAGTCTGAATATATTAAGTGACTGAATGTATAAATAATGTCTCAATGTATTAAGTAAAAAATAGGTAATTGACGGTTATTTTTGTTTATTAAGTCAAAAAAAGAACATGAAATTTAACTAAATGCATTAAATTCTTAATTATGAAGTCTATTAAGTAAAAAAAGAACGGGACCAAGTCAGAATTAACAGTGAACCTATATAGTGAATTTTAGAAATTTTTCCTTCAATGTAATTAAGTCTTTGGTTGCAATTTGCAAATATAAGTTTTATCTTTTGATATATATATAATAATTTAGAGAGTCATCTATAAAATATTTTATAACTTCGTGATTTTCCAACGAGTAACGACCTATAAGTATAACTTTTTTATACAAATAATATAATTAATTTTTAAAAACTATAACATGTGTTTTTTTGTTGTTGCTCGTTCTATGCTATGACTTTCGTTCTTTACTTGTTGAACATTAAACTATTTTTGGTGAACACTTTGCTCACTAATATTAAACCTGTCATCATTATAAAGCTAATTCTTTCTTTATAACTCAAGGAAGACTTCCCATTATAACTTTATACTCGTAATAAATAGTAATCAACTACTTTTCCACACAGTATGCGTGAATACAACACATGCAAAAACGTTATACTTAACTTATTATATTTTTAAAAATATTTAGATTTAAGATTAATATAATGTTTATTCCTTAATCTATAATACTAACCATTAATCTTACAAATATTATATATCTTAGAATTTCAACGACTTATATTTTAAAAAACCTGGTCATTTTAAAACACAATTATTCGTTTTTCAAACATCTATTTATCACAACCATTTATTTAACCTTGTTTTTTTTCCCCCGAACATTCAGTTAAGTTATGATATCAAGAAAACCTCACCGTATAAACCTAGCACTTACCGGTTAGGCTGTTATCACTAACTTTACTTTTAACGTAGAAATAGAAGTTACAAGATGAAATAAAACATACTCCCTAAGGGGCTCCCCAATGGTATGCATTAATCCACCAAAGACTAGTCCCTGTCAGCGCCACATCAGCAAAAAACACTCCAAGGACTAATCCCCCCAAAATGCACCCAATGCACTCATCCCTCAAGGACTAGTCTTGGACCCACTAATTTTTTTGTCTTCTTCTTTGTATATAGGATTAAAAAAAAAAAAAATACCCAAAGACTCGTCCCTGCAGGGACTAGTCCATCGGACGAGCAAGGCGGACGAACAAGGGACGAGTCCCACCCAACGGTGTGGACTCGTCCCTGGAGGGCGGACGAGCAGAGGGACGAGCCATTGGGCACCCCCTAATTTTTGGATGATAATGAAATGTTACGTAGATTATTGGATATAAAACTTTCAAAAAAAAAGAAGAAAAAAATGTAATGAGCCTTTAAAAAACTTAAGCCAAACACCCCCTTATGGCCTTATGTAAGATGAAAAAAGTGTAAAGAGCGAGTTCATAAATTGATCTCGGCAGCGGACGGCGGCAGCGATAGTTAGAAATGCGGATGGGAGCACTGAAATCTTTAAAGGAAGATTATGATATAATCGACGCCAATTTTCTTCATTTCTGCGCCTCTCAGGGCATTTTTTCCGGTAAGATTTTGATATAAAAGTACATATAAAAATGTATATATATATATATAGATGTGGGTTATTTAAATATATATATATATAAAAAAAGTACATATATATATATATATATATATATATATATATATATATATATATATATATATATATATATATATATATATATATATATATATATATATATATATATATATATATATATATATATATATATATATATATATATATATATATATATATATATATATATATATATATATATATATATATATATATATATATATATATATATATATATATATATATATATATATATATATATATATATATATATATATATATATATATATATATATATATATATATATATATATATATATATATATATATATATATATATATATATATATATATATATATATATATATATATATATATATATATATATATATATATATATATATATATATATATATATATATATATATATATATATATATATATATATATATATATATATATATATATATATATATATATATATATATATATATATATATATATATATATATATATATATATATATATATATATATATATATATATATATATATATATATATATATATATATATATATATATATATATATATATATATATATATATATATTATGTTTATATGTTGAGTTATATATAATATATATATATATATATATATGGGAAAATCTAATATGATGTTAACATCATCTACCATAGATGATGTTGCTCTCACATACCCACTAACATCATTTTCTACACATGTCAAAAAGCCCCCATGAATTTTATGGTTTGTGAGAGCAACATCATCTAACCAAGATGATGTTAACATCATCCAAGTTATCCCCATATATATATATATATATATCTGGAGTGATTTTTGATGGAATCATTATTGATGATTGTTTAGAGAGTAGACTATTAAAGGGGCTTGATTAATAAGACATGGTTACTTATAATATGTATCGGTGTTTTGATGTGAGTTTGCTTTAGATATAATAATCTTTAGTTAGGTATAAATTCATTAAGTTTGGGTTATAAATGAAAATACATCTCATTTTAGAATATGGCTTTAGCATTTGACAAGGTGAAAACTTATATTTAGGCAGGCTTATCTGTAGGTGGTTCTTTGGTTAAAAATGTGGCCGAGTCGACACCAATTTACTTTGATTCTGTGCATCTCGTAGCATTTGAAGGAGTTGTGTTTTCATTTACGTGATTCCGATTCTATGCATTTGACCTCGTATGAAAAATTGAAAATCTATGCTTATTATATCGGTATTTGAAATGATCTTTTGGTTGCATGTAGTGTGATATTATCATTAAATCATCTTGTAGCTCTTTTTCTGTTGTGTGACCTAAAATTGTTCAGGTGTCTACTTATATGATTTCATGGACTTGGGATTTAGATGAACCGGTAGGTGATTGCAAGTTGTGCCACTTAGAGTTGACATGTTAAACGTGTAAATCTAAGAGGACCAGTTCACTTACGCTTGAAAATGAATGTGATTTTGACACTGTTTCGGTTAGCTGAAATTCACACTAAACCGTGCTCTCATATCACTCCCATCGGCTTATTACATGTAACTTCAGTTATCAAGTATTACTAAGTTTTGTACCTGAAATCCAAAATCTGTCTAGATTCTAGAATCTGGGTATGTGTTTGTTGCCCTGCTTTGTTAGCTTAACTATTTCCAGCTTTCCAGCCTACGGACTAGTTTATTCATGTATAAAAGCAGTTGTATCTGCATCAGTTACTAGTGCTTTCATTGTTGATCTCATGGGAAATTGTGTACATACTTGTTCATGTGTCTTGGATGATTTGCTAAGCTCACGTGTGACCCAAAGCTATAACTACAGGAATGTGGGAGGGTAAAGGGTATACCTTTTGTTTCCTGTGTGAGCTTCCCTATGACATTCTCTCAAGCATGAGCATGAGCACTAGCCACAGTGAGCTACATTCATCATATGCTTCTAAGTTCTAAGGAAGAGTCACGGATCTTAAGCAAATTCTAATAAGATTAAGAAGTCATCATTTATCCTATAACCTGAAATACAAGTCATCGTAACAATTTCTGTAGGGAATGAATGAAAATTCTACGGTGGCTCTACCGTAAAATGATCTCCGTCTCCCTCTTTTTCCACATTTTGCTTGATAACTATCAAACTCAACATGAGTTATTTCATGCATAGGTGCCAAGCATAGATTTATTATTATTCTTTAATGAGTTTGCTGTGATATCTTTTCTTTTTTATCTCTTTAATATGTTTACCCTGGTAAGAATTAATAAATAAATGGCTGAGTCCGGGTTCGAACGGGGGACCTCTAGTGTGTGACACTAGTGTGATAACCGAAACAATATCTAATGGTTCTTCTGTGATATCTAAAAGCAAAATAGTTGTTTTCTTCCAAAATATTTCTGGATGTCCCTTGAGTAGTTATGATGTGTGGGGGATAGTGGTAACATTGATTAAAAAGTATCGGGTTAGCTTTGTTTACTCGGCAACTTCTTGTGTTGGTTATAACTTGGATAGAAATCTGTTTGGTACGACTGGACAGTGGACACATGATGTGGTAAAGGCGACAAACATTAGAAGATATGAGATATGGTTTTCTAGTTTAAAAATCATTTACACTTCTCTCTTTTCGTTAATTGTCTCTTTTATACGCAAGGTATATGCATAATGCTTTATTCTTGATCTTAAAGAAACATGTTTTCTTAAATACCTCCAGTTCATAACTGGATACGTATTTTGCTGTCTCGTCTCCCTTAATATTCTTCATACTCTACTCGCATTAGTTTTTGGTTATTCAAATTAGTCTCTTACATCTTGTTTGACGTACTGATTGCTTTCCTGTCCACAGTTGAAGATTTCTTAGTTCATGATGTGTACTTGTTAGTGGCTTCAGCGGAGAAACTTGCTAATTTCGATAGATTAAAACAGGTTAATTGATTAGCTCATCTTTATATATATATATATATATATATATACACATATGTTTCTTTAATTTTATATTTAATGTTACATGTGCCCTGCTTCGAATCAGGGTATCAACCAACTCCTCTCTATAATAGAAACATGCCATCAACCGTGGATGAATGGTCTGAAGATTTTGGAAGACAGGGAACAAAATAAACATTATCTGTCTACTGGGTGTGAAAGGTATATCTGTTTGTTAATTTTTTTATTCTAGAAATAATTTTTAATGACTGCATACAGTGCACCAGCTTCGACGTGTTACTACATGGTGGATTGCATGAGGGACATGTAACGGAATTAGTGGGCCCGACTTCTTCTGGGAAAACACAAGTAAGAATATGTATCCATGGCATCACATGCATATGATTTATTAAAGTTGTGAAGTATTCTAATTTCATAATATGGGTCAGGTTTGCTTTCAAGTGGCATCAAATGTGGCTATGAAGCTGGGTAGTGTTGTTTTTCTTGACTCAGGAAACTCATTTTCACCTACACGCATTATGCAAATGGTTACTCGTATATCTGGTTCTGCTGGGAATAAGGTATGTTTATTTTGCTTTGTTATCTTAAATACCCCCTTCGTCCTAAAAAAACTGTCTAGTCTGACCTTGTTACGGATATTTGGTGCCTCTTTACTAAAACCAATTATTTTTTTTCTACACTACTGATTTTGGGGCCAATGAATATATTCTTGTGGTGTCAAAACAATTGTACAACTGTAGAAGCTTTTTTCATATAGTTGAACTATGAAATTAGTTATAGACCTCGTGATTTCTCACATTAGAGTATTAAACAGATTAATCAGACATGGTTACTTTTCTGCCCATAAATGACCTGCTACATGCTTAGTTGAATTTAACAATCCAGGACAATGTGCTCTTATATTTTGAACTGGAGGGAATACTTTCTTATTTATTATATCGATTATTATTAGATATGTAGATTCAAACTTATATTTGTATTCCGTAGAAAGGTTCAGGCAATTGATATAAATGTAATTGGACTGAGCATAACAAATTAGGTGTGCCAATGTGGCAATCTTTGTATAGTTATATACTCTCATGTGTCTTGTTTTGCAGGTCGATGGATTTCTTCAACCCGCAATGAGAAACATAGAACATCATGCTGTTTTTGACATTTATGCCTTGTTAAAGATTCTTCATCAGTTAAAGTTAAATTTAAAAT
>CM067171.1:8504109-8619109 GCA_034093135.1 Erigeron breviscapus | reverse complement strand
AAAAATGTACATCGTAGTACATATATATGAAGTAATATGGGAATCACTGAATCAGGTATATTACTCTAGACTGTTTTGTGGAATAAAATTGCATATTGGGGTAACTCTTCCACCACCCCAAAAAATAAATAAAGAAATATATAAATTTATCTTTTAAATCTAATGTGATTGGATCAGTTTGAACGAGCCCTCTAACAACCATTCACATATAAACAAATTAAATAACTTATATTTTACATAATTCTAATGGTTTTTCTTTTCCTTTGAACTTTCATCACTTTTTACAAACGATTAATCAAATGTGATTAACTCATTATTGTGTAATAATTTTTTATTTTTCGAGGTTCTCGTTTGAATCTTACCATATGTACCTGGGTACAAATATGATATATAGGGTCATGTAAAGCCAGATGAACTTTTAAACATCAAGTACAACAAAGTTGTGACAAGAGTCTACCAAAATTTGTCGTTAATTAGATGTGCCAATTCTCATAAGTCGTTGTTGGTGGGCTTGTTAATAGCCATCCAAAATGCATGGTGTTGTGTAACAACCCTCAATTTTCGACTAGGACAATTTACTTAGACTTATCTAGGTATCAATCCCTAGAGGTTTATTAAGAGAATTGGCCTTCTAGACATTTCGGCATGGTGAAAATTTCCCTCTAGTTCAATGAAATACCGTAAATGACCAGCTATCTTAGAAATGCCATAAACAATAACAATAATCATTCAAGACAATCCCAATCTATAAACTAGTTCAAATTGAACTTGATGAAATGTCAATAAACCAAAAAACTTCATTTCAAGAACTCAAGTTATATAAATAATAATGTAAGACTCACAACTTGTGACAAAATCAATAAATCTTGCAAAATGTCCAACAATTCAATCACCAAGCCAATTAAAGTATATGTGGTCATGGAAATAAAATTTCTATCTCAAGAATGAATTTATAAATTAATATGTACATAAAAGTGTTAAATTAATAATAAGTATACATATATATGCTTAAAATAAATACAAGATTACAACCAATGAGCCTTGTAACAAATTAAAACACCAAAAATATATACATACATACACATATGTACGGCACACATATATATACATACCAACACAAATTGTTTAAATCACAAATAACTAGTGATAATAAGCATGCATCCATACTTACATACATTTTATACCAATACACATACACTTACAATATACCTTTAAAATTCAAAAATCCCCTCCTTTTTCCCAACCCAAAAACCGGCCCCCCATAACCCCAAACCCTACACCCAATCAAAAATCAACTACACCCTTTATTCTTACACTTCCAACACTCCAACCCTTCTCATACACTCAACCTCACTCTTCTTCTTTTCCCAACACACACACATATTCATTTTACTCTCAAAAACACTCTCTTCTCTCCCTCCCCCTCTCCATTTTCGGTCCAAGAAAACAAGAAAAACAAGAACATAAATCATATTCAATCTATAATAACAATAAGGATTTAAAGAGGGTTAAACAAGGATTAATTCAAGATAGATTTAAGGGTTATTTCAAGCTTGGAATAAGGGTTGTATGGAGCATATAGGCCACGAATTTTCTGCACTTTTTCACCTTCAAAACCAAGTTCTTCAAGGGTATAAATCTTCATCTCTTTACTAGATCTATATTGTTCTTGTTTATATTCAAAGGTTTTATCAAAAGTTTATGTTTTCTTCTTGATTTCTTTGTTATATACACTTGATGAAGGCAAGTTGATAGGATCTTTCTCCTCATGCATATGCATGTCGAAATCTATGAGAAAGATCCAAGGATTCAAAAGTTAAGATTAACCTCCAACTGGAATCACTCAAAAATACTAAACCAAACCAAAGATATGATTTTTCTACCAAAAGTGGTCAAAACTGGATTTTTGTCTTAATGTTGAGTCGACTTTGACGATTTTTAATTCCTTAACTAATAGGTTTCAGAAGTTTAAACTTGGTGTGAACTGAGTTCAAAGTGTCCCTAACTTAAAATAAAAGTTGTAGATAAAAGAGTTAAGATTAACCTCCAACTGGAATCACTCAAAAATACTAAACCAAACCAAAGATATGATTTTTCTACCAAAAGTGGTCAAAACTGGATTTTTGTCTTAATGTTGAGTCGACTTTGACGATTTTTAATTCCTTAACTAATAGGTTTCAGAAGTTTAAACTTGGTGTGAACTGAGTTCAAAGTGTCCCTAACTTAAAATAAAAGTTGTAGATAAAAGAGTTAAGATTAACCTCCAACTGGAATCACTCAAAAATACTAAACCAAACCAAAGATATGATTTTTCTACCAAAAGTGGTCAAAACTGGATTTTTGTCTTAATGTTGAGTCGACTTTGACGATTTTTAATTCCTTAACTAATAGGTTTCAGAAGTTTAAACTTGGTGTGAACTGAGTTCAAAGTGTCCCTAACTTAAAATAAAAGTTGTAGATAAAAGAGTTAAGATTAACCTCCAACTGGAATCACTCAAAAATACTAAACCAAACCAAAGATATGATTTTTCTACCAAAAGTGGTCAAAACTGGATTTTTGTCTTAATGTTGAGTCGACTTTGACGATTTTTAATTCCTTAACTAATAGGTTTCAGAAGTTTAAACTTGGTGTGAACTGAGTTCAAAGTGTCCCTAACTTAAAATAAAATTGGGAGATTTTTCTTAAATGTCCATCATAGAAATCTTTTATAAAATATATTGAGTCGCACAGCAGCAAGCTTTCTGACCATCTTTGGTTTTGTAATTTTTAGAGGTAGTAAACAATGTCTGAAAATTTAGCAAAAATTCACATAAATATATGACACATATATGTCTCTGTACAAAAATCACCAACGTCCAAATAATTCAACTTAACCAAAAATGACTACTCAACATTCTATGAAAATAAGGGTTAAAACAGAAAATTCCAAGTAAAAGTTCTTCACAACAAAATAAGCTAAAAGTCACTAGATTGCAACTTTAATCAACTCCAACAATCTCGTAACAAAACGTATTATAAACCTACTGAGAATATGTCAAATGAAAGTTATAAAACTTAACTTGGTTATTAAATGGCAAAGGCAAGCCTACAAATCACAAATTCGGTTCATATAAGCACTAACCGAAAGCTTTAAATTGCACACATCACACCACCACCACGATCACAACTTAAGACACCAAAATATAATGAACATTCTGTAAATAATGGAATAAGGATGAAAATCCATTTTGAAGCACTTTAATTGCTTGAGAAATGAGGCTAAAATCACCATTTCGGTAAACGATTTTTAATCATAAAACCCTCAAAATAAGCAAGACACAAGAGAGGTTGAATTGATATGATTTTGTATGGATAAAAGTTGCCTAAAAGGCCTGAGATTTTTGACCAAAATGTTTAGTGATGATTTCTAAGAATTTCCATGAATTATTGAATTTAAATAGTAATTAAAAGACATAAAAATCCATAAATAAATTATGTAAATCAAGATAAATTAAATAATTTAATTAAATAAATAAATAAATAAATAATTAATTAAATAATATTAAATTAAATAAATAATTATAATCAGAAAATTAAATAAATAATAATTAAATAAATAATTGAGTAAAAAATAATTAATTAAAAATTATCATTAAAATAAATGGAAAATACACAAATAAAAGTATAAATCATGAAATTATAAATTAAGGAGCATATATATCAGAAGATAATTCAAATGAAATTATCCAAAATTTATAAAGGTAATTATGACACTTAAAAGTATTTTTAAGGAATTATTTAATTAATAAATCAATAAAATGAATAAATAATTAATTAAAAATTATCATTAAAATAAATGGAAAATACACAAATAAAAGTATAAATCATGAAATTATAAATTAAGGAGCATATATATCAGAAGATAATTCAAATGAAATTATCCAAAATTTATAAAGGTAATTATGACACTTAAAAGTATTTTTAAGGAATTATTTAATTAATAAATCAATAAAATGAATAAATAATTAATTAAATAATATTAAATTAAATAAATAATTAATTAAAAATTATCATTAAAATAAATGGAAAATACACAAATAAAAGTATAAATCATGAAATTATAAATTAAGGAGCATATATATCAGAAGATAATTCAAATGAAATTATCCAAAATTTATGACAACATAATGAAAGTGGCATTTCTTAGTGATGGCTTAAGATAGGAACTTACGTATATTAGTCCTATCGTAGGGATAGTCTTGGCTTGAAGTGAGATTGAGGAATATGACGGATATATGATCAAGGAAGTGATAAATGGGAAGTACCCATTTTGGATAAGTGAATATAATATGCGGCATATCAAGGTGAGTCATAGCCCCCTTTCAAACTCTTTTATATGTTTTACTTGCGGGGTGAAAAGCATGATTAATTAAAATGACTTTATCTTATGAAATGATTCTTTGAAATAATGATAATGATATGGGAATTATATTGTATGTTCAACGTGTTATATGTTATATGATGAGCTTGAGTACTGTCAAACGGTGGTCCCCTGTACACTACTATTAACTCATTTGAGGCCTGTAGTTAGAGGGTTGCGCAACTAGGACTTGTCCCCTCATCCACTATTATAGGTAACGGTGGGATGTTTGGTCTGCCTTGGTGGCCACCTTCATCGCCAGTCTGGCCTCGCGGTGCTCTAACTACTATATATTTATGGGCGTCTCCATGGCACGACCCTTGGTTATCTTTATGCACGTGATTGACAGCATGTGCTTATCATTATCTTATCATTTGGGACATTATATATTGATTATTGGGACATAACCGGTCTTAGTAGTGGCTCAAGAGCAATCTCATCGAATTACGTCATGGTAGTCTTACCATTGACCAAGTGGTATTGATATTATTTATGGTTGGATATTATGAATTGAACATACGGTTTGGGTATTGGACCTTATATGGAATCTTGAAAGTTGTTGAAATTGGCGATATTGAAACATTGATGACCGAATGGTTTTGGTATGATGAATGATCAATCGATTGATATATTTTTCTCTCACGATAAATGTGACAAATGAAAACTTTATAATTTACCATGGATTTCTCAACTATTTGCAATGTGAAAGTTTGGAATGTGCAATGTGAAAGCTTATAGTGTGCAATGTGAAAGTTTGGAATGTGCAATGTGAAAGCTTATAGTGTGCAATGTGAAAGTTTGAATGTGCAATGTGAAAGTTTGGAATATGCAATGTGAAAGTTATGTGTGCAATGTGAAAGTTTGAATGTGCAATGTGAAAGCTTATAGTGTGCAATGTGAAAGCTTATAGTGTGCAATGTGAAAGTTATATGTGCAATGTGAAAGTTATAGTGTGCAATGTGAAAGTTATATGTGCAATGTGAAAGTTATAGTGTGCAATGTGAAAGTTAATGTGCAATGTGAAAGTTATAGTGTGCAATGTGAAAGTTTGGAATGTGCAATGTGAAAGCTTATAGTGTGCAATGTGAAAGCTTATAGTGTGCAATGTGAAAGTTAATGTGCAATGTGAAAGCTTATAGTGTGCAATGTGAAAGTTTGAATGTGCAATGTGAAAGTTATAGTGTGCAATGTGAAAGTTATAGTGTGCAATGTGAAAGTTATATGTGCAATGTGAAAGTTATAGTGTGCAATGTGAAAGTTATAGTGTGCAATGTGAAAGTTATATGTGCAATGTGAAAGTTATAGTGTGCAATGTGAAAGTTTGAATGTGCAATGTGAAAGCTTATAGTGTGCAATGTGAAAGTTTGGAATGTGCAATGTGAAAGTTATAGTGTGCAATGTGAAAGCTTATAGTGTGCAATGTGAAAGTTATATGTGCAATGTGAAAGTTATATGTGCAATGTGAAAGTTTGGAATGTGCAATGTGAAAGCTTAAGTGTGCAATGTGAAAGCTTATAGTGTGCAATGTGAAAGTTATATGTGCAATGTGAAAGTTATAGTGTGCAATGTGAAAGTTATAGTGTGCAATGTGAAAGTTATAGTGTGCAATGTGAAAGTTTGAATGTGCAATGTGAAAGCTTATAGTGTGCAATGTGAAAGTTATAGTGTGCAATGTGAAAGTTATAGTGTGCAATGTGAAAGTTTGGAATGTGCAATGTGAAAGCTTATAGTGTGCAATGTGAAAGCTTATAGTGTGCAATGTGAAAGTTATAGTGTGCAATGTGAAAGTTATAGTGTGCAATGTGAAAGTTATAGTGTGCAATGTGAAAGCTTATATGTGCAATGTGAAAGTTATATGTGCAATGTGAAAGTTATAGTGTGCAATGTGAAAGTTATATGTGCAATGTGAAAGTTATAGTGTGCAATGTGAAAGTTTGGAATGTGCAATGTGAAAGTTGTAATGTGCAATGTGAAAGTTTGTAATATGCAATGTGAAAGTTTGGAATGTGCAATGTGGAAATTAGGGGAGAAATGCATGCGTAAAAGCCTTACGATTCATGATGTTGAACTTTAAGTTGCATATGCACTTTAAAATAATGAGATTATTATAAGGCACGAAATCATTTTGGGGTATGACTTGTTCAATTTATTGAGTAATGACGTTGACTATTTATGATCGATTTAGGAGGAAAATATAGGCCTGACGAGTTGATATGAAATTTCATGGACGATATGGATATAAGAGCCGTTACTCCCTAAGTTTGAGTTATTTGAAACTAGCACGTGAATATTGCGATGATTATGTAGTCATGCCTTTCTATTGAGATAATTATTGCGCCCTAAAGTTGAGCTAATTGAGGGCTAGTGCATGAACGATTTAATGATTATATAGTTGTGCCTTATCGTTGAGATAGTTATTATGCTCTAAGATTTGACTATTGAGAACTAGCACCTGCTAGATATGATTATAATGTGGTTAGTCCTTACTACTGAGATATGTATTACGTGATGAGATCTGACCGCTTGGGAACTAGTGATTGTCCCTGAGAAATGCAAAATGAATTAGGAATTTCCTAAGTATGGAAGTTGTCATTAAGTACCCCTCTAATCCAATATTCGTTCACTCGTGCTCTTTTGAAATTATCCCACATCCTATTTCTTACGACACCACCATTCATTATGGACATATGACGACGGCGATATCATCGGTGGAGCATCTTTCCACGAACGTTGGACGATATACTCTGAGAATTGTAGACCCAAGATATGACGCGACTCTATCCTCTTAGAAACTACGCATAACCTTAGTATTCAATCTGAAATGGTGCGAAACATATGTAAACATCGAATGAAGTTGGAGACTTATGAAAGACGAGTGGTATTAAAGCCAAATTACGATTTGACGACGCCGATAGAACACATTCCGATATACATTCTAGGAGACACATTCTGGGGATTGTAGCTCCGAACTTTGGTGCGATATCTCTATAATAACACGCGTACACGAACGGTTATCCATATTATCTAAGTTGGTGCGGCATATATTGACGTCATTGAAAGTTGGAGTCCATTGAGCAACGATAGACATAGAAGTGATTTCTTTAAACCGCGCAAGGAGTTTGATTTGAGCCTTAATGATTCTTTTGTTTTTGTTTTCTTATTCATTCATTCAAAACCAAATTCTATATCCTTGATTTTTCAAAGTAATGGTCACCACCGCTTCTCTTCAAAAGTCAGTAACCTAACAACATACGATTCACTTACGCAACACTCAGCAATGGCGAAATCAAGTAGGTAGTACCCTGCTCTCGCTGCGACGTCAAGGGATGCGAAAGACTTTCAGACATCAGTCGTCCACAAGTGGAATACTTGGGATAACGATATAGCATAGAAGATGTTATTGGATCATGTACATAAAGTAGGGCGGAGAAGATTTGTGGTGTATAAGTCAAAGTACATGGAAGCACAATCGAAGAATATACTAAGCCTTAACTTGGAGAAAGAATTGAAGGTCTTCCCTATCTATGTTCATCGACCAAAGAGAAGGATTGAGTGGTCAACGAAAAGAAGGTCGTGTGACATGAAGGTCACCTTCGGTTAAGTATAAGGACTCCCCTAGAACTTGGGAGATCACTAGCAATGTTGGAAGACGAAAGTGGTTAGAAAAAGAAAACCAAGGACAACAAGATAATTAGGATGTGTCGAGTAACCCTCAAGATGGAAGAGTAACAAAAAGGGATTCTGAGCTATCCTTTTCTTTTTCAAAACACCAAAGCAAACGGATATTTGCTACATGAAGGAATCAGGAATTTGGCAAAATGAAGATCGTCAAGGATGGTGAGATAAAGTGAAAAGTAGGAAATCCCTTACATTTTTCTAGAGGAAAAATGTTAAGGGGGTAATCACATCAAAGGTAGATACTCGAACAAGGAGTATGAAGTGCAAGATTATACCTTATCTTTCAAGAAGAGTCATTCACTAGCATCATTGAAGATGATTTCGAGTAGAAGATAGAGTAGAGAAACATCATTTGACACAAACAGTAAAGTGAAGGCATTGACGCCGTCTACAAGATGTAGTTCTGGTGGCGTTTATCTGTATGGCGGTTCACTCGTTATTCTTTGGATACGAATTGGAAAACCTTTATGGCAACTAGGACTTGTCCCCTCATCCACTATTATAGGTAACGGTGGGATGTTTGGTCTGCCTTTGTGGTCACCTTCATCGCCAGTCTGGCCTCGCGGTGCTCTAACTACTATATATTTATGGGCGTCTCCATGGCACGACCCTTGGTTATCTTTATGCACGTGATTGACAGCATGTGCTTATCTTTATCTTATCATTTGGGACATTATATATTGATTATTGGGACATAACCGGTCTTAGTAGTGGCTCAAGAGCAATCTCATCAAATTATGTCATGGTAGTCTTACCATTGACCAAGAGGTATTGATATTATTATGGATGGAAATTGTGGTTTGAACATACGGTTTGGGTATTGGACCTTATATGGAGTCTTGAAAGTTGTTGAAATTGGCGATATCGAAACATTGATGACCGAATGGTTTTGGTATGATGAATGATCAATCGATTGATATATTTTTCTCTCACGATAAATGTGACAAATGAAAACTTTATAATTTACCATGGATTTTCTCAACTATTTTGAAATGGATATGTAACGATGGGTTACTTGCAAACCTATGCACTCACCAACTACGTTTTCGTAGTTGACACTTTTTCTTCATGCTTTTCAGGAATTAGCGTAAGCTTTGAGGAATTATATGCATCATGATTGTTTGCATTGCACTTTGGAGTCAAAGATCAAACCTTGTGACGGGCAATGGAATCCGCCCTGATCATTGTAGTATACCATCTCATGTATTTGTTATTTGTTTCGTGGACCCAATATCCAAGTATGGTAGACGTATTGTACTTGGGAATTGGTTCACATGCTTGTGCATTGTAAAATTCTTTTTATTCAATAACGCTATGGTGAATGTTATCTGTTATCCTTTGTTTTGAATACTCGACTTTCTGTACATCTCAACGTTCCGCCTTAGTTGGGGTGTTACACGTTGCACTCTTATAATGTCTTAATAATAATTGACCGACTTGTGGACCTTCACATATATTCTACTTAGTGTCGTTTTTTGTAAGCAAGATGACTAGCTACCTTAAGAAAGTTGTTATATAGCATGGTCGTTGCACTCTTATAATGTCTTAATAATAATTGACCGACTTGTGGACCTTCACATATATTCTACTTAGTGTCGTTTTTTGTAAGCAAGATGACTAGCTACCTTAAGAAAGTTGTTATATAGCAACAATTTCAAACTCGGCTTCAAACAGCATATATTATACAACAACTTACTAAATACAAAAGGAACCCTCCAAAACTGCTCTTAATTTTCAACAAACTAAAATGTACATAATTTATAAGTTCAACCGAACAAGGGATAACTTGTGAAAGCTCAAAAGACCATGACCTATATATATGTAGTTATCAAGCTATAAAATTCATTTTGACTTTTTGAGTATATGTAGGTATTATTTTCAATTTAGTGTATGTTGTTAGATAATCGTACACAAACATTTTATTTTGTTTGCTTGTTTGTTTGATAGCTTGAAAATGGTACAATTTACGTTTAAGCTCCTTTAGTTTGTTAAGATTTGAGAAAGTTCCATGAAGAGGAAAACAAGAGGAATTTGGGAGACAAGAGGTAGAACCCACCATTGAAAAACTGCAACAATGGATATATATATATATATATTATCACAAAAGTGTTTTCTTGCTTTCATCATTAGGTTTTCGTTGTGTGAGCGTGGAAAGGGCACCTGCATAATTTGTTAGACACTACCAACAAAAATGCATGCTATCATGATTGGGTTAATCACAACACACATATTTCATCACTTAAGATATAATTTCTTGTTGAATTCGATTTAATTAGGTACTAGCCGGATCGATTAACTTATTTTTTTTAACGAAAAGTTTGATCATTGACAAGTCACTGACTCACTCGATCATCTTCATTCTCCAAGTGCAGGACCTGAACAGGAGAAACCCGTCATAGATGTAAACAAACCTTATGACTCAATTTAAAACCATAATATATTTGTTAAACCCAAACCTCCTCATTCATGAAGTGATAGGATATCTCTCTAACTTAGTTGGACCGAAAATCATTGGTAAATAAATCAATTAACTGAATATTTGGATTCCATTGTACTTCTAGCTAGAACATTATAGATTTGTAGCAAAACCTTTTCATATATAAGGTCATAAAAAGATGGGTCATTTCAAATACGGTCATGTTCTTTTTTTACTTAATAGACTTTAATTAAGATTTAATACATTCAGTCAAATTTTATGTTTTTTTTTTACTTAATAAACAAAAATAACCGTCACTTACCTATTTTTTACTTAATACATACAGACATTATTTATATATTCAGTCACTTAATACATTCAGCACTTAATGACTAAAAAAAGAAAACGGGCCATTAGACTTAATAAAGACCACCAAATTAAGTAATTAAAGTCAATTCACTAGAATCATAATATGATTAACAAATAACAAACAAATCCTAATCTTTACTTATTTGATAAACATGATTAAAAAAAAGCTATAAACATTAAAGATTTTATAGCTTATAAAAATGTCAATTTTGATCTCCTAAGCAAGCCCAAATGACCAAAGATGTTGGGGCTCTCGAGAGTCAAGGATTCTTCATATATCATCAAACTTTTATTCATACTAATGATGTTGCCATCACTACAAGCATTCTTTAAAATACATGTTCAAATCAGCTGCCTTAACAAATTTAACTGGTAATAGTTGAATAATCAGTTTAATTAAAGCCAGTTTTTTAGTTATACTAATTGAATGTTGAATTGAATAATTTTAATAATTTTGTGATACTTTCAATTTTTTAATATTTTGATAAAAATGTACGGTTACTAGTCAACCTAGTTGAACCTTTTTTTTTGGTATACAATCTGTTTGTTGGAGGTCCAGCAAATCGCTGTTTAAAATTGTCTCCAGCACGTCTGAATCGAAACTAACTTTACAAAAGAAAAAGAAAAAAAATATGTTTAATTAAAAAACCGGTTTTAAAATCATTAACGACAACAGATACAACTTTTTAGATTTTTTGAATTTTTTATCGATCACTTAATTTATAAAAATGTTGGCTAATTACTATATTATCTTGTTCTTATCATCAATCTTCTTAGGAGACTCTTAATTATCAAATCACATGATCGATATCAAAATAAGTTTCCATGAGATATCATGTTTGGACTTTGAATAAAACAATGATTATTTTTTGAATAAGTTGGTGACTCTTTGTGGTTTGTAGAGTACACATTCCAAGTTAAAATCTTGTAAAAGACTAAAAGGTAAAAATGTACCTGCAAAACCTACCCACTATAACCACTCACCAAAAAGATGACACCAATTTTCTCAACACGGTTTATGTTATGTCTCTATTCACCTCCAATATCGGTTATCGTATGCGCCTAAATTATGACTCTTGTTAATTTTCATATGATACACAACACAAACATAAATTATATAAGTTTTATTCATTTATTATGTTCTTTTGGATATTTAAGTTCGATTTGACATGACTATAAAAGGGGTAAACCGTAAATTTATGTAGTCATGAAACGACATGCTTACGAGAATTGGATTATTGTAGAACATGTGTTTTATTTTCTATGCGTATCCAAAAAGTATTCTGTTACGATTGTTGCCTAAAGATGTTACATTAGCATGCTCCCAAGTTAGGTCAAATACAAGTACAAAGGTCATGGCGTTGTTCAGTTCGAAGTCAACATATTTATGTAATAATTGAACCCACTTATAAAAATTGACTAAGTTGTTAAATAATTTAGATACACGAATTTTTTGGAATGGTCTTTTTGGAAACACTAGCGGATCATAGGCTCGATCGAGTTTTATCGCATCATCAGCAACCAGCTCGATCATATTTCAACAAGGAAACACATTAGGAGGAGGACCTTGATGAGGATTGAACCCAAAAACTTGTCACATAGGCTTTACATCACTAGGATGCCCACTTGATCTAAGCCCAAGAGATTATAACTTTTATTTTTGCAATTGATTCAAACTTATGTTTGAACTTTGACATATTCTTGAATTTGTCATATATATAGATCCATATTTTATACTCTTATTAAATAGGACTTTGCTTAAAAAAACTATGACATTTTTAATAGAATCTTAGGATCCCGATCTGATCCTACCATCACGATACTACAAACACAAAAGCGACCCTAACCTTTGCTTCTTTTAACCTTATAATAATCAGTAATAATAACTTTAAGATTATAGAAAATGCATAAAAAGGTGCATTTTTTTAAATTTTATACCAATCATCAATAGATAAATTGGTATATGTAAGGACGGAGTTACAATGGGGGCAGTGTGGGCAACTGCCCCCACTCCAATTTTGATACAATGTAAATTTTTTTATGATATATCTATAATTTTGTTCCTAAAAAATCCAAACAAATAGAGTATACATACAATGTCATCTTCGTTGTCATATGCCTCTTCTTTGAAAGTACGTCATTGGTGTTGGAAGCATTAGTTTTGAGATAAATCTTTATTGGTATAGTACAAAGCTTGAGTTGTTTGATTTTTAATAAAATAGAAAAAGAGATATTGAAGAAAGATTTTTTTTCTTTCTTTGGGTAAATCTATAGTACATTAATAGTATAGTCGTATGTGAAAATGTTATTTTCTTTTCAAATTATTATATAATAGTAATCACACTAGTCATGTAGAAAAGATATGTACAAGATAAATTATATATCAATGATTTCGATTAACTTATTTTATTTTGTTTAATATAACGCAACTACTTCGTCACCACATGCTCCAAAATTGCATAAGACCGGTGTTAAAGATAGACGTTCCATAGTCGGCACTCACTCAAGCTAAACCCGGCCTTCTAACACCGACCGTTGATAATTTGACTAAACCCGACGCTAACAAAATTCTTTTAGAGACCCATGTTTTCTATTCTCGAGCCATGGTCCATTTTCAGAGATGACTTTGATAAGTATAATAAACGACTCTTAAATTTGCCCCCTCACAAAAAGTATTTTGGCTCCGTCCCTGGGTATATGGTGAAGTCTGAGAGTCTGGGACTAAGAGGTCTTGAGTGTTAACCCTCGTGTGAGCAAAAATGCTCACAAGAATGAAGACAGAGGTTTTCCCAGCATGAGTTTCTCTGGAATTGAAGTTGGGTATATGAAGAAGCATACCGTCAAGACCAGATTTGTCGCTAAAAAAATATAAAAAATAAAATATTTTAGATTTTGAAAGTACAACCATACCAAATGATATAACTTTATAAGATTGAATCGTGGATGCATAATATTTCTATGTTAACAAAAGGTGACGTCTTTTCTTCTTATTTAGGGTTAATTAGTAGCTATCTTATGATTAATTAATTAGTTACACGATTTAAAATGTTGACTTAAAAAAAATGTTTATCGATCTCTAGAAATCAAGATCCTTTTTATGTGTCACCAACAAAATTGATAGTGAAATTTATAAAATTTGAACACAAGGAGACTTTAGATTAAGATTACAATTCCTATATGATTAACCGTAGACCAAACCCACTAATGCTTTGGATTATATTTATTCCTTTTTGAAAAGCCTGACCAAACTAGAACTTTGAAAGAGAAAAAGATATTTCTTGTATTTTCATAGTAGACCGAACTATATGTTGGAATTTTATGTTATATCTATTATTTTATAAGTTGAAATAATCTAACATAAAATATACAAAGTGAATAGATATAAATGGAGTTGAAAGTGTATCTAACTAATGTGAGTTTGTCCCACATTGGTAAAAGTATAAACATTAAGTGTGTTTATAAGGAGGAGTGTTGGAGGAATAATAATTCCTTATAAGGGGCTACACCCAAGTGGACAAGGAGGGTGCGAAGCACCCGACGCGCCCGTGACCGGGACCGGGGGCGGGGTCGTGGGCGATGAGGCGTAATGTGGCGTTTTAGTGGCGCACTTTGCACTTGGTGTTACCTGGTGAAGTTTGTCTTCAGCTTGACACCTGTTTAAACAGGTGTCTCAAGCTTGATCACTCTTGACCACTACTAATAGATGGTAGTAGTGGTTCAACAGATATATAGAAAAACAAACACTTCATTCTGGCTTCACCAGAACACTTTCTCTCTCTCTCTTCTCTTGATTTTGTTCTTGAAGGTATTATTCTGGGTTCTTGGTTAACTCCGGCAGTACATACTGCTTTGGCTGTTGTACCCTGGGAGACTGACGGGTTCACTTGGGTGACCCGAAATCAGTTTTAAGGGCCCTCTGTTAAACAGAATCCTCAGTCCGTTATTAACTTGTTCCTTTCTGTTTATGTTATTGTCTTGTATTTTGATTCTTGTATTAGTTTCTTAGTTGTTACTTTCTTTGTAACCTTCTGTAATTCGAATGTTATCGATAAAATGTTATTTTTAAGAATGGTGTTCCTACACTATATACTCCTTTGTTAGTTGATTATGTCATTATGGTTAATATATTCTATTTATTTTCCTTTCTGGCCAAAAGTTGAAATCGATCTTTAGCTCATTTGCCCCAACGTACATCAATAAAACATATATTGTTCTTTTGTTTTCGAAGATTTTTGGCATTGTATGGCAGAGTGAAAAAAACGAGAGATATATGATCCAATCGATCTTATGATTATTTTAGAATACAGACCGTTTCAAAAACAATTTTGCTAATAACAACCTTAAATGTTGTCAATAATATGCATAAAAAGATAATATCTTGTATATAAAAAGTTTATATCCAAAACTTGATGATAAAAAATACAATATTTTATGCACGACAAATTAACAAAACCCTTTTAAAAATATACTATCATTATTTGGCTTATCAATTATACACACATAGATATATACCTCCATTAGTGGCCTGTGGCCAGACATTTATTTTGAGATGACTTTAAATAGAAATATAAACATTTAAATTGGAACGAATAAAGTATTTAAAAAGCCTTCAACACACTAATATTTCTGGTGATTTGTGTGTACGTAAGGCTCTGACTATCTTGAGATTTATGGTGCTTTTACAACAAATACACGTAGAGAAATACATGTCGAAGCTAATATAAAATACAAAATATTTCATTACAAATATATATATATAAAAAAAAAAGATGTAGAAATGTAATGTGCAACGTTAGTATCCAATTGCAATAAAAGGCGAAGAAGAAGAGGAGGAAGGAGATGGCCATAATTGTGCATTTTTGACCTTTGAAATGCTTGAAAGTACACTCAACGGAGTAACATCTCCAATCACTGTAACCTTCTTTGATTCTAAGTCTATATGAAATGATTTCACTCCTGCATATATTGGAACAAGAAAATGTTCAACTATAGATTTTACCAATTTGTCAAAAAGTTGAAGAGCGCTAATCGAATTTGCTCAAAATAATGCACTCAATGAGGATTATAAAACTGGTTTTATGCATATCTATTTTAGATTTATTTTTATTTTATCATATTCTAAATTACTTCTGATTTCCAAAATTTAAATATTAATTATATCCTGCAGAAATAAATATACCTTCCATTCTTGAAATATGTTTTCTTACTTTCCCTTCGCATCCCTTGCAATGAATCGACACCCTCAATTCCACAACCTGCACGAAATATATATATTAAATATTAAATGTACTTTTATCATAAATTTTAATTTACTAAAAAACCAATTTCATAATATAAAATAGCTTTATTTTCTGTATATATAGTTTATTTTTCTGTCTATAATAAGCATGAGTAATATATTTTATTTTAATATATTTTTTTTTTTTTACAATGATGACCAGACCAGCTGGTCAGAAGACTTCATGTTTTACCAAAGGTCTCGAGTTTGATTCTCAAAGATGACAAGGCTTGAAGTTTTTGTCTCCGAATACTTGTAACAACCCATGGACAACGTATATTTTGTTGTCTAGTGTACGTGCAAGGTCTCACCATGGACAACATATATTTTATGTTTTTGTTTTAGTCATATTTAAAGATAAGATTCGAATTGTCGAATCTTTGAGTTTGAGAAAGTACGGACAATATTAATCTGTCATTCATTCTGTAGTTTACATAGTTCAATAAAACTATATATAACTTTATAATTATTTTATAAAATAAATAGATCCACAATCAAAGAGTGCTACTTTAAGTTGAATTTTTTAATACGGTAATGCTGTATAAAAAGCCAAGTTTTGGCCTCTTTTTTAGTTTATATTAATTCAACAAAAAGGCAAATTCAGATAATACCTGTAAAAATTAAAACCATTATCTTCGTAATAAAAAATTATTTTCCATTTCAAAATTTACTTTAACTTCTCTTACCATATTGGAATATTAGAAAATAGTTTTGTAAAATTTATATTTTAAACTTATATCCTTTCTTCTTTAACAACAAATTCAAGACACAAGAAAACATAAAATGATGAAGTATATTCGATTTCAATGAATATGTTTTTTTTTTCCCCCGAAAGGCAGAAAAGTATGTATTATAAACCATCCTTTTAGCAAGACACACGAATACATATATAAATACAAAACGATAACGACAAACAAAATTAACAACACAACCAAATATCTACAAATTATACACCATTTTCATCCGGATCTTAACTGTGAGAGAGCTAAAATGAATGAATATGTTTGACATGTGTGTTTAACACAGTTTTAAAATACGTATCTTAATTGAAATAGTTTTGAGTCCATTTAATGCATATCATTCTACCATACAAGGATGAAACGTTGTCAATTTCATTTCCTTCAACAGTATTCAAGAGATGGACAAAAATATTTTAAGGAAAAAACTTGACAAACTTATCACTAAAGAATCTAACCCAAATCAGAAAAAACGCAAGATGTATCAACAAGTTGGACTGATGCAATTGCTAAATATATTATTGTTTATTGATACCTTAATCAGCAAAGATGATACATATATCATCAATGATCGATGATTTGAGAGAATTTGATGAAACAATATATATACACACATATACTTATAGCATTTTCCATATCAGAAAATTACAAAACACGAGTACACGACACTACTAATTTTGTGAGAAAAGTGCAAACCTGGTCACGAGAATGGGTCGACCTAGAAGATATCAAACGGGGGGACTCCACCGTCGAACCTAATCGAATGGACGATGATTTAGACTTAACCAATGCAGGAGACTCATCACCTCTAGCATTTGACGGTCTAGATGATGGAAATGACTTCTTGATCATTGAAGGTGAATCATAATCTGGCCAAACCGGTTCACTAACTACTATTGCACCTTTGTTATCCTTCAATTCGTCGAAAAATATAGGATTGTTATTTAAAAGATATCTAGAAGACGAACCACGAGTAGTTATATTATTTCTATCAATCAACTCAGCACTACTTTTTCTTCTTGCCAACATAACACCATCATCGACATTTCTAGTAACATGAATGTTTTTTAAGGTTGTTGTTGTAGTGGTGGCGGATGATGTGCTTTTTCGGTTTTTTTGTAAGTAAGTAGTGTAAGGTTTAGGGTCAATATGTTGTTGTGAAGTACAAGGGATTGTTGGTGTTTTAAACTTTGGTTTATCTCCAAAATCAAATTGATAATGGTTGTTGTAATAGTTATGGTGACGGTGGTTTATCGGCCTTGGGGTGGTCGACGAGCCACCGCCACGTCGGACCATGGCGTGTTGGTTCATGGTTGTGCATATGGCTGTGGAAGCTGGTGATGCACAAAAAAGTTCTGCTGTTTTGATTTTCATTGTTGGTTATTTGTTTTTTGGGAAGTATGGTTTTTTGAGTGAGAATGTAGAGTGTGGTTGATGTGGTTATAAAGTGTGAGATGGAATTTTGAAAAATGGAAAGGATTATATAACTAAAAAGAATGTAGAAAAAGGTTGTATAAATAGTAATAGATGATAGATGGACACCTCATGACTAGATGTGATGATATATTTTCATGGTCCTAAAAACAAAGCCAAAAGGAAAGGAAATAAAAGCCAATCATATGTTTATTTTTAGACTGCGTTTTTCATGATTGTTTATCCATTTCAACAACAATTCAACACAAAATTGTTTGAATTTTAATGGATTGAGAAAGTGGATCAAATTGAACTTAATTAGTTTGGGTTAAGTTGTAGCAATACATAGTTCTTCAAACTATTACTAAAAAGTGGTTGGTAACATAATTTTCAACTCTCATACTTCTAAGTTTAAACCGTCTTATACCCCATAAACCATCCCCTACGTGCTTCAAATACTAATAATTAGTATCACTAATCTCAATTCTTGATTAAATATGGGTTTTTCTTTTCCATTCATATAAGGGTTGATTTGCATATATGGATTATGCGGTTACATATGCATGCTATCAAGCTCTAGCTTTCCATATCGACTAGGATTTTCTTGGGACTTATGGTTGGAAGTTACTATTGAATGTTGTTTGCGGTGGTCCTTAAGATGGTAGACTTGTTTTGAACTTTCACGTGATAATCAGAGTTTTGTACGTGTTGCCTTCCATATGCTAAGTTACTGTAAATCTTCTAGATCAAGGTTAACAGAAGTGTATAGGCAAATAGAAAAAAGAAGATATTTATTAAATAATACGAGTATTGAAGACAAGAAGAATGTTAGTCTTACAAATCATTTACAGATAAATGTATACAAACATATTGTCATGTAAAATGTTCAATCAACAAAAAAAAAAAAAAAGGAAAAATGAATAAGAAAACATAGACTTTATTTGATTGGTTAAACATATGTTTTTATTTTTTTTAAGGACCAACAAAAGGTTTTACATATGTTCAACAAAAAGTTTAACAAATACATGTTTACAAATATATGAATTGTTTGTTAAACATATGTATGTAAACATGTAATTTGTAAATTGTTGATGATTTAGCATTTGTCAAAATATAAATCAAGGTCACAATACTTTAGCGAGAATTGAATGGCCTTTCTAGGTCTAGAAGGTAGTAAATTATTGGTTTATAGTCTTTTGAGAAGATTAACTTTGGTTGCCACCATCCACATTTGAGACCATTCTCCCCAAAGCTTAAGGCTTTATGTGATCATAATTGCAATATCATTGATTATCCCTTCACCACAAAAAGGCTACATGCGTTTACTTAGCTTTAATTGTGAATCAATGGGGCAACTTCTATGGTAATTACAGATTCATACAAACTTTCTTGCATGTGCTTCCGTTTCTTTATTTTGCTTTATGACTAACTATATTGAAAAAGATAATTAATCTCATATTTGATATTATATTACGAGTATAAAAAAGTAGAAAGTAATTTGAGTCAAGCTAAATACACATCAAGTGTATTGTCAATATTCCTTCAGTGAAACCAATTGATCATATATCAATTGAGACTGATCATCGGTCTTGTTCGTGTATTTCTCTTGCAAGTGAGATTCTCGGGTATCAAAATGATACCAAAGATCAGTCAGTTTTTCCAAAATCACCTTTTACCTGATATTCCTTCAATGAAGAGATACGATCACGAGTCGTTTTTTTTTACATCATTTTTACGTTCTTTTTGATATCAATGTTACCTTGATATTGGAAAGAAAAAAAAAGATGGGGTCTTAATTTTGATACAATGGACATATACCATATGCAATACTTTTGAAGTGGGTCATTTTTTATCACATCATTGTTTACTTATGTTTGCGTAGACGTTTTATGTAACACCCCAAGCTAGGGCTCGTAATATTACGGAAATTATATAGCACACAGTGTAATTATCGTAGAACATAAACTATATGAAAATAAGGGATTCGGTGAATCCAAACAAGTTAAGTCAAATACAAAATGCATAAGGAGCAAGTAGCCATCAAACGTTTACAAAACAATATCAATAGATGTCGATCAATCCTAAGCATAAATGCAAAAGTAGGGCAAATGAATCATTGATCCATATAAGTCCAAGCCCGAGTTCAAAAGCAAGCATCAATCATGTATCACGTCCTTGGTTCACCTGATTACCTGAAAAGTGTACTAAACAAGTCAACACTATGTTGGTGAGTTCGTAGTAATGGTTCACAAGGAACCATCGTCAATTCACAATATGTATAAGATAAAGGCAAGACACAACTTGCAAGTAGCCTTTATGCATCACAATATCAATCACAACAAGATTAAAAGAAGTAATGTAAATGCGTGTAATGAACGAGCACAAGTGATGTCAATATCAAAATATTTGCCGTATGTATGTCAATGTCATAATGTATATCATATGTGTGACAACCATGTCATCAATGCAACGATACTCACATGTCATCACCATGACCAATGTGGCATCTCAAAATCATCAAGTATATACATCTATATACTTGGATGTCCATGTACGTTTCTATGCAACGATACTCACATGTCATCACCATGACCAATGTGGCATCTCAAAATCATCAAGTATATACATCTATATACTTGGATGTCCATGTACGTGTCTTGTCTATGTGCAACAATTCAAGTGTGTCCATCTCAATCACATGTCCAATATCCAACAATTCAACCAACCCACAATGCACATACATTTCATACGACTTTACATTTAAGGAATCATAGATGCTTATATATAGGGTCACCTGCAGCCTTCCCACCACATCTATAACTCTTTAAAGGCATCATCGTCTTCCATGTATGTACAACTATCATAATCATAACATATAATATCACAATCGTGTGCGTAATCGATCAAACAATCAATCAATCCACCAATCAATCAATCAAACAAGCAAACAAGTATATGTACACTTTCCAGCCCGAATCTCAAGCGAGTAGGGAGCTACGGAACTCACCTTGATCGGCAACAACAAGCAAAATCGAGTTAAGATCGAGTTACAATCGTTCAATGTTCACCTCACGTCCACCACCTATAATTATATAATACATACACATTAATTAAACGAGTCAAAACCCTAGCTTGATGTTTAGATATGATATCGAACTTTGAACGATTCTCAAGACACCAATACATCCTTAATGAAGTTGAGGAAGGACTTAAGTGAAAGCTTGGGACGATCCTAGGAATACGACCTCGAGGCTAGGAAAAGTCTGGAATCCAACAATGCAAGGCAGCGTCTCAGACGCCACCATGCACCGTCTTGGACGGTGGTAAGAAGTAGCCTAGCGTAAAACACGGTGAGACTTGGCGTCTCAAACGGTGGGCAATTTTTAGTTGGTGTGTCAGACGGTGATGACCACCGTCTATTACGGTGGTCTAGAATAGCTTAATTTGGCGTCTGGTCACCGTTTCATGGCGTAAAACAGAAGGTACCCTCATTTGGATTGAAAATGCTCTAACTAGGCCACCGTCTGGGACGGTGGCATTGGCGTCCAAGACGCTGAACACACCAGCAGCAGCCAAACACCCCCTTTTCGAACCAAAAACACCCTAAACTCAAATTTTGACTTGTTAATCGAATGGTGGTGAACCAAAACCCGTTTTCAAGCTTTGTTAAACATAAATGAACATAAACAACCATAATCCACTTCAATTTAACAACTCAAAACATCAAAATCTTGTTGGAAATCGGTTTTGATTCATTCAAACCCTAGGAAAACCCAAGTTGACCCATTTTGACTTTTTACTCGATTTTTGACCCGAGAATGCTTAAGTTTGACTAGAAACATGTTTAATATCATGAAATGATGATGCTAAGTTATAATTTACCTTCCGAAACCTCCACAAGAAGTCAAACCCGAAATTGACCCAATTAATGAGTTTCCTTGCACTAGATGACCCAAATTTGAGATATGATGTAAAAAATATGATAATGATGATGAATCTTGCACTAATTTAACTTGAAACACATTTAATAACCCAAGAATCTAGAGAGAGAATGGTGGGTGTGTGTGTTTATTGTTCTAGCATTTAAGAGAGAGAGATAGATGGATAGAATGAAATGAATGGATAAAAGAGTGGAAGGATTGGGTTGGGATAGGGTTGGGTTATTCTTGTGGGTCATCGGTCATGGGTCATAACCATGGGTTGACCCGTTTCTCATTCCTAGTTAAGTTGAGCACTCGTCACATATCGTATCACAAATGAAGTCGGTAAATCGACCCGTCGAGCGTATTACTCGTCATTAAGGCTCAAAAGGTATTTAATTATATTACTAATCAAATTAACTAGTCAATTTACACATAAAGTCAAATGGTCAAGAATCACGGATGTTACATCATTCACCCGTTAAAGGAATTTCGTCCCGAAATTCAACAAAACACTAATCACTAAACAAATGCGGGTACTTAGACCTCATATGGTCCTCTCGCTCCCAAGTGAACCCGGCTCCACGTCTAGCATTCCATCTAACTTTGACGATTGTGTAACGTTTATTCTTGAGTTTCTTGACCTCACGGTCCAAGATCTCAACCGGCTCTTCAACAAAGTTAAGTTTCTTGTCTACTTGTATCTCATCCATGGGCACATGATGAGTAGGATCCGCCAAACACTTACGTAGGTTACAAATGTGAAACACATCATGTACACCACTAAGCTCTTGATGGAGTTTTAAGCGGTATGCAACTTTTCCAACCCGTTCAAGAATTTTGAAAGGCCCAATGAATCTTGGCCCGAGCTTGCCTCGCTTCACAAAACGGACAACGCCTTTCCAAGGTGACACCTTCAAAAGTACATGATCACCAACTTCAAACTCTAAGGGTCTCTGCCTCACATCGGCATACTTCTTTTGTCGTTCACGGGCCAATTGCAATCTCTCCTTGATTTGAGAAATTATTTTAGTCGTTTCAACTACAATCTCCGGCCCGATAAGTTGGCTTTCACTAATCTCCGCCCAAGCTAGGGGAGAACGACATTTTCTTTCATATAATGCTTTGAATGATGCCATTTGTATGCTAGCGTGGTAACTATTGTTGTAGGAGAACTCAACCAACGGCAAGTGTTCATCCCAATTACCTCCAAAATCAATGGCACATGCCCTCAACATGTCCTCAAGAGTTTGAATGGTCCTTTCACTTTGTCCCTCCGTTTGTGGATGAAACGCCGTGCTCATGTCAAGTTGAGAACCCATAGCACATTGAAAGGCTTTCCAAAAGTTGGAATTGAATCGAGTGTCTCTATCAGAGATGATAGAAATGGGCACTCCATGCTTAGACACCACTTCTTTGATATACAAGCGAGCCATCGTGTCAAATTTATCGGTTTCACGAATGGCCAAGAAATGGGCCGACTTCGTTAACTGATCCACAATCACCCAAATTGTATCATGGCCTTTGCTTGTTCTCGGTAACTTCATGATGAAGTCCATAGTAATCCGTTCCCATTTCCACTCGGGTGTCACCGGTTGAACCAACAGCCCGGGTGGCTTCTTATGATCGGCCTTCACTTGTAAGCAAGTAAGACACTCACTCACATACTTGGCCACATCCCGTTTCATACCCGGCCACCAATAGAAATCTTTCAAGTCAAAATACATGTTATCCGATTCGGGATGGACCGAATAAGCCAATTTGTGGGCTTCATCCATAAGGAATGTTCTTAGATTTCCCAAGACGGGAATCCAAAGTCTTTCAACCAAGTATATCTCATTATCATCTTTTCGATCAAATTGTTGCTCCATGCCATCCAAACCTTCATTACCAAAGTTCTCCGGTAGGGTAGCTTGCATTTGGGCTTCAATGATGTGGTCACGAATATTTTGCCCTACCGTGAGACTCATAACCCTAGCTCGCCTTAGCTTGACCCTCTCTTTCTACTCAAGGCATCGGCCACAACATTGGCCTTGCCCGGATGGTAACGTATATCACAATCATAGTCACTAAAGAGTTCAAGCCATCTTCGTTGCCTCATGTTCAATTCACTTTGATTAAAGATGTGTTGGAGACTTTTGTGATAGGTGTAAATCACACACTTGGTGCCATAGAGATAATGTCTCCAACACTTCAAAGCAAACACAACCACTCCCAATTCCAAATCATGTGTCGGGTAGTTTTTCTCATGCACTTTAAGTTGCCGGGAGGCATAAGCAATGACTTTGCCTCTTTGCATAAGAACACAACCCAAACCTTGTCCCGAAGCATCACAATATACTACAAAGTCTTCAACTCCTTCCGAGAGGGTTAAGATAGGTGCATCACACAACATATCCTTAAGAGTTTGGAAGACTTGTTCTTGTTTCTCGCCCCATTCAAATTTCCTCTCTTTTTGAGTCAAGAGAGTAAGCGGTTGTGCAATTGATGAGCGTCCATTTTGTGATAAAAACCCCTATCGAAAGGCTTCATTTCTATGTCTTAAATGAGTTAATATTCTAGAACTATCGGTACTTAATGGATTCTATGTTTACGCAGGTTCACGGAAGATGCGAGTGAGGGTAAATGGCATCAAGTGACTCAAGATGGAAGCCTATGAAGTTACAAGACACAAGGAGGTGATTCGGGAGCCGAACGAAGCAATACGAGAAGCAGCAGGAGCTGCCAGCGCCGCTGGCACCTTGCCAGCGCCGCTGGCCCATGCCCAGCGCCGCTGGGAGCCCATCCAGCGCCGCTGGGTGGCCCATCCAGCGCCGCTGGGAGCCCATCCAGCGCCGCTGGGCGGCCCAGATCAGCAACCGACTTTACACTCTATTTAAGCCGAAGCAGCCCTCAAAACCCTAGGAGAGAGCCGATTCAGCAGCCCCAGCCGCCCATATCAAACCCTAGGTTAACTTTGCAGATTCCAAGGAGGTTTTGGAGCTTCTAACACCTTCCGATCTTCATCCTCAACCTAGATCTACTCTTTTATTTTACTTTCAGTTGGTAAACAATGTCTTTCATCTTTTCAGACTTTGTTATTCCTTAATAATGTCAGGCTAGTAGACTGAATACTTGTTTGGATCGATGTGATCATGTAGACGTTTATCTATTTTACTTTATTTGTTAGATCTGTTGGAGTGTGTTTTACTGTTTATATTACTATCGGTTCTATATCTGCATGTATTGATTTAATTTTGATGATCGGTCTATAATCATACACTAGGATTAATACATAAGGATGGAAAACACTAGTCGGTCTTTAACGAGATGTAAAAGGTGATTCACTTGTAACCGAGGGATCCAGAACCATAGTAATTAGGACGAATAGAACATGATGCTTAACAATGTCAGACGCGATCCAGTGACTTGGAAACGAGCAATGTGGTCACCGGAGAGAATTACTATCTGGCCATGGCTTAAGAGCTGGGTAACTTAAAGATGAACTAGTAACACAAACTTTAGGTCATTAATGCTTAAACAATGTCAGACGCGATCCAGTGACTTGGAAACGAGCAATGTGGTCACCGGAGAGAATTACTATCTGGTCATGGCTTAAGAGCTGGGTAACTTAAAGATGAACTAGTAACACAAACTTTAGGTCATTAATGCTTAAACAAGAATCTGAGCCGTGATGAAGTTTCCAACAGTCTAGCAAGTAGGTAGAATGATATTTGGTCGTATCATGAGATCTGAGATGCCAAACAAGTATTTTAATTTAATTACTGTTATTTTCTTTTTCAAACTATTTCCAGGCTAAGCCTCTCGCTGAATAAGCGGTTGCGGCTTCTATTTACTTTTCAGTATTTTAAATAGTTTAATAGGAAATCGTGACAACCCCCAACCGCTAGAATTACACGTATTACTAGATTAGGTAAAAGCAACGCGTCCCTGCGAACGATCCTGTACTTATCACTAAAATATACTACATCTGATCGGGTCCCCTGTCTGTTAAGGTGTGTGTTTGTGTTTTGAGATAATTACTTGTACAACATTTTTATAAATTTAAACACTAAGAAACGCAACCCATCAGCAATACGGGAAAATTTTTTGATGAATATTCGATAATAACCCGTCAATCCAAGGAATTGACGGATCTCGGATGGTGTTTCGGGTCTTCTCCAGTTTTTAACCGCCTCAATCTTGCTTGGGTCCACATGAATACCATCATTTCTCACCACGTGACCAAGAAAATGGACCTCCTCCAACCAAAACTCACATTTGGAGAATTTAGCATACAACTTCTCCTTTCTTAGTAATTCAAGCACTTTGCATAAGTGCTCAATATGTTCTTCCTTTGTCTTAGAGTAAACAAGGATGTCATCAATAAAGACAATGACAAACTTGTCCAAATAAGGTCTACACACCCGGTTCATCAAGTCCATGAACACCGCCGGTGCATTAGTCAACCCGAAAGGCATAACGGTGAATTCAAAATGGTCATACCTTGTACGAAATGCCGGTTTAGGAATGTCATCTTCATGTACTCGGAGTTTATGATAACCCGAGCGAAGATCGATTTTGGAAAAGTGCTTAGCACCTTGGAGTTGGTTAAACAAATCATCAATTCTAGGGAGAGGATACCGGTTATTCACCGTGAGCTTGTTTAGTTCTCGATAGTCAATGCACATCCTAAATGACCCATCTTTCTTTTTGACAAATAGAATAGGAGCTCCCCAAGGTGATTGGCTAGGACGAATGAAGCCTTTTTCTTGAAGTTGTTTGAGTTGGGTTTCCAATTCTTGCATTTCGGTTAAGGCTAGTCTATAAGGAGCTTTAGCCACGGGCGCGGCTTCGGGAATTAGATTGATACGGAAGTCAAGTTGGCGAGATGGAGGTAATCCCGGTAAATCATCCGGGAAAACATCGGGAAAATCACGAACAATAGGAACGGTCTTCAATTCTACCTTTGAGACGGTAGCACTAAAGACTTTGGAGTTGAAAGAATCGGATATTTCGCCTTGAACTCTAAGAATCTTACCGTTAGACAACGGTATTTTGACAACTCACTCACCACAATCAATAACCGCTTTTACCGCCGTCATCCAATCCATACCCACAATAACATGAAAACTCCCAATATCGAAAGGCATAAGGTCTATGAAGAATTCAACATCGTCTAGGGTCAAGATGCAATCACGTATTATTTGACTAAGTTTAGTTAGTGACCCGTTTACCATTTCTATATCAAGCACATAGTTCAAAGCACATGGATGCACATCAATCAAAGGAACAAATCTAGATGAAACAAAGCTATAATCGGCTCCAGAATCAAATAAAACCGTTGCATAATGACCATTGAGAAGGAATGTACCTGCAACCACATTAGGATCATTACGGGCTTCATTGGCATTGACCGCAAAGGCTCGGCCATGAGGTTACACTTGATGACCTTGTTGCCCCCGGTTTTGATTAGGCCCGGCGATTTGAAGTTGGTTGGGGTGAACGGCCACTTGAACTTGTTGTCCAACCCATTGAGGACAATTATTTGGTAGTGATAAGGGCTACCACATTCAAAACATGTACCCCTTTAAAGATTGCCACGAGGAGGAACGGATTGAAGAGGGGCTACATTTTGTGGGGCCGCCTTCGGCGCCCTACAATCTTTGGACAAGTGTCCAAGTCGGTTACAAGTGAAATACGCCCCGCATTGAATATTGGTGGGATGATGTTTGTTACATCTCCCACAAAATGGATGGGGTCCCAAATAAGTCTTCTTCACCGGCTCCACCGCCGCCATAACTCTTCCCCGGTTTTGATTTTTGGGGTCAAACCTACCCATCTTCCTCGCCCCACTAGACTCTGCAACTTCTTTTCTCTTGGATGATGACTTGCTCAACACCCCGCTTCTCAAAAGACCCTCGGTAACGCTACCAACACGGTTGATAGCCTCGGCCAAAGTAGTAGGCATGACCGAGTTAACATAAGAACAGACTTGTGGATTTAAGCCCAAAACAAACTTTTCAATAGCCCAAGGTTCGGGGGTCACCAAATGAGGAACAAGAGTGGACAAGTCTTGAAATCGTCGAATATAACCTTTGTAATCGGCCCCGTCCATTTGAAGTTGGACGAACTCCAAAGTAAGAGTTTGGAGTTCATACGGGGGACAAAATTTCTCCCTCGCCATAGTCTTGAAATCGGCCCGTGACAAGTTGTTAGCCCGATCCAAAACCATCGCTCCCACCTCCTGATTCCACCAACTAAGTGCATCATCCTTGAACATGCCGGATGCATAAGTAATCCGGTCATCATATGTGCAATAACTTCGAGCAATCACCGCTTCAATCCTTTCTATCCACCTTATACAAGCCGTAGGGACACCATTACCATCAAACTCCGGCGCCCCACAATTTTTGAAGTCTTTAAACAAGCAACCTTGGCGGTACACTCCATGTTGATTAAACATGGGGACATAGTTATCTTGCACCGCTGGTGCTTCTTCTTCTTCCACATTCGGTTGCACACCCCCATCATTCACATCTTCTTGAACTTCAACATTTGGTGGCACATTGATTAGTGCCACATTGTTCCCTCCAAGAGTTGGCGTGACTTGGGCAACAATAGTTGGCATAATGTTGGTGAGCGTTTGAGCGATCACCTCCGCCAAGTCCGGCACGGGAGCCTCACCACGACCCCTACCTCTACCTCGGCCTCTACCCCGGTCTCTACCACGACCTCCTTGAGCTTCCGGTTGTGGCTCTTGAGAATTCTCTCTATATGTAGTGTCGGCTCTCCTTGGTCTCACCATTTCTATAAAACAAGTAATACGTTGACTCGAAAGTTAGTCTCAAGATGCTCACATGTTAGTCACACAAGTAGTTAATTAATGCTCTCATGCCGACATTTCATACATCATTCATATCTTTACACTAAGGAAAATGTGCTAATGTCCTAAGGGAATTGTTATCTATCATGCCATCATGTCAAGTTCACAATAATTGCTCGTTATCCCAAAACCAATGCTCATGTTCAACCATCACACAACCAAGCAACTAAAACAAGCGGTTTAAAGTATAATCCGAATCTGATATGCTCTCTAGTTATTGACCGGGTTTGTGTACATGTGATATCATCGGCTTTCCCTCCACCCGATCAACTCCCATTAAACATATCGGTTTCCTATTATACCCTAAGCCAAGCATGTGCAATCCGTGATGCCATTAACTTGAATATACCACGGGTGACCATAAAACAGTTGATCAGGCAGTTTTAGGGTTGCCACAATGTTATACTACGTTAATGCCATAACTTCATTTTGCCCTAATTCATCAAACTATCATCCAACAACAACAATCCAAATTCATCTCATCAACAACCAACCAAAACATATTGTTCACATTGTACTCGTCACAAAACAAGACGTTGTCCAATCATAATCACATTGTCACATAAATGCTCCCGTCTACGAACTCACAATGTATACTTTTTAGGGTTCACACAATTCACGTTGCACAAAAATCATAACCATGCATGCTATATGAAGAGTTTTTACTTAAGCCGTAGTCTAGGTCAAACCGCCTAATTCTCTACGACCACGCATGGGCCACCATTCTGTAACACCCCAAGCTAGGGCTCGGAATATTACGGAAATTATATAGCACACAGTGGAATTATCGTAGAACATAAACTATATGAAAATAAGGGATTCGGTGAATCCAAACAAGTTAAGTCAAATACACATTGCACAAGGAGCAAGTAGCCATCAAACGTTTACAAAACAATATCAAAAGATGGAGATCAATCCTAAGCATAAATGCAAAAGTAGGGCAAATGAATCCATGATCCATGTAAGTCCAAGCCCGGGTTCAAAAGCAAGCATCAATCATGTATCACGTCCTTGGTTCACCTGATTACCTGAAAAGTGTACTAAACAAGTCAACACTAGGTTGGTGAGTTCGTAGTAATGGTTCACAAGGAACCATCGTCAATAATCACAATATGTATAAGATAAATGCAAGACACAACTTACAAGTAGCCTTTATGCATCACAATATCAATCACAACAAGATTAAACGAAGTAATGTAAATGCGTGTAATGAACGAGCACAAGTGATGTCAATATCAAAATATGTGTCGTATGTATGTCAATCCCTTAATGTATATCATATGTGTAGTGACAACCATGTCATCAATGCAACGATACTCACATGTCATCACCATGACCAATGTGGCATCTCAAAATCATCGAGATATATACGTTTATATACTCGGATGTCCATGTACGTTTCAACTATGCAACGATACTCATGATGTCGTCGACCCGACATCATGGCATCTCAAAATCATCAAGTATATACATATATATACTTGGATGTCCATGTACGTGTCTTATCTATGTACAACAATTCAAGTGTGTCCATCTCAATCACATGTCCAATATCCAACAATTCAACCAACCCACAATGCACATACATTTCATACGACTTTACATTTAAGGAATCATAGATGCTTATATATAGGGTCACCCGCAGCCTTTCCACCACATCTATAACTCTTTAAAGGCACCATCGTCTTCCATGTATGTACAACTATCCTAATCATAACATATAATATCACAATCGTGTGCGTAATTGATCAAACAGTCAATCAATCCATCAATCAATCAATCAAACAAGCAAACAAGTATATGTACACTTTCCAGCCCGAATCTCAAGCGAGTAGGGAGCTACGGAACTCACCTTGATCGGCAACATCAAGCAAAATCGAGTTAAGGTCGAGTTACAATCGTTCAATGTTCACCTCACGTCCACTACCTATAATTATATAATACATACACATTAATTAAACGAGTCAAAACCCTAGCTTGATGTTTAGATATGATATCGAACTTTGAACGATTCTCAAGACACCAATACATCCTTAATGAAGTCGAGGAAGGGCTTAAGTGAAAGCTTGGGACGATCCTAGGAATACGACCTCGAGGCTAGGAAAAGTCTGGAATCCAACAATGCAAAGCAGCGTCTCAGACGCCACCATGCACCGTCTTGGACGGTGGTGAGAAGTAGCCTAGCGTAAAACACGGTGAGACTTGGCGTCTCAAACGGTGGGCAATTTTTAGTTGGTGTGTCAGACGGTGATGACCACCGTCTATTACGGTGGTCTAGAATAGCTTAATTTGGCGTCTGGTCACCGTTTCATGGCGTAAAACAGGAGGTACCCTCATTTGGATAGAAAATGCTCTAACTAGGCCACCGTCTGGGACAGTGGCATTGGCGTCCAAGACACTGAGAGAGGGCTGAACACACCAGCATTAGCCAAACACCCCCTTTTCGAACCAAAAACACCCTAAACTCAAATTTTGACTTGTTAATCGAATGGTGGTGAACCAAAACCCGTTTTCAAGCTTTGTTAAACATAAATGAACATAAACAACCATAACCCACTTCAATTTAACAACTCAAAACATCAAAATCTTGTTGGAAATCGGTTTTGATTCATTCAAACCCTAGGAAAACCCTAGTTGACCCATTTCGGCTTTTTACTCGATTTTTGTCCCGAGAATGCTTAAGTTTGACTAGAAACATGTTTAATATCATGAAATGATGATGCTAAGTTAGAATTTACCTTCCGAAACCTCCACAAGAAGTCAAACCCGAAATTGACCCAATTAATGAGTTTCCTTGCACTAGATGACCCAAATTTGAGATATGATGTAAAAAATATGATAATGATGATGAATCTTGCACTAATTTAACTTGAAACACATTTAATAACCCAAGAATCTAGAGAGAGAGTGTGGGTGTGTCTGTTTATTGTTCTAGCATTTAAGAGAGAGGGATAGATGGATAGAATGAAATGAATGGAGAAAAGAGTGGAAGGATTGGGTTGGGTTATTCTTGTGGGTCATGGGTCATGGGTCATAACCATGGGTTGACCCGATTCTCATTCCTAGTAAAGTTAAGCACTCGTCACATATCGTATCACAAATTAAGTCGGTAAATCGACCCGTCGAGCGTATTACTCGTCATTAAGGCTCAAAAGGTATTTAATTATATTACTAATCAAATTAACTAGTCAATTTACACATAAAGTCAAATGGTCAAGAATCACGGATGTTACATTTTATCGAAACATATTAATAAAATCAATGTCGTCGTTCAAATAAAAAGATATACCTAGATGTATATAGTATATACCACGTATAGTATAGCATATTACGGTTTCTTATTAATACAGAAAGTAACTCCCAATTAATGTCGTCTTCCACGGGTATTGGGTCCCAATACCGTCTTCGACAGTGTATGGGGAAGTTGAGATATAGACAGTCTTACCCCTGCCAAAGGTAAAGAGGCTACTTCTAGTATCTACTAAGGTAGAAAAGAACCTCCAGCCTTACTGGATATGAGGATCGAACCCATAACCTTTGTTTCTAGATACAAGAGTTTCAACCACTGATCCAACACAGTTGGTCTTTTTCTTATTAATACAATATACAATAATTCACACACGTACGTATATATTTTTAATTCATCATCTCATAAGTATCGGTTTTTTAGCTTGGTATGGTGAAACTCGCAACTCGTATCTATCTTATGTAAACTTTGAATGACAAAAAAGATTTACAAGACAAAAAAACTGTTCTCAATATTATTATTGACTTATTGTTGTTATTATCTAATACCCCCTTATAAAGCAAATAAGATTCAGACATTCAGCATATTTTTTAACCCCAAAATACCCTCACCTTACTTCTAAAATTCCAAACTTACCCTTCCACAAAAAATAACCCACACCTCGACTCAAACAAAAATACCCCACCGAACAAAAAACCCACACAAACGAAGAAACCCACCGGCGCCTCCCTCCCCCCTCTCTTCTCTTCTGCTCCGGCGCTCTGCCATAAATTGGCATCACCATCCGGCGCACCTCTTCTATTATCTTTTGCAGATTTTTTATATTTGCAAATCAGAGTCTGCTTTTGATTTTTTATATGGAATTGCGATGATTTGATGTATGGTTTCTTCATTATCTTTTGATTTTCTTAATTAATTCTTTGTTCTTAATGTTGTATTTTTTCCCTTTTTTCCAGATTTGGGATCTAACTCGAACCCCCCTTCCCCCGCCATCACCAATCTCTCATAATCACAACCTTTATTGGTATTTTTCTTTCTTTCGAATATTTTTCCCTTTCTTTCTTTCAACCCATTCAGACTGCAATAATTTTGGGTTTCATTAATTCTCGAAAAATTGAGCTTCATGGTGAAATATAATATTCTGATTATTATTATTAATCTTTGTTATTGTTATTATTTACTGATTAAATTGTAATTATTATTATAAATTTATTTTACAAATTCATATGTATTGATCTTTATTGTACCGCTCTGTCAATTGCTACTGCACTCTGGTTTCTTTATCTCAGTTTTCCACCTATTCTATATATAGCATCGATTGATTGATAACTGAAAGCAATAAATAACAAGGTGTGTTTGACGATGGTGTTGGCCTGTTGCGGACATAGCATCTACAAATCGGAAACTGTGGGAAAGGGGATGGCGGGATTATTGATAATTATGAATACGATTATGATATATATATCTATCATATTACTGTATGAATATATAAATATATAATACATATATGATCGGTTTCTTTTATCACTATAAGAATATGTATATATCATCTGTATCTATATCACTTTATAAATAATTTTTGTAATATACCGATCCGGATCGATCCGGATGGATCATGGATCGATCCAAATAAATAAATGGATAAATGGAGCAATCCATTGGATCCTTAAATGGATTAATGGATATTTTTTTTGATCCAATAAATGATATAAATGGATTGGATTGGATCGATGGATCAATATCCAATCCATTGAAAGCCCTAGCCCCAAGTGCTTCTATCATTGGGGATGTTCAACTGGGAGCATGATCATCTATCTGGTATGATTGCATTGAGAGGTAATGCTGAACTATTGTGGTTTTATTGTATTTATGCTCTTCAATAGTCTTATAGTTTCTTTTTTATGCTATATGGCCTCTTTTTATTTTATGCATTACAAATAACTTACACCCCAGTGATCCACTCAACCCAATTGGACTGTTTGTTTTTATGTTAAAAATTTTGGACACTTCATTCACTGATGATAAGAATATAGCCTAATCGATCTATTTGTATATAATTGAGAACTTACAAGCTCAATGCTCATAAACTCATTCCTTTTAAGTTTTTGTGTCTAGGGATTTTTCGCCAATCTCTTTTATCTCCCCAATCCAGGTTTTCCTTTTTTATAAATATGTTTTTTGATGGAAGTTGTTACAAAACTTCTGTTCAGTTTTGTTGTACTCGCGTTGTGATATTGAATAAGTTAGAAAGAAAAAGACATTTCTTTTGTTTATTTGATCTGAAAAATATATATTTTCTGAGTGATGTGAAATTGACAGTTTGCTTTTTGTTAGTGAATTTTTAGGTGAGTGAGAAGACAACTTTGAATGTTGCTATAAGGTATCCAAGTAATGTATCATTCTACTTTAGCCATTAAAGACATGAGACGTACCCTGCTTTAGATGAAAAGTTTTGTGATGGGAACTAAGCTTCCAAGTAAACTGCTTATAAGGCAAAGTCCCACAATAAGACTTGCTGCAAAGTTATTACTTTGACATATAAATACCATTTGACAGATTGCTGTTTTTGTCGCTTGTGACAGACTTGCTGTAATGGTAAATCAATTTTGTGCTACATATTTCATCATTTTTTTCAAGTCAGCCAATTTTATCAAACTATAATGTTGTTTGGTTCGATATTTGCTAAGCTTTTATTGCGAAGTACAACTTAATAACTACTGTCTATCCACATGCAGATGACAATGGCAATGAACGAGGGCATGTTGACAAGAACTACACCATACGCATGTCGAGATATGTGTCGTGTTCCAAATGGTATAGGTCTTTTAAAATGATAGGCTTTATTAAGGTTCAGTCATGAAACCTTAGTTCTCTTATGAGGTATAAAATTGAGAGTATAACTTATGTGAGACTTGTGAACAAGTTTGCTGTTCTTGAGATGTGAAATCATCGTGCTTGGCTATATTTTATTTACCTATTGTCCAGTTAAAGCTTACTTCTTTTTTAAATCATTGATGTTTTAGAGTTATATTGAGTTTCACTAATCATTAGATATATGTTTATGTATATATGATTACATCAATAATCACACCCGCTACCGCTACCACCAACCACTGCTGCTACTACCGCCACCAGTCGCCGTCACCAACCGTCGCCGTTACCGCCGCTGCATCGTGCGGGCACCCTTCTAGTACTGTAAATACAAACTGCTAACGTAAAATACAAGACAAAAAATTTAGCAGAATTTAAGACCGACAACCACGTTGTGTTTCATAAACAACAATTTGTTGTTCATCAGTTTAATACAAAAGAACAAATTGCTGCATCAACAAACAAGAAAAAGCTTCAAAATATATGTGCACTTTATAGGGTTTAGAGTCAAATTTAAAATGATTTGCCATGTTTGTTGGATTAAATTCACTTCTAGATTTGGCAATTCAGAAGTAATAGATTTTTTAAACAACAATTTTGTATTACTGACAGACCACTAGAATATTATCGTGCTATCAGGGTACCATCAGATCATATTCCCATATTCCTATTAGGCAATAATTAATATACACTAATTCAGAAAGAAACTCATTTAATATGGGAAAACTCCCTATGTGGGATTCGAACCCATTATCTTGTGATCCCAGACTTTATCCCACCATCAAGATGTCACTAGGCTATTAAGTCAATAGCAATTCACAAGTGATAGATATATATAATTTTTTAAATGACAATAAAAAAGTCTATGTTTTAGAATTTACTAAGAGTTGGATTTTTTAAATCAAAGTTCTAAAGACCGTCAATACCCTGTAAAAAGTTTTTAAATATAAAGCTCACCTTTTAAATTTTTTGATAAAATTACAATTATTTTATGTTAACAAAATATAACATACTTTTAAGAAAATGGGCATACTAACAAAAAGCCTAATATAGTTACATAATTTTTAGGGAAAACTAAAATATTTCTAAATAGGAAAAATTATTTCAGTGAAAAAAACATAGGTCAATAATTGAATGTATTAGACATATCATTAGACATATTTTTTAAGCCTATTATGACTTAATTTTAAATGAAAGAAAAATAAAGTATCTAAAATTTATTAATTATTGAACCAAATTTAACGCTAAGAAAATAACTATGCTTTTTTGGAGAATACTAATAAATAGATGTAACATTTTTATTTTGACGTAAGCCTTTATATAAACTAAGTATAAATGTATTTCTTTCTTTAATAAATCTAGGCAAAAGATTACCTTTTATCGATTTTCCTTTTTCTATTAATTTATTTTAATACGCAATAAAATGTTATACGTAAGTATAGAAGTCCTGGAAAAATATTTATCAACGACATGCACAACATGTCACTGTTAGTTAACCATAACCTTAAAGGTTAGCAAAACTTAAAAAATTATGCGTGACAAAAGTAATTCATGTTAGGCCTTTTCAAACAGGTCGTCAAGAGATCGTCGCAAGCTTTTCCTCACTTTAACACCATTAGCACACCCTCGTCATGGGGGTTTGTCGTAAGAGTTCGCCGTGCAGGTTAACAAGCGGGAGATGAAGATGAAGGGCTCAACTGACCATTAACTGATTAAAAATAATTGTTTATTTGAGTTTAGATACTTGGAAATAATAAAATAATAAAAGAAAGGAGTAAAAAGAAGTAAGAAAAAAGTGTTGTTAGCAAGAGTGTATCAATAAATGTGTCTGTAGATAAGTTTTGATGTAGCGATAAGGAACACATAAGGAAGAGATCTCAATGTTGGGGGATTCCTTATATTTACTTTAGTCACCTCTACACATTGAAATCTTTTAATAATTATAATAAGTATCTTAACTTGTTTTGATTATAATAAAATATTTTAATAATTATAGAGAATTATTATAAAGAAATTTTCTAATCTATACAATAAGTAAGTAAAAAAGAAAAGAAAAAGTAATTAGATGGGAACCCTCGTGATCTCATGTATCATTTGGTATCCATTAATTACGTGGAGTTCATAATTGCATAAAAGGAGTCAAAGTAAAGTAGTGGCTGCGGCGCATTGAGGCACTTCTTCGACGGTTCCCGTACGCCCGGCCTGCCGGCCCACTCTGAAGAATTCATGGGTCGGCAGGCGGGCGAGACAGAATGGGCGGGCACTACTAACCAAGCCAAGCCCAGTTCCCGCCGATAGGCGCAGGTAGCTTGCTTCCAAGCCTTGCCTTATATGATAGTTGTGGCCATGGCCCGAAGGAGCCTTAAGCACTTGTACAATGCTTCAAGTCAAGGCTCCCTCCCACTCGTTGTAGATTAATGTTTGAAAATTGTTGCTTGGATCTTTTTAAAAAATACTAAGTTCCAAAATTGAGTGAGTATGAGTGAAATTGACAAAAGAAAAGCCAAAATGTGTGCAAGAATTTACAGGTTTGATTAAAATAAAATTGAGATTAATTAAAATGGTGAAGTATTCAATCAATCGTATGCAGACCTTCCTAATCACGTGATATTATTGTTTCAAGTACTCAAAATTAATTATTAATTAGTTAATTATAAATTCATACTCGTAACAATTAGTAAAAATATTAATTTGTTTGTTTGCAATCAAATAATATTCACGGGATTTCTGGCTTTTTAGCAAAGTATGTCCCTTCCAATTTTGCTTTTTAGTTGCAGTTCAGACACGCCCATGTTCATCACATTTAGACGTGGCCAAAATGAGGAAAAATTTGTACATTTGTATGTATGTATTAATATTAATAGATGCTAATTGTATACGTACTGACATGGGTGGTTTGAAACTTGGAAGAGTAGTTGAGAAAATGGATTAAGACACGAATAGGTTAAAACAATAACAATTTGGTCCATTAAAATGTTTGGAAAGTTTCTTTTGAAAATAAAATTTTGGTTATTAATTATTATATTTATCATGTCCATATATCCGGTTTGAAAACGATTACAGTATACCCCGATTAAGGTGCATACATCCGACTAAAAATAAATTTGTTTTTTTCCATTTATCCAGATGTTAAACTGGTTAACTGTTGTGGTTGGTCATTTTACTGGTGTATAAGTTAAAAAGATAATATTAAAAAGTAAAAATATTAATTTGTTTGTTTGCAATCAAATAATATTCACGGGATTTCTGGCTTTTTAGCAAAGTATGTCCCTTCCAATTTTGCTTTTTAGTTGCAGTTCAGACACGCCCATGTTCATCACATTTAGACGTGGCCAAAATGAGGAAAAATTTGTACATTTGTATGTATGTATTAATATTAATAGATGCTAATTGTATACGTACTGACATGGGTGGTTTGAAACTTGGAAGAGTAGTTGAGAAAATGGATTAAGACACGAATAGGTTAAAACAATAACAATTTGGTCCATTAAAATGTTTGGAAAGTTTCTTTTGAAAATAAAATTTTGGTTATTAATTATTATATTTATCATGTCCATATATCCGGTTTGAAAACGATTACAGTATACCCCGATTAAGGTGCATACATCCGACTAAAAATAAATTTGTTTTTTTCCATTTATCCAGATGTTAAACTGGTTAACTGTTGTGGTTGGTCATTTTACTGGTGTATAAGTTAAAAAGATAATATTAAAAAGAAAAAATCTTATTTTAATGGGTAAAATTAGATATGGAGCTCGATCATAGTGTATCATTTGAATATGTGCTAACGTATTTTGTATCTATGTAATTAAAATGTATTTTTTTTATAGTGAAACTTAAAAAGCTTTTTTTATCCAGTTATCCCCGTTAGCTAATTAAGTCGACCGAAAATTATTGATAGGATTATAAAGAAGAAGAGGAAGAAAGAAAAGCAACACCTAAGGTTGTGGTAGTAATGATGACGCTTTGGAAAAATTAAAGTTGTGATGTCTAAATAATCCTAAATATTGACATGTAAAGGTGAAATCTTTTCCCCAATAATAGTTTTCGTTAATCGATAATAGTATCATGATAAAGATATTATATTCATATCATGTAGGCCTCATTTGATTTTTCAAAACTACTCTTAAAATATCTTAGATGATATTTAAAGAGTTAACAAGCTACCTTATGGTTTTAGTGCTTATAAAAAATTAAAAACCATAGGATATATCGTGTTATCACATCGTATCGCATTTGTAATATACAACTTCCATATTTCCCTGTCACATTTTCTTTTTAGTTTTCTTACTCCAAACCAAACTAAAACGTTTGTGACTTATTGAATTCACAAGTATTTATAATTCAACAATTTAGTTTTGAAGTAGCACGAAGATTTGTGTAATTTCAATATCTTGTAACTATAACTATTATAGTAACTTTCAAAAATAATTTAAAAATTAATATATTCGTTTTTCTAGTCTACTCTAGTAAAGCCGCAAATTTGTACCCGGTTGGAAAGATCAACATAGGATTTTTCATAAATCTTTATTTATCTAATGGGTATTGGACACCATTAAATAAAACAGAAGAGACTTGCTTTAAAAAAGTTATTGCATCGTAATAATTACTTATATTGCTTTTTGATCTATGGTAGTCTTTGTTGACATGTTGGAGAACGTTGACTATGGCTTCAAATTCCAAACCTTTAACGACCTCTTTGATTTTTGGATAATATGAATATCGATAACTTGGGACCCCGATTCTATCAATCATTATATATTGTACTTGTCTCACACATCCAAATGTTTGAGGTTCTATTAAATCATCCTAAAGGCTACATTTATAATTGTTTTGTTTTGTTTTTAAATGTGTTTTTCTTACATTTATATTTAAAATTATTGTTATTTAGACTCAAGGCGTTTTTCACTTCGAAAACGCCGCAAAACGCCACGGAGACGCCACCCACACCGCCCCAGGTGGCGTCCTCGATGAAAATGGGGCGCACCTCAGCTAAAATCCGACGGGGTGGTGGATTGTGAGTTTCAATAAAATATTTCCGTTAGATTTGTTTGTATGTGTATGGGGTATATGTTTTGTATATATTTGTATTTGTGTGTGTGTGTAAATCGTGTTTTGAAGACATGCACACAAAAAAAAAAAAAAATCCTGGGAGAAACTGGCGAGGGGGAAAAACAGAGGGGAAGAGGGGAAGATGATAAGGTGGGGTTAGAGTATATTATATATTTATTAATTATTAATTGTAATAAGTTTTCAAATTAAACCTTTGAGTTTTATGTTATGTTTAAACAAAATCCTAAATTCTCATGTTATATTTCAAAAATATCCTTAAAACAAATATGTTATTTTTATATTTGATTAATGTATTTTTAGTTTAATATAAGTTTTTTTTTAAGTTTATATTATACAAAATTAAAAAATATAACAAGAATAATATACAAATAATAAATAAAAAACAAGTAAAAAAAATAAAATAGAAATGCGGGTTTTCTAGAACCCCTTACTCCAAAGATTAGAAGGGGTGTGAGGTGACATCCACATGGCACAAAAAGTGAAGGGAGAAGGGGTCTAGAGAACCCTTTGCTCCTAAGGGGCGTTTGGTTCACAAAATGTTTTTGAAGGAATTGAAATTTGTCAATAGAATTGAAATTTAAAGGAATTGGTATTTGAAAATTTTAAATTTTATGTTGTGTTTGGTTGAAAGAATTCAATGGAATCTTATGGAATGTAATTTATGTCAAATGACAAAATTATCCTTTAATAATAAAACACATAATTCAAAAAAGAAATTAAAAAAAAGTAACGCAAACACATTCGTATAGTGGAAGACACATGAATTGCAAACTCATAATTAATTATTAAAAAAGAAAAGGAAAAAGACAAGTTGCAGATCTATGCACATGAATAACCATCGATTCTAACTTCTTAATCAAAATTAATGCAATTTAAGTGTGGTGTTCCGAACAAAAACAGTAAATCAATTTAGTTTTTTTCCCCTACAAATATCTTCGATTCGTTTATATATATAATAATATTATTATATAATATATATATATATATAGAGAGAGAGAGTTTCCTTATTTTGAGAACCATTTTTTTGTAAGAACCATAAGAACTCTTAAATTATTTATTTGTTCACATGTTTTTTTTGTTCATTCACACGTGAAATGATATAAAAATGTATGTTGTAGAAGAAACTTTTTTTATGAAACCTTCAAAGTAGCCTTTTGTGAACTTGTGAATGAATTTGTTCACGTTTTTTGTTCACATGTGACAAACGGCTATATATAAGGTTTTGAAAAAAATTTTCTTTTGCAACATATATTTTTATAACGTTTCACATGTGAATGAACAAAAAAACATGTGATCCAATATGAAATTTAGAAGTTCTCACGGTTCTTACAAAAAATTGGGTTCTCAAAATAAGGGTCCCATATATATATATATATATATATATAATGTATTTGATGAAATGTGTGCATGAAGATTCAGATAAGGGGTAAAGATGGAGGTATGAACAAGAATAGAAGATAGTAAAGAATATGTTATGGCTGAAGAAAAAAAAGGGGTTTTAATTATGATGGCAGGGTTTTTTTGTCAAATGATTGAATCAGTTTGTTGATGGAATTTCAAATTCTGTATATCAAAGAATTTGAAGGAAAATTTCAAATTCCAATTCCAATATTTATCTCAACCAAACATGAGAATCAATGGAATTCAAATTCCAATTCATAAGAATTCCAACTAATTCCGCGAACCAAACACCTCATAATAGTCTTAATAAGAAATGCAATGATGTTCGAACCACCGTGCGTACCAACCAACTACCTCCGTATATATGATTTTGTAGCATCAAATTACAGAAAGTTGAAATAAAATATATAACCAAAGTCATTTTTTGGAAAATAGAACCTTTGCAATATAGTATGCTCTAAATGAGTCGAGTACTCGAGTATCAAATTGTTCTTCAAATAATTAGGTTAATTAATCAGATTGTTGAATATCCAAGGTGTGTTTGGATACGTATCTAGATGAATATTAAATCCTTTATATATTTTAGAAGAAAGTGGTCTATCATGATGAATTATATTATATTATAGCTTATATAAAAAAATTTCACGTGAACAGTGAACCTAGCTAGCTGATAGTTGACTCAGCAGCTTGCTTATATGCTTGGTTTTTTACTTTTTATTTACTTTTGATTAACGGTTGTGCAGCTGTCTTCTTAACATTTTAATGCCTCACATTTTAACTATTAAATATTTAAGTTTTTTTTTACCATTAAAGTTCTATTTTTGAGGGATTAATTTTTTCTTTTTTTTTAGGATTTATATTACCATATTTTATTTTATTTTTACTATCAAAGTTTCTAGCTTCTTATTTTTATCTTTTAAAAAGGTTTGCAATTTTATATATCTTCACCGTAAATCTTACCAAAAATTTGAATTTAAGATTTACAATGTATTGTTTAACTAGATGTTTTTCCTTATGGTCTGATGATAACGGTTGACATGTTAAAATTTATGACTTGTATTCAAGTTGATATATGGTTGTTATCTTCGGCAACGCTAGTTATAATTAGGGAAATGATATATCTTTCTAAAATTAGCTTAAAGGGTAGGGTTAAAGTGGGAACAACAAATATGGAGAGAACCGTGAGAATCACTAGTTTTCCTTCTTCTTTCTTCTTTTTGGTATGGTTTTTTTTAATTTTAATTTTTTATTTTTTGAAGTTTTTTTTTGTTTTTTATTTTCTTTTAACAAAAACTCATTCCAAAAAAAATAAAAAAAAATAAAAAAATTTTTTGTAAAAAATCATATGGGTTACGCGTTGAAAACGTATGGATACGGTACGGGCGTTGCCCTAATCTGTTCTAAAGAGGTTATCACCGGACGCATATGGAAGTAGTATGGATTTGATGGACGGCGATCCAAGAGATGATGACGGTTTGATACGGTACGGGCGTAGCCCTTAACTCTAAGGGCAAATCCCTTAGAGATGGTTTTTAGTAGTTCTCACGGTTCTCACCATATATTTTGGTTCTCACTTGATCCCTTCACTTAGCTTAAATATCTTAAATGATGTTTAAATATGACTTTTTTCTTGAGTCAAATGTTCATCAAGTACATATCCCTTAATCGCCTGTTTTTTGATCGTGAACAATTATGACGAGAAAATTTGAATTCGAGCGAACAATGTATGTTTTAAAAATTCTAAACCCAACTCTGTAAACGCTAATTATAAACATTCCCTAATTTATGATAACTCATTCCTTGAGATTGAAGCATATAAAACGTGGCAACTTCAATTTTACCGGGTTGGGTGTGTGGGTACTGGGCTGGTGGGCCCAAAAGGTTTATCCAGTGGTAAATAATTAGATGTTGGGTGTGGGGCAGAGCAGAGTAATTATTGTTTAATCACGCGTTTAAAGCTGTGGGTGGGTCTTGGGCTGATTAGTGGCCGAATAATGATAAAAATACTTATAACTATAAAATTAATCTTTTGAGTAGGCAAGTACCTTCACACTTTAGGCCCGTAACTCCCGCAAGTGTATAATATTTCCCTCGCAAGATAATTTTGATTTCTTTTCGTATTCTTTGTGATAAATGCCTTGTATATAGGAAAGAAAAGAGAAGCTAAAAATTGTTTTATTTAACTTAAGCTAAAAGTATTTCATATAATCAAAGTTTTATTTAAATTGAGCTAATTTTACATACATTTTTCTTGCTAATAAAATATTTTTTGCGTAATAGATGGCTCTAAACATCCAAGGATGCAATATTTTAACACAATAAAATAAAAGTATTTCATATGGTCATTATTGTTTATATCGCCGTCCATCTACTTTATCTTTTTGCATTTTCTTTCTTAAATTTTAACACAATAAAAGTAAATTCACTTAATAAAGGTGAAAGTTAAGTTGTAACTTCCCATAGTAAAGCAACATGAGAGTACAGTATTTATCTTGAATCATGTTATACCTTGTGTCCTAGGTTTCGGAATGCATGTGTTGAGGTTTGGCAATGTTCAGGGTGTCATACTTTTCCCTCAATCAAACTATTCGTTTATCCCTATTCATATAAGTTGCAATATATCATCAAGAAATCATATTCACAACCGCTATGTTTTCATTATTGATCTCTTATAAAAGGTTAACTCATAACTCTTCAAAAGATTCCAAAATGACCCAAGTATATGCCAAATTTCTAATCAAGATTAAAAAGTATTTTGGCTAGCTCATTTGCGCTAGACGCTTCTATCTATAAATCTATATACCTTCTTTATAAAACATATAGATCATTTCTTTATATTCTGAAATTTATTAGCGGGACTTACTATATTACCCTTCAACTAGATACTATGTATACCAACTTGGTAAAGTTTTTCGTGTGAGGTAGAGATTAAGATTCAATCATTGACAATGGTATAATTTAGGATTATTTTGTGTAACTTAGTAGTGAAAAGTTAACTTTATTAATGTAAAATAAAAGTCAAAATAAATAAAAATTTTACAAAATTATAATATTTAATTAAGAAACCACTACCAACTAAACTTAGTAGTCTCTTTATTACATTATCAACACCGAACATGATTTTAACACGGTGGTTCGCATCAATGATGAGTTGGTGGAGTGGTTTGGAGTTCCCCTGGTGACCTATAGGTCTCAGGTTCGAATCTTCATTCCACCAACTTTCAGATATAGGTAGTCCTTCTATGAGAGTTTGGCTTGGGTATTTCCAGGTTCAAGTCTGAGGGGCAGGGTTTACCCCTATTAATCGTCGTGCCTTCGGGCGGATTAGTAGGGGGTTTTCCCCCATTGGGTATTTGAAATAGGCATTTCTACTTCGAGGGAGCTCTCTAGCGCGGACCCGGTTAAGACAACGTATGCTAGACCTCTCGCTGTCGAATCGTGACACGAAGTTTCAAGCGAAATTCACCTTTCAAAAAAAAAAAACAAAAAAAAAAACACGGTGGTTCGCGAAGCGACTATAGGCTCTAGCTGTGTACACTCGTGCTAGTTACACTAATTATGATGTTATGTGTTGGACTAATTTATACAACCTACATGAATTTCAGAATAGCCCAATATCTCTATGACGCATTTATATAAGCCCAATATGGCAAATGCCCGTTTTTAAAAGACTCCTCCTGAGTCCTGAGTCGTAGGTTTATTTTTCAACAAAAAAAGGGAGTTAATTACAGAAATCATCCCTGTCGTGGTACCCAGCTTGCAGGTTTCATCCCTAACTTTAAAAAATTACAGTTTTAGTCCAAAAAATTTTGCTCCGTCAACACTTTTGGTCCTCACTACGAACGCCCGTTTAAAAACCCATCATGTGCTATCCACGTGATGGGTATTTTTGTCTTTTCCATTGTTTAGGGACTAAAAGTGTAATTAAAAATCCAGATCTCTTCTCATTTTACAAATATCAATCATGATAAGGAAGAAAGAGTAAAGCTTAAAATAAGTTATTAACTCAAGTTACACTCCTATTTTGGAACTTAGATGAAAAGATTCAAATTAGTATCATTGGGAATGAATTTGTTGTAAGCAAAAGGAAAACCTTCGTGAGCTTTTAAAAGGAAATTCACATAAGAAAGAAAAAAAGAATCTACATAATATATACAGTATATCATTGCTTTTATGGAGAAAAGGAAGGAGGGGCCCCAATTATTTTTGTGGTTTATGACTTTTGCGGAAGGAACAACAGGTGAAACACAAAGAAAAAAGAACTTTGGGTTTTATTATTTGTTTGCAACAAAATCACGCAAACAACCTCCTCAAAACCTTTGTTTTCTTCCTGGTTTAATCGCCAACACTTCTTTCCTTTATGGTTTTGATTTGAAAATCGGGGTTTGCATTTTATTATGGGATCTGGAAATGAGATCTGATATATTTAAATTATTAAATATATATATATATATATATATAATATATATATATAATATATATATATAATATATATATATATATATATATATTTTGATGGGATCTGAAAATGAGTTTGCATATTTAAATTGGGATTCAGATTGTGATGACGAATGGTTGTTCTTGATATTGAAGATCTGGAATATATATATATATATATACATACATATTGCAAATATGTATCTTGATCTGATTTAATGTGTGGATGAAAGAAAGATTGAATAGGGGATATATTTTGTATGGATATAGATCTGATTTCTGTTTGCAAAAGAATGAAGATAGATGTAGAAATTTAGAGTTGTTTACACTTTTGGTCCTATAGTGTAATGAAAAGACCAAAATACCCATCACGTGCAAGTCACGTGATGGGGTTTTTAACGTTCGTTTGTCATTTGGATTAAAAGTGTTGACGGAGCAAAGTTTTTTGGACCAAAACTGTAATTTTTAAAAGTTAGAGACGAAAGCTGCAAATAACGGCTCACGACAAGGACGATTTCTATAATTAACTCAAAAAGGGAACAAAATTTCAATACTTTTACACTATTCTCAATAATTGTCATCCATTAAATATTATTAAAATGTCAGATGTAATAAGTTTTTTTCATAGATCTTATGTGTTTATCCAATGTATATATCCAACACCCATTACATTATGTCATTGATTAAGATAAATTTTTTTTTTGAACGACAAATTTGGGCTCAGCGGCATGCTTCTTCATATACCCAACTCTAATTCCAGAGGAAATCCATTATGGGAAAACCCTGTCTCCAATTCCTGAGAGCATTTTGCTCACACCAGGATTTGAACCCAAGACCTCTCAGTCTGAGGCTCCACCATATATCAATCCATCTATTGATGATAGGTTTGATTAAGACTGAAGAGAGTAAAAACGTTCTATAATCGTAACTCATTAAAATTTGCTCCATGTGCTATAATAAATTTACCCAGATTCTATACCAAAAGGCCCGATTACACTTTCTTTTATCTTTTCAATCATGTAGATTAGGCTATAAAGTGTAGAACAAAACCATAAAACCTCTATCATGTGAAGGTTAAAACATGACAAGAAAATTGACATTTCTCATAAATAATAAAAAAAAGAGATTCGAGCCCATATCTATCTTGACGTAAAAGAGTTTAATTCAATGAAAAAAGAATTTTAATTGTATATTAATTAATTAAATTTTTTAGCTATTTACGCTATACAAAATATAGGACGTATTGAAAAAATATGTGTCGTACTGTCGTTTAAATAAAACGTCATGTGTCGATTAAATCATGTTTTATTATATTGGTAGGTAGATAAAAAGATAGAAATTTAAGTGTATTTTTAGTTACATCTAAATCTAATTATAGGGAAATGACATCTTAGTTGTGAATCTGAATTTCATTTGCTTGTTTTTTTCTTTTAATTTTTATATCGTTTTTAATTATAGAAGTAATTCGGGTCGAGGACAATAGACTTACAATTAATTGTAGTATAGAAAAAAGCTTATTGAATTTATTTAAAAATTAGCAGATTACTTATTTGTCAATGCATGGTATTAAAATGAGAGGTGTTGTATTTATTTTTATTGACTTGATCAAGTCACTGATCATTTCAAAACGCAGCCCGTATCCCGACCATTGTTTTTTGGTATCTCGGTCACACCTACTATTTGCAGCGATAGTCGCTGCAAATAGTGCGGGCCCCCATGCCAGTAATGGCAAATCTGGCAGAATAATAACGGGCCCCCTGTCAGTAATCGCTTCAAATAGGTGGATATGGACAAAACACCACTATTTGCAGCGATAATCGCTGCAAATAGTCTGGTCGAAATACCAGATTACTGGTCGGGTCACCAGACGCCTTTGAAAAATGTATAGGCCTTATCTGGGGGAAATGTGGCCTTATCTAGCGTCTAGATATGTACAGTACATTATAAGAAAGATCATTTCGTTATAATAATTTTACACGTTAACAAAGCCATTTATGTCTTGGTTTCTCGTAGACAAAAGTCACAAAATCTTATTAGCTCTTTATTTCCTGTGATATCTTAAATAGTAGTTAGTTAATATATATAATAGTGCATCATGTTGCCGTTTAAAAATATTCGAATGTTATTAGATACAAATTTGAAGGTGGCTAGGAAAATATTCAAAAATGATATATTGAGTAAAAGTATAAAAATTCGCCTTCTTAAATAGTTGAATGTCTTTATCAATTTTGCTGTACACGTTAACTAGTTGGGCTTATGTATGGGATGTAAATATAATTGTAGTCGCTAACATAATTATATAAGTTTGGGAGAAGTTTCTTTTTTGGCGTTTTGAAAGTGTAATTATCAGCCTTAGCTTAACAATACTTTGCTTGACTAATTCAATTTGTCAGCTTATTTAGTTGATTAAGACCATATTTATTTTGTATTATTCTAAAATAATTGAAAGTTAAATATACATATATTTCATATGTAAAAAGACAATTTACGTATATTTCGTAATCTACGTATGTCTTTGTTTCGCTTCAGAAAGTGAAAGCTTACCATTCGCGTACATCCAATAGTCGTTAAAAGTAACTTTCAGGCGGCTGTTATGACAGTTTTTTCCTTTATATAAAAATCATTATTTATTGACTTTTTACAGATTATTAATGATGGCACTATGTAGTCCGACCATAATGGATATTGTTTCCATTTGGGTAACAAAAAAGAACAATATGTATAAAGAGTTACCTAGAAAGTACGTATTGTAGCACAAATCTATACCGGCAAAAAATTGCAGATATTTCAGAAACATTAAAGATTATTTCTGAAAAAAAGAGTGTACACATAGTTTATAACTTTATATAGAAGTGGCTCAGTATTATATGGAGAATTAAGGTCGCGTTTGGTTAGCAGATTTTGATGAAATCTGATGTAATTTGAATTGAATTCCATTTCTTAGTGCGTTTGGTTGCTCAATGATGAAGGAATATCATTCCGTTGGAATGTAAACATTCCCTCATTTGATGTAATCTCCATTCCATGGGATTGGGGGAAGGAATCTCATTCCATCCGTCACTGAATTTTTTAAAAAATGAAAAACATTCCGTCAAATTCCATTTCATCAGATTCCAATTCCTTTAACAGATTTCATTCCTTCCAAAAACATTCTGTGAATCAAACGCGCCCTAAATGATCACTTTAGGTTTCCAAAAGTCTAGGGCCTTATTATTTTGATACTAGACTTAATATTGTTTGAACTTTGAACCAAGTACCATTATATAATAATTTGTATTTTAGTAACACTATTCTTATTCGTTTTTTTCATCAACATATTTTAATACTAGTAGTTCAATAAAATAAGTCAAGCTATTTATTTTTTTCCATTTTTTGTTTACTTTGATTTATGAATTAGGCCCTCAAAATTAATTGATCTTGCTAGCTTAAGTCCTTCAAAAATCATAAGCGGACACTGAATTTATATGCATCCGAGTGGAATTAGTATTAAATTAGTTTTGTTTTCCTTTTATTCAAAATATATCTATTGAATATATCAAATTTTTTATTCATAACTATAGCATGTTCTTCTTTTACAAGTTGTGCTTTCTTGGACTCATCAAAAATTTCCAAGAGAAGACACTGTGAAATCCTTAAACTTCTGTATAATAATTCTTCCCGACTTCCTGGAATCTTCATGGAAGCCGTAACGAATCCAGCAGCAAAATCAGTCATAGTTTATTATATATACATGCTGTATCACTAAACAAGAAACAATCAAAGCCAACCATGTAATATGCTTGATGTTTAAGTTAATGAGTGTTTTCTGTTATCAACATTGAAATATTCCCCCAAAAATAGGTTCATTAATTTGACAGTTTTAAGCAATCATTTACGCGTAAAAACTCTGATTACGATGTTCAATGTCATCTGGTGTGCAAGTGAAAGGAGAGCATCAAGAAAAGCCATGAACTTGAAGACAATTTTGCTATGAAATTTTCACGAATTAAATATTTTTTTAATCTATAATGTTCTTAATGCCGCCCAAAAGTATTCTAGATCTTGTAGACTTCCATTTTGGTAACCTTTACTGGAATTAAGTCAGATTAATAGGAAATTAAAGAATTAAAAGTGAAGTGTAAAATATCTAATATTAGCATGTTTTAGTTATTTTGGGTTTCTTAATTGGGCTGGAAAGAAGATAAAAACCAAAAAGAAGGTAAATATTGTTCTCTATAGTTTAAGATAGTTTAGGACTTTAGGTTTGTTAAAATTATACAAACAAAAATAATGATCCGGTAAGTGGTACAAGTTTTAGTATGAAGTTTATATATTACTAGTAAAAAATTTCAAAAACAATCGGATATTGTTAACCTAGTATGAGCCATAAGTTGACTCATATAATTCGAGTCTTGAAAGAACCAACTTGGTACATGACTTGAACTTACACTTGACTCGTCAGGTGAGACTCGCGAGTTTTCATGTGACACTGTTCAAGTCGAGCTGGCTGGATCAGAAACTTAATCGAGTTAAAAGAAGAACAAATTTTAAGCGTCTATACCAAAGAAATTGACTATACACATACCTAACACATACATATATACGTAATACTAGTACTAATACCCGTGCACGATGCACGGATTGACTAATAATATTTATATTTATATTTCATTTTATTATATTAAAGTTTATTTATCTATTTGATTATTTGATGCATAAACCATGTAATGCAAGTTTAAACATTTATAAATCATAAATAATTTTTAAAAGGATTATAGCATATAATTAAGAAAAAAACAAAAGCTAAATCTATCATCCTATATTTAATCATATGCTCTTACCCAAATTAAACGTATAGCCTAAAATTTCATAAGGTAAAAAATCGTTCAGAATATAAAAAACAACATCCTTGTTGTGAAAGAGTAATTTTTTGAAACCCCAAATCAATTAACTTAGAATTATACATATCAATAATAATAACAATAATAATAATCTATCAATATATTAAAATAAAAAATTTACTCTACACTCAATGGAGTTTCTAATTACCAATTAAATATTCAAAACATTGTATGGAACAGATTATAAAAAATAAAAATAAGAAATATAAAGAAAATTATTCCCCATGGATGAATTTATATTATTACTTGTTAAAAGATTATATAGATAATGTATAGATTACAATCATATGTTGTTGTTTCTAATTAAATAATATTCACTAAGTTAATTAATTTTAATTAGAATCATAATTGGATTATGATTCTTTAATTAAATCTATGTATTTAAAAAATTAAATCAAAAAGACACGTGTCGATCTAGGATCTCGACATATGTCGTTTCAAGAATACTACAATCCTGTTTTAGTATATTGGTAGATATGACATTATAATTATTCTGATTTTTACAAATCAAGTCGCGAAGAGTTACGAGTAAAAAAAGTGTGATTTTGAGTTGCGTAGCCAGTCGACAACTATATGAAAATTCAAAACTAACAAAATACAATAGACTATTATAATATTCTCTATTATTTCCTTCGATTCTCTAGAGATTGGTTTTCAGGTTGTTTTCTAATTAATTTTCTAACGGTTCTAATATCATTATCTAAGGTAAGGTAGCATCTGAGTCCACGCTATATATAAGAATTTTCTTGAGCATCATCTTATCTATCTAATATACAAATTAATATATACGAGCATGGTACCCGCGCAATGCGGCGGCGATGGTGAGGAAGGCGGTCTAGTGGTGTCGGTGATGGTACTATTGGTGGTGGTGACGGTGTCAAGTGATGTAGGTTGATATAATTGTGATAGTGAAAATTTTTAGAAGATAAGGGCTTAAAGTGTTAATTATTAAAATAAAGGTTTAGAGTGTAAATTAATTCATTAAGGGCAAATTTGGTATTTTATAAAAATTCTTTCCATAGTGGGTGTTTATTAAGGGTAATTTAGTAATTCCGTATGTAACTATTGTGTAACTATTTTTAAAAATGAGGGGTATGATAATTTTTATAAAAGAGTACGAGCATGGTACCCGCGCAATGCGGCGGCGATGGTGAGGAAGGCGGTCTAGTGGTGTCGGTGATGGTACTATTGGTGGTGGTGACGGTGTCAAGTGATGTAGGTTGATATAATTGTGATAGTGAAAATTTTTAGAAGATAAGGGCTTAAAGTGTTAATTATTAAAATAAAGGTTTAGAGTGTAAATTAATTCATTAAGGGCAAATTTGGTATTTTATAAAAATTCTTTCCATAGTGGGTGTTTATTAAGGGTAATTTAGTAATTCCGTATGTAACTATTGTGTAACTATTTCTAAAAATGGGGGTATGATAATTTTTATAAAAGAGTACGAGCATGGTACCCGCGCAATGCGGCGGCGATGGTGAGGAAGGCGGTCTAGTGGTGTCGGTGATGGTACTATTGGTGGTGGTGACGGTGTCAAGTGATGTAGGTTGATATAATTGTGATAGTGAAAATTTTTAGAAGATAAGGGCTTAAAGTGTTAATTATTAAAATAAAGGTTTAGAGTGTAAATTAATTCATTAAGGGCAAATTTGGTATTTTATAAAAATTCTTTCCATAGTGGGTGTTTATTAAGGGTAATTTAGTAATTTCGTATGTAACTATTGTGTAACTATTTCTAAAAATGGGGGGTGTGATAATTTTTATAAAGGAATATAGATAACTTATTTGAATAATGCCCCTACTCCACATTTATTATGACTATGCGTCTATGCCTTAAGACTGTATGTCTGTATATCTTGTTTATCAAACAATAATACCCAATCCTATATATTATGGGGTATAACGACGAACATAAGCTGTAAACAGTTTTATTACTATCTTAAGTTAAAAAAACTGTTTCCAACAAAACTTCCAATTATTTTTTAATCAATTAGCATCGAAACTTTAATTTATGACTTAAAAACAAAAAAAAGTTCTACTATAATCAAATAACTTTAACAACCAAATAACCAATATATACTGTTGGAATATGATCACGTTAAATAAACGCATCTCCGAAACATATTTAATCCTACGGGGTCACACGAAATGACACGTATACTCTATGTATTTAATTAATATGTTCACGAAATGATTAATAAACGATGTTAAAAGTTAAATATACGTTTATTAATTAAATATATTGAAAAGAGGAGGACTTAAGTGAAAATTAGAAATTAGGGATGTTTCCTAATCCTAATTAAAGGGCCGGTTTTTACAATGAGTTTTGTAACCCAACACAAACTTGTTCACCAAGTTTAATAACTCTAATAATTAACCCTATATAAAGAGGGTTAAGGGTTATTGTTTTGTATGACAATTGAAAGCTAAAAACTAACTCTAATTCACTCTCGATATCCTCTCGGTCGAAAAACCAAAAACCAACAAATCTAATATTTAGATTTGTATCTTTCTAAGAACAAGAACAATAAATAATCACTTGGCATTAATTGTTGTTTTGGGTTTTGGTCGACGACAATATATATTTTACACAAAGGTTATGAGTTCGTGATCGGATACTAGCATACATACGTAGGGGTGTCAAGTGTTCGATCGTAGAGGGGTTTTTCTTTAAACCCTAACTAATAATAATAATCTTATTATTAATATTATTGGAAGCTAAGCTAAAAGGTACACATTCAATTCCTTACTTTGTTAATTATTATATTGCATATACGTTTCTTTCCGTTGCGTACTCGTGATTGTTTATATGATAATTGTGCTTGAATCCTAACAGTGGTATCACGAGCCTACTATGTGATATATTAGTTACAAAGTTCAAAACTTGAAGGGGGTTTAGGGTTGGTTCGATTTAATTAATTAAATAATTAAATATTAAAATTGTTTTTGTTTATTTATTTTAATAAAAATCGAAATTAATAAAAATAAAATTAGGGTTTTTGTTTTTATTATTAATTCAACCTATTTAATGTTAATGGTTAATTAAAACCCTCTATGCAAGTTTTGATTGTGTAAATTGGCATGTTTATTTGATAAATTGCATGTTTTATGTATCTTTAATTTAATGTTGTTAAATAGAAGTAAAAATCATAAGGAATTCATGCAAATTCTTTATGATTATTACTTAGATATATAGATATAAATTGCTTAGTTTAATGGTCCAATAATTAGGGTTAATTATTTGATAATTGTGTGACTATGTGAATTTTTCGTGTGATTTTTTCTGCTTGACACCAGTTCACTAAAAAATTCATATAAAATCAACCGTAATGATTTAGGAGTTGCCTTTTGGACTGTAGATGCAAGACTCATAGGGCTACAACTTTGTAGTTCTGGTCGAAGACTGATTCGGACTGCAAATAGGACTAAACTGGTCGTGAAGCTGCTGGAAATTTCCAGTCAGCATGTTTACATGTATTTATTTGATAATAGTTTGTTTAAAGGCTTACGCAATCAAGGCAACTTGATGTATGTGGTCCTCTTATATGAAGGGGGAGCCGACTTAGACATATACATTAACCATAGTGACCATGATTTAGGTGGCCTACCATAAATCGTTGCATGATTAATTGTTAATAGTTAGTAGGTTTATTATTTTGCTTTTATTGTAAATGGTGATGCAAAATAGTTTTATTGAAAAGAATAAACTTGACTAAGAAATATCGAAATATGATTTTGTTTTAATAAAATTGGTGTCTTACAATCAAAAGATACACCGGCTCACCCATTTGAACAAACTCTAAGTGTAACATCCTCAACTTTTTATTTAACAGTTGACTAATGCCGTTAAGTCAACATTATGGGTGTCGTTAAGTCTATTGTAGATTTAGTGCATATATGTAGTTAAAGTGTGATTGTGTGTGAGGTTTGAAAACCTAAAATGTATAATGCAGGATATGTGTGTATATAATGTAGTTAAACGCCTATGTAGTGGCATCTAAAGAAGTATATATGTTGTATATGGTCCATAGAGTAGTTTTTGACTAGTAATGAAGGATTAGGAAGCTTGGGGGTTGATTTTGACATATGAGGAAAACTAAAAACGGGATTAGGGAATTAGAGGGAGTCCCTAGATCATAATTTGCAGCCATTACATTCTCTAAACAAGCCCTAAGTCACCCCATAGCATTCCTCCATCAAATTGCAAGCCGAAAAGCCTTCCAACGTGTGATTCGAGTGTGTTTTGTCAAGAGTTTTGCATCCTAATTGTGATCTACAGGTAGAAAAGGTATTGTAATGTAGATTTATTATCTTTTCAATTGTATGGATTATTAAGAAATGGTTTAGGTCATTGGAGGATCAATCGATGTCGTAATAACGTTTGTTTTTATGAAGAAAATCATATGTTGTTTGATGGGAAGTTTATTGCATTTGATTGGTCATAAAATGAATGGATTTAATTCAGGTCTTAGGGTTTGGAGAAGGGTTTGGGTTGTTGGAAATCAATTGTGGTTAATTGATCGAGTTTTGATGTTAGGAATGGTTGTTTAATGTGACCTAATGATCCATTTTGTTAACAATTCGTTCATGGAGCAATTGATGGTGTCAAATCATCAATTTGGTTTTAAAAGAGTCTTTTTCTGGTGTAAAACCCGTTTTTGGAAAAACAGACCAAAAGAGACTAATACCTCGGGTAATAGTCTAAAAATGGACAAAATTGAGAATAGTCGGAAAGAGACAAATACCTCGGGTAATAGTCTAAAAATGGACAGAAATTGAGAATAGCCGTAAAGAGACAAATACCTAGGGTAATAGTCAAAATGAGACTATTACTTGAAATGATGGTAAGTAAAGGGGTATGCGGCATGTATATAGACTGTAGGTCGGTTTAGTCTCGTTATACTCGTTAATTGGTCCTATGTTGATTATTAGGTAGTCGGGAATACTTGCAAAGCTCGGTAACTTGCGTTATCATTTGTTGATAAGCCGTACAAAGGTAAGATACACTACTTTGCCACGCTGGGGGAATCAACGAAAAGCTGGTTTCAAATCATAAATACTTCCATTTGGTATCTTTATATTGCATGTGGGCATATGGGGTTACACGGGAGGTATTATGGGTTATGTAGTTGACCATGAGACCTGAAATGCAGTCCCTAATGTAGTGAAATGAAGTATTGCTTAATGTAGTGTATGGTTATGCAGTTTATGCAGTATTACAAAGTATCTCATTATGCATGAAATGTAGAAATGAAGTTGATGTGTGATATATGCATGCTTACATGGCTTGTACACCTAGCTCACTAGACTTATTAGGTTGCCATGTCACTTGCACGTTTAAGGATCCAAACGTAATGAAGATAAAGTGTGTGAATGTCTAGGAATGTGTGTTACCTAGACTATATTGTGTGACGGTTTAGGAATGTGTGTTACCTAAACCATATGTGTGAAATCGAGCTCGTAAATATAATACAGGGAAAGTGTTAAGCTTAACCCGTACTGGTCTTAGCCGGACGAGTGCGTTAACGTAGTTGTTGCTTGGGTGGCTCCTTGCAACATGGTCATTATAATGCAGGGCGAGTAATACGAGGGGTTTGACCAACCTCCACATACGGATTACTCTTGGATTGGCTTGCCATTCCTTAACGACAAAGTATGACTCGCCTTTTGGTGAAGCATCTAGTCGGGTGTGACTTATGTTACACTTATATGCAGTTAACGAAGATACGTGTGATAATGTGAGAATGAAATGAAGGATAGGCACAATTAGGGGGATTCATCCTAATTGATATGAAGTTGATATGCAGTTATGTGTGAACGTGTGATGTGTGTTGTGCCTAAATAAACTTGTCTAATAATGAAGGTTGTTTTAATTGGACAAATGCTTTAATAACATAGTGTTATCTTACTTAGCTAATTCGTTAGCTAACACTTGTTTCTTAAATGTGGTTGTTCCCTCAGGTTTAGCATAGCCGAGGAAGACGTAGAATGGAGAGTGAGGAATTGGGTAGAATGCTTGATGAAGACTTTAGCTACCCATAGAAGCTATACCTCATTAGACATCATTTACATTTTGATATTATGCAGATTTTATGAAGTACTATGTAGACGGTTGTTTTGTGTTGGGTAACCGTTGGGTTTTCATTTAGACATTTTGATGGTATGGCATGTAACACCAATAAATGCAGGAACCGAACTGTTTTTATCGGTTTTGAACTTTTAAAGTTTTCTTCCGCATATTTTAACACCGTTAGGTGGAAATTTTTGAAAACCCATGTTTTTAAATGTCGGGTGCTACAAGTTGGTATCAGAGAAATGGTTTAAGTGAACCAATGACTATAAGTGTGCCATAGGAATTGGACTTAAACCGATGTAGGGCAAGTTAGGCTTTTGTAGGTGTGCCTAGCTTTGAGATGAAGTACTCTAGGACGGGTTGGGATTGAGTGAGAGTGTAGGATTAAGGCTTTTTGATGTGTGTTGTGCCTAAATAAACTTGTCTAATAATGAAGGTTGTTTTAATTGGACAAATGCTTTAATAACATAGTGTTATCTTACTTAGCTAATTCGTTAGCTAACACTTGTTTCTTAAATGTGGTTGTTCCCTCAGGTTTAGCATAGCCGAGGAAGACGTAGAATGGAGAGTGAGGAATTGGGTAGAATGCTTGATGAAGACTTTAGCTACCCATAGAAGCTATACCTCATTAGACATCATTTACATTTTGATATTATGCAGATTTTATGAAGTACTATGTAGACGGTTGTTTTGTGTTGGGTAACCGTTGGGTTTTCATTTAGACATTTTGATGGTATGGCATGTAACACCAATAAATGCAGGAACCGAACTGTTTTTATCGGTTTTGAACTTTTAAAGTTTTCTTCCGCATATTTTAACACCGTTAGGTGGAAATTTTTGAAAACCCATGTTTTTAAATGTCGGGTGCTACAAGTTGGTATCAGAGAAATGGTTTAAGTGAACCAATGACTATAAGTGTGCCATAGGAATTGGACTTAAACCGATGTAGGGCAAGTTAGGCTTTTGTAGGTGTGCCTAGCTTTGAGATGAAGTACTCTAGGACGGGTTGGGATTGAGTGAGAGTGTAGGATTAAGGCTTTTTGATGTGTGTTTATTGATATGTGGATATGTGTTTTAGCCTTTATTCTTCCGTTTCTCGCTCCTCCGTCGCTAGTTATCCTATTGCTACCATAGACGGTCCCTGAGGTAATGTACCATTTCCCCAACTGAATTTAATAAACGTGTGATATAACTTATTAGTGAAGTATCTGAGGTGAACGAAGTGGAGAGTTAGGTGAAATGGTATCCCATCAACGTTGTCTAGCCCGTGGGGTTAGTGACAAGGACCGCAAAGGGTATGAGATGTAGTATGTGTGCTGAGAATTATGTGGATTGGAATGGATGGAAAAAGGAGACGATACACAATGGTGGTAACGAACACGCATGTGAAAGGATACAATTACAATTATGGTCCGGAACATAATTGCAAGCGTATCACGACGCGAGTGTGTTTGTATAGCCATACTTGTGTTGACCGGTGTGCAAAGTAATGAAGTTGGAGAGGTTTCTATGTAGTGAACCTTATGTGCCGAGAGTAAACATCGTGTAGCAACTTTAATGACGTTGATGTCTCGTGTGTGTGGAAATGTGTGAAGATCAATGAAAAGTTATAGCCGGTTAAAGGTGTATGATGATTATCATGCACATGAAGTTAAATGAAGACTAAAGGTACGTGAGGAATGAAGTGATTGGTAGACATTGTTGTTGAGTCTACTAGTTCAAGGGATATGGACTTGAAGTTGACAAGTAGAGTTAATGCAGGATAGTTGAAGAGTGATGAATAGGTGATGCACAGCAGGGTTACCGGGTACACGTATGGAAGGATACATTTACAATTCCGGTCGCGAACGTAATTGTAAATGTATCACGACATGTGTGTGTTTGTGAGACTGTGTCTGTGTTGATCCAAATGAAGAAGAATTGGCTCGAGCAAGGACCGCAAAGGGTATGAGATGTAGTATGTGTGCTGAGAATTATGTGGATTGGAATGGATGGAAAAAGGAGACGATACACAAAATGCAGTTGGTACAATGGAGTGGATAGCGGACATTGAGGTGGTCCTTGCTTCATGTTATTGTCCTGATGACATGAAGGTTTTGTGTGCAACTCGATTGCTGAAGAAGAATGCCCGTAATTGGTGGAGGTAACGTGGTGGAGCCTTGTGTAGTGGTTGCTCCTCGTACCACTAACTTCAAATACGAGAGTTTTTCGAATTGCGGAGCTAAGGATTTTGACGATACACAAAATGCAGTTGGTACAATGGAGTGGATAGCGGACATTGAGGTGGTCCTTGCTTCATGTTATTGTCCTGATGACATGAAGGTTTTGTGTGCAACTCGATTGCTGAAGAAGAATGCCCGTAATTGGTGGAGGTAACGTGGTGGAGCCTTGTGTAGTGGTTGCTCCTCGTACCACTAACTTCAAATACGAGAGTTTTTCGAATTGCGGAGCTAAGGATTTTGACGATACACAAAATGCAGTTGGTACAATGGAGTGGATAGCGGACATTGAGGTGGTCCTTGCTTCATGTTATTGTCCTGATGACATGAAGGTTTTGTGTGCAACTCGATTGCTGAAGAAGAATGCCCGTAATTGGTGGAGGGCTACTACGGTGTCAATAGCTCCCGAGGTACTAGCGGTGATGCCTTGGGGTACATTTAAGGAGAAGTTCTTGGAAGAGTATGTGGGAACTTGAGAGGTGAGGCTTATTGTGATGGCCTCCCGGCTAATTAACGTGGTTTATGTAGGCAGCACACTACCTTATCTACAACTATGAAGGAGTTTAAGAGGTTGAATGATGACCTCAAATCTGAAAAGTTGTTGAGAAAGCCGATGATAAGAAGTCGGGATCCAAGAGAAGATCTAATTGTTCTTCGGGTTCTAATAAGAAGTTTAAAGGTAGTTCTATTTCGAATAGAAGTAAGGACAAGAAGAAGAGTGGCACGTGGTGCCCAACTTGCAAGATTACACATTAAGGTCAATGTTCAGACAAGACCAAAGGGTGCCTTACGTGTGGTTCATTGGGGCACATTGCAGCTAATTATAAGGATAGTATCATTACTACAAGTGTCATGAAACAGGACATCTTATTGCCGATTGCCCTCAGATGAAGAACGAAGGAAAGAATGCAGCCGCTCCAAAGACGGGAGTTCAGGTCCTTCGAATGACGGTGGAAGCCGCTAAGAACAAACGACGAGGTGGAGATTCTTTCTCATATTGCAGGAATGAATGGCACACACTACCTTATCTACAACTATGAAGGAGTTTAAGAGGTTGAATGATGACCTCAAATCTGAAAAGTTGTTGAGAAAGCCGATGATAAGAAGTCGGGATCCAAGAGAAGATCTAATTGTTCTTCGGGTTCTAATAAGAAGTTTAAAGGTAGTTCTATTTCGAATAGAAGTAAGGACAAGAAGAAGAGTGGCACGTGGTGCCCAACTTGCAAGATTACACATTAAGGTCAATGTTCAGACAAGACCAAAGGGTGCCTTACGTGTGGTTCATTGGGGCACATTGCAGCTAATTATAAGGATAGTATCATTACTACAAGTGTCATGAAACAGGACATCTTATTGCCGATTGCCCTCAGATGAAGAACGAAGGAAAGAATGCAGCCGCTCCAAAGACGGGAGTTCAGGTCCTTCGAATGACGGTGGAAGCCGCTAAGAACAAACGACGAGGTGGAGATTCTTTCTCATATTGCAGGAATGAATGGCAAACTAACACGTGAACCTTCTAGCAGTTCTATCGCTTACTGCCTTCGTCGGTGTGACGTGAAGATGATAGGGAGATCCTATGTTTGCACGGAATTTTACGTATGGCTGTTTCTCAAGATAATGAGTTTTCCCTTAAGAGAAGTTAAGAAGAAAAATGATGGATTTAATTGCAGTCTCTTAAATCACAAGGAGTAGAAGTTTTCAGAAGCATTCGGTTCCGAATTGATCATGTTTCTCGCCTATGTGATCTACTTATGTAAGGCAAAGATTATACTTCAAAAAATCGAGGCCACCCGTAGTTTCGAGATGTTCTATTAATGTCCTCGGTTTCGTTGCGATCGTGAGGTCGAACCTTTTATTGATGTGTGACGAGTGCTACCTTTATTCAAAGACACCTTTCGTTTCGTCCTCACTTACAGAAAGAATTAACGATGTCGATTGTGGACTCTATTTATTTCTACAAGATGGATTTACGATTTGTACTACCATATGATGAAGTTGATGATGAAAGTCCTGCTTAGGTTAATTATACACTCATTAAGACCCAATTGAGTTTTTTTTTGAAGTACCTGCACGTTAACGGAGGGTCCTTACCATGTCATGAACTTAAGGGATAAAGTTTAAAGTTTCTCTAGACCGTTCAGTCATTACGTTCGGTGATGACATTACTATCTATTCTATGTATGATGAAGAACATCATGCCGTGTAAGGAACGTTACTACGATTTTCTACAACTAGAGGTCTGATTTTAAAATTCGCCCAAGGTGAGTAAAGTTAAAGTAGAAGCTGATGCGTAGAATTGAAAGGGACAAGGTCCCATTTGAAGTTTAGTTCCATGACTATAAGGTTATGGTAAGAACTTGTCTATAACGAGCTAGTCAAGGGTGATGTTTGTCTAGAGACGAATATGTTGATATTATGTGAGTGGATTATGAAAGTTCATAAATAACCAGCGTAGAACTATAAGTCTAAAAGTAAGACTTCGGTACCCAAGAACGAAATGACCAAAAGTAGTACTTGAGGGAGTTCATGAACCGTAATGATGTGTTCATTTGGATGTCGCCTGAAGTGTGATACGACCTATATTGGTACAAGGTGTAGTAAATTTTATATGTTGAAGGGTGAATGGGTTAAAAGCCAAGACTAGACACCGAAAGTTTGGTGGCAATACAAGGAGTTAATGGTCCCTTGACGAAAGTGAGTGGTCATGTCACCTTGGACATGAAAGAAAAGATGTGTGATTAAGAAGTGCTTTTAAAGTGTGAGAGTAAATGGTGGAATATTTCGAATCGAGACGGCCATTATATGAGATTTTTAAAGATGTTTGACAAGTGTGAGAAAAAATGGTGAACTCATGTGATGCCTATCACTTTTAGTTTGATGGAAAGAAGAATGAATGGGGTATAAAACTTGGTAAAACCATATGATTGTGTGATGGTACCTTGAGATTTATTGTTGTGATCATATGCATCAATGATCATGTTATAGATGTTGGATGTCATTTCATGATTTGGCAAGTTATTGAAAGGAAAAGCGCGGAATCAAAGATCATAAAGGCAATAGTTCATAAAGTTGAAATTGTAAAAGAAGTGTTTTGGTTAGCTCAAAATTGTCTAAAGGTATTGTGGTGAACAAGGGAAGCTTATTATGCGCAAAGTGGGTAATATGGTTTAACCATAAGCCATTATGGAGGGATATGTTATGCATCGAAGGTTATGGAAGGACGACCCTTTGTTTAAATGAATTATGAGAGATGTGTGATTAAGAAGTGCTTTTAAAGTGTGAGAGTAAATGGTGGAATGTTTTGAATCGAGACGGCCATTATATGAGATTTTTAAAGATGTTTGACAAGTGTGAGAAAAAATGGTGAACTCATGTGATGCCTATCACTTTTAGTTTGATGGAAAGAAGAATGAATGGGGTATAAAACTTGGTAAAACCATATGATTGTGTGATGGTACCTTGAGATTTATTGTTGTGATCATATGCATCAATGATCATGTTATAGATGTTGGATGTCATTTCATGATTTGGCAAGTTATTGAAAGGAAAAGCGCGGAATCAAAGATCATAAAGGCAATAGTTCATAAAGTTGAAATTGTAAAAGAAGTGTTTTGGTTAGCTCAAAATTGTCTAAAGGTATTGTGGTGAACAAGGGAAGCTTATTATGCGCAAAGTGGGTAATATGGTTTAACCATAAGCCATTATGGAGGGATATGTTATGCATCGAAGGTTATGGAAGGACGACCCTTTGTTTAAATGAATTATGAGAGATGTGATAGCAAGTTAGCAATGGTACGTGTTTGAAAGGCTTAATTGCTGAATGAATAGTATTCGCTGAATGTAGTATGGGAATATATGTATGTTGAAATGACTTATGTGTGGCGCTTAAATATGGTGTGTCTAGTTCACTAGATACACGTATGAATCATAATGAGATATATATGTTAGTGAGACCAAACGTTGAAGTAGACGTGGGATTAATTAGGTAATGAATGTACCTAATGTTAAAGTAATATGTAAGATGTAGTAAATCGTGCTAGATGTAATGTTAGTACGTAAGATGTGGATAATCGTGCTTATTGTGAAGCTAGTGCTAAAATGAATATGTGAGACAAATTTATGTGTGAGATGCCAAGATGTGCTATGAAGTTACGTGTAAGTGATGAGTCCATGATAATGTAATATAAGACATGGATTAAGATGCAAGTATACGATGACATGACGTATTGGTTGAGGTGAAACCAATGTGCATCCGTGGAGAGATATGAGTGTTGATGATAACGTGTGTTTGTAGTTGGTCGGATTGAGATCCTTGACCAAAAGTCAAAGAAGCTTCAAAGGAAGCAAAAGAAGCTACGTAGGAAATTGATCAAGTGGAAGCATAATCATGGGGAAAACTTAGCGTGAGAAACCAAAGCAGTAATGAAGGGGAAGTATCCGGAGTTATTCCTTTCTGATGAGATTCCGGGGACGGAATCCTCTTAAGGGGGAGGTAATTGTAACATCCTCAACTTTTTATTTAACAGTTGACTAATGCCGTTAAGTCAACATTATGGGTGTCGTTAAGTCTATTGTAGATTTAATGCATATATGTAGTTAAAGTGTGATTGTGTGTGAAGTTTGAAAGCCTAAAATGTATAATGCAGGATATGTGTGTATATAATGTAGTTAAACGCCTATGTAGTGGCATCTAAAGAAGTATATATGTTGTATATGGTCCATAGAGTAGTTTTTGACTAGTAATGAAGGATTAGGAAGCTTGGGGGTTGATTTTGACATATGAGGAAAACTAAAAACGGGATTAGGGAATTAGAGGGAGTCCCTAGATCATAATTTGCAGCCATTACATTCTCTAAACAAGCCCTAAGTCACCCCATAGCATTCCTCCATCAAATTGCATGCCGAAAAGCCTTCCAACGTGTGATTCGAGTGTGTTTTGTCAAGAGTTTTGCATCCTAATTGTGATCTACAGGTAGAAAAGGTATTGTAATGTAGATTTATTATCTTTTCAATTGTATGGATTATTAAGAAGTGGTTTAGGTCATTGGAGGATCAATCGATGTCGTAATAACGTTTGTTTTTATGAAGAAAATCATATGTTGTTTGATGGGGAAGTTTATTGCATTTGATTGGTCATAAAATGAATGGATTTAATTCAGGTCTTAGGGTTTGGAGAAGGGTTTGGGTTGTTGGAAATAAATTGTGGTTAATTGATCGAGTTTTGATGTTAGGAATGGTTGTTTAATGTGACCTAATGATCCATTTTGTTAACAATTCGTTCATGGAGCAATTGATGGTGTCAAATCATCAATTTGGTTTTAAAAGAGTCTTTTTCTGGTGTAAAACCCGTTTTTGGAAAACAGACCAAAAGAGACTAATACCTCGGGTAATAGTCTAGAAATGGACAAAATTGAAAATAGTCGGAAATAGACAAATACCTCGGGTAATAGTCTAGAAATGGACAAAATTGAGAATAGTCGGAAATAGACAAATACCTCGGGTAATAGTCTAAAAATGGACAAAAATTGAGAATAGCCGTAAAGAGACAAATACCTCGGGTAATAGTCTAAAAATGGACAAAATTGAGAATAGTCGGAAATAGACAAATACCTCGGGTAATAGTCTAAAAATGGACAAAATTGAGAATAGTCGGAAAGAGACAAATACCTCGGGTAATAGTCTAGAAATGGACAAAATTGAGAATAGTCGGAAATAGACAAATACCTCGGGTAATAGTCTAAAAATGGACAAAAATTGAGAATAGCCGTAAAGAGACAAATACCTCGGGTAATAGTCTAAAAATGGACAAAAATTGAGAATAGCCGTAAAGAGACAAATACCTAGGGTAATAGTCTAGAAATGGACAAAATTGAGAATAGTCGGAAATAGACAAATACCTCGGGTAATAGTCTAAAAATGGACAAAATTGAGAATAGTCGGAAATAGACAAATACCTCGGGTAATAGTCTAAAAATGGACAAAATTGAGAATAGTCGGAAATAGACAAATACCTCGGGTAATAGTCTAAAAATGGACAAAATTGAGAATAGTCGGAAATAGACAAATACCTCGGGTAATAGTCTAAAAATGGACAAAATTGAGAATAGTCGGAAAGAGACAAATACCTCGGGTAATAGTCTAGAAATGGACAAAATTGAGAATAGTCGGAAATAGACAAATACCTCGGGTAATAGTCTAAAAATGGACAAAAATTGAGAATAGTCGGAAATAGACAAATACCTCGGGTAATAGTCTAAAAATGGACAAAAATTGAGAATAGCTGTAAAGAGACAAATACCTAGGGTAATAGTCAAAATGAGCTATTCTTTTCTGATGAGATTCCGGGACGGAATCCTCTTAAGGGGGAGGTAATTGTAACATCCTCAACTTTTTATTTAACAGTTGACTAATGCCGTTAAGTCAACATTATGGGTGTCGTTAAGTCTATTGTAGATTTAATGCATATATGTAGTTAAAGTGTGATTGTGTGTGAAGTTTGAAAGCCTAAAATGTATAATGCAGGATATGTGTGTATATAATGTAGTTAAACGCCTATGTAGTGGCATCTAAAGAAGTATATATGTTGTATATGGTCCATAGAGTAGTTTTTGACTAGTAATGAAGGATTAGGAAGCTTGGGGGTTGATTTTGACATATGAGGAAAACTAAAAACGGGATTAGGGAATTAGAGGGAGTCCCTAGATCATAATTTGCAGCCATTACATTCTCTAAACAAGCCCTAAGTCACCCCATAGCATTCCTCCATCAAATTGCATGCCGAAAAGCCTTCCAACGTGTGATTCGAGTGTGTTTTGTCAAGAGTTTTGCATCCTAATTGTGATCTACAGGTAGAAAAGGTATTGTAATGTAGATTTATTATCTTTTCAATTGTATGGATTATTAAGAAGTGGTTTAGGTCATTGGAGGATCAATCGATGTCGTAATAACGTTTGTTTTTATGAAGAAAATCATATGTTGTTTGATGGGGAAGTTTATTGCATTTGATTGGTCATAAAATGAATGGATTTAATTCAGGTCTTAGGGTTTGGAGAAGGGTTTGGGTTGTTGGAAATCAAATTGTGGTTAATTGATCGAGTTTTGATGTTAGGAATGGTTGTTTAATGTGACCTAATGATCCATTTTGTTAACAATTCGTTCATGGAGCAATTGATGGTGTCAAATCATCAATTTGGTTTTAAAAGAGTCTTTTTCTGGTGTAAAACCCGTTTTTGGAAAACAGACCAAAAGAGACTAATACCTCGGGTAATAGTCTAGAAATGGACAAAATTGAAAATAGTCGGAAATAGACAAATACCTCGGGTAATAGTCTAGAAATGGACAAAATTGAGAATAGTCGGAAATAGACAAATACCTCGGGTAATAGTCTAAAAATGGACAAAAATTGAGAATAGCCGTAAAGAGACAAATACCTAGGGTAATAGTCTAAAAATGGACAAAATTGAGAATAGTCGAAGAGACAAATACCTCGGGTAATAGTCTAGAAATGGACAAAATTGAGAATAGTCGGAAAGAGACAAATACCTCGGGTAATAGTCTAAAAATGGACAAAAATTGAGAATAGTCGTAAAGAGACAAATACCTAGGGTAATAGTCAAAATGAGACTATTACTTGAAATGATGGTAAGTAAAGGGGTATGCGGCATGTATATAGACTGTAGGTCGGTTTAGTCTCGTTATACTCGTTAATTGGTCCTATGTTGATTATTAGGTAGTCGGGAATACTTGCAAAGCTCGGTAACTTGCGTTATCATTTGTTGATAAGCCGTACAAAGGTAAGATACACTACTTTGCCACGCTGGGGGATTCAACGAAAAGCTGGTTTCAAATCATAAATACTTCCATTTGGTATCTTTATATTGCATATGGGCATATGGGGTTACACGGGAGGTATTATGGGTTATGTAGTTGACCATGAGACCTGAAATGCAGTCCCTAATGTAGTGAAATGAAGTATTGCTTAATGTAGTGTATGGTTATGCAGTTTATGCAGTATTACGAAGTATCTCATTATGCATGAAATGTAGAAATGAAGTTGATGTGTGATATATGCATGCTTACATGGCTTGTACACCTAGCTCACTAGACTTATTAGGTTGCCATGTCACTTGCACGTTTAAGGATCCAAACGTAATGAAGATAAAGTGTGTGAATGTCTAGGAATGTGTGTTACCTAGACTATATGTATGTGACGGTTTAGGAATGTGTGTTACCTAAACCATATGTGTGAAATCGAGCTCGTAAATATAATGCAGGGAAAGTGTTAAGCTTAACCCGTACTGGTCTTAGCCGGACGAGTGCGTTAACGTAGTTGTTGCTTGGGTGGCTCCTTGCAACATGGTCATTATAATGCAGGGCGAGTAATACGAGGGGTTTGACCAACCTCCACATACGGATTACTATTGGATTGGCTTGCCATTCCTTAACGACGAAGTATGACTCGCCTTTCGGTGAAGCATCTAGTCGGGTGTGACTTATGTTACACTTATATGCAGTTAATGAAGATACGTGTGATAATGTGAGAATGAAATGAAGGATAGGCACAATTAGGGAGATTCATCCTAATTGATATGAAGTTGATATGCAGTTATGTGTGAACGTGTGATGTGTGTTGTGCCTAAATAAACTTGTCTAATAATGAAGGTTGTTTTAATTGGACAAATGCTTTAATAACATAGTGTTATCTTACTTAGCTAATTCGTTAGCTAACACTTGTTTCTTAAATGTGGTTGTTCCCTCAGGTTTAGCATAGCCGAGGAAGACGTAGAATGGAGAGTGAGGAATTGGGTAGAATGCTTGATGAAGATTTTAGCTACCCATAGAAGCTATACCTCATTAGACATCATTTACATTTTGATATTATGCAGATTTTATGAAGTACTATGTAGACGGTTGTTTTGTGTTGGGCAACCGTTGGGTTTTCATTTAGACATTTTGATGGTATGGCATGTAACACCAATAAATGCAGGAACCGAACTGTTTTTATCGGTTTTGAACTTTTAAAGTTTTCTTCCGCATCTTTTAACACCGTCAGGTGGAAATTTTTGAAAACCCATGTTTTTAAATGTCGGGTGTTACACTAAGAGAGGTATAAGTCGGAATGCGCTAGCTCCCTAAAGAAGTGGGTACTTAATTGCTTCGCGCAAACCTTACTTCTGCGCTTCTTTGTGCGTTCAAATGGAGCTACCGAGCTCTTTTGTGTTGTTAAGACAATAAAAATGATTTTATTAAACATTATGTTATGAAGATGTGCATGAGTCTTCATACATAAACTTTTGATTCACATCAATTGCATTACCCAACTAAAGTTAAGTCCTTGCCACCCACTTTGCTAAGAACACTTGCAAGTGCTTTTTGCTCTACGTGAGACGTAGGTGAATTGTAACTCCAAGGTAAATTACTACTCATCGTGAGACGGTGATAAACTATTTACAAGTTCTTAATTGGGCGACTTAAAACGAGTTAAGCGGTGAAACCTTGACCCGTGGCATAAGATGAGACAAAACATGTTTACAAAACACTTAATACCCCTATAAGTGTTGTTGTAAGTCCCATAAATCTAGGAATTGCACTTGTAATGCAATTACTGCTCGTCACTTACCTTTTGAGTACGTCATTTCTAGCAGATCAACTGATTAAATGATGGTATGTCAATTGGATCCTATCCTTAATGAAATTAATTGTTAAATGATTTAACATTGGGTAATTATATTTCTTAAGGAATTCATTATCGAAAATACTGATAATTGAACTTGAATCTGTTTTGTAAATGACAATAAATCCTTCACAAAACATACACCAATCGGCTTTCAGGTCGATGCTAGAAAGATAAAAACTTTCTGGAACCAATTTCAATGACTGGTATCGTCAGCTGAGAATTGTTCTAAGAGTTGAAAAGAAAACCGATGTCCTTGAAAATCAGATGCCCGTTATCCCTGATGCGAGTGCCACTGTTGTGCAGTTGGAAGCATACAATACTCAGTACGATAGACATATTGAGGTTGCTTGTTTGATGCTAGGCAGCATGACTCCCGAGCTTCAAAAGCAATTCGAGACTTATAATCCGTATGATATGATCAGAGAACTCAAGTTTATGTACGGAAAATAAGCTGGAATTGAATTATTTGAGATAATTGAGTCACTCCATGATTGTAAACACGAGTATGGGAAACCGGTGAACACTCATGTACTCAAGATGAAGAGTTACTTTGAGCACTTGGAAAGGTTAAACTATGCGTATCTTCTGCCTATTGCTATTGGCATGATTCACAAGTTTCTTTCAAAGGATTTTGAGAGTTTTATGCGCAATTACAATATGCACAGCATGAGCAAAACCATAGCTAAACTTCATGCCATGTTGATTGAGTATGAGAAAAACCTTCCCAAGAAATCTGAGACACCCCAAGTTCTTATGATCAAGGGGGGAAAGGTTCAGAAAGGAAAACAACCAAAAGCTAAGGGCAAGAACTTTGGTAAGAGAAAGCAAGGTGCTTCTGTCTCAAAACCTAAAAAGACCCCTACGGCGAAAAAGAAGCATCCGGCTAAAGACCAGGCTAGTCATCACTGTGTTAAAGTGGGACACTGGAAGAGGAATTGTCCTAAGTATCTAGCTGAGTTGAACAAGAAGAAGAAGCAAGTTGGTTTAACCAGTTCTTCAAGTATCTTCAAAATTGAATTATATGTGTTGTTGTGATTCAAATGATAATTCAATAGAAAAAGAGTCAAACTTAACTTGGACTCTACCTATCTTTGCCATTGTCATCTTGCTCATATTGGAAAGAAGCATCCGGCTAAAGACCAGGCTAGTCATCACTGTGTTAAAGTGGGACACTGGAAGAGGAATTGTCCTAAGTATCTAGCTGAGTTGAACAAGAAGAAGAAGCAAGTTGGTTTAACCAGTTCTTCAAGTATCTTCAAAATTGAATTATATGTGTTGTTGTGATTCAAATGATAATTCAATAGCAAAAGAGTCAAACTTAACTTGGACTCTACCTATCTTTGCCATTGTCATCTTGCTCATATTGGAAAGAAACGCATTGAAAGACTTCAACGTGAAGGGATCTTACAATCAAATGATGAATCACTTGACAAATGTGTGTCTTGTGTTTCTGGCAAGATGACAAGAAAACCTTTTCCGCATAAATCGGAGAGGGCTAAAGAGCTACATGGACTTATACATACCGATGTATGTGGCCAATTTAGACATGTGTCAAGGAAAGGTGCTAGCTACTTCATCACTTTTACGGATAATTTCAGTCGTTATGGTTATGTTTACTTGCTTAAACATAAACATGAAGTCTTCGAAACATTCAAAGAGTTTAAAAATGAAGTAGAAAATCAACTCGGTAAAACCATCAAGATTCTTCGTTCGGATCGAGATGGAGAATACTTAAGCCAAGAGTTTAAGGATTATCTAAAAGCTTGAGGATTTATTCAACAGCTTACTCCTACATAATGATGTATCTGAAAGGATAAATCGAACCTTGTTGGACATGGTGAGATCAATGATGAACCTTACGACTCTCTCATTTTCATTTGGGATTATGCTCTAGAGACTGTTGTACGCATTCTCAATGTGGTTCCAACCAAGAAGGTTGACAAGACACCGCATGAATTGTGGCATGGAAGTGTCCCTAATTTGTCTTACTTAAGGGTTTAGGGATGTGAGGCACTTGTAAAGCGAGATACGCCTGACAAACTTCAACCTAGATCCGTTAAGTGCATCTTTGTAGGATACCCAAAGGAAACGATGGGATACTACTTCTACTTTCCTACCGACAACACTGTTAAAGTTGCTCGATATGCTGAATTCTTTGAAAAGAATCTCATAAATCAAGAAAACAGTGGGAGGATTATCGAGCTTGATGAGACTCAAGAAGAAGATGTGTCACATTCTGAAAATACTAGCGATCATCAACTTGGGGGGGGGATGTTCAAAGTGATGAACCTCAAGTTGAAGATAATGCGATTCCAATTCGTAGGTCCTCAAGGACAATACGTGCTCGTGAAAGATTGAATCTTAATATTGAGTCTGAAGAACACGTATTAGGAGACTTAAATGAACCTCTTAAATTCAAAGCTGCATTATCAGATCCAGAATCTGACAAATGGCTTGAAGCTGCGAATGTGGAAATGAAATCCATGAAAAATAATCAAGTCTGGAGCTTGGTTGATCTTCCACCTAATGGTAGAAACGTTGGGTGTAAATGGATCTTCAAGAAGAAGACCGACATGGATGGAAATGTACACACCTGTAAAGCTCGTCTTGTGGCGAAAGGCTATACTCAGCTTTACGGAGTTGACTATGAGGAAACCTTCTCTCCCGTAGCGGACATTAGAGCTATTAGGATTATCTTAGCCATAGCAGCGTACTATGACTATGAGATATGGCAAATGGATGTCAAAACCGCTTTCTTGAATGGTTATCTAGACGAGGAAGTTTATATGGTTCAACCAGAAAGTTTTGTCGATTCAAAATATCCCAACAAAGTGTGCAAACTTCAAAGGTCCATTTATTGACTAAAGCAAGCATCAAGAAGTTGGAATAAAAGGTTTGATGAGGAAATCAAAAAGTTTGGTTTTGCTCAAAATCCTGATGAGCCATGTATATATCGCAAAGCTAGTGGGAGTAATGTTACTTTCCTTGTCTTATATGTTGACGACATATTGATAATAGGAAATCACATTCCAATGTTGCAAGATGTAAAATCCCATCGTGAAAAGTGTTTTTCTATGAAAGACTTGGGTGAAGCAGCATTTATTATTGGAATCAAGATCTATAGAGATAGAAGTAAACGGTTGATTGGACTAAGTCAAAGTGCTTATATTGATAAGATCTTGAAGCGATTCAAGATGAAGAATTCTAAGCGTGGTTTCGTACCTATGCAAGAAAGATTTAACTTATCTAGCAAAAATGGTGCCTCTACACCTAAGGAGGTGGAGCGTATGCAAAGAGTTCCTTATGCATGCGGTAAGATGCACTAGACCTGACATAGCATTCGTGCAAAATATCGTTAGCCGATATTAACAGAATCCGGGTGAGGATCACTGGACTACTGTGAAGAACATTCTTAAGTACATGCGGGCTACTAAAGATTTATTTCTGGTGTATGGAGGAAATCCCGATACATAGCTTAAAGTGACTGGATACTGTAATGTTGAATTTCAGACTGATAAAGATGATACAAAATCTCAGTCGGGATACGTCTTCGTTTTAAATGAAGGCACAGTGGATTGGAAGAGCAAGAAACAAACCACAGTTGCTATGTTTGCGACAGAGTCTGAGTATATTGCTGCCTCAGAAGCCGCCATGAAAGTCGTCTGGATTAGAAAGTTTATTTCCGGGTTTAACGTGATGCCCTCAAATAACACACCTTTAGATTTGTATTATGACAATATTGGTGCAATCTTTATTGCCAAAGAACCCTGATTTCAGAAAGGTGCCAGACATTATTCTAGACGATATCACTATGTTCGTGAGCAAATCAAACTAGGTGAAATCAAGTTACTCAAAGTTCACACAGATTATAACTTAGCTAATCCTTTTACAAAGGCATTGTCAAAAGGAAAGCTCAATAAGCATGCCGAGGGCATAGAACTTAAATTAGCTAGTTATATCATATAAATCTGTGATTGGTATTTGGATAAAGGATGTTAAACAATTATTATTTTACAAATGAATTAAACTACGTGGTATGTTTGTTTTCATTTAATATTAATTGTATCGTATATTTGCATGTTTAAATCCATGAATATTTAAATATTCTAAATGTCCATTGTCGATTAACTATATGGGAATATAGTTAAACTAAGACAAATCTGAGTGATTGGTAATATTCTTAAGAATATTTGAAGATGGTCCTACCAAACTCACATGATATCCATAGAGATGCATATCGGACTACCCCATTTAACGAATCATCACTTTATGGATCAGCGTCATTAAGTGAAATTCGTGAAATGGTTGATTTATTTATCCTTAGACTTGAGATACAAGCAGGTTATGCATGTATGGATTGCATTTTCTTGATATAGTTCTAGCTATCCTGAATAAGGTAGTAACAAAGGACTATTTTCAGAAATGTAGTGAAATGGCATGACTAACACGTGTAGTAAAAATAGGATTTGTTCCTTCAACTTTTGAAGAATGATACCATTTGGCGCCCTCATTGATTAATTAAGGTGTTTGTATGGCCATACCCAAATGAACTCCAGATGTGGTCTCGATTAATTTGGTAATCTTAATTAGTTGTAGAAATGAGAAACATAATCGTTATATTATGGAATGACTTTGATCCATATCTATAATTAACAAAGGTATCTGAAACAAAGGGATAGTAAACACCGAAACCATTTCAAAGATACTTTAAGAAACTATACTTAAATATTTCTGGGAGCATTGGCGTGTTGCTAGACGCTAACCAATGTTATTGCCTTTATATAACATGCTCAAGTGGGAGTTGTTGTAATATGATCACGTTAAATAAACGCATGTCCGGAATATATTTAAGCCTACGGGGTCACACGAAATGACACGTATACTCTATGTAATTAATTAATATGTTAATGTAATATATTAATTAATATGTTCACGAAATGATTAATAAACGATCGTTAAAAGTTAAATATACGTTTATTAATTAAATATATTGAAAAGAGGAGGACTTAAGTGAAAATTAGAAATTAGGGATGTTTCTTAATCCTAATTAAGGGGAATCGAAATTAGATTTGTATATCTTTCTAAGAACAAGAACAATAAATAATCACTTGGCATTAATTGTTGTTTTGGGTTTTGGTCGTCGACAATCGACCAAAAACCAACAAATCTAATATTTAGATTTGTATATCTTTCTAAGAACAAGAACAATAAATAATCACTTGGCATTAATTGTTGTTTTGGGTTTTGGTCGACGACAATATATATTTTACACAAAGGTTATGAGTTCGTGATCGGATACTAGCATACATACGTAGGGGTGTCAAGTGTTCGATCGTAGAGGGGTTTTTCTTTAAACCCTAACTAATAATAATAATCTTATTATTAATATTATTGGAAGCTAAGCTAAAAGGTACACATTCAATTCTTTACTTTGTTAATTATTATATTGCATATACGTTTCTTTCCGCTGCGTACTCGTGATTGTTTATATGATAATTGTGAAAAAAATGTAATGGGGGGAACCCTAGCCCCGGTACCACAATTGGATACCCATCGACCCACCCCGTATGAGCCATATGATGCCGGTAAAATACCTCCATCCTAATCCCCACATGATCTGGGCACCCCGAAGGATCGAACCCGCGTATTTAAACTTCACATATGGGTCTAGGCTTCATTGGTAACGGGTACCTTAAAGGAATTATTTTTTGTGCACAGTGGGAATTGAACCTGCGACCTTAAGGTCATCAAGTGTTTGTCTTATCCCTAATTCCTTGTTGGTTTTATATGATAATTGTGCTTAAATCCTAACATATACTAATGCTCAATTTTGTGAAAAGAAACCACAAAAACTCAAGAAGAATTTTGTTTCACATGACAATTAGATAAATAATTGTTTATCAATTGATATATGATGAGTATATGGTGCACGGATTCGATCTTAAACAACAAGTAGAAGAATGTGCATGCTTCACGTGGCAATGAGTAGTATTTTTCTCATCAATAAATGTATGACATAGTGCCAATACTCGATCTTAAAATCATCTCAATTAGATCAACATTTTAAACATCAACTTGAGATTTTGATACTTATAGCTAGTTTCGATCTACGCACTGTCGCACTATACGTTACGTATACGAAGTCAACTGACGATGTAGATCGGCAGATGGCATTGTTGGTGCCTGGAAACTTGGGTCTCATGCTAATCTAAGCACGAAACATAAATACGATACGTGTGTTGACTAGCTTATTAATCATGCCGGCCGCATAATATATGGAAATTGATCAAATTAAAGTATAAACAAAAGAGACTTTTTATTTATCATAGATTTATACATATATATTTTATGATTATAATTCACTAATGAGGAATGATATTGATATAACAAAATTTAACCATATACAACAATACATGCATTATGAAGTTATACTCTGTGTAATAAAATTTGTATTTTTCTTGTAGATGGCTAAACTTTATACGTCAAGCGACGCCTACATACTCTGTGTAATAAAATTTGTATTTTTCTTGTAGATGGCTAAACTTTATACGTCAAGCGACGCCTACAACTTCACAACTGAAATACCACTCAAGTTCCATTGCCACGTATCATGAGTTTCATAAAAAAATCTGTGGATATCAATAAAAACTCAATTCCTGTTAATTGGGTAGTTTCACATCAACCTACAATCCGATGTCGCTGATCTCAGTACCACTTTTTAGTGATGAAACAAATTAATGTTTATGAACCACCATACTAGTAGTACATTATCAAACTTAATTGTGACCTTCAGAAAAAAGTTACAATAAATGAACTACCGTCCTAGTGATTCCTATTCAATATTAGGCCTTTGCTTATAATGGTCTTGGGTGTGCGTCTTCACCACCAAGGACGCTAGACTCCATTGGCATGGAGCGTCCCAAGGCCTGCGTCCCACCAATTAGTCCTCCGCAAGAAGATTGAAGACGCACGAATGTGGGGTAGCATGTGGGGTAGGAAGCGGACTAATGTGAGGTAGGAGCGGACTAATGTGGGGTAACATGTGGGGTAGAAAGATTGTCTTATAGGCAGGGGGAGTCCTGAGTGGTGTAATGCTGACGTGGCAGGCAAGAAGCTGGAGGATTCTCCTCCTTATAAGCAAAGGCCTTACAAACATTATATATACTATTTAAAATATTTTTGCATGAATAGTGAAGCATGCTGGTAGGCAGCTGGCTCAGTAACCTGCTTGTCTGCTTAGTTTTTCTTCTTTTTTTTTGTTAGCGTGTTGTGTAGATATCAACTTGCCTTCTTGGGTTTTATATATTATATTTTGATTTATATTATTATTTTTAGGGTGATAACGTTTTAGTGTCTCACACTTTAACTACTAAATCTTTTGGAACTTTTTATTTTTACCATTAAAGTTTTATGTTTGATAATTCATGGTACCTCGCTTTTGTCTTTTTTATTTGCACCATGAAAGTTTTAAGCTTCTAATCTTTATCTTTCAAGATAGTTTACAACTTTTTATTTCGCCATCAAAGTTTTGTGTTTTAAGATTTACGTATTGTTAAGGTGTGTTTTTTTCCCTAATGATAACAGTTTGCATATAAAAATTAATGACCCGCATTCAAGTCTGTGTCCCCGGCCAACGGCCGGGTATAACACTAGTTATATTTATAGACTTTTAACCTTTGACTTTTAAGTCAAATATTTCTGTTGTAGGCTTGTAGCTGAAAAAAAAAGTAACTGTTAACTTTAATTTCCCATTGTAAATTTCGTTTTTGCTTGTTTTTATTAGTGTCGCTTACTGTTTGATTTGCATATGTAGAAACCTTCAATGCATAAATAGGAATATGTCTTATAACTGGCGGTATGGTCTACTGCATGCGTTCCAATTAACTTGTACGGTTGTTAGTAGTTTTCATCCCCAACTTTTCTTCGAGATATAAATGGTGATTGATTTTTCCTTTCTGATTGTTAAATCACTTTATGGATTGGTTGAATTTGTTATGTATTAAAAATATGTATGAAAATCAAAAGATGAACAAGTTGATATATTTGGTAGACTATATATTGTCACAATAAAATTGATTGATGGATCACTCGTTCGTAAAATCTACTTAAGTGAACATTAACTGACCGGAGAAATAGTTTGTAAGTCCCTCACTTGATGGTTTAACCCATTGGTATAAAATACAACATGTCAAGTATTGAACTAGTAAAGGACTAGTATCACTTAAATATAAATGCAAGTATATAAATAAAGTAATACAAGACTTAAAACAATAAATAAGTAAATGGTGGAACACAATGTAATTTTCAAATGTATTTTATTTATTGATGTTAAATAAAATACAAGATTGTTGCGGAACCAAGATAATACACTAGTGTAACTATCCTAACAATCTTTGAATTACAATTGATCTATACTTGGTAAATATTCTCCTTGGATCAAAATACTTAAAGTTGTGAAGTATTCCTTTTTGCGATCGAGAGTATTTAAGCAAGTTCACCAAATTGCAAAAAGTAATTTATACAAGGAAATGACTTGGTATTTATAGGCAAATAAATTCAACAGTGAATTTATTATGCCGTACAAATATGGTTGCATGCATTTATGGAAACAAATTTAATTCCTTAAATGTATTGGTTAAAGTACAAAGATAAAGTCACATTGATGTGACCTGTCATCCTTTTAACCAACCACCTTTACATGCGTGTGTACTTTTAATAATAGACAAATAGATTGTCCGGATAAAAGCATGTAAAGGAAAAAGTCAATTCCTCGTAATCAGTGTTCAGACTTGTAAGGTCTAGAACACTGAAAATGCTCCAGTCGTTGATCAGATAAGACTTCCAGTGGGCCCCGCCATTTGTCAGTCTTCTTTCTTCAGACTTCAGTCTTTGACTTCAGTGAGAATGTCTTCAGTGGAATTGATCTGGACTGGAGTGAAGTCCAGTGAGCTGAAATCTGGTGCCTTCCAGATTTTCTGTATAGGTAAGGCGCTCACTGGTCTTCTATTATTTCTGAACAAATCTTCAGTGAAGTTTCAATCTTCATGTCTAGAGTAAGTCCAGTAAAACTGACTGGACTTAACATAGTTAAAAGTGGTTACGGAAATAAGGAAAATGTTGGTTAGATTGTATACTTTTTTTAAATAAGATAAAGTTTTCAGTTTCAATTTTCAAATAACTTTAGTAAAAAAAACTTTATGACCGTTCTATTCATTTCATTTTATATTATATAAAACGTGCATGCTTCACATAATCCGGGGGGAAAAAAAAGACTTTTAAGTCAGACGTGGCTTGATTTTCTTTTCACGTGAAGTATATGAGAATTAAAATTGAAACATCCTTAATTTAGTAGAAGTAACGAAAGTTTTTACCAACCACTCGGCTTACATCAAAAAGTATGAAAGTGTTTTCTAAAAGGAATCAATATCTCGTATCAATACTTAAACATAAAATTATATATATGGCCTATTTTCTTTAATAAAATTAATGAGGTTAAAGCATTGACTCAATAGTACTTCTAAATTATTACTCTTTAATTTAATACGTTTGACATTTTCTTAGCTATCGAATCGAAAACTTTGTATTGAATTTCTGAACTTTAATTAGATCAGATGATTTATATTAATGAACTTCTAATTTTGGGCTTTTCTCCGCTAAAACCTCTACATATTTAGGTTTGTACCTATCAAATCATCACTAATTTTATTATTTTCTTTTAGATCATTAAAATTTGTTAGTTATCTATATCAATCGATTTTCAAACCTTGTTAACTATGATGATGTGACTATCATTATAGTTGACATGAAATCGTTTAATTGATGTGACATTGCTTATGTGTCTTTTACTTAAATATGATTATTCGCACATTATCGTTTTTTAGTCATAAACTACAAAACATGCGTTAAAAAGTTATATTGTATGTGAAACATATTTGATAGAGTACGGTTAAAAAATGTGGTCTACAAATCACCGTGTATATTTAAAGGTTACATAAGCAATGTCACTTAAAATGATAATCATGTTATCATGATCAGCGCAGGATTTGAACATTAGTGATTTACATGAGACAACTTGACAACTTTGAATAACTCGATTAAGATGAATGATCGAAAAGTAAGATGGTCTAGAAATGACAAACAAAAAAAAAAACCTTTAATTTTCCATTAAGTAGTTTCACTACAAACTAAACGTCTTTTTGTGACTGAAGGTTTATGTGACTGATATTATTTCAGTCATTAAAAGTCATAAATTATATGTATTTTATACCCCTAAAACAATTACAAAAAATCAAAAAGACGTTCCCATTTTTACACCTCACCTCAAAATATGTATCGGCAACCTCCTCCTCCTCCTCCCCCACCCCCTCTTTCTCTCCGTCACACACACACCACCGCTCCGTCGCTCTTCACCTGCCGCCGCTTCTGCTGCCTCCGACACCGCCGATTCCACCAGATTTTTATTCCTCCGCCTCTGCAGTCGCCGGTCATATTTTTGATTCCTCCGCCGCTCATTCCTCCGCCTTCGGTAATACGATCATTTTTGTTCTGATTTTTGATTAACATTGAATTGAATTAATTAGGTTTTTGTTGATTTAATGCATTATTATGTTCAGGTTTTGTCTTCAATCTGTATATCTATATGTATAGATATATGTATAGATATATATACATATAATAGAGCATGTATGCCCTAAATATAGCATAAGTTAGGTTTTACTTTAGTATTAAGAGCTTTCCTGTGCATCTGTTTCACTAATTCGCTGCTGATGTTATTGAAGTTATTTATCAATGAACATCTATATGTACACAACTAATTTAGACTTATATATCAATGAACATCTATATGTACACAACTAATTTGGAAAATTTGCAAGTCAAATTGGAGAAATGGTGAGGCTATAAGTTATGACATTGACAATCAAATCAGTTGCTGATGTTATTGTAGTTAAGTGTTTGCCAGATACTTAAGTAGGTTGAGTAATGATGCCTATACTTCGGTTGGGAGATTTTGATCAGTTGGGTATATTGTCTAGTAAGAGTGCATGCTGGGTAATTTCTTGTTACGAAAGTACAATGCACTAAGAATTTGGAGGTTGCGGTATCTTCTAATTGCTATTAGAAGCTTTGTATAGTAGTAGTACGGGTCTAGTTTGGTCTTACATCTTTGTGCAAGTTTAGTTGTGTGTATAGGTTAAGGATGGAATTGGTAAAATCATGAAAGGTGTAACTATGTAAAATATTTTGGGCTGACCAAAGATCCCACAATTAAAAAAAACTCTTACAAAAAAAAAGCTAATATGAAAAAACCCGAATGCACCTGTCAATTTCACCTGACCAAGAAAACTAGATGAAGAAAAGTACTACAAGAAAGATACTACTAACTATATGATTACTCCAAGGAGCAACAATTTGTCACCATTATGTTTAGTGGTCTGCTATTTGAATTTCAAATCTGTCAAATTCTAATGAATATTATCTTCATTCTTGCAAACTAAATGTTTCAACATCTGCGATTATGTTTTCAAGCGTCTAATAAGCAACCAAGAACATAAGTTTTCAGCCAGTGTCACGGTATGGCCAGGTATATCTGGGCTCCAGGATCATCAACATTTGGCCAGTTTCAGAACATGTATACGGCCAGCTAATTATCCGTGGGTAACATCAAACTACTTGTATCCTTGTCGCAGCTAGTATGAAAGTGATTATTTAACCCCTATAAATCAAATATTTTAGTTGAAGTTTTCTATTTCAGTAAACCTTGATTTTAATGCTCTTTAATACTAAAATTAAGCTATAGCAAACAACACACGAAACTGATTATTTGATCACTAACTGAAGCTTATATGTGGTTTATAGGTGGCGGCCACGACAAATAGAATTGCATCAACGCAATTTCCTAACTATCCGAACCTTCCTTCTCAGCTATTGTGCAAGTTCTGAACACCACACTACATGTATTTCATCTAAATTTGCATGAAAAACTGCTTGTTTCTTTTTTCAACTTGTTTTGGCGCTAAGTTATCTTTTCTCTGAAATATGCGGACAAAGACACGGATGAACTTTATGCAGAAATGAGCCTTCAACCTCTAAACACTAGGTTTTCTAATTTTTGCAATGTGCGTGTGTAGAGGTGACAATTTAAACCACTTATTGTCTTATTAGTAGATCATCTGGGTATTGTTGCAACACACCAGATTGGTCTTCCAAGTTTTTATTGGTATGTGGCTTGAAAGTTGCCTTATCGTATTTCTGTAACATCTAATGTGTTACATAATTCTTCCAAAATTATTAACTCGATTTTGCATGACTTATGTGATGCGCGAATACGTACACGTTTCATTAAGGAAAAAGATATTTCTCTGGTACCTGATATTGGAATTAGCTTGAGCAAACATCCAATTGAGTTCTGCAAGACTTTGACCCCTGGTGATACGAGCACACAAGGTGGCTTTTCTGTGCCTCGTAGAGCAGCAGAAAAGCTTTTTTCCGTCATTGGTGAGGTTTTTATTTTCTTTAGTTCTCCGACGAGATTAGTTAAAACTATAATTGGATATTTTGACACATTTGCTTATATGTGGGTTGATTTTGCAGATGTTTTTATCTCTATTGGCTTAAACATGTTTAAAGAGATATCTAAAATGTAAACGCACCAAACAGTTTGAATATATCTCGAAAGGTATCCTCATTGTAACTTCTGTGATATATTTGACAAACTATTTATAATACAGATTTCTTAAGAACCTTTGTTGACTCCATTGTTGACATCTATTTGTGCAGTGGTTGAATCCATCAGAACCTTCCAGAGACATTATTGTTGAGAAAGAGTAAGTCCCTTATCATGTATCTTCTCTGGTTAAGTTGTTAGGCCCATTATCAATTATCCTAATAACTTAATCTTTTTATTTGAAAGTTTGATTTCATCATGCTTCTCCTACACTATGTATATCTTTCCTTGACACATATATAGTAATGAAGAGTGCACACATAAGTGTAATATTCTGCTAGATAGGTAGTGTTTAGGAAGTTTTTTTTAAAAGCAATTGAAGGTTTAAGAATCGAGTTTAACAAAAGGAAAAACCAACAAGTGTTTGCTGATAATATTCTGCTAGATAGGCAGTGTTTAGGAAGTTTTGTTTAAGCAGTTGAAGGCCTGGAGGGTTAAGAATCGAGTTTAACAAAAGGAAAAACCAACAAGCGTTTGCTGGTAATATTCTGCTAGTTAGGTAGTGTTTAGGAAGTGTTTTTGTAAGCAGATGAAGGGTTAAGAATCGAGTTTAACACAAGCAATAACCATCAAGCATATGCTGGTAATTGCCTAAAATGTAACACATTGATGCATATTGATCTGGTTTCGTGTCTTTTTGCTCCAAAAGTCTAATATATTAAGTGTTTATGTTGGTTTATGCAGATTATTGCAAGGATCAATAGTGAGGCATAGCGAGTTGATGTAATGGTAGCGGCATTCTGCACTTGCTGCTCATTGATGTCAATAGAAAACATAGTTTTTTTTGGAATGTCATATTGTAGTTGAGAATAAACTTTATTTTTGGATTGTCCATTTATCTTTTCAATATTCAAGTCTTATAAACGTTTTGTATTTCTAGTTTGAGGTTCAATATAGCGTGATTTCCTTCAGTGGCATGTTTCTATTTCTTTCTAGTTGGAGGTTCAACATAAAATCGAAAAGTGAAATTTGAAATGTGTAAAAGAAGAGTTTTAGTGACTGAAGTTTCTGTCACTAAATGAGTTTTAATCAAAAGTGTTTTTACTACTTTTATTGACTGAAAGTTGTAGACACAATAGTATTTGACCTTTTGTGACTGAATTTTGGTGTAACAATAGACTTTTAGCTACCGTTCTTTTAGTGACTCTTTTTATATCAGAAGGAGAAGACCAAAATGGATTTAGTGACACTTTTTTTCAGTCACTTATCTTGTAGTGTTTGATATAGGAGATTACACATATTTGTAATTTATGACAGAGATCGACTATACAATCTAATCAGCCACATAAGATTTGTAAAAATTTCATGTCATGTCAGTGTGAAAAGTTGAAAAGAGTAAAACAATGAAAGTGTAAAACAAAATTTGATATATGAGTAGTCCTATCTATATTTATAAGTACATTACATGTATTTGTTAGATACAAAACTCAAGTTCTCCGTATTATTCTTTCTGAATATACGATCTAGCTTTCTCATTTTGTGTTTTTGTCTTGTGAAAAGAATTTTAGCTTTATACATAAGAACAAAACACCAATCATTTATGTCAATTCTCACCAAACCACAATATAGGACGTACATATAGATACACGGTAGCTTTAATTTGCAGCCTCTCATATCATTCTACTCGATCTCAAGAGTTTGATATCAAAGATTCAAAACTATAGTCAAATATATTTCACCACCGCGTTATATGCCCTTCATATATATTGCGATGTCAACCCTTTGACCATTTCAAACATCACCAAAAACCATGTTGGCCAACTTGCCTCTATATATACCCCCTAATCCTTATTGATAACCATCTTCACACTTCACTTCCAAATTACATTCTCCCTTTTGTTCTCTCTTGCTACTTGATACACACAATCTCAAAATCATTTGAACCTTTTCTAAACAAACTTAACGAAAGTTTTCTAAGGCATTTTTCTAGCCAGATTCGGTTTTTATCTGTCTATCAGCCTGTTAAAAAAATTCGTTAAGTTATAAAATCATGAGGAGCAAGCTATTTACATCGTCGAAAGCCTCCTCTCCATCGCATTCGTTTGCTCAATCGCCAGCTAGGACACCGATTATGTCACCAATGAACACTCCTTTTCATCATCATCGAACATTTTCGGCTTCGATTATGGAAGAAGATTTGTTAGACGCCGAACAAATCATCCAACGATGGGACCTCGATTCTCCGTCTTATACAAAAATAGAATATTTATTCACTGGAGAAAGACGTGAAGCGAAAATGTTTATCAAGTCCGTTACAAATTTACAATCCGCTATGCATTTCTTCGTTTCAGAAAGCGCTAGCTCGGACAAGATCATTCATGCTCAAAAATTGATGCAAATGGCCATGAAGAGGCTACAAAAGGAATTTTATCGAATTTTGTCGTCGAATAGAGACGCTCTAGATTCAGAATCGGTTTCTAACCACTCGACAGCTAGATCAGCTAGATCGAGTAGTGTTTCTGACGACGATAATGTTTCTGATCAAGAAGACGAGATTCAAAACTCTCCGGTTTCTGATAGAAAAAAGATTTCGGTTTCAGATATGGCTATGAATGATCTAAAAACAATAGCCGATTGTATGATATCATCTGGATACAGTAAAGAATGTGTCAAGATTTACAAAATTATCCGAAGATCGATAGTGGATGAAACTTTGTATAATCTCGGAATCGAGAATTATACTTTGAATCAGATCAACAAAATGGATTGGGAAATTCTCGAATCAAGAATAAAATCTTGGGTACGTGGTGAAAAAGTTGCAGTGAGATCGCTCTTTTACGGAGAGCGAATTCTCTGCGACTTTGTTTTTTCATCTTCAGACAAAATCCGAGAAGCGTGTTTTTCGGAAATATGTAAAGAAAGAGCCGCGAGTTTGTTTGAGTTTCCGGAACTCGTAGCGAAATCGAAGAAATCGATGGAGAGAATGTTCCGTACGTTAGATATGTACAACGCGATATCGGATCAATGGGCGGATATCGAAATGATATTTTCATTTGAATCTACGTCGGTTGTCCGTACACAGGCTGTCACGTCTCTTGTGAAACTCGGTGACTCAGTCCGAGTTATGTTAACAGATTTCGAAACAGCTATACAAAAAGAAACATTGAAAACACCGGTACACGGTGGAGGTATTCACCCGTTAACACGTTACGTCATGAATTATTTAGTTTTTTTAAGCGATTATAGTCCGGCGTTATCTGATATAGTAGCAGATTGGCCACTTTTAGTACAGTCACCGTTACCCGAAGCATATTTTCCTAGCTCAACTTCTTCAGATGATTCTTCTTCATCTATCACAGCTCGTTTCGCGTGGTTAGTACTTGTTTTACTTTGTAAAATAGACGGTGGGGCCGAGCTTTACAAAGACGTGGCGCAATCTTATTTGTTCCTTGTCAACAATTTAAACTACGTCGTTTCAAAGGTTAGCAACTCGAATTTAAGTTTATTAATCGGCGTCGATTGGATAGAAAAGCACAAGCAGAAGGTGAAGCAGTATGCTGCAAATTATGAAAGAATAGGATGGAGTAAAGTGATTTCTTCATTACCCGATAATTTAGATGCTGAAAAACTAACCCTTGAAATGGCGAGAAGTTGTTTTAGACGGTTTAATCTAGAGTTTAACGACGCGTACAAAAAGCAGTCGACGTGGGTTATCGTAGACCATAAGATTAGAGACGAGATTAAAGTTTCTATAGCGAAAAACATTGGGCCTGCTTACAAAGAGTTTTATGAGAAATATCGTGGTGTGTTTAGAGGTGTGGATTCTGTGGTTAGATATGCGCCTGATGATTTGGGGAATTATTTGTCGGATTTGTTTCATGGTACCGGAGCTCCGGGAAGTGTTAGTAATTCGTCGCATTCGTCGTCTTCTAGCTCTTTGTCCAGAAGCCGTTAATTAAGACAGATGATTAATTCTATGATTGTTGTAAGATGTAAATACCATATTATTGATCAACGAAAAGGAAATCATCATACAATTCTTTTATTGAGTATATAAAAAAAAATATTGTTATTTGTGTGATTGTTCCAAATGCAGAAATTGTTTGAATGTTTCTTCAAAGTGAAAATCAGAATCTTTATTTAAAATAGTCGAGTTTTCGAGTTTGGTTTGATTTGGTTCGACTCGATTTTAGTATTATCTCATGTTATATGTATTTCATGATTAATTGACACTTTTTAAGCTTGGCGATCAAGCTTAACTAAACGAGGGAAACACATAAAATTAGATAAAACATAGGTTAACAAAAGGTTTTTAATTTAAAATGTTACGAAGGGTCTGTCTAATTAAAAGTTAAAACTACTTTGATAATGTTTAAAATAACTAAAATAGGAATCGGCCTTTGCGCTTGGGACAAGACCTTTTCTTGTTCTAATTATATTAATTATTGTTTCCCTAGTTATTCTTCGACATTTCTTATGTCGATTTTATTTTATGAGCAAAAAACAATATATGACCAAGTCTTGCAAGTATTAAATAATTTTGCAATTGTTTGTTACTCAGAAACCAAAAGCACGTACAATATACTTCATTCTACAGATCATAAAATAATTAAGCAATTAGTCCAACTAGAAGTTGTCTTCAATATGGTATCCAAAGACTGTCTTGTCGTTTTGGTTGGGAAACCGAAGCAGCAAAGTTGTGGCGAATGCATGATAACGGCTGGACTTGCAATATATCCAACGAAGTATCTTCTACTTGGATCCGAGCTAGCAGCCGCTCCAAATTTGGGAGATTAATTGTTTTGAAGTTCAAGATGATGCTAAACCACAGTTGTTATACTCTCAATTTGATTAACACGAAGTATCTTCTACTTTTTGGATCATAATGTTAACATTTTCTTATAACGGCAATTGTCAGTTGTTAGTTAATGGTTTTTCCCAAGTTAGTTAACATCATAATGTTAACATTTTCCTTCAGAGTTTCCTTTAATCAGCGGACCGAGGATGCGGGGATGCTACAGCTTAACTGGAGTTGTTGTTTTTGTATAATGTATTTTTTTTAAGTTTATTATATAAACATTGGCATCATAACTAAATTGTTACCATGCATATGCAAAAACGAACTTACAATTAAGTTTGAGTCTTAGAAAAGCATTTCTAATACTATATTGTTAAATACTATGTGAAATACGTACTCTAATTAGTAATTAGCATTAAAAGCTAAAAGAACACTACTTGATTTTAACAAAAAGTTAAATCACTTTTGAATATAGTACATAGTTTTCGAATCGTGTATCGTGTGTCGACTCGTTTTGTGATGTTTTAAATCGTGAATCGTATCGTAAGAGACATAAAAATAAAAAAATGTATAGCAAAAATACACAATGTATGTGTAAAAACATACATATATTGATGATATTATCATATTTATTAAATATATCAATTTTTTAAATGATTTTATTATCATACGAGTAATTCTGAAAAGGAAAGTTATCTTCCATTATACTCAACGTGTCGTTTTCCTAATTTATCATATAACTTGACTTTTTCATTTATCAAATGGAATTATGTTAACACACTTTCATCTGAAACTTGTAAAGTTGTAAATGCGTGTATCTTTTCCTTTTTTTTTTCTAATTTTTTTTTATTTTTATTTTTTTATCTGATCAAAGTATAATCGATTCTTTCTAAATAATACCATATTGAAATAAGGTTTTGTTATTGACAACATTAACGGCTCTCAGTATTAATTATTTTGATGAATTAAAATTTATAATTTATTATGCGAAAAATTAGGGGTAGTTTTTGATATATAAAATACTTTTTATATGTATGTAATAAACTGTGAATGACAATCCTTACCTTTTAACTGTCATTATTATTAGTTTTCTTAAATTAAAAGCTTAAAATCCTTATGACCAAATATAATGACAACACTAATTATTACTATTATTATCAATTAAATGAAAAAAGCTATTGTGATGCATGGTTTAAAAACTAATAAAATTACAAGATGAGTAAACGGCCGAAATAGTCCATGTGGTTTACCCTAATAATCAAGTTTCATCCTTAACTATTTTAAATGACATTGGCAGTCCTTTTCGGGAGGATAAGGATCACATATAGTCTTTTATGCAAACGGACGTTTTCTGTTTTCCCTTTTCTCCCTCACGTGCCGTGCATTTGAGGGTATTATGGTCATTTCAAAAATTAAAGGACTAAACTTCATATTTTCTCAACCCCACTACCACTACCACCATCATCATCATCCTTTTTCCATCAACAAACCCCAACCCAGATCAATAAATTACCAAATTAAATTACAACAAATCTATAATCATACACAGATCTGATCATCTTCAATACTGAAATCTTAAAATATACTCTATAATCAATCCATTATCAGATCTACACTACCATTGTCATAATAAATGGATCTATACATATCCATATATCTACAAATCCATATATTTATATTTTATCTCTATGAAAATTCATACATATTCAATCGATCTATATATAGATCTATACACCACCCATTATTAGATCTACACCACCATTGTTATAATCACTCCATCTATATATATCACCATTATCATAATTAATCCATATAAATATAATCAATCAATCCATCTATATCTCTCTCTCTCTCTCTCTCTCTCTATATATATATATATATATATATATATATATATATATATATATATATATCACCAAATCAAAAAGAAAATCCGACAGGAGGGTATGAGCAATCCAAAATGTCACTATCTGACTGCCGCCGTGGTGTCCAATAACTCCGACCAAAACCAACTTCATCTTCTTACCAAAACCAGCTTTCATTTTAATTCGTAAACCCAGAATGATGATGATGGTATTCAAAGATGATGATGGTATTGAAAGAGACAACATACAAATGATGGTGATGTTGTGTTAGTGGTGGTGGTTAGTTTCTCCGATATGCTCCTCCGTCGCACCTCCACCATCACCGGCGGCGGCGGCTACAACTTGGTGTTTTTTGATCTATTTCTTGCTACAAAAATGGAGCATGAATCTTGTCTATAGATCTTTTTTTTTACGGTGGGTATAGATACTATGTATATACATTTATATTTATACATTTATAGGGGTGGGTTATTTTGAGTACAAGGAGAAAAAAAAGTACAAAAAGTACAACCTTCTTCCTTCTTCTCCGGCTACCTTCTTCTCCGGCGACCGCCACACCTCTCCTTCTTCCTTCTTCTCCGGCGAACAACCACCGCCACCACCTCCGGCGACATCTCCGGCGACTTTCCGGCGAGAATCAGGTTCGTTTTCGGGTGGATACGGTACAGGCGTTGCCCTCATCCGTTCTAATTTGACCGTCAAGGGATGCATATGGGAATCGTATAGATTTGATGGGCGGCGATCCCAGAGATGGTGACGGTTTGCTACGGTACGGGCGAAGCCCTTGCTGCCGGCGCCGTGGTTGGGTTGGTCGGAGATGATGGTGGTTGGTGGTGGTTGTCTCGCCGGAGAAGAAGGGTGGTGGCTGGCGGCGGCAGTCTCGCCGGAGAAGAAGAAGGTGCCGCAGCAGCCGGAGAAGGAGGAAGAAGGAGGAGAAGGCTTGATCTGATCTGTCTAAAGCTTTGATCGGACGGTTGGTGGCTGTTTCTTGGTACTTTTTTTTTCCCTTGTACTCAAATTAACTTTCCTCTACATTTATATTTATAAAGAGATATATATGTTAATTTGGGGATTTTATTTGGATAGATGGTGATCATTTGCTTGTGGTTATTATGTGAAGTTAATAAATAAATTACACTTGAAAGACCATGCAATAATAGAAAGTACTTGTAAAGTAAATTGGTGAGACAATATGTATTTTTCAAGTGTAATTTATTTATTAACTTTAAATAAATTACACTTGAAAGACCATGCAATAATAGAAAGTACTTGTAAAGTAAATTGGTGAGACAATATGTATTTTTCAAGTGTAATTTATTTATTAACTTTAAATAAATTACACTTGAAAGACCATGCAATAATAGAAAGTACTTGTAAAGTAAATTGGTGAGACAATATGTATTTTTCAAGTGTAATTTATTTATTAACTTTAAATAAATTACACTTGAAAGACCATGCAATAATAGAAAGTACTTGTAAAGTAAATTGGTGAGACAATATGTATTTTTCAAGTGTAATTTATTTATTAACTTTAAATAAATTACACTTGAAAGACCATGCAATAATAGAAAGTACTTGTAAAGTAAATTGGTGAGACAATATGTATTTTTCAAGTGTAATTTATTTAAAGTTAATAAATAAATTACACTTGAAAGACCATGCAATAATAGAAAGTACTTGTAAAGTAAATTGGTGAGACAATATGTATTTTTCAAGTGTAATTTATTTATTAACTTTAAATAAATTACACTTGAAAGACCATGCAATAATAGAAAGTACTTGTAAAGTAAATTGGTGAGACAATATGTATTTTTCAAGTGTAATTTATTTATTAACTTTAAATAAATTACACTTGAAAGACCATGCAATAATAGAAAGTACTTGTAAAGTAAATTGGTGAGACAATATGTATTTTTCAAGTGTAATTTATTTAAAGTTAATAAATAAATTACACTTGAAAGACCATGCAATAATAGAAAGTACTTGTAAAGTAAATTGGTGAGACAATATGTATTTTTCAAGTGTAATTTATTTATTAACTTTAAATAAATTACACTTGAAAGACCATGCAATAATAGAAAGTACTTGTAAAGTAAATTGGTGAGACAATATGTATTTTTCAAGTGTAATTTATTTATTAACTTTAAATAAATTACACTTGAAAGACCATGCAATAATAGAAAGTACTTGTAAAGTAAATTGGTGAGACAATATGTATTTTTCAAGTGTAATTTATTTATTAACTTTAAATAAATTACACTTGAAAGACCATGCAATAATAGAAAGTACTTGTAAAGTAAATTGGTGAGACAATATGTATTTTTCAAGTGTAATTTATTTATTAACTTTAAATAAATTACACTTGAAAGACCATGCAATAATAGAAAGTACTTGTAAAGTAAATTGGTGAGACAATATGTATTTTTCAAGTGTAATTTATTTATTAACTTTAAATAAATTACACTTGAAAGACCATGCAATAATAGAAAGTACTTGTAAAGTAAATTGGTGAGACAATATGTATTTTTCAAGTGTAATTTATTTATTAACTTTAAATAAATTACACTTGAAAGACCATGCAATAATAGAAAGTACTTGTAAAGTAAATTGGTGAGACAATATGTATTTTTCAAGTGTAATTTATTTATTAACTTTAAATAAATTACAAGGTTGTTGCGGAACCAAGATAATGCAAAGTATGTAAATATCCTAACAACCTATGAAATACAATTGATCTATACTTGGAAATTCTCTAAACAATCGAAACACTTAAAGTTGTGAAATGTTCCTTTTTGCGATTGAGAGAATATTGCACAAGTTCACCAAAAATATTGCAGGTTTGCAAAGTTATTTTCTTGTTGTGCAAAGACCTCTATTTATAGGCAAAGTTGACATTGGGATGTCAACTTTGGCCGTACAAATATGGTTGAGAACATTTAAGGAATAACATTTAATTCCTTAAAATGCTGTGTAAAGTTGCAGCATAAAGCAACTTTATTCAACCAGCTTTATGTACGATCCATGAGGTTTTTGATTCTCAGGGACGAAATGTGACTATTTAAGTAAACCACAGGGACGATTTATGTCGTTTACTCTATTTATAGTGGGCGCAAAGACAAGAATACCCCTCACGTGGTAGGCACGTGGGGGGTTAACGGATTGAGGTTAACGGTCAAATAGTCAAAGGACGAAAGGCGAAGCTTATTTTCCAAATAAGGACGATCCATGAGGTTTTTGATTCTCAGGGACGAAAGGTGACTATTTAAGTAAACCACAGGGACGATTTATGTCGTTTACTCTAAATAAATGAACAAGAAAAATATTCTTAGTCCGTTCCAATTTTTATATTATGTTTGACTTTTGAAAGTTTTCTTTTTCCAACTTTAGCGTTAAATAATTTTGTTCGAGTTATTATTTATATATTTTTAACTTTTCTGGAGCTTTTGGTTTATTTTAATAAAACATATACAAAACTTTAAGAGTACTATTACATTATTTTGTTATTGCAAAATGGACAATTGTTAAAAACAATGAAGTGGTTCCAACTAAGGGTCTCGAGATGACTTGGGATTTTATTCGGTATTCGGGTACCCAAAACAACCCGAACACGTATTTTCTTATTTTGAATGGTATTTAGATGGTTCAATCAGAAATCGTGTAATCTAATCAGAATATAGCTTAAAATTTTTTACAACAAAAGATAAATATACATGAAAGCAAAACAAGTTTCTATAGCACTATAAAGCCAAGTTAACCCAAGAGTGACCATCACCAAAAGTTTCCAAAACTAGGCCCACATTCCTTTTGTCAATATTGTAGTATAAGTTAAAATCACAACCCATGCGAGCCTGGATCGCATTCGAACTGTGAATCAGCTCGTACGAATCAGATAGAAATTCGTGGCAAGTTGGGCGAATTCTTACTTCAAGTTTATGGCTTTTTTAGCTATTGTATAATTGAATACAGTTAGTTATAACATTTACGTTAGAGCAACCCAAAGTCAAAGACAACCCAATCCCAATTTAGGTTGAATGGTTATACCACGATACCGGGCCTAAACCCAATTAATTCGATCCCAAATCGGTCTCAGCATTTAAGTAATTTTTATCTAGCTAGGTTTATTTATTTATTTGAACAACCAATCATAACTTTTATTTCAAAAACATCGGCGAGAAGCCGAATAATAAACAAATTACATTAAACGATCCGAATAACTTTTAAGTAACTTTTATTTAGTTGAAACCTGCGTAAGTAATAACCCGGCTCATCCGTACCAACTCATTTGTATTATTGACTGGGCCTTAAAAAAGGTTAAAATTTTATACATACGTTTTTGTAGGCCCGTTAGCACCAGGATAACTGGCGCACGTTCTTACAAAATTTGCAAGTTGCAACTCATGTTATATAGCCTGGCCTAGTCAATATTGACTCATAAGTCATAACGATTGTAAGCAGTCGATTGTGTGGAAGAAAATTTAAAAAGGGACATCTCAAAATCAGTTTTCTGATCAACATCTATTTATGTAACCATAATGACAATACATTTATTTTTATAATTTCGTGGTATATGTTAAAAAAAGAAATACTCCCATTGTAATTAAAAAAAATAAAATGTGACACCTTATTCTTAGATAGTTCCTTTTTTTATAAAAAAGTTGTATGTTAATTTATGGTGAGCAATAACTAATTAACTAACTAATATATTTCTAACAGAGAAAAAAAAAAAAAAAAAGAGGTCATAATCTTTCTCTCTTTCTGCTTCACGGGTATGAACTTTGCAGATCTTGCTATAGACTTTGGGGTACTAGATGCTTCAAGCCTTCAATGGATATGAAAAGATATGACTTCCCCAAATCCATGTCACTATGGACATTAGAAGCTTGAGGATTTAAAAATCTCAGCCGGGTGATAAAAATAAAATAAAAATGCTCTAACTCCTAGCGAATTTACATCTATATAAACAAAATTTTCTATGGACATTATTGTTTTTTTGAACACCACATATATTTTATGGATATTTCCGATGAACTTTGCATTAGAGATGCTCTAAAGATTACGTATAGAAAGAAAAAGGAAAGGTAACGTATGGCAAAATCCTTTTTTCTTAATGTGTTGTTATATGTGAATAACTCGTAATCTATATAGATTAATTGTTTTGGATCCAAGCTTTGTGTTTTTTTTATGATTATTTAACATTATATATCACTTTCACCAGCCACATATAAATGCTTAGGTCGCGTTTGGTTCGCAGATTCTGATGGAATCTGATGGAATTGGAATTGAATTCCATTCCTAAGTGCGTTTGGTTGCTCAATGATGAAGGAATATCATTCCGTTGTAATGTAAACATTCCCTCATTTGAGAGAATCTACATTCCATGGGGATGGAGGAAGGAATCTCATTCCGTCCGTCACTTAAATCTTTAAAAAATGAAAAACATTCCGTCAAATTCCATTCCATCAGATTCCAATTCCTTCAACAGATTCCATTCCTTCCCAAAACATTCTGTGAACCAAACGCGCCCTTATTTGTCTTTATTGTATGTAGTTTGTGCTATATATGTATCGGGCTGGTTTTTCATCTAACAGATGACGGTCTAGCTAAGCAATCAACCAAATATATAGGTCCACAGATAACGTAGTTGAGGTGACCTTTAGTTAGTAAAATTGATTGTGATCGTGATCGATTCATGCATGATGCATATTTGCTTTGCGACTAACACCACAAGATTGTATGGTTTGGGGTGCCTGATTAAGACATTTTTCACCATCATTATAAACGTCAAAATTAACATAGCTCGAAATGACTTAAGTATCACTAATAAGTTGTAAATTACGGTCTCTGCTAAAAATATTTGGTCAATTTACATTGTACAGGATTAGTTCTATACTTCTATTACATATGGTAACGTAGATAAACATGATATTAAAGAACACTAGTTGTCTTATGACTTGTAATCACATAAAAGTAAAAATGAGCGATCCCATTAGAAGAATTTAACTTATTTGAATAATTGAAGCTATTACAATGGAAATCGTGGTTTACATATTATCATGGTACAACATTCTAACAGCGAAATCAAGCAGCTTGCAAGAACTCTTTGAACTTCATAATCACCCCTACATAACCCCCAAGAAACGCAAGCTTATCAACTTAATCATTCTCACCCGTTGGATTACCTGGAAGGTTAGAAATGATTGTGTCTTCAACAATAAACAACCATCTTTCCGATCGCTACCAGACTATGGTTGACATATCGTGCAACGAAACTAAGTATAAAATGGCCAAATTGGTGTAGATTTAATTTTTTATTTTTTTATTTATATAGTTATTTTAATAATCTTAGTTTTAGTTTTGTTAATCTAAATAACCTGGAACGGTAGTATGGTACAACATTCTAACAGCGAAATCAAGCAGCTTGCAAGAACTCTTTGAACTTCATAATCACCCCTACATAACCCCCAAGAAACGCAAGCTTATCAACTTAATCATTCTCACCCGTTGGATTACCTGGAAGGTTAGAAATGATTGTGTCTTCAACAATAAACAACCATCTTTCCGATCGCTACCAGACTATGGTTGACATATCGTGCAACGAAACTAAGTATAAAATGGCCAAATTGGTGTAGATTTAATTTTTTTTTTTTATTTATCATGTATTCTTAATAATCTTAGTTTTAGTTTTGTTAATCTAAATAACCTGGAACGGTACTATTTATGGTTACAAATCATAGTCTAACAGCGAAATCAAGCAGCTTGCAAGAACTCTTTGAACTTCATAATCACCCCTACATAACCCCCAAGAAACGCAAGCTTATCAACTTAATCATTCTCACCCGTTGGATTACCTGGAAGGTTAGAAATGATTGTGTCTTCAACAATAAACAACCATCTTTCCGATCGCTACCAGACTATGGTTGACATATCGTGCAACGAAACTAAGTATAAAATGGCCAAATTGGTGTAGATTTAATTTTTTATTTTTTTATTTATATAGTTATGTCTATAATCTTAGTTTTAGTTTTGTTAATCTAAATAACCTGGAACGGTACTATTTATGGTTACAAATCATAGTTTTGGACTTCAGATAAGCATCAGATCACTTCCTGTTATAATCAGAATAGTTGACAAGCCGAGTGTACTAGTTTTGTTATAAATATTAACTGGTAGTAGAATGTATAATAATGTTAGACTTGTGGTACCATGAAATCGGTTGAGCCAATTCGAGTCGAGTCAAGGACTGTCCAATATGGGTCATCGGGTACATGTACAATCTGGGTAAAAGGGGTGACTGCAGGAATTTATATCACTGTCTAAATATGGTTGGATTTTGTTATAAATTATACTTGCATAAGTTTTGACAAAGTTAGTTAGCTGCTGATATATACATATGTCTAATAGTCTAAGAAAATATCGGGTTATAAGTATTAGCTCTTTAAGTACTTCATTAACAACCAGAGGCCATGCTTTCAATATAGATGTAATATTTATGTACTGTCTTATTTTATATAGTATGAACGTTTAAATACTATCATGTTTTCATGAAATCTTGTTAAAAACTGTATTTTGATATAACACCAGCCTCATTACAAGTCTTACTGATTTTATTAAAGATACTGGTATGTCGTATATATGTATATATAAAACGAGACTGGCTGTGAATCTATCTTCTTAACTATAGTTTTAACTAAAAAAAGGATTGCTTTGTGTGAGTTTGAGTCGTATATACCTCAGTAGCTAACTGGATTTTTATACACCTTTGCTGTAAACTTTTATTAACGGTTTCAAGGTCGTTGTGTATCTCTAGTTCTATCCAGTAACCAGGAGTACATAACCTGATGGTATTCTTATACCTCTAATGTGGGTCGGTTTGTCAAGTCTAAGTATTACCAGTCTCGATTTGATTCATTGGCTCAACCAAATAGTTGGAATCTGGTATTGTTATTAAGCTACACTAGAAACGGGATTAAAGGATATTAAGGAATTATAGGAAGGAGAGTTACAGCAAGGTTCTAAATGAAACTGTTTGATGTAGATTGTGATCAGAATCGTGGTGGATCCTTTGGACATTGCTAGCTTTAGATATTAGTCCAGGTACGGATACCCGTACTTATTCTTTCAGCGTTACTCTTAAATGATTTTTTTGGATATATCTTTACTATTCTTCAAATACTTCGTGACTTCATTATTTGATTCTCTTTTACTTGAGCTAAAATGTTATTTTGAAATTGATAAATTGCGAAACCTTGACTTGAGAAAAATCTTGTTGAAATGTACTTTGAGAAACTTGGACATATGTATTTTGAAAATATTATGGAGTAAGGTTGGATTTTTGTGAACTTGTGATATTGTGAAACCCTTTAGTTGTAGACAGGAGTTAGGTATATCGAGTTAACTACCTGTGGAGGTACCACAGGCATGTCATTGTGGCGACCAATGGCATGACACTATCCGTGGCGGTGTGATCAGTCCACGGCGTCTCCACCTTTGTTATATGATATGTGATATGTGATTATGCTCGTGGGAGAGCCTTTATGATTATTTGTGGAGGCGTATGGATGCATCCTAGGCTATGTTATGATATGATATGATTATTGTACAGATATGTGATGTAGTGCCATACACACCTTCCGGGTTGGTACACTCAGAGGCGCGCATCTAGTGTATTGACCTTTTTTTGTGATATTATTATTTGGGCACCGGGAGTGTGCTATTGGATATTGATATGTAGGGATACTCGGTATAAAACATCCCAAACCTTTTCTTGTTTAAGCCTTAAAACATTTTTACTCTGGTGGTAAGGGTGATACTTGATGGAGGCTTTTGGATTAAAATAATTTTATTTACTCTTTCTCCTTATTTCATTATATCATTACTATTGTTTATTGTTATCAACATCCGCGCACTGAGCATTTGGCTCAGTCGCATTTTTCTTTTCAATGCGGCAGGTAATCAGGGGTGACATGGGACGAGTGAGAGTGATACAAGGCTTTGGAGACTCTTAGATATCATGCTTTTATTTCATTATTATCATCAACTCTAGACTTTCTTTATTTTTGAAAATAATTCCTGTCGGAGGATTTGAACTTTTAGCTGCTTGGAAACTTATTTATTCATCGCAATGCAAGACCTTTTAGTATTTTTTTGTTCTTTTAACATTTGATGTAATTCCCTAATTCTTTCTGGAATGGGGTGTTACAACTTATGGTATCAGAGGCAGGTTTCCTTCTTGTAGTTTGCCATTAGGCTTGACCTGTGAGATTGGGTAGAAATACTGGGATAGGTTTATCAGTTCTTAATCTTTCACTCCTCCGTTATTCAGTTGATTCTGATCATTCTTTTACGTGTTTTCATATCCTCTTTATAGATGCCTCCTAGAAGAAGTAAAAGAAATAATAATGCTAATAACAATGCTGGAAAAATAATGTGGAAACAATAATGTGGAAACAATAATGTGGAAACAATAATGTGGAAACAATAATGTGGAAACAATAATGTGGAAACAATAACTGTGGAAACAATAACTGTGGAAACAATAACTGTGGAAACAATAACAATGCTGGAAACAATAACAATGCTGGAAATAATAATAATGTTGGGAATAATAATGCTGGAAACAATAATGTTGGGGATAATAATGTTGGAAACAATAATGGTGAGAATAATAATAACGCCGGAAACAATAACAATGCTGGAAACAATAACAACACGGTGGCTACTCAGGTTTTACTCGAGCGTTTCCAGAAACAGAAACCAGATTCATTTCATGGAGCCCCGACCCCAATAGATGCTGAAAATTGGATTGCCCATATGGAGAAGATATTTGGGGTTCTAGATTGTATCGATAACCAGAAAGTATGCCTAGCAACTTATAAATTTGAAGGGGATGCTCAACGTTGGTGGAAGGCGTTAACGGATGCTGAGGGTCCGGGATTTGTTGAGGCTCTTGCATGGCGTGATTTCTTAGAGGTCTTTTATGTGCATTACTTTCCCGCTGCTGATCGGGCTGCATATCGCCGGGAGTACACTTCTATTAAACAGAAACCCGGAGAATCAATTACACATTATATGGAGCGTTTTATTCGGATAGTTGGGATTGTGGGTGGCATGGCAGGGACACCAGAGGAGCAGGCTGAAACATTTAAATGGGGATTGTTGTTTGAATATAGAAAGCCTCTTATCAACACTATTTTCGCAAAGGTGTCAGATGTCGCAAATGCTGCTAGAAATTTAGAGTTGGAACGTGCTGATTATCTTTCTTCTAGACCAGACAGCAACAATAAGAAGAGAACTAGAGAGGAACCATCTCGACCAGCTTCAGATAGAAGTGGCAGGTACCAGTCAGGTTATGATCGTGGTGTTGGGGATAGGTCTCGTGGGGGTCAGTCTGGATATGATCGTGGTTATGGGAATCAGTCTCGTGGTGGTCAGTCAGGTCTGTGGCAAGGTCAAAGGTCGTATCAGAACAGAGGCAATTACAGTGGTCAGAGACAGTGGCAGAGTCAAAGGCCATATCAAAACTGGGGAGGTAATAGTGGTTCGGTTCAGAATCAGCGTTATCCTGGCGTAGCTGACAGGAACAACCCAAATAGGATTCCGGTTGCAGCATGTACTAAATGTGGAGGTCATCATCCAGGGAAGCCTTGTTATCGAGACACCGGTTCATGCTACATATGTAGGAAGACAGGGCATAAGGCTAAAGATTGCACTGGGAAACGCGAGGGTAATAGTGGTGGTGGTGGCAATAACCAACCTAATCAGGGCCGAGTATTTACTATGACCGCACATCAGGCAGCAACAGCTCCAGGTACTGTTTCTGGCATTCTTTCTTTACGTGGCATAAAGGCTTATGTGTTATTTGATACTGGTGCTACACACTCAGTTATTTCACTAGCTTTTGCTCAACGTGCTGATTTGTCTAGTTCTTTGTTACATGAACCTATATCTATTGCTACACCGATGAGAAATTATGTGATTATAGCTAGTGTTTATCATGATTGTCCGATATTAATTGAAAATAACGAACTTTTGGCTCAACTACTTCCTTTGGAGATGCATGATTTTGGTATTATATTGGGAATGGACTGGTTAGCCAAACACCGAGCCATCATCAAATGTGAATCCAAACGAGTTATTTTTGGAGACCTCGAGAAACCAAGTTTCGTGTATCAAGGATCCCCACCTAATGGTATGGTCAAATTCATTTCAGCTATAAAGGTTAGGAAACTAATGCGTAGTGGTTATGAAGGATATTTGGCAGTCATACAGGATCACTCTAAGATGGAGTCATGTCCCGACAACCATCCAATTGTGAAGAAATTTCCAGATGTATTTCCTGAGGAGCTTCCAGGGTTGCCACCGGAAAGAGAGGTTGAGTTTACTATTGAACTTGTTCCAGGTGCAGAACCTATATCTAAGGCACCCTATCGCATGGCACCTTTAGAGTTGCAGGAATTGAAAGAACAACTGCAGGAGTTACTTGATCGTGGATTTATAAGACCGAGTGTATCTCCATGGGGTGCGCCAGTGTTATTTGTGAAAAAGAAGGATGGATCCATGAGGTTGTGCATTGATTATCGAGAACTTAACCGAGTCACTATCAGAAACAGGTATCCCTTGCCACGAATTGATGATTTGTTTGATCAACTTCACGGAGCAAAATATTTCTCAAAAATAGATTTGCGATCGGGATATCATCAGTTGCTTGTGAGATCAGAAGATATTCCCAAGACTGCATTCCGTACTCGATATGGCCATTATGAGTTCTTAGTAATGCCGTTTGGATTGACGAATGCTCCCGATGTATTTATGGATCTAATGAATCGTGTCTTTCATGGTTATTTAGATAAATGTGTTGTGGTTTTCATTGATGATATTCTGGTATACTCCAAGTCTAAGGAAGAGCATGAAGAACACCTGCGCATTGTTTTGGGTATCCTTCGAGAAAAGAAGTTGTATGCAAAATTTTCGAAGTGTGAATTCTGGTTAGAGCGTGTTGCATTTCTTGGACATGTGGTTTCCGCAAATGGAATTGAAGTTGATCCTGCCAAGGTTGAGGCTATCACAAATTGGCCAAGACCTAATACAGTCACCGAGGTGAGAAGTTTCTTGGGTTTAGCAAGCTACTATCGGCGTTTTGTAGAAGGATTCTCGACACTAGCCTTGCCATTAACCCAACTGATCAGAAAGGGTGCAAAGTTTGAATGGAATGATGAACGTGAGAAGTGCTTTGAAGAATTAAAGAAGAGGTTAGTTACTGCACCAATTCTTGTTGTGCCAGAGGGAACAGGGGGATTTCAGATCTATAGTGATGCTTCTAATAAAGGTTTGGGGTGTGTTCTTATGCAACATGGGAAAGTTATTGCATATGCCTCTCGACAACTTAAGCCTTATGAGAAAAATTATCCAACACATGATTTGGAGTTAGCAGCAGTGGTTTTTGCTTTGAAAATTTGGAGGCACTACTTGTATGGCAAGACTTGTGATATTTTCACTGATCACAAAAGCTTGAAGTATATTTTCACACAAAAAGAGTTGAACATGAGACAGAGAAGATGGTTAGAGCTTTTAAAGGATTATGATGCCAATATTCAGTACCATCCAGGAAAGGCGAATGTAGTTGTCGATGCTCTCAGTAGAAAAAGCTCGGGTAGCCTAGCATGTCTTACTCAACAGCCTCAAATTATTTCCGATTTGGGACGTCTTGAGGTAGAGGTTTACACTGGAGTAACGAGTGGAAGCATGGCATATCTAAAAGTTGAACCTACATTGGTGTCACGTATTAAGGAAGCTCAAAGGGAAGATGGTGAGTTGTGGGCAATAAGGCAGAATGTAGAGGATGGTAAACAAGAGGAATTTCGAGTAGATGAGAATGAAGTGATATGGCAGGGTAACAGGTTATGTGTCCCAAATGACGAGATGATCTGAGAAGAATTGTTAAGAGAGGCTCATAGTTCCCCATTGTCTATCCATCCTGGTGCTGCAAAGATGTATTGTGATTTGAAGAAAAATTTCTAGTGGGTTGGCATGAAAAATAATGTTGCAGAGTTTGTGGCAAAGTGTCTTACATGTCAACAGGTGAAGATAGAGCATCAACGAACTCGTGGTTTTCTAAAACAACTAGACATACCTGTTTGGAAGTGGGATGACATTACTATGGACTTGGTAACTGGGCTGCCTAGGACATTGAGGAAGAATGATGTGATATGGGTTGTTGTTGATCGACTAACAAAATCAGCTCACTTTTTGGCTATTAGTGAGAAAGATTCAGCAAGCAAGTTGACTGGAATATTTCAACAAGAGATAGTCAGGTTACATGGTACTCCAGCATCGATTGTTTCAGACAGAGACCCACGCTTCACATCACATTTTTGGAAAGGATTTCAAAGGGCCTGGGGTACACAGCTTAAGTATAGTACTGCATTTCATCCACAGACGGACGGGCAATCCGAAAGGACCATTCAGACATTAGAAGATATGCTAAGAGCTTGTGCTTTAGAATGGAAGGGAGATTGGGATAACTATCTTTGCTTGGTAGAGTTCGCATATAATAATAGTTGGCATGCAAGTATCAAAATGGCGCCATTTGAGATGTTGTATGGACGGAAATGTAGAGATCCAGTTTGCTGGAATGAGGTTGGAGAAAAAGTCATTGAGGGACCCGAGTTAGTCAGAGTTACTAATGAGAAGGTGGAGGTAGCAAAGAAGAATTTGAAAGAGGCCCGCTCTCGCCAGAAAAGTTATGCTGATAAACATAGAAGAAGCCTTGAGTTCAAACCTGGTGAACATGTCTTTCTCAAAGTATCTCCCTAGAAGGGTGTTCATCGTTTTGGCATCAAAGGAAAGCTTAGCCCAAGGTATATCGGTCCTTTTGAAGTGTTGGAAAGAGCAGGAGAAGTTTCATATCGTATTGCATTACCCCCGACATTGTCTCACGTGCATAATGTATTCCATGTGTCTACACTACGAGGCTACAATTATCATCTGCTCCATGTGGTACAGTATCCACCTCAAGAAATAAAAGAAGACCTGACATGTGTGAAAGAGATAGAAGCAATTATAGGTCATGAGAATAGAGTAATGCGTACTAAAACCATACCATATGTCAAGGTACTGTGGAGAAATCACCCAGAACGAGAAGCTACATGGGAACTGGAGGAATCTATTCGGGAGCGCTACCCACAGCTCTTTAATGAAAGGTACACTGTACATTTTCGTCGATTTCGGGGACGAAATCAATTTAAGTGGGATATGTTATAATAACCCGTGACTGATTTCGGGGACGAAATCAATTTAAGTGGGATATGTTATAATACCCCGTGACTTTTAGTATATAATATAAGGTTATTTATAAAATAAGTTGGAAAAAAAGGGGAAATAGATATAGCCAGTCAGATGAAAAAGGGATTGACTTAGATATTTAGAACGTGACCAAAGCCCATTAACTAACTCTCCACATATAACGTACTTCATCAGAGAAAGAGGGGCTGAGTTGGTTTAAATACCCCTTCTAATCTCCATTCGGTTTTTATGATCAAAATCACAGCCCTCAACTACGTGGGAACAGAGAGGAAGGAGTGATCAACTCTTGAGAAGAGGGTGTTTTGTAGGCTGCTATAACTATTTCTCGTACGTGTGAGGTAAGGGCCTGAACCACTTTCACTAATGTTTGCTATACCTGGTGACTTTCATTCGATTAATTACCATTCCAATCTAAATCAAGGTTAGGGGAGAAGGCAGAGTACAACAAGTAGGTTTAACCAGTGAGTTTAAGAGTTAACAAGGAGGGTGTTGCCTTGCTGGGTTCGATATCACCATTGGAGGTATATCATTCTGGCCTATTAATCATGTATTCTTAATAATCTTAGTTTTAGTTTTGTTAATCTAAATAACCTGGAACGGTACTATTTATGGTTACAAATCATAGTTTTGGACTTCAGATAAGCATCAGATCACTTCCTGTTATAATCAGAATAGTTGACAAGCCGAGTGTACTAGTTTTGTTATAAATATTAACTGGTAGTAGAATGTATAATAATGTTAGACTTGTGGTACCATGAAATCGGTTGAGCCAATTCGAGTCGAGTCAAGGACTGTCCAATATGGGTCATCGGGTACATGTACAATCTGGGTAAAAGGGGTGACTGCAGGAATTTATATCACTGTCTAAATATGGTTGGATTTTGTTATAAATTATACTTGCATAAGTTTTGACAAAGTTAGTTAGCTGCTGATATATACATATGTCTAATAGTCTAAGAAAATATCGGGTTATAAGTATTAGCTCTTTAAGTACTTCATTAACAACCAGAGGCCATGCTTTCAATATAGATGTAATATTTATGTACTGTCTTATTTTATATAGTATGAACGTTTAAATACTATCATGTTTTCATGAAATCTTGTTAAAAACTGTATTTTGATATAACACCAGCCTCATTACAAGTCTTACTGATTTTATTAAAGATACTGGTATGTCGTATATATGTATATATAAAACGAGACTGGCTGTGAATCTATCTTCTTAACTATAGTTTTAACTAAAAATAGGATTGCTTTGTGTGAGTTTGAGTCGTATATACCTCAGTAGCTAACTGGATTTTTATACACCTTTGCTGTAAACTTTTATTAACGGTTTCAAGGTCGTTGTGTATCTCTAGTTCTATCCAGTAACCAGGAGTACATAACCTGATGGTATTCTTATACCTCTAATGTGGGTCGGTTTGTCAAGTCTAAGTATTACCAGTCTCGATTTGATTCATTGGTTCAACCAAATAGTTGGAATCTGGTATTGTTATTAAGCTACACTAGAAACGGGATTAAAGGATATTAAGGAATTATAGGAAGGAGAGTTACAGTAAGGTTCTAAATGAAACTGTTTGATGTAGATTGTGATCAGAATCGTGGTGGATCCTTTGGACGTTGCTAGCTTTAGATACTAGTCCAGGTACGGATACCCGTACTTATTCTTTCAGCGTTACTCTTAAATGATTTTTTTGGATATATCTTTACTATTCTTCAAATACTTCGTGACTTCATTATTTGATTCTCTTTTACTTGAGCTAAAATGTTATTTTGAAATTGATAAATTGCGAAACCTTGACTTGAGAAAAATCTTGTTGAAATGTACTTTGAGAAACTTGGACATATGGATTTTGAAAATATTATGGAGTAAGGTTGGATTTTTGTGAACTTGTGATATTGTGAAACCCTTTAGTTGTAGACAGGAGTTAGGTATACCGAGTTAACTACCTTTGGAGGTACCACATGCATGTCATTGTGGCGACCAATGGCATGACACTATCCGTGGCGGTGTGATCAGTCCACGGCGTCTCCACCTTTGTTATATGATATGTGATATGTGATTATGCTCGTGGGAGAGCCTTTATGATTATTTGTGGAGGCGTATGGATGCATCCTAGGCTATGTTATGATATGATATGATTATTGTACGGATGTGTGATGTAGTGCCATACACACCTTCCGGGTTGGTACACTCAGAGGCGCGCATCTGGTGTATTGACTTTGATTTGTGATATTATTATTTGGGCACCGGGAGTGTGCTATTGGATATTGATATGTAGGGATACTCGGTATAAAACATCCCAAACCTTTTCTTGTTTCAGCCTTAAAACATTTTTACTCTGGTGGTAAGGGTGGTACTTGATGGAGGCTTTTGGATTAAAATAATTTGATTTACTCTTTCTCCTTATTTCATTATATCATTACTATTGTTTATTGTTATCAACATCCGCGCACTGAGCATTTGGCTCAGCCGCATTTTTCTTTTCAATGCGGCAGGTAATCAGGGGTGACATGGGACGAGTGAGAGTGATACAAGGCTTTGGAGACTCTTAGATATCATGCTTTTATTTCATTATTATCATCAACTCTAGACTTCCTTTATTTTTGAAAATAATTCCTGTCGGAGGATTTGAACTTTTAGCTGCTTGGAAACTTATTTATTCATCGCAATGCAAGACCTTTTAGTATTTTATTGTTCTTTTAACATTTGATGTAATTCCCTATTTCTTTCTGGAATGGGGTGTTACAACATTGATAAATTAACAAATGGAATGAAATTTCTTTTTAAACATGTCATAAGGTTTTATTTATGAAAAGTTAAAATAAAAATTGTTTGTTTGCATTGACCCATTAGCACCAAATAACAGGAGCCCCGTCATTACAAACTTTGCAATTTAAAATTTTCCTTTAAAAAAAAATAAACTTTGCAATTAATAGTGTTGAGCCCGTCAAGACGTATTAGTACTTAATAATTCTTAGAGAAATGATTAATCCTTCTAACTAAATAGCTTAAAGATCCTTCTAATCATGAGATGATGACATGTGGAAAAATCAGGGGGCAAAATTGAGAAAGATAATTAGTGGATAACACAGTCACTTTCTTATAGTTTTAGGAGGATTTTTAGGCTATTCTTTATGAGGATTTATCATTTTCCTAATTCTTATTATGACGGCTTTGTTAATTTTATTGTCTATTTTCTTTATTAAAAACATAATCGTTACAACCAATGGTTAAGTAATGTATCATGTAAATGTAAAATACCAATATAGGTAGTAGCCTCTCGAAATTTGTTCCAATATAAATAAATTGTAACCAATGCCTAGCTAACTGGTAAACTTGGTTTTTTAGTGAACGTTGATATCTACCAATAAACTAAAACAAGATTGTAGCATTGTTTAATCAACATGTGACGGAATAATAAAGCGACACATGTATTTTTAATCTATATATTAATAAATATATATTTTTATTTATAGTTTTAGATACCAATTATAACTTTATGTTTTCTTATTTATCTACGTATATCATTCCTATTTAAATATTGTTAAATAATTAAATAAATAATATTTTTTACTTTTCATATTGCCATTTTTCCTACTTATACGAATCATTAGATTCAATCTTGCATATATTATTATTTTACTATATTATTTTTCCCTAACAAGATATTGTAGATAAATCTTTTTTTTTTAATTACATAAATTATTTATTTAAAAAGATTTCTTTTTAAAAATATGAAATTATGTAACAATAAATTCTTGGAAGTAGATACGTTCTTTAATTGTATGATCTTACCTTCCTATATAACGTAAACTAGCAAAGGGGTAATACATTTGATTTTATTATTTGATTTTTATTTTTTCAACGACAAACTATTCAACATTTATTATTTTAAATTACACGCATAAGCGGGATAGTACCGGGACTCTCGGGAAAAAAACCCCATAAAATCAACCCTTAGAATTGTAAGAAGTAATACTCGAACCCTGGTATAATATCCCAATTAAAACCAGATTAAATTCTTTAATCGATCCATAACGTTTTATTTTAGCGACATTTTTCCTTTTATGTATAGATATATTATATCTTATATTTACCAAATATAAAAAGTAAAAATAAAACATCACTGATACTTTATAAAACAAGTCTATTGTCATTAAGTTATTATTGAAAAGACTAAATGCATGTCATTTTCTTTACATGAAAATTAGTTGTACAATATATATAGTCACCATACATCGTACGAGTATTAAGACTAGTTAACACATAAACATAAAGTACGTTACATTTTTCGAAGTACATTACTTATCTTAAAACAAAAGTGAAAATACATAACTATTTTACGACATTTACCCTTATTTTTATTTAGTTTGGTGAAGCCTGAGACTGAGAGGTCTTGGGTTCAAATTCTGGTGTGAGCAAAATGCTCCCAGGAATGGAGACAGAGGTTTTCCCATAATGGGATTCCTCTGAAATTGGAGTTGGGTATATGAAGATGCATGCCGCTGAGCCCAAATTTGCCGTTCAAAAAAATATATAAGAAATATATATATTACTAGGGAGGGAATCAAATGAGAACAGGTTACAATTACACACACGTAAGAACAGATCTAGACCCTTTATTTATTTAATCAACGGTTCTATTTTTTAAAGGACTTTTTAGATTTAAATTAAATATAAAAGGGAATATATGGAATTCAAAATATATTGACCCACCCTTTTATTTGTTGAGTTCTCTCTCCATCCTGACGCTCTATACCAAATCCTTTTTCCTGCAACAATTTTTTTTCCACTTCATAGTCAAACAATTCAACATCTTTGAAAATAAAACACCCAAATCTTCATTCTTATGCGGATCTCTCTAAGGATTTCTGTACGAACTCTATTTGTGAACCACCATCAATCAAAAGAACAAGATTCCACGCTTAATCACCTAATATATTTATCCATCTTTTTTTTACTTAATTTGCATCCATGGATTTTCATTTAAAAATTTAGATGAACAAATAGATTGAATGCCCCATTATTAAATGTTGCATCCTAAACTTGTAATTTATGCATCCTAAAGTTTTAATTTATCATTTTATGCATCCTAAAATTAGTAGTTGTTTCTTGACTGATGCATAGAAGTTAGACCTATGAAAATTGAAATCAAAGATAAGTTTACTAAAAGAAAGAAGAAAGCTTTTTAATTGATCTGCTTTTGGAATTGATGGATGCCTTTTTTTTCTTTGATCTGGATTATGTATACGAAGAAGAAAAAAAGATACAAAATTGGACTCTTATATATTTTTAAATGATATTCGTTTGATTAATCATCGGTTCTATTTTTTAAAGGACTTTTTAGATTTAAATTAAATATAAAAGGGAATATATGGAATTCAAAAATATATAAGAAATATATATATTACTAGGGAGGGAATCAAATGAGAACAGGTTACAATTACACACACGTAAGAACAGATCTAGACCCTTTATTTATTTAATCAACGGTTCTATTTTTTAAAGGACTTTTTAGATTTAAATTAAATATAAAAGGGAATATATGGAATTCAAAAATATATAAGAAATATATATATTACTAGGGAGGGAATCAAATGAGAACAGGTTACAATTACACACACGTAAGAACAGATCTAGACCCTTTATTTATTTAATCAACGGTTCTATTTTTTAAAGGACTTTTTAGATTTAAATTAAATATAAAAGTGAATATATATAACTATTTTACGACATTTACCCTTATTTTTATTTAGTTTGGTGAAGCCTGAGACTGAGAGGTCTTGGGTTCAAATTCTGGTGTGAGCAAAATGCTCCCAGGAATGGAGACAGAGGTTTTCCCATAATGGGTTTCCTCTGGAATTGGAGTTGGGTATATGAAGATGCATGCCGCTGAGCCCAAATTTGCCGTTCAAAAAAATATATAAGAAATATATATATTACTAGGGAGGGAATCAAATGAGAACAGGTTACAATTACACACACGTAAGAACAGATCTAGACCCTTTATTTATTTAATCAACGGTTCTATTTTTTAAAGGACTTTTTAGATTTAAATTAAATATAAAAGGGAATATATGGAATTCAAAATATATTGACCCACCCTTTTATTTGTTGAGTTCTCTCTCCATCCTGACGCTCTATACCAAATCCTTTTTCCTGCAACAATTTTTTTTCCACTTCATAGTCAAACAATTCAACATCTTTGAAAATAAAACACCCAAATCTTCATTCTTATGCGGATCTCTCTAAGGATTTCTGTACGAACTCTATTTGTGAACCACCATCAATCAAAAGAACAAGATTCCACGCTTAATCACCTAATATATTTATCCATCTTTTTTTTACTTAATTTGCATCCATGGATTTTCATTTAAAAATTTAGATGAACAAATAGATTGAATGCCCCATTATTAAATGTTGCATCCTAAACTTGTAATTTATGCATCCTAAAATTAGTAGTTGTTTCTTGACTGATGCATAGAAGTTAGACCTATGAAAATTGAAATCAAAGATAAGTTTACTAAAAGAAAGAAGAAAGCTTTTTAATTGATCTGCTTTTGGAATTGATGGATGCCTTTTTTTTCTTTGATCTGGATTATGTATACGAAGAAGAAAAAAAGATACAAAATTGGACTCTTATATATTTTTAAATGAACAAGAATCATTTGTGATCCCACTCGAACCCAGAAAATCCTACATATTACCTAATTTAATAGTTCTGGAACAAAACCCACTTACTACAAAAACAATGCCACATAGAAACAAAGCACTAATTCTCAATAAGGATAATCAAATAATGAAACAAATCAATAACCTTGTTTCCAACAATCTGATGCAAGCCCCTAAAAACAATTATACCCATCACCGGATTTTCACCACCGGACCACACTACTGGACCACACCCTACACCACCACCAAAACCCCATCTTCATAACGACCTCACGGCCACCAACAAAACCCACCGCCAACACCACCGGCTACCAACACCACAACCACCCTTGCCGGAAAATCAAATGTCAACACCACAGCCGAAGATCGATATGGGGTTTCCATATCAGAAAGGGAATTGGAAGAAGACGACTAGGTGATGATTTAGGTGATTGATCGATTATTATACTATGGGATCGATACCACTAATAAATGATGAACGATGGATCTTGTTTTGAAGATGATGAATATGTATATATGTACATGTATACTGATTTCTAGATATATGTTTGCAATATATGTTTGTGTGTATATATATGTAGTGGGCTGCAGTTGTGGTGTTACAGTGGTTTGATGGTGGTCCAACAACGGCGGACGGCGGGCAGTGGTGATGGCCGACCGGAGTGGTAAGTGATGGGGTGAGAGAGAATAGGCTTCAGGACGAGAGAGAGAGAAAGAAAAAAAAATTAAGGGTTTTTTCTATTTGTAGGGTTATATCTATATGAGTTAATGACATAAATCGTCCTTGTGGTTTACCTAAATAGTCACCTTTCGTCCTTTAAAATTCAAAACCTCAAGAACAGTCCTTTATGGGTGGCAAATTACTGGAGTACCCCTCACGTGGGTGTCACGTGGGGGGTTTAACGGAGACCACTTGACGGTCAAATAGTCAAAGGACCGAACATGATCCTTATCCACCTATAAAGGACTGTCCTTGAGGTTTTGAATTTTAAAGGACGAAATGTGACTATTTAGGTAAACCACAGGGACGATTTATGTCATTAACTCTTAAATATTTTATGATGCACATTATTTTTTTTTCCTGAACAGGGATGCACTTATATTTTATTTGATGTTCATCCAATTTTTTTGTTTGTCTTTTGGATTGTTTATATCGATGAATGATAATTTGATATGTATCTTTCTATTTACTAAAGAAGAAACAAAGTGACATAAGATTAGCTTAAGTGTCAACCTGTTAAGCTAATCCGTACATAATTGTGATGTATGGATGATGAAAATATTGTGTTTTTGGTGGTGTGTTTAATATGTGTTTGAAAATTAATGTTAAATATATATGTAAATATTTGGGCGGGCCTTTTGAAAGATAAAAAATCTTTCTATTATACTAAAGAAGAAAACAAAGTGACATAAGATTAGCTTAAGTGTCAACCTGTTAAGCTAATCCGTACATAATTGTGATGTTATGGATGATGAAAATATTGTGTTTTTGGTGGTGTGTTTAATATGTGTTTGAAAATTAATGTTAAATATATATGTAAATATTTGGGCGGGCCTTTTGAAAGTTAAAAAAAAGCAGGGTGGGGGAAAGATGAAAAGGGAATAGAGAGAGAAAATAGGTTTAGGATATATACATGCTTTTTTTCTTCTTCTCACTTTCACTTTCTTTTATCTTTTTCTTTTTCTTTCATTCTGCTTTTATATCCAGATAACAAGATGATTGAAGAAGCCGTCGATGATAATCTAACCGGACTTGGATTTCATGTGTAAGTTTCGATTTATGTTTCTATTTTGGAGTTCTAATTTCTGGTTTTATCATTTAATTTTGTGTTTCTGTCACATAGGTCAGTGATACAACTTTTGAGTAGGAAATAACAAAAAGGAGGTGGTAACTTACTAGATGTTTACAAGGATAAACATAATTGCATTATGTCTTTAGTAATATTCTCTTTTTGAATCCATGTACATGTGTTTCTGTTTGAATTTGATCTTTCATAATTTTATTGTTGATTTTTGTTGTTGCAAGTGATAAACAATTTGAAGGGGAATTGAATAATACATAAACCTGATTTGTTATACTACATTATTTAACTATCAATCTTATTATTGTTCTTTAACCATCCAATTATATTTATAGAGTTTTAATTCAGTTTTGTGTTTGATGGCCTGTCTACAACATCTCAATCCTCTGTTTAATTAATATTTTTGTATGGAGCTTGTCAAATGGTTATACTCTGTGGGTTAGTCAATATTAAATAATGTCTAAATTTAGGAGAATATTATACATTGAACCTGAAAAACTTGGTCATGATGCTTTGATTGTCACTTGAATTAATTTGTCTTAATTGTAGGTATTAGAGAGGGTTGATGCGGTTCTTGATGTTCGTGCAGAGAGGCTTGGACTGCCTTTGTATCGTACAAGTGGTGACAACTCGGTTTTGTATGACCATGACTTAGAGAGGCAAGTTGGTTAAGCCTACTCATGAGAGCATGTCAAGTGCTTAATGGACATATTGAGATTATTTGATCAAATTAAATGTAAGTATACTTGGATTTACTTTGGGGGTTTTCGCATTACAAACAGAACTTAGCAAGCCTACAAGGTAACCAATTTCTTGATCTTAAAACTAAAAGGAATCATGTTTATTTCTCTCATTAAATGGTTTTGATTAGAATTGATTGATGAGCTTTACAGCTGTACGTTTACATATTTTAGACATAATATCTATTTGTGCTTATGTGAATTTTTTTTAATTGTGGCTTATGTACTTGACTTTATTCAATGTTATTGTTCTTAATACTTATTCAATAATCGTGAGATGTTGAAATTTTAATGTCTATGTGTAAAAGTATAGTTTTTAAAATTACCAAGTTTAAAAAAAGAAACTTTTTTTAAGCAGAGATATTGGATAGTCTTATGGGTTTGTCCTTATCATTGTAAATATCAGCCTCGGAAAAATCTTGGAGCATAGTTTACTTATTGTGCCTTATGAGCTTAATGTTGGATTAAGATCCAATCACTTGAAGAAATCGAGTCATAGGTTTACTTTTTGACTAAAAGTCAAATTATGACTCGATTTGTTGAACAAGTCTTAAGTATGATTTTGTGAATACAATGATGTGTTGTAGGTGGAAGGTTTTAGATTTTGCAGCCTTGGACCACAGCTTGGTTTCATTTTTCAATGTTGAAATCCAGAAACTGCAACTTCGCGGTGCGTCAGGGCTCGGGCTAGAGCGGCTATAGTGGGAAAGGGTCTATCCAAGAATCAAAATCTAAAAGAAACCGGCCTTGCAACATTGGATTGAAGCTGTGAGTACTTCTTATACCTTCTATGATTTAGTTTGATATCATGGTATTTGATATAACTTTAAAGATTTGTTGACATGTTCCTATGGGGCAAGAAACATGACATCTGATGCAATTATTAATATCTTTTGAACTATCTTTTGGTTAAATGGAGAAATATGGAAGTGATATATTGGTGGAGGGACCATGATGCAGCCTGTGTACAAGAAAGGCATATGTTAGCCTCTAGATAGCTCGATTATACATTGTAAGTGTGGTGAAAGTTTCAAAACTTGGTTAAAATGTGAAATGGGTCAGTTTCAAAAGATGACATTAATTTCTTTTAGATATACTTGCAGGGTTGGCAAAGGAAGCTTGATCCAGATTACAATATTATGCTCCCAAGGATAAGGAGATTGTGTATAAGCATGACGGTCGCTTAGTAATTTATGTAACCTTTTTGAAGGATGTTGGTTATGTTCCGGGAGACTCTTTGGCTATCGAGATTGAGAAGGACTCTGCCACAAAGCCCTGGTTTAGAACGATCTATTCCATTAGTAACTACTCTTGGTGAAAGCCCTACTTGCAGCCTGTTAAGAAGAAGCTAGAAGCACAGATTGTGTAGTTGAGAATGAACAAATTGGAGTTCAATATATTTACGTCCATTTGAAAATAACCAAACTTAGATCACGAGAAGTTCAATCCGTGGCTGATTTGAGAATGAACAAATTGGAGTTCAATTTGTGGTTGGTTTTTGCAGTATAAAGGTGGGAAGCTTTGATGCCGCTTATAGGAGTTCGAGAATATCACGTTTGGTGGGTACTTATCTATAATCTTAAAAATAATCAGATTATTTTTAGAGTCATGTTCCCTTTGATTCATCATCTGTTTCTAGCCAGGTTACACCTAAAAAAGCTTGCAAAATGTGGTTCTTAGCACGTTTCTACAGTGCCCAAGAAGCATAAAAGATGGGACTAATCAACACAATTGTCCATGTAAGTTCATATTCACTCACATAATCATGATCTACGTGTGTATCTTTCTTTTAAAAGTTGCGACTTTTGCAGGGAATACCTGAAAATGATCCGTGGAATCCTGCTGTCAATATTGCTGATCTGGTATATATATGTATATAATTCCCTTTAATTCTAATTTCTGTTGTTCTTGCTTATTGAGGCATAAAAGACTGTGAATACGATGCCTAACCGTTCCACCTTCTGTTAATGATACTGCTGCAAGTGATAACATGGATTTATGATAATAACATGGAGGTATTAAAAGAAAGAAAACAAGTCAAGCCCACCACCACAAACCAACTGAGTATTTGACTGCCCTTTTTTCTCTGGGAGTCAACACAGTTATTGTTTTACAATGACCGTAAAGTTTTGTTAATTATTTTGTGACATGTAAAGTGGCTTACATGTGATAAAAGTTCAGGGTTGAGGCTTGGAGGCATGGTGTTCCAGTTTACCAGGCATGGTGTTCCAGTTTACCATTTAGCTGCTAGATTTGCATGTGTATGCCATAGACCTGTTTCAAGTCCTGAAGGCCTGAAGTGCAATGCTTTTTCTATCTAGATTTCATACGTATAATTGTGCTTTTTCTATCTAGATTTCATACGTATAATTGTGCTTTTTCTATCTAGATTTCATACGTATAATTGTACAGACTATGTGTATATATATTGTTTACTTAAAATCAAATAAGGTGTTTTATATTTGGTATCTTTATCCACTAATGTAACTAGATATTGTTTATTTATTAAGGTGGTTTTATCTAATTAGTGAAGTTGGTTAGCACCCTGCAATAACAACTTGGTTTTTTTGCAGAGTACATTTCTGCGGCCAGTTGCTGTGCCCAGATTCTCTGGATCAAGAACCAGTTACTAGATTATGGTCAAAAGTATACAAGGACCCCAATCTTTTGTGACAACACCAGTGCAATTGCTATATCTCACAACCCAGTGATGCACTCCAAAACAAAGCATATTGACATCAGGTATCATTTCATTCGAGATCATGTTATGAAAGGAGATATTGAAATTCATTTCATCCCCACTGACAAACAGTTAGCTGATGTTTTTTACAAAACCTCTCGATGAAAAAACCTTTAAACATCTCATCAGCGAACTGGGAATGTTAAATCCTTAACTGGAGCTTTCTTTGTTATTGAACGCGTCAGTGACACTGATGAAGTTCTCCAGTTGAGGAGGTCCAGATAATCTTTGCTCGCCAGGCTATCGAACGCCTTTGTGATACTATCTTGGCACTAATTGATTTCTGGATCATCATTTTAAGGGGAAAGACTCAAAATAATTTTCTCACTAAAATTAGTTTTTTGTTTGAAAATGCAACTAGAGAACTCTCCAGTTGGAAACTGGCACTGGACTGATCCTCCAGTGACCAGGTTCAGTCTTGTCTTATTTTTATAACGTTAGAAATACTTGGTCAATTATG
>CM067171.1:8482207-8503109 GCA_034093135.1 Erigeron breviscapus | reverse complement strand
GGTATACTATCTAATCGTCCTATAGTTAACCATGCAACAAGAAAATCAAGAAAATAGAGTTCGAAATTTTCGAACTAGGTTTTTCAATTTTCATTTGATTTTGATGTTTTTGGTTAAAAATAAGGGTTGGGGTATCTTTATCGTTTGAATACGAGTATAAAGAAACAATTTTTACCAGTTTTGGTTGGGTAAATCGCGAAATCGCGTTGGGGAAGATGAACAGTGCGACGGACTCGCATTTGGGGTTTTGCTAGCCCAGATTTGCGACCTCGTAAATGTCAATTAATTTTGACTTGGTTTGACTTTCGGAATACGATGCCGATTTACGACCTGATCAAATACGTGGCCAAATTGGAAAATACGACTTCGTATTTTAGAGTTTGGTTGACCGTATTTTGACCTTGAAATACGACCTCGTACAGGGATACGACCTCGTATTTGACCTAACAGATTTTCAAAAGTTTATTCTTATAAATATTTGAAAATGAGTTAAGTTATCTTTAACTTAATTACAGGGATAATTTAAGTTAATTTAACAGATTTTCAAAAGTTTATGTTAATAAAGATTTGAAAATGAGTTAATCTATCTATAACTAAATTACAGGGATATATTATGTTATTTTTAACTAAATTACAGGGATAATTTATGTTATTTTTAACTTTATTACAGGGATAATTAAAGTTAATTGTATGACTGCATATGAATTTTGATGTCATATTTAGGTAATTAATTATTTGTTATTGATTACAGAAATGGCAAGAGAATTTGTATCAGGTCATAACTTTGTGATCAATTTGGATGAGAATCAAGATGGAACAGAATATTATCATGACATTTTCAGGTTTTTGAAGCGGTCAAGAATTCACCATATTCTTACTCATTCACCAGTGCTTTATGAGTCATACCTGGTAGAGTTTTGGGAAAATGCAAGGCATAAGAAGACTGCTACTCAGGAGTTGATTGAAACAGTGGTTGCTGGCAAGACCATTAAGTTCTCTGCTCAGGATCTTATTGATATCTTGTGTTTAGGTACATTAGATCAAGAAGGAGGAGAGAATGGATCTACTACTTTTAGTAGAGAGGTCATTGTTGGAGGATTTACTAGGATGGGATATGCTGATGACTTGAATGTGGGAACATTGAAGAAGCGGGGATTCTTTGAAGTGGAGATACTTAGCGCATGTATTGTTGGTTAGTTTGTGTAGTAGAAGAACCGGATGGGATACGCTTAATCAAGAATCTCAAGCTCAGATGGTTGGTCTGGTATACAACAAACCGTATAGTTTTTCTAAGTATTTCTTCAACGAATTGAGGAAACAAACAACTGCCAGGAAAGGGCATAGGTTTATGGTTTATCCTAGATTCGTTATGATGATCATTAATCAATATATTCCTAATCTGCCTGCTACTAAGTCGGTCCTGAAAGTGACATCTATTGTAAAAAGGGCATATGATGAGCTCAAGAGTCGCTTTGATGGTGATCCAGGTGCTCAAGATATTCTTTGTTTGGAGCTCTAGTGGATATTAATTTCAATCCACCTACAGCTGAAGAGTTTGCCATATTCAGGACTGAGATTGTTCCACATGAGCAAGTAGCTAATCCAGTTCCTCTACAGATGGTGATGCCAGATGTGCCAATGGGCGACATAGCACAACCACAGGTTCAAGGCACAGAAGAGGTGATAATTGAGAGAGATGTGGTTCTTGAAAAGGAAGCAGAAGCACATGAAGATACCGTTGATCATGCTGCTAGTACTTCTGAAGGTGCTTCAAAGAAAGTTTCATCTGATTCAGGTCTAAAAAGAGCAGAGTCTTCTAGGGAATCTGAGGTGCCAGAAGTTGAAGAGGTACCTGCTCCAAAGAAGAAAACTGTTATCAAATTAAAAGTCAAGGAGAAAACTGCTGCTAGTGGAGTAGATGAGACGATCAAAGCTCCAGAAGTATCAAGCAGAGTTCTTGAACAGAGGTCTAGGAGATCAGTTGAATCACATGCAGAGACAGTGATACCAAGAAGATCTCAGAAGACAACTGTAAATCTTGAAAGGCCGTCTACAACTCATAGAATGAAGGATTCAGTGCCTAATCCTGAACCAAGAACTGAAGCGACTACACGTCAAGTTCCTATATTACCACCAGTGTTTGGTATGGCTGACATGAAAGGAAAGATGACGGTGTTAGAGGCTAGAGTTAATGGTTTGTTTGATGAGTTGGAGAAACAAAAGAAGAACCATGAGAAAGAGATGCAGAGAAAGCAAAAGGAAGTTGAGACGTTAAAGAAAGCTCTTAATGATGAAAGAAAGAATCATCAAGACTTTATTAATAAAATCGTCCCTGTCGTGGTACCCAGCTTGCAGGTTTCGTCCCTACCTTTCAAAAATTACAGTTTTAGTCCAAAAAAGTTTGCTCCGTCAACACTTTTGGTCCAAATCACTCACGGTCATTAAATGTGCAGTCATGTGACTTACACATGATGGGCATATTAGTCTTTTCATTATAAAGGACCAAAAATGTAATTAATTTTTCTTTCTTTCCCCAGGTTGCTGTTCATCATCATCAAACATCAACCCAAATCTTCATTCAACTTATCCCCTAATCTTTAAACACAACTCAAAAATCATATACAAACATTCATATACGGTACCTAAAAATTAGATCTAAAAAAACAATTACACTTGAAAGTAAAGATCCATATATATTTTTTGTAAACATATATATATATATGTGTGGTATATGTATGTATTTTGTATAAAAAGAATACATGCGGCTTAACAATTAACAGCCTGTAGCTATCACAAAAACCAATAACATTTATGTTACGATCTTAGAACACCATCAAAACAAAGATTTAGTATTTTCATTTTCAATTAAGCTATGTATATATATATAGATCTAAAAATATATCAATATATATATATATATATATGAGGAACTGTGGTGGTGTGGTGGTGGCTGAAGGTTGTGACGGCAAAAGTGGTGGTGGTTGATGGTGGTCGGCAGGTGATTGTTGGAGGTTGCAGGGGTGGTGGTCGGTGACTACGAGATCTTCGCTCATCCTAATCCGAGCTTCCTCTTCTTCACCTTCCATTGTCGATAAACAAGAAAAAGATGATGATGATAAGCAACAAGAAAGCAGCTCAGCTGACACCTTTACTCAACCAATCAATTCAATCCCTTTAGGGTAAGATTCCAATTCCAGTTCCAATTTTGATTATCCCCTATTCCTTTTCATTAAAGTTAAATGTCTGAGAATCTGAGATAAACAAAATGAATATACTAGCATAAATATAAATATATGGGTATAGATCGTGCATATGAAGATTTGGGGTCGATTTAGGTTGTTGGTGTAGTGGCCGGAGGTGGCTGGTGATGGTGGCCGGCAGGAGGTGGATAAGAGATGTATACATATAGATATAGATCAGAGATGTATGCATTATGATGTGTATAGATTTGGGTTTCGAGATGCATACATATAAATATAGACTAGAGATGCATATGGTGGCAAGAGGTATACATATAGATATAGATCCGAGATGTATACTTTATGTCTATAGATCAGAGATGTATGCATTATGATGTGTATAGATTTGGGTTTCGAGATGCATACATATAAATATAGACTAGAGATGCATATGGTGGCAAGAGGTATACATATAGATATAGATCCGAGATGTATACTTTATGTCTATAGATCAGAGATGTATACATATAAATGTCTATAGATCAGAGATGCATATGGTGAGTATGTAGATATAGATACATAGATATAGATCTGGAAAAAAAAAAGGTAAAACAAAAATTGGACTAAAAGTGTAAGAAATGAAAGATGGGAAATGACGAAAATACCCATCACGTGGCTGGCATGTGATGGGTTTTTAAACGGAAGTTATTACCGAGGACCAAAAGTGTTGACGGGGCAAAGTTTTTTGGACTAAAACTGTAATTTTTGAAAGGTAGGGACGAAACCTGCAAGCTGGGTACCACGACAGGGACGATTTCTGTAATTAACTCAAGACTTTATTAACACTCTCATGTCCAACTTTGACATGGTTCGTTGTGAAGCTACTAAGGCAGAAAATTCAGCTACTAGAGCGAATAAAGGAGTAGTTAGAGTAGCTGAACATATGACTAAGATTGCAGATGTCATGCTAGATTGTGTGATGCAATCGGAGTTAAATGAATTGTTTGAGAAGTTTTTGGTGAAAAAGAAATTGTTGCCAGATCTAGGCTGTAAGGGTGATGAGCTTTTGAAAAAGAAAGATGATGATTCAAATCAAGACCCGGATGCAGCAAAAGATAAAGGCAATAAGCATCAAGAGGATCTGACCAAGGCAATAGAGTCTGTGAATGACATTGCAACTGGTATGGTAGGGTCTTCTAAGACAACTGATGCTGTGAGGGAAGAAGGTGAGATAATCTATGGTGATGAGAGCTGGATGGATATCGCAGAAGTCGATATGCCAGTTACAGCTTCAAGGCTTGTGGATAAAGATGCTGAGCGCAAAGGGTTTAGTATTTATGACTTCAGAGCTAAGCTTGATAGAATGGACAGGTCTGAACAAGTCCAAGATCCTGAAGCTCCAGTCATGCAAGAACCAATTGCTGAAGATCCTGATGTGCAACATACAGAGCCTGTTGATACTAGACCAGATTGGGTTATTACTTGGAAGAAAAACATGGCTAAGTATGAGGCATCGCATAAACCTATCAAGTATAAAGACAAGATTCAGGGAGAGAAGGTTGAAGCCTACGCCACTACTGCATGCTCAAGAATCGTGAGTTTTCATTGGGATGATGAGTTGAAACTTCTCATTATCAGGAGAACAGACGGAGTGCAGTATTTGGACTATAACGAAGAAGCCATCAACTCACTTACTGATGTTGAGTTTTGGTGCTTAGCTAGGATAGAACTAATCAATCCTAGTGGGTCCGAGTTTGGAAATTATATTGCTAGGTCTATAGCGAAAGACATGAAGATCAAGGATCCATCTCAGAGAAAGTATCATCCACAAGAAGGCAAGATGGTCAAGGATATATCAAAGATAGATCCGAAGACAAAGAAGCATGTCGTTACTTTGAAGTATGAGCCGACCGAGTTTGCCAAAGAAGTGCCTTTGAAGAAATTCAAGAAGGACTTATTGGATAATATGATAGGCTGGTACTTTGATAGTAAGACATATGAAGCTGTGATGTATGGTGATCATTACTATGAGATTGTGAGGATTTATGAGCCTTTGCATCTAGTGAACTTCTGCAAGAAAGATCTGCTGAAGCTGAACAGTGTTAATATTTGGTTTCCAAAAGATTTTCAGGGTCCAGCGTTGCGATATAGAAATACAGTGAGTTTGTGCTTGAAGATCGGCTTACATTCAGACTGTGATTTTTATAAGGCTGCAGATGATTCAGAGGAAGTTCAGAAGAAGAAGAAGCAGAGGAAGTAGATTGATGACAAAGACAAGACAAAGACATAAGTATGTTAACGTCTAGAAGCTATTGCCAAGGGAGAGTCTGTAAGTGCACATCTATGTCAATAGCAGTCTAGATTGTTTGGGCTTATATTGTTATATGTCTTTGTAATGTGATTGTCATTAATGAACTTAGTATTATGCATAGAATACTAGATTAAGTTTAAGTATTGAATGTGTAATAAATCTGCCAAGTGTGAAATGTGACCTCGCATTTCACATAGGGAATACGACTCCGTATTTGCAGGGTCAAATACGAGGCCAATCACAGAATGCGACCTCGCATTAGTGACGGGCTGGGCTGGATTTGCGAGGCCGACTCGCTGAAGCCCATGTCGGGTGTTACCTATATAAACCGAACCCTAACAGAGTTTAGGGTTGAACATTTGTCAAAATATCAAGCATACTTGTGCAGGTTAAGTCGTCAAAGGTTGTTCCGCTAGCCCGAAGAAGATCTGCGAGGCAGCAGGTGATCTAGGAGCTTATTGTTGATCACCAAGTTATAGTGAGGGATTCCGCACCTCAAGATAACTGGAGCAAGCTATTAACGATCCGTACCAGGGGACTTACATAAGGAATTAGGTTTAATTTATAAATGCTCCCAACCATATGTAAAAAAATTCCAAGGCCTGGCTCGAGACTAAAAAGTAGGCCCTAAAACAATATCGAAAGATATCATAAGGTATAATAAAAATTTTAAGGAAATACTTTTAAAAAATAATAATAATTAAGAAGCTCTTAAAACAACTATCAATCAAACTCAATTTACTAACTTCATTTAGTCATTTACTATTATTAATTCATTATATATTCTAATTTACCAACTTAAAAGTATAATAATCGGGAAAAAAATGGAGTCTAGTTGTTTCATTCAACATTACAATCCATGGTATTTTGACTTTTGTGTCATTTCTATACAGCTCATTTATCATAATGAAACGACAATATACAGTGCCGTTTTGCACTGTTCACCATGGCAGATCCGTAAATAAAGTAAAACTTAAGCCCAGTTCATGATGGCGATCTGTAAGTAATGTAAAAGTTAAGCCCACTTATAAAGCCACAACAAAAATTATAGAAAACAAAAGAAATAGTCGTTTATGTAACTTCACTGCAAAAAAACACTTGCCATGCTATCCGCCGGAACCGTTTTCGGGTTGGTGGTCGACGGAATTGCAATGAACATTAAACTTTTGGCCATATACACAACTATAAACCACACATGCTTTTATCCTTATAAACCCAAAGCATCTATCACCGGCAATCACTTATGGGTTGTTTAAATGCTCGGCCAAATCTCCGACAACTCCTTGCCGGAAACCATTGTTGTCGTTTTATGAAGCCTTCAATAAAATCATTCGTCATCTTCACCGTCCTGATAGTTCCCAACTACCATCTGAAAACAATTTTAAGAAACAACCCGTAACAAAAGAATAAAAATTGATTCTTGATGCAATATGTTGAAGGAGGGATATAAAACAACATAAAAAATAAGTTATCTTAATTTAAGTTTTATAAGACGATTGTTGTCAAATGTACACACTGCCAACGATTTTTTGTAAGTTGATTAACATGATTTTGAGAGAAAAAAAATGAAACAAGGTGATTGATTTGGAGAGTGAGAGTGAAAGGCCAGTAAGAAAAGTAAGGAGAGGTGGCAACAATTGAGGCTTTATGTTTTCTATGAGTATAAGATATGTCATGTGAATATGTGTGAGTGACAAACAAATGTTTTATTTTGATCAGTACTAAAATATTTAAAAAAGATGAGTTATCACGCCTACCTTTTGCTTTTGATGAAAAGTGGCTCATGGTATTGTAAATTGTCAGGTTGTTTTGGTACAATTTTTATTTTATTTATTCAAATATAAATATTTTTTTAAGAATAATAAAACTATTTTTCAAACAGATAAAAATAAAGTAACAAGTATAGAAAACAATGATTTTTAATTTGCAAAAAAAAGTTGTAGATGTCCGCTGCGAAGCGCGGCTCATTCTTCTAGTTGTTATCTACTACGAGTATAATTTATCTGTTTTAATCTTTACTGTATATTATTATGAAGTAGTATATATGTGTCATCAGATGTTTCATCGTTGGACACCCTTCACTAATTTTATCTCCATAATCATTAATATTATATATATATAGTCAAAAGATAAAACGAGAACCAAAAAAATGTCGAGAACTGTGAGAACTAATATTTAACTAAAATCAATAGGGTTAGTATTGTAATTTTGTAAATACAATATAATTAATTATCAATTAAAATTAAATATCCCCCATGAATAACTCATGCACTTAAATGGAATTACAGTTACAATAACAATACTCTTTTTATTACACAAATTCCATGAACTACGATACATCAACAAGATTGAGAAGTGGTAAACTGGTAACTATCCATGAACAGACTCTGATACACTTTCGTCCTGTCTGACCACCTGCGCGCCATTAATTTTGCAAACAATACTATGAAGTTGATTTTAAAATTCCAGTCTACATCTGAGCTAACAATTATGTCCTTTAATTCGACAACAATAATTTCTTTACCCCCATTTTGTTTCTTCCATTCTTGAATAACAGCATCTTCATGGTTCCCCTTTTTACGGATGTCAGCTTTATTCTTAACATTTTTGTTTCCTTTTAACTCCTTTACTCTTATTTTAATCCACTGATCCACTTGGTTTCATTTACTTCGTATGCTCTCGGCCAGAGTAAACATAACTCCACCTGTACGAAGTGCTTTCGCAACAGACTAAAAAAAGGGCTTCTCAAAAAGTTCTTCTGCATGACCTGAAATATATCACCGTGTAAGTTTATCAAGAGCATTCGATAAAACTGGAAAAAACAAACGGGTTGGGTTGGGTAGCATGCCAGACTGAATTTAGAGCAAGACATGCAGGTTTTAACGTGGGACTAAACATGTGAGCAAACACCATTTGTCTACATTTTTACCATACTATGAAAATAGTGATCGTATTATATTTTTGATAAATAGAAGGAAGAAGTTCTAAGCATTTAAAAATACTTTGTACCACACATTTGTACCACACAAACACATGTGATACGCTTGACAGACAAATGTGTACACCCTCTGTCACCAGTGTACACCTAAAATCCGAACCTAATACGTACAAAGTCAAAACACAAACACATGTGCACGCAGACATAACATGTGTACACTAAACCCAACATATTGTATTCACACATGACCTAATTAGGAAAAAATCAACATATTTACAACTCAATACATTGTGATTCATCCGTACCTTCATCAGGTTCACTTGCAGGACCAGTTAAATTGACCGGCGTCACTTTCTTATTGATGAACTTGCTAAACCATATCAACATTCTTATCCTGTATTCTTACCAATGAAAACAATGATGACATCAAATTAAACCCCTATCCGTTGGTTTATGAATCTTAATCATAAAACAAAAGAAAAAAAATTGGTTAAATAATACCTATTTCCATCCTCATCATATGATAACCCAATATTTATACTCCAAATATCCTCTTAGTACATCCCAGATTCGTAGTCGATCACACAAGCACGGAGAATTTTTTGCTTCAATTACTGATTTTGTTTTCATGTTTGGATTGGATTGAATCATAACAAAAGAGATTTTAGAGATTTTCACGACGTGGATGGGGTAAATGGTGATTTTAATGATATATTTTATTTTTCATTAACTTTAATGTGTATTTTATATCCTTTTTTTTGTTCCCATCTTACCCTTTCATACCGTATACGTGTGTAAATGTTCCAACTTATTTACACAAATGCCACTAGTCATTATCAACATTCTTATCCTGTATTCTTACCAATGAAAACAATGATGACATCAAATTAAACCCCTATCCGTTGGTTTATGAATCTTAATCATAAAACAAAAGAAAAAAAATTGGTTAAATAATACCTATTTCCATCCTCATCATATGATAACCCAATATTTATACTCCAAATATCCTCTTAGTACATCCCAGATTCGTAGTCGATCACACAAGCACGGAGAATTTTTTGCTTCAATTACTGATTTTGTTTTCATGTTTGGATTGGATTGAATCATAACAAAAGAGATTTTAGAGATTTTCACGACGTGGATGGGGTAAATGGTGATTTTAATGATATATTTTATTTTTCATTAACTTTAATGTGTATTTTATATCCTTTTTTTTGTTCCCATCTTACCCTTTCATACCGTATACGTGTGTAAATGTTCCAACTTATTTACACAAATGCCACTAGTCATTATCAACCTTTGATCTGGATAATCTAATGGTTCATATTGGTTCTCACAGTTCTCGACATTTTATTGGTTCTCACAATAACTGCACTCTATATATATATATATATAGGTTTATATAAAATAAATTAGTAGTTAGTAGTTATATATATATATATATATATATATATATATATATATATATATATATATATATATATATATATATATATATATATATATATATATATATATATATATATATATATATATATATATATATATATATATATATATATATATATATATATATATATATATATATATATATATATATATATATATATATATATATATATATATATATATATATATATATATATATATATATATATATATATATATATATATATATATATATATATATATATATATATATATATATATATATATATATATTTGATGATATTGATCACGTCTATATATGTATATATATATATATGTATGTATATATATATATATATATATATATATATATATACATGTATAAATGGGTAAATACAATTAGTTATATATTCTTTTGTCGGTAATTTGTAGGCAGGGGGCTCAAGCATATGACAAAATGGACTATCATTCAATTTTTCAAGGGTCTAAAATTTAAATTAGACACACTTATATATAAGTTACATATATAGGTTTTAGGTAAAATAAAACAAGTATTAAAGTAAAACAAATAAAACAATAGGTTTCCCTTCACTGAAGATCATCGTGCATCATGAAAATCACCATGCATCAATTGCTTTCGTGAATCTTCGTGCATCAATTTAACCATGATCTAAGGGTCAAGATCTTGTCTTATTTGTTTTACTTTAATACTTGTTTTACAATACCCAACCCCTATATATATATATATATAAATCAAAAATGTTAGATAGAGATCTCTTGAGAAGAGTGAAGGGAGAGAAGATTTTTTTGATTTTTTTTAGCTTGTTTTTTTTTATAATTTTTTATTTTTTTTTAACATAAACCCATTCCAAAAAATCAAATACAATTGTATGGAATTTTTTATATATTTTTTTAATTTTTTTTGAAATGGGTTTTCACTAAATAAAATAAAAAATTAAAAAAAATTAAAAATGAAAAATAAAGAAAAAATAATAAAAATCAACCTTCTTCCCTCCCTCCTTAAACAACCTTCTCATTTGATCTCTCTTCTATTTTGTTATATAGTTTAATAATTAACTATAAGTATTTTTATCGGATGGTTAAGATGTTAAGTGCGTGTATATTTTTGGTTTTTAATTTGTCAGGTCGAATTTATTACTCTTAGCCAAGGACCAATTTTCCGGATCATCCTATGCTCAAAATTATTTAAAGATGTCCCCTAATTATAGACTTAATCTAACATTGAGAAATGTTAGATTTACAAATAAAGTATAAACAAATATTTATAATTAAAATTGTTAGTTGAGATGGAACAATTAGATTAAAAGTTTTTCCTTTTTAATTTCATGTTTCTCTTGTTATTCGATTGATAAAACATGATTCTTTAATTTATTTATAAGTTTATCATGTTTCTCTTGTTATTCGATTGATAAAACATGATTCTTTAATTTATTTATAAGTTTATCATTTTTCTTTAACTTTTCAACCACGATAACAATACCAAATTATGAAATACTATTTTCTTGTATTATCAGAAAAGCAATATAAAGTTTAATTATTGTTGAGTCAGGGATTCGCTGACCAGACTTGGTCGCTGACGTATGTCGTCAGCAAGTCTTCAGCGAGTCAGTGACTCTTGTCAGCGGATGGTTTACTTTCCAAATTGTGAGTCAAGGCGGGAGGAATTCAAATCAAATGAAGACAAGAAGTCACATGGTGGTTCATCCAACTGTATTTTACCTAGTATGGCAAAGATGCAGTTGGGACCAAAAGAAGGGTCTTCTCTCTCATACCCGTTTTGGTAAAGAAGACAAAGGCTCCTGGATTCAAGTACTTCGAGCCAATGAGATGTCGACAACCACCATCAATCACTATCAAAGTAAGGCTGTGTTGCCTTAATTCCTCCCCTATATAAAGTAACACATCCGCACCAAAAACAAGTGTGTATCACTTATTCTCTCTTGTAATTGTTTAAGTTTTCTAGTTAGTCTAAAACTTAGCAATTGTTTTTTTTTTTTTAAAGAGGACAGTACCTCTATTTATTTATATCACAAAAACCATTACAATTACACTAATTCACAGTGGAGGACATGCCCAACACTCCCTATTAGAATCAAAATTCCTATTCTATACATCAAAAAACCTCACATATACATCAATAGTCACTATAACTATTGTCTTTACACATCTATGCACTTGATAATATCAGCAATCCAGTCCTTGAACCCCTTGTAAACTCCTTGCATTAGTTAATCAAAACCTCCCCATACCACTACACCACCCATCTAACCCTTAAGATACACAACCATACATCACCAGCCAATTCAAGGCCCAATTATGTCATCTCCCAATTCTTTTTCAACTCTTCAACAGCTTTGCAATTTTTAAACTTCAGAGTCAGCAGCCTACGTTTGACACATTCCATAATTTTATCTCTAATCTTTTCCTTAGGAATGCTTACTTTATTGAAAGCCCCGTTGTTCCTTTCCTTCCAAATCCAGTAAACACAAGCAGCTAAAGTGATTCTCTGCACAACATTCCAAGCCAACTTAGGACATCTAGATTCTTCAAACCACTGAATCAACCCTTCCCATTGAGTAGGAATGCCACATCCATTTATTTTCCCCTTCATTTCCTGCCAGACCCATCTTGAATATTCACAATCAAAAAACAAATGTTTTACAGAGTCCTCCTGACTTTTGCAAAACTCACACTTATACTCATTCAAGGGGTACCATTTAACAAGTCTGTCATGGGTAGTTAATCTTACTTTTATATCTAACCATAAAATAAAGGCATGACTAGGTATGCATTGTGTAAACCAAACAATTTTAGCCCAACTTACCTTTCTTCCATTGTCTCTGACATCCTGCCAAACATTACTCACGGAAAACCTTACTTCCTGTCATTTCTTATTTTTCCATACAACTCTATCATTCACTTGCTCATTCAAAGTAGGAACCTCTATTCTTCCAAGAACTTCTACACTGTCACACCACTCTCTAGGCCATACCCAGTTCCCATTTTCAATCATCTCAGCAACAGTTGCAGTATGGCTTAGCTGGGCATAATCGATCATATGTTTAGTGACATGATCATTAATTGGGCTGGCATGACACCACATGTCATTCCAAACTAACATAGCTTTTCCATTTCCCAACTTACTAAAACAATGCTTCCTCATAAGACCCCTAATTTTTAAAATACCCTTCCAACTCCAAGCTTCCTGCCCTTTTGAATTGTATTCCCAGATAGACTCATTCTTCAATCTATTTCGCACAATCCATCTCACCCATAAAGATTGCTTCCTACTACAGATATTCCATAAGTGTTTAGTCAAAAGCACTTCATTCCACTCAGCCAGAGACTTCAATCCCAATCCACCATAGTCTTTCGGTTTACATACCTCCTTCCAGGACACCTTAGCTTTTCCTCTACCTAACTCCCCCCCAGTCCACATAAATCGTTTAATTATTCTCTCAATATCATTAATAACGGTTTGAGGAAGTAAAAAAACAGAAGCCCAATAAATTTGCAAAGAATTAAGCACAGAAGTGACTAACTGCAACCTACCAGCATAAGAGAGACATTTATTTCTCCAATCCAGAATCCTTCTCTTCACTTTATCCACCAATTCTTGACAATCCTTTACTCTCAAATTTTTAGTAATTAATGGCACCCCAAGGTATCTAACAGGAAGTTTCCCTTCTTTAAACTGCAATATTTCCAATATTTGATCCTTCACTTCCTGCTTAACATTCCCAAAGAAGATTGAACTTTTCCCGGTATTTGGATATAATCCCGAGCATTGACTAAATTCATCAATTGCTTGCTTAATGAACTGGGCAGACTTCGGGTTTCCATGAACTTAGCAATTGTTTGTTCATGTACTTTCTTGTAAGACAAGTTGTAATATCGACCATGTATTCACTGTTTAATCAATGATACATATGATTAGACTTGTATAGTTTCTTATACTTGAACTTTACTCTTGTTCTTGGTTCTTTACTTTCTATTTACTTTCTTGTCTAGATTAATTAAATATAAGTGTGCAAATTGTGGACTGTCAAGTGGTATCAGAGCCACTGTTTCTAATTCATTGAAACAAGATCTGTTTGCATACTTGTATTCTTTTTAAAATTCTGTTCTTTTCTTTTCTTTAAACAAACCTTCTTATATTCTTTCTTTAAAACAAAAGTATGACTGCTGTACCCACTCTTGTGAATACACGTGACTTTGGTTATGTGTCAATTCCTCCAAGATTTGAGCCTGATGACTTTGGATCTTGGAAGGAAAGAATGCTACTACACATCGTGGGTGTAGAACCATACCTAATGTCCATTCTGACCATAGGTCCATATGTACCCACTCTGGTACAAAGAACACCAGGAGCAACTGCTGATGCTCCTGAGATTGTGATTGACATAGTCAAACCAGAGGTACAATGGACTGATGACGAGAGGAGGCTAGTTAATCTTGATGCTAGACTCAAAAACATGATTATCACCACTCTTCCCACTGATATCATGAAGCTCGTCATCAAATATCCCACTTCTAAAAAAGTCTGGGATAGATTGTGTAGCATGTATGAAGGTTCTGTTGATACAATTGCTACCAAAAAGATTGACCTTAAAAGAGCTTATGAAAAATTCTTCTCTCTTCCTAATGAACGTCTTGACAGCACCTATACCCGATTCAAAGGGTTGCTGAATGATATGACAAATGTTGGTATCACCCATGATAACTTTGAGGTGTGCCACAAGTTTATTGATAGTCTACCTATCAAGTGGCAAGGATTAAGACAAATCCTTAGAACCACAAAGCAGCTTCAGGGTCTTGATCTTGAGTCTCTCTTTGGAATGCTTCAATTTGAAGAGAGAGCTCTTGCTCAAAACCTAAGAGCTGCTGCTGAAGCACAACGTGGTGCTGGTCCCTCCTCTTCTACTACTTCTTCTGCTTATTCTGTCACTGATCCCCTTGCCCTTGTCTCTGCTGAGCCCATTAATCTTAATATTGGTGCCAGCTCTAATCTTCCTCCCTCTATTCAATCTCTTGTTAATGATCTCGATGCTGAAGAGAAACAAGAGATGTTCAGCGACTTCATGAAATTTGCCCTGGTCGCTAGAAAGAGGTACTCCAGAAAATGGAACAACCGTAAGTCGGTTGCTCCATATAAGCCTCTTGTTGATAAATCTCAAGAAGAGTGCTGGAGATGTGGTAGGAAGGGACACTACCAGAAGGAGTGCAGGGTTGCTATTCCAACTCCTGCTGCTCCCAAACCTAACCCTTCTAAATCTGCTGATGAGTACAGGAACAAATGCTATCAGCTCAAAGCAAAGGTGGCTGAAATGGAGGAGGCCAAAACACCAGCAAAAGGGTTGGTGGCTGAAGAGCATGACTGGGCTGAGTCAGATGAGTCAGACAGTGAAGAATATGTGGATGCCATGTGCCTTATGGCACTTGCTGATGGCGATGCACTGACAAAAGACCAAGTCTCCTCCAGTCAGTGGGTAAACGTCACCATCAAAAAGGTATGTGCCTATTCAGCTGCCTCTGATGAAGATAAAAATAAAATCTTCGAATCTTTGCTATGTGATATCCAGTTCGTTGAATCTATACGAGTTGAGATTCAGTCCAAACTTGACTCTGTCTGTTCAGAGTTGAGTGAAAAATCTGAAAAACTCAATGAGTTAAGAAATGTTCATGTTGAACTTCAATCTCATGAGTTGCTGGCGCAAAAGGTTCAGCTTGAAAATGAAAAACTCAAGCTTGAAATTGTCAATCTTAAGAAGATTGTGACCTCCTGGTCAAAAGCTTCCAGGTTTCACCATAAATGCTTAAATGAACAAGTCCCTGCCCAAGTTCAGGCAGTGATAGGCGGTGATTTTGAAGCCGCTGCCACCCTCTCTGACTTGTTTACTGACGATGTGAAACCTGAAATCTCCATTCCTCCTTCTGCTGTTATCTCTCCTGAAGAGATGAAGAAATGGTATTTCATTAGAGGTCTTAATGATTACCATACTGAAATGGAAGCTGGTACTACCTCTTCTACCTCCAGCGACCCATCTACCTCTGCTGAGGCTAATGATGCTAGCTCTTCAGCAAGCACCAGTAACCCCTATCCTCATCTTCCCATTATTGGCATGATGCAAATGAAGGAAGAGTTCAATACTCTTCTGGGGAATCTTTTGAAGGAGATATTGGTAGTGATGGCTTTAAACCCGTCGCTCCTCAGCAGATTACTATAAAAGCTACTTAACCCTTCAAAAGAAGTAAGGTTGATGTCCCTTATGACTATAGCACGCCTCAGCGAGCTAATACTGTCAGTCAGCAACCTCAACAAGTTGTTCCTCAACCCTCTTCTTCTTCATCTTCTCAGCAAGGTCCTGTCCATACTGACAGTAAAACTGATCAGCATGAGCGTCTGATGAAAAGACGTGCCAGGTTTGGTGATGCTAGATATCAGCAAGAAGGACCTTCCCAGGTCAAACCTGCTGATACACTGCACCATCAGCAGGCACCTCAATCCATGCCTGTTTCTTCTAAGATGAGGCATAATACTCCTCAAAGAAGAAGAATGCCTCATTCTCAAAATAGGTCTACAACTCCTCAAAGAGGATACTTGCCACATCAGCAAGTAAGACCTGTTACTCCTCAGAGAGGACACTTGCTACATCAGCAAGTAAGGTCCACTAAACCGAAGAGGGGGTATCTACCTCATAGGCAAATGAGGTCAGCTACTCCTAATCAGCAATCAAGACCAATCACTCCCAAAAGAGTGCATCAGTCTCAACAGCAGGGTCCTTCTTCTTCCTCTTATCCTGCTGTCAGACAAGCTTGGAGTGTAGTCAAGGGATCACAAAATCCCTCTACTTCTCAATCTCAGGATCCTAATGGAAAGTCCATTTTGGGTCCTGCTCCCAAGATGCCTCAGCTGACACTTAGGCCCAAGCATAAGTCAAAGCAAAAGAAAAAGGCATCTTCCTCCTCTGACCCTCAGATTAACGAGCTCACTCAGCGAGTTAATGATCTCTCTTCTCAACTGAAGGAATTCTTTCTTCAAAATCAAAAGGGCAGCACCTCTGGTAAAAAAATGCTACCTATGTGGCAGCAGAGGTCATGTTGCTTCTGATTGTAATGAAGATAACTCCAGGGATGCTCCTGAAGTTGTCATTCAACCAAATCCTCCTTCCTCAACAGCTGCTTCTTCCTCCACTATGGTCAGCGAGAGCTCTCTTTCTGCTGAACCCGAAAATAATGTAGGAGAAACAACTGTTCTCACTGAGGAAAACATAGATGACTTCATTGCAGCACAACAAGTGTCCATTCGTCACTCACAAAGAGTTATAACCAATGAGTTTGGTGAACCAGCTATCATAGTTGAGTTCAGCGATACAGACGTGGTCAGCAATATGGTCTTCATTCGCAATGATAGTACCATAACTCCATTTGATGGTGATGAATCATCTTATGGCACCTTTCCTCTAGATTCTCTTCCTCCTCATCCCTCTACTCAAGCTGAAGAGGAAACCTCTGAAGCTGCTGCTATTAATCCTGCTGACCTTGCTGTCAGCGAGTTTAATAGTGAACCCATCTAAATCCTTCTGTTATATCCATGCAGGGCTCGCTAGGAAAAGGAGTGTGGTATTTGGACAGTGGTTGTTCAAAATATATGACTGGCTCTAAGACCCTGTTGGATAACTATGTAGAGGCTGCTGGCCCTACTGTAGTGTTTGGTGATAATTCCACTGGACAAACTGAAGGATATGGACATCTCTCTAACGGTCTCATCAAATTCACTAAAGTTGCTTATGTAAATGGTTTAAAACATAACCTTATCAGCATAAGTCAACTTTGTGACGCTGACTACAAAGTGATTCTTGATAAGCATCAAGGCACTGTTGTCAATGTAAACAAGGAAGTTGTCTTGGTTGCTCCAAGAAAACGAGATGTCTATCTTGTTGACTTCACTCCTATCAAAACTGATAGTGAGACTTGTTTCTTTGCTAAGTCAGCAGCAGAACTCAATTGGTTGTGGCACAAGCGTATGTCGCATGTGAATTTCAAAACAATCAACTCTCTGGCCAAAAAGAACCTTGTTCGTGGCCTTCCTCATCTCTCTTTTGAAAAAGATAGACTCTGTGGTGCTTGTGAAAAAGGTAAAAGCCATAGATCTACTTTTAAGACAAAGCAAGCCAATTCTATAAAGGGTTGCTTTCATCTTCTTCACATGGACCTTTTTGGTCCAGTGAATATCCAAAGCCTAAAGGGTAGCCGATACACTTTAGTAATTGTGGATGAATATTCACGATACACTTAAGAGTGATGCTGCTGAAGAGATTATCAATTTCATCAAGAAAATGGAAAATCTCAATAGCATAAGGGTTAAAGAACTCAGGAGCGATCATGGTACTGAGTTCAGAAACCACACTCTTGAATCCTTTTGTGCTGATCAAGGGATCTCACAAAACTTCTCTTCTACTAGAACTCCTGAGCAAAATGGTGTTGCTGAAAGAAGAAATCGAACACTAATTGAGGCAGCACGTACCATGCTCAGTGAATCTTCTTTGCCTAGTAAATTCTGGGCAGAAGCTGTAAGCACTGCTTGTCATACTCAAAATAGATGTCTTATTGTTAAAAGACATGACAAGACTGCTTATGAGGTTTTGAAAGGAAAGAAACCTCAAATAAAATATTTCCATATCTTTGGATGTCCTGTTTTCATCTTAAACAACAAGGATCACCTAGGCAAATTTGATCCTAAAGCTGATGATGGCTACTTTCTTGGCTATTCTTCCATCAGCAAGGCCTTCAGAGTATTTAATACTCGCCTTCAGAAAGTAGATGAATCTATTCATGTCACTTTTGATGAAAGTTCATCAGCACTTAAGGACATCCAACCTTCTTCTTCTGAAGTTATCTTTAATGAGCTAGTTGATCCTCTTACTGAGGAACCTGACTCATTTGTTGATGCTTCTTGCTCGCTGCCTGAAAATTATCAGCATGCCACTCAGGATAGTTCAGCTGATGCTGAACTAGAGCAAGTAGCTGTTCATATCTACTCGATTGAGCCAGTTGAGCCTATCTTAAGATCAATCCATGCTGCATCAGCCAAACCTAGATCACTGGCTGATGATGTGCATGCTGATGACTCTGCTGAGGAGGAGTTTCATGATGCATCAGCTAATGCTGATGACATGGAGTCAGCTGATGACTCAAACATCAATGATAACTCAACTCAGTCGAATGGCTCTGCTGATCACACTCCTACTGAACCCATTCTTACCATTGACTTCTCTTCTTACAATGATCTCGCTTCTGTTCCCATCTCTCAGTCTTCCGCTGACACTCTACTAGGTTCATCAAGTGTTCCAGCACTGAAATGGACTTCTAGTCATCCAGCTCACCAAGTCATTGGTGATCCTTCTCAAGGGATCATTACTCGATCAGCGACAAGGAATACTTGTCTCTATGTGAATTTCTTGTCAATGATCACCCCCAAGAATATAGGAGAAACAATGGTTGATCCTTCTTGGGTAGAGGCAATGCAAGAGGAACTTACCCAGTTCCAAAGACAGCATGTCTGGTTTCTTGTTCCTCTACCTGCTGACAAAGAGCCCATTGAAACTAAATGGGTTTATAGGAACAAAATGGACGAAGATGGTGTTGTTACACGTAACAAGGCTAGGCTGGTTGCACAAGGATATCTTCAAGAAGAAGGTGTCGATTATGATGAAACTTTTGCACCAGTGGCCCGATTAGAATCTATTCGCTTATTCTTGGCACATGCTGCTTACAGAAACTTCACAGTATATCAAATGGATGTAAAGAGTGCTTTCCTTAATGGAAAACTCGATGAGGAAGTTTATGTTAAGCAGCCACCTGGTTTTGAAGATCCAGCCAAGCCACACCATGTATATCGTCTCTATAAGGCACTCTATGGTCTTAAGCAGGCTCCTAGAGCCTGGTATGACACTCTCTCTGAGTTTCTTCTTTCTAATAAGTTTCAGCGAGGGTCCATTGACAGCACCCTATTCATCTACAGAAAGGGTGCTGATGTCCTTTATGTTCAAATATATGTAGATGACATCATCTTTGGATCCTCCAGCAAGAAGCTTTGCACCAAGTTCAGCTCACTGATGTCCTCTCACTTTGAGATGAGCATGATGGGTGAGCTACCTTCTTTCTTGGTCTTCAAATTCGCCAACTCCCAAATGGTATCTTTATCAATCAGGAGAAGTACATTCGAGACATGCTGGCTAAGTTTGACATGTCCAATGTTACTACTAAGCCCACTCCCATGTCTCCTCCAAATAATCTCCATGCTGACCCTGATGGCAAGCATGTGAACCCACTCACTACCGGGGTATGATTGGCTCGCTGATGTATCTCACAGCGAGTCGTCCTGATATCATGTTTGCTACTTGCTTATGTGCAAGATATCAAGCATCTCCTAGGGAGTCTCACCTTCTCGCTGTCAAGCGAATCTTTAAGTATCTAAAGGGTACTTCTTCACTGGGTCTCTGGTATCCCAAAGACTCCAGTTTTGACTTAGTTGCATATTCTGACTCTGACTATGCTGGTTGCATGTTAGACAGGAAAAGCACCAGTGGTGGATGTCAACTGTTGGGGGGGGGGGGAAGCTGGGGGGGGGGGGGGGGGGGGGGGGGGGGGGGGGGGGGGGGGGGGGGGGGGGGGGGGGGGGGGGGGGGGGGGGGGGGGGGGGGGGGGGGGGGGGGGGGGGGGGGGGGGGGGGGGGGGGGGGGGGGGGGGGGGGGGGGGGGGGGGGGGGGGGGGGGGGGGGGGGGGGGGGGGGGGGGGGGGGGGGGGGGGGGGGGGGGGGGGGGGGGGGGGGGGGGGGGGGGGGGGGGGGGGGGGGGGGGGGGGGGGGGGGGGGGGGGGGGGGGGGGGGGGGGGGGGGGGGGGGGGGGGGGGGGGGGGGGGGGGGGGGGGGGGGGGGGGGGGGGGGGGGGGGGGGGGGGGGGGGGGGGGGGGGGGGGGGGGGGGGGGGGGGGGGGGGGGGGGGGGGGGGGGAGCTGACTATTG
>CM067171.1:8453247-8481207 GCA_034093135.1 Erigeron breviscapus | reverse complement strand
AAAACCGGAAAAGCCCACGGCTATGTACCATTTAAAACTTTGGGCCCTTCATGATTATGGGCTTTAGGCGTTAACCCTTCTTGCCTTGGCCCAAAACCGGAAAAGCCCACGGCTATGTACCATTTAAAACTTTGGGCCCTTCATGATTATGGGCTTTAGGCGTTAACCCTTCTTGCCTTGGCCCAAAACCGGAAAAGCCCACGGCTATGTACCATTTAAAACTTTGGGCCCTTCATGATTATGGGCTTTAGGCGTTAACCCTTCTTGCCTTGGCCCAAAACCGGCCCTCCTGATAATGGGGCAAAGAACAAAGATCAAGCACCCATAGCACGAGATGGGACGGTTTTTGCATACTCGGAGGCGGCGGTTCGTGAAAATTTTTCTCAATTCGTGATTCAAGATGCTTTTCCTTTCAACCACTTCGACAATCCGCAACTAACTAGGGTAATTCAAAACACTCTCCAACCTCGTTATAAAACTTCAACTCGTTCAACACTTAAACGTCAATGTATGAACATGTGGAAAATTACTAAAGAACAACTAGTAACATTATTTGAAAACTTAAATACTAGTGTAAGTTTACGATGAAAAAAAGTGGCCAAAAGTGTCATTAAGTGAATTATAGTCTATTTTTCACTTAATTTTAATGTGATACGACTTGGAGTTTTTTGTGTCAGTTCACTAGATATTATCATTTGGAAGGTATCTTGGGTCCTAGTCTTGAGCCATTAGCAATCATGTGGCCGAAAATCGATTTACGACGAAAAAAAGTGGCCAAAAGTGCCGTTAAGTGAATTATAGTCTATTTTTCACTTAATTTTAAGTGTTTTTTGTAAAATAACTTGGAGTTTTTTGTGTCAATTCACTAGATATTATCATTTGGAAGGTATCTTGGGTCCTAGTCTTGAGTCATTCGCAATCATGTGGCCGAAAATCGATTTACGACGATAAAAACACATTGTAACTCCCGTTATTACCTCTTTAATGGTCGCTAGGCACTTAAGGACCATAACTGGCATTCGCTAACGGGCGTTAGGCTAACTTTTAACTGCTGTTAGGACCTTTTTTGCAAAAAAAAAGTGACGGAATCGGTATGGACCCGAACCGGTCCGTCCCTAATCGGTTCGGAATGGGTCGGGTATTCATGCCTCGAAACCGGTTCGGGTTTTCGGTTAAAACAGATTTGGGTCAACACCCCCAAACCGGTTTGGACCGGGTCAGGCCCAAAACCGGAAAAGCCCACGGCTATGTACCATTTAAAACTTTGGGCCCTTCATGATTATGGGCTTTAGGCGTTAACCCTTCTTGCCTTGGCCCAAAACCGGCCCTCCTGATAATGGGGCAAAGAACAAGGCGGGTTTAGGATTAAAACGCCCGTGTTGAACCTTGCGATCGACATTGAGATGATATCTATTTATTCATTTTTATAAAGTCCAAATTTGTTAGCCCAATTAATATCTAAACTTAAAATGTAGAGAATTATCATAAAGAAAAAAAAATGGGAAGGACTTGAACCAGTACATTCTTGTACAAAAGTAAGGAGGAGGCCATTCCTTCTACTCTTCTAGTACTTTGCTTTTTAAAGAAAAAAAAATGGGAAGGACTTGAACCAGTACATTCTTGTACAAAAGTAAGGAGGAGGCCATTCCTTCTACTCTTCTAGTACTTTGCTTTTTAAAAAAAAAAGTTGCCATGGGAGTCGAACCTATGACACCTGAATAGAAAAGTGGGTTCCTAACCAACTATTCTAGCCTAACTTTTGTTTAGTATTTGCTATAAGGCCGATCCTTATAGGGGATTCCTCCCTGCGTCCGACGCCAAGGCCGGGGATGACGCTATTAGCACGCCCCACGTCTTCGCTGGGTCCGAGCCGTTCCTTCCAAAGTTAGACGTGCGTTTGTGGTGTGTTGTGGGGCCCGTTTCCTTGTGTGCCGTTGGAACTTAAAAAAAAACATTTTTTTAATCCTTTTTTCAAAACCAACGGCTAGTTGGCTAATTTTCTTTTTTTTTTTATATTTCTACTCCTATTTATACCACTTCCACACTACCATTTCAAATCACAACAACCTAAATATACATATTTCTATCATTTTCAAAGCATTTCAATCACACACCATTACAAAAAATGTCTAGTTCATCATCCTCTAGCGACGATTACGAATCAATCAATCGGGCTGTTACGCAATTGAATGCAGTTTTCAATCCCGAGGCCATAGGCGCCTGTCTTAACGTTATCTTTGACGAAGAAGAAAACCAGAGCCAAGAAGCGTCAAGTTCTTCAAGACCCAAGTTTACTAGAAGGGTGATCCAGCGAGATCACCTCGGTGCCGCAAAGCTTTTATACAATCATTACTTTGCGCCTGAACCAACTTACCCACCCGACATGTTTCGTAGAAGGTTTCGAATGCGAAGGGAAATGTTTCTCCGTATAGCGCGAGATATAAACTCCTTTGACAACGTTCAACCGCTACCGAAGCACTTTCAGTTTTTCCACAAAGGCGCGACAGATGCTACTGGTCGTCCCGGTTTTAACATTTTCCAGAAATGCACTTCTGCCATAAGCCGGTTAGCGTATAGCTTTAAGTCTGATGCTTTAGATGAGTACTTGCAAATGGTGCAAGATACGAGCTACCAGTGTTTAGACCAGTTCTGTAAGTGTGTGATACACCTGTATCGCGACGAGTACTTGAGAAGGCCAACAGAAGCAGATATCCAACGGTTAACTGCTAAACATGCTGACGTTCATGGTTTCCCTGGTATGCTTGGTAGCATAGATTGCATGCATTGGGGATGGAGGAACTGTCCAGTGGCATGGCAAGGGCAGTACACGCGAGGCGACAAGGGACATCCAACAATCATGCTTGAAGCGGTTGCTTCATATGATTTGTGGATCTGGCATGCTTACTTTGACCCGGCTTGCTAGAACAACGACATCAACGTCCTCAACGAATCAGATTTGTTCAACGATTTGCTTCAAGACAAGGCTCCTAGAGTAGAGTTTTCGGTTAATGGCCAGCAGTTTGGAAAGGGATATTACCTAGCAGATGGTATTTATCCTGAATGGGCCACTCTTGTGAAGTCTTTCAAGTGCCCGATGGACCCGAAAACCTCCAAGTTCAAAAGATACCAAGAAGCTGCGAGAAAGGATGTCGAGCGAGCATTCGGGGTACTTCAAGGTCGTTGGCAGATTATTGAACAACATGCGCGCCCATACAGCGTGAACAAGATAAAACGTATCATGTTATGTTGTGTGATTCTGCACAACATGATCGTTGAAGATAACGGGCGCGCAATCACACAGTTTGAAGAAGAGTTGATAGCTAATACTGTCCTCCCAACCCGTACGTGGACTGAAAGGTGTTCAACACAGCTTCGTAAGTACGGGGAGTTGCGCGATAGAAGGGCTCATCATGAACTCCGCAATGCTCTGATTGAACATGTTTGGAACCTCCCGGAACACGGCCGTCAACGTTGATGCGTAGTTTTTTATTTCCTAATAATGTCATTTTTAATAATTTATTTAATTTTAAGATAAATATAAAATATAGATAAATAAAAGTGAAGGAAGAGTGGTTGTGGGGTTGGTTTTTGACTTTTGTCCTTTTTGTAAAATATAAAATATAGATAAATAAAAGTGAAGGAAGAGATGAGGAAGAAGTAGGGTTGGTAGTGAGTAGGAAGAGGTGATTTAAGGAGAGAGAAAAACTGATGAATAATGGAAGAATATGGGAAGAAGTGAGTTAGTATAAGGTCGGTGCCAACCCCGGCGTGGAGTGCTCGGCGTGGCATGTTTGTGCTCATCTTGGGTTGGCAGTGTGCTCATCTTGAGCTCTTCCTTGAGCACCTCTTCCCCACACCGCCGAGTGAGGAAGAGTGGTTGTGGGGTTGGTTTTTGACTTTTGCCTCTTTTTGTAAAATATAAAATATAGATAAATAAAAGTGAAGGAAGAGATGAGGAAGAGGTAGGGTTGGTAGTGAGTAGGAAGAGGTGATTTAAGGAGAGAGAAAAGCTGATGTGGCAGTGAGGAAGAGCCATGAAGAGCTGCAGGGTTGACTGAGTCCTAAGGAGGGGCCTAACTTATATATATACTCAATGTAATAGGGCCGCGAAAAGACAAATATACACTGTTCACATCCCTTTTTTTGTTAATAAAGGGTAATGAATTAACATCAAAGTTGGGGTATTACAATGAGTTAATACCGTATGTCGATAAACCCATGCATTCAAAAAAACTGGAGTAGCAATTGTTGAAACGCACACAAAGATGGGGCAATACAAATGCAACCACTTAACATATAATAACCTTTTCTACTAGCATATAATCATACAATTTCATATTGCATATTCTCAATTATAAAAAAACAGTTATTACTTTGTGATGACAACAACGCTGTAATTAAATATATATTTCCCTTTCATACATTGTCATAACTATGGACTATTGTGACAAATAGTCAAATACAATTGAATATGTTGAGTCAAGGATTCGCTGACCAGACTTGGTCGCTGACGTGGGTCGTCAGCGAGTTATCAGCGAGTCATTGACTCTCGTCAGCAGGTGGTTTGCTTTCCAAATTGTTGGTCAAGGCGGGAAGATTTCAAACCAAAAGAAGACAAGTCATATGGTGGTTCATCCAACTGTATTTTACCCTAAAAGGAAAAGATGCAGGTGGACCAAAACACAAGGGTTTCTCTCTCACACCCGTTTTGGTAAAGAAGACAAAGGCTCCTGGATCCAAGTACTTAGAGCCAATGGAACGTCGACAACCACCATCACATCACTATCATTGTAAGGCTGTGTTGCCCTAATTCCTTTCTATATAAAGCAACACAGCCGCACCATTTACACTTTGTGTTTTATCACCACAAAGTGTGTGTCACTTTATTTGTAATTGCTTAAGTTTCTTTCTTCCTTTCTAGGCTTAGCAATTACCTAGTTCATTTGTATTCTTGTAAGACAAGTTGTAATATCGACCATGTATTCATCGTTTAATCAATGATACATATGATTAGACTTGCTTAGTTTTCTTACAATTGAACTTGTTCTTGTTTATATTCTTTACTTTCTGTTATTATTTTCTTGTCTAAGATAATCATAACATAAGTGTGCAAATCAAGGACTGTCAAGTGGTATCAGAGCCATCGTTTCTAAATCATTGAAACAAGATCCGTTTGCATACTTTTTCTTTCTTTCAAAAAAATTTTTTTTTTTTTTCTCTTTTCTTTTTCTTTTTAATCCCTTTTAAACAAGAACATGACTGCTGTTCCCACCCTTGTTAACACACGTGACTTCGGTTACGTATCAGTCCCTCCAAGATTCGAGCCCGATGACTTTGGGTCTTGGAAGGAAAGAATGTTACTACATATAGTGGGTGTGGAACCCTATCTTATGTCTATTCTGACCGTCGGTCCTTATATCCCCACTCTGGTTCAAAGAACACCAGGAGCAACTGTTGATGCTCCTGAGATTGTTATTGACATCGTCAAACCAGAGGTTCAATGGACTGACGATGAAAGGAGACTTGTTAATCTTGATGCAAGGCTCAAAAACATGATTGTCAGCACTCTTCCCACTGACCTCATGAAAGTGGTCATTAGATATCCCTCTTCAAAAGAAGTTTGGGATAGATTGGTTAGCATGCATGAAGGCTCTGCTGCTACCATTGCCACTAAAAAGATAGACTTAAAAAGAGCTTATGAAAATTTCTTTTCCCTCCCCAACGAAGGTCTAAACGGTTCATATACCCGATTTAAAGGGTTGCTGAACGACATGACCACTGTTGGTATCTCTCATGATGATTTTGAGGTATGCCACAAATTTCTTGATAGTTACCTATCAAGTGGCAAGGTCTGAGACAAATCCTCAGAACCACTGAGCGACTCAATGGCCTTAACCTTGAGTCTCTCTTTGGCATGCTCCAGTTCGAAGAAAGAGCTCTTGCTCAAAATCTTAGAGCTGCCGCTGATGCACAGCACCGTGCGGGTCCCTCTTCTTCTTCTGTTTCTTCTTCTTCTCATTCTGCTCTCGACCCTTTGGCCCTTATCTCTGCTGAGCCCAGTAATCTTAATACTGGTGCCAGCTCTTCTATTCTTCCACAACCCATTCAATCTCTTGTTGATGATCTTGATGCTGAAGAGAAACAAGAGATGTTCAGCGACTTTATGGATTTTGCCTTAGTCGCTGGTAAGCGGTACTCCCGTAAATGGAACAACCGTAGGTCGGTTGCTCCATATAAGCCTCCTGTTGACAAAGCTCAAGAGGAGTGCTGGAGATGTGGTAGAAAAGGTCACTATCAAAAGGAGTGCAGAGTTGCCTTACCAACTCCTGCTGCTCCTAAAACTAACCCTTCCAAACCTGCTGATGAGTACAGGAATAAATACTATCAGCTGAAGGCCAAGGTTGCTGAAATGGAAGAGGCCAAAACACCAGCAAAAGGGCTGGTAGCTGAAGAGCACGACTGGGCTGAATCAGATGAGTCAGACAGTGAAGAATATGTTGACGCCATGTGCCTTATGGCGCTCGCTGATGGAGATGCTTTGACAAAAGATCAAGTCTCCTCAAGTCAGTGGGTGAACGTCACCATTAAAAAGGGCTCGCTGGGAAAAGGTGTGTGGTACTTGGACAGTGGCTGTTCAAAACACATGACTGGCTCAAAGACCCTGCTGGATAACTACGTAGAGGCTGCTGGCCCTACTGTAGTGTTTGGTGACAATTCCACTGGACAAACTGAAGGTTATGGTCTTCTCTCAAATGGGCTCATTAAGTTCAACAAAGTCGCTTATGTCAATGGATTAAAACATAATCTCATCAGCATAAGTCAACTTTGTGATGTTGACTACAAAGTGATTCTTGATAAACATCAAGGCACTGTAGTAAATGTAAACAAAGAAGTAGTCTTGGTTGCTCCAAGAAAACGAGATGTATATCTGGTTGACTTCACTCCTATCAAGACTGATAGTGAGACTTGTTTCTTTGCTAAGTCAGCTGCTGAACTAAATTGGTTATGGCACAAGCGTATGTCGCATGTGAATTTCAAAACCATTAACTCTCTGGCCAAAAAGAACCTAGTTCGTGGTCTCCCTTATCTTTCATTTGAAAAGGATAGACTTTGTGGTGCTTGTGAAAAAGGTAAAAGCCACAGAGCAACTTTCAAAACCAAGCAGGCCAATTCTATCTCTGGCTGCTTTCATCTTCTTCACATGGACCTTTTTGGTCCAGTGAATGTCCAAAGTCTAAAGGGTAGCAAATACACTTTAGTAATCGTGGATGAATACTCACGATACACTTGGACCATCTTTCTTCATTCCAAGAGTGATGCTGCTGAAGAGATTATAAATTTCATCAAGAAAATGGAAAATCTCAACAGCATAAGGGTGAAAGAACTTAGAAGCGATCATGGTACTGAGTTCAGAAACCACACTCTTGAAGCTTTTTGTGCTGATCAAGGGATCTCACAAAATTTCTCTTCCACCAGAACTCCTGAGCAAAATGGTGTCGCTGAAAGGAGAAATAGAACTCTCATCGAAGCAGCACGCACCATGCTCAGTGAGTCTTCTTTGCCTAGTAAATTATGGGCTGAAGCTGTCAACACTGCTTGTCATACTCAAAATAGATGTCTAATAATTAAAAGACATGACAAGACAGCGTATGAGGTGCTGAAAGGTAAGAAACCTCAAATCAAATACTTCCACGTATTTGGATGTCCTGTCTTCATCTTAAACAACAAGGATCACCTAGGTAAATTTGATCCTAAAGCTGATGATGGATACTTTCTTGGGTATTCGTCCATCAGCAAGGCATTCAGAGTATTCAATACTCGCCTTCAAAAAGTTGATGAATCTATTCATGTTACTTTTGATGAAAGTTCGTCAGCCCTAAAGGACATTCAATCTTCTTCGTCTGAGGTCATTTTTAATGAGCAAGCTGACCCTCTTACTGAGGAAGCTGACTTATTTGTTGATGCTTCTTGCTCGCTGCCTGATACTATTCAGCATATCACAAAGGATAGTTCAGCTAATGCTGAACTAGAGCAAGTTGCTGCTCATATCTACTCGATTGAGCCAGTTGAGCCTATCTTAAGATCAATCCATGCAGCATCAGCCAAACCTAGATCACTGGCTGATGACGTGCATGCTGATGACTCTACTGAGGAAGAGTTTCATGATGCTTCAGCAAATGCTGAAGAAATGGAGTCTGCTGAAGACTCCGCCATCAATGATAACTCAAATCAGTCGAATGGCTCTGCTGATCATTCTCCTGAACCCATTCTTACCATTGACCTCTCTTCTTATAATGCTCCTGCTGATCCCATAGCTCCAATTTCTGCTGCCACTCAACTTGGTGTCTCAAGTGCTCCTGCACTTAAGTGGACATCTAGTCATCCAGCTCACCAAGTCATTGGTAATCCTCAGCAGGGGATTATTACTCGATCAGCGACAAGAAATACATGTCTGTATGTAAACTTCTTATCTATGATCACTCCCAAAAATATAGGAGAAGCAATGGTTGACCCCTCATGGGTTGCTGCCATGCAAGAGGAACTAACCCAATTCAAAAGACAGAATGTCTGGTTTTTGGTTCCTCTACCTCCTGGAAAAGAACCCATTGGAACTAAATGGGTTTATAGAAATAAAATGGACGAAGATGGTGTTGTTACTCGTAACAAGGCCAGGCTGGTTGCACAAGGTTACCTTCAAGAAGAAGGTGTTGATTACGATGAAACCTTTGCACCAGTGGCCCGATTAGAAGCAATTCGCTTATTCTTGGCACATGCTGCTTACAGAAACTTCACTGTATATCAAATGGATGTAAAGAGTGCTTTCCTAAATGGAAAACTCGATGAGGAAGTTTATGTTGAGCAGCCACCTGGTTTTGAAGATCCAGCCAAGCCACACCATGTCTATCGCCTTTATAAGGCACTCTATGGTCTTAAACAAGCTCCCAGAGCTTGGTATGACACTCTCTCTGAATTTCTTCTTTCTAATAAGTTTCAGCGAGGATCCATTGACAGCACCCTCTTCATCTATAAAAAGGGTGCTGATGTCCTATATGTTCAAATATATGTAGATGACATCATTTTTGGGTCCTCCAGCAAGAAACTTTGCACCAAGTTCAGCTCACTGATGTCCTCTCACTTTGAGATGAGCATGATGGGTGAGCTGACCTTCTTTCTTGGTCTTCAAATTCGTCAACTTCCAAATGGGATTTTCCTTAATCAGGAAAAGTACATTCGAGACATGCTGGCCAAATTTGACATGTCTAATGTCACTACTAAGGCCACTCCTATGTCTCCTCCCAATAATCTTCATGCTGATCCTGATGGCAAGCATGTGAATCCCACTCTCTATCGGGGAATGATTGGCTCGCTGATGTATCTCACAGCGAGTCGTCCTGATATCACGTTCGCTACATGCTTATGTGCAAGATATCAAGCCTCACCTAGAGAATCCCATCTTCTCGCTGTTAAGCGAATTTTCAAGTACCTAAAAGTCTCTATCTAGTCCAGCAGCAAACGGCTGCTGGTAAAGACATTTCAAATCCGTTGATCCCTGTTGCTTTGGGAAAAAGCAAATAAAAGTAATAGAGAGCTAAAAGTCTCTATCTAGTCCAGCAGCAAACGGCTGCTGGTAAAGACATTTCAAATCCGTTGATCCCTGTTGCTTTGGGAAAAAGCAAATAAAAGTAATAGAGAGCTAAAAGTCTCTATCTAGTCCAGCAGCAAACGGCTGCTGGTAAAGACATTTCAAATCCGTTGATCCCTGTTGCTTTGGGAAAAAGCAAATAAAAGTAATAGAGAGCTAAAAGTCTCTATCTAGTCCAGCAGCAAACGGCTGCTGGTAAAGACATTTCAAATCCGTTGATCCCTGTTGCTTTGGGAAAAAGCAAATAAAAGTAATAGAGAGCTAAAAGTCTCTATCTAGTCCAGCAGCAAACGGCTGCTGGTAAAGACATTTCAAATCCGTTGATCCCTGTTGCTTTGGGAAAAAGCAAATAAAAGTAATAGAGAGCTAAAAGTCTCTATCTAGTCCAGCAGCAAACGGCTGCTGGTAAAGACATTTCAAATCCGTTGATCCCTGTTGCTTTGGGAAAAAGCAAATAAAAGTAATAGAGAGCTAAAAGTCTCTATCTAGTCCAGCAGCAAACGGCTGCTGGTAAAGACATTTCAAATCCGTTGATCCCTGTTGCTTTGGGAAAAAGCAAATAAAAGTAATAGAGAGCTAAAAGTCTCTATCTAGTCCAGCAGCAAACGGCTGCTGGTAAAGACATTTCAAATCCGTTGATCCCTGTTGCTTTGGGAAAAAGCAAATAAAAGTAATAGAGAGCTAAAAGTCTCTATCTAGTCCAGCAGCAAACGGCTGCTGGTAAAGACATTTCAAATCCGTTGATCCCTGTTGCTTTGGGAAAAAGCAAATAAAAGTAATAGAGAGCTAAAAGTCTCTATCTAGTCCAGCAGCAAACGGCTGCTGGTAAAGACATTTCAAATCCGTTGATCCCTGTTGCTTTGGGAAAAAGCAAATAAAAGTAATAGAGAGCTAAAAGTCTCTATCTAGTCCAGCAGCAAACGGCTGCTGGTAAAGACATTTCAAATCCGTTGATCCCTGTTGCTTTGGGAAAAAGCAAATAAAAGTAATAGAGAGCTAAAAGTCTCTATCTAGTCCAGCAGCAAACGGCTGCTGGTAAAGACATTTCAAATCCGTTGATCCCTGTTGCTTTGGGAAAAAGCAAATAAAAGTAATAGAGAGCTAAAAGTCTCTATCTAGTCCAGCAGCAAACGGCTGCTGGTAAAGACATTTCAAATCCGTTGATCCCTGTTGCTTTGGGAAAAAGCAAATAAAAGTAATAGAGAGCTAAAAGTCTCTATCTAGTCCAGCAGCAAACGGCTGCTGGTAAAGACATTTCAAATCCGTTGATCCCTGTTGCTTTGGGAAAAAGCAAATAAAAGTAATAGAGAGCTAAAAGTCTCTATCTAGTCCAGCAGCAAACGGCTGCTGGTAAAGACATTTCAAATCCGTTGATCCCTGTTGCTTTGGGAAAAAGCAAATAAAAGTAATAGAGAGCTAAAAGTCTCTATCTAGTCCAGCAGCAAACGGCTGCTGGTAAAGACATTTCAAATCCGTTGATCCCTGTTGCTTTGGGAAAAAGCAAATAAAAGTAATAGAGAGCTAAAAGTCTCTATCTAGTCCAGCAGCAAACGGCTGCTGGTAAAGACATTTCAAATCCGTTGATCCCTGTTGCTTTGGGAAAAAGCAAATAAAAGTAATAGAGAGCTAAAAGTCTCTATCTAGTCCAGCAGCAAACGGCTGCTGGTAAAGACATTTCAAATCCGTTGATCCCTGTTGCTTTGGGAAAAAGCAAATAAAAGTAATAGAGAGCTAAAAGTCTCTATCTAGTCCAGCAGCAAACGGCTGCTGGTAAAGACATTTCAAATCCGTTGATCCCTGTTGCTTTGGGAAAAAGCAAATAAAAGTAATAGAGAGCTAAAAGTCTCTATCTAGTCCAGCAGCAAACGGCTGCTGGTAAAGACATTTCAAATCCGTTGATCCCTGTTGCTTTGGGAAAAAGCAAATAAAAGTAATAGAGAGCTAAAAGTCTCTATCTAGTCCAGCAGCAAACGGCTGCTGGTAAAGACATTTCAAATCCGTTGATCCCTGTTGCTTTGGGAAAAAGCAAATAAAAGTAATAGAGAGCTAAAAGTCTCTATCTAGTCCAGCAGCAAACGGCTGCTGGTAAAGACATTTCAAATCCGTTGATCCCTGTTGCTTTGGGAAAAAGCAAATAAAAGTAATAGAGAGCTAAAAGTCTCTATCTAGTCCAGCAGCAAACGGCTGCTGGTAAAGACATTTCAAATCCGTTGATCCCTGTTGCTTTGGGAAAAAGCAAATAAAAGTAATAGAGAGCTAAAAGTCTCTATCTAGTCCAGCAGCAAACGGCTGCTGGTAAAGACATATCAAATCCGTTTATAGCTGACAATTTGCTAAAAATTGTATTTCTTATTCATCAGCGACCATCGATTGTCGAAAAGTCGATGATTGAAATTTGCTGTCTTAAAAAAAAAGGTAACCAGATTGTCTAAACTCTGTCAGCGGATATACTTAGATCTCAACTTTTCTTTCATTTGAGCATATCCGCTAACAATAATATTTTAATAAGAATACCAAACGGTTACCTCGATTTTTTCCCAAATGGACAACTTGTACACTGTACCCGCCGTAAAACTCGAGTACTTTTGAAATAAGGGTACAAGCTGTCACATCAATCCACTTTTATACGTTACTCATATACGTATATGTATATGTTCAATTTGCGTATGAAAGAGAGTATTGGTGACTTCACTATCATAGTTATGGGTCCCATATCCATGCTATATATATATTCTAATCCTCTTCAATCACCATTATCATACTCTCATATTTCTCCTTCTCTTTCTTACTCTTCTAATCTCTCAAAATTCTTAAAATCTCTCAAAATTCTTAAAAACCCTTCTCTCTTCTCACTATTCGTCTTCCTCTCTCATTTCTCAATCTCGAACTAAAATGGCTTCTTCATCCGAACAACAACCTAAATCTCCTACCTATGTTGAGTTGCCCGATGATCTGGCTACTCAAAAGGCTCTTAAAAATGTTCCCCTTTACATGCATTCGAAAACCTTTGACCCTGAGAAAATTGCTCCCTCCTCCAAAGCCAAATTTCAGGCTCATACAATCTCAATTAAACCTAATAATTATTTGGGGTCCATTGAAGTTCCATCTGGTATCTCTGGATACCAACAAATGCTGGATTTTATAAAGGCATGTCCAGCAAGCAGTGCCATTTATGCTGACCCAGAAGATATGTATGTCTATCTTCTTAGAGAATTTTGGTGGACGTGTGATTATCACGTAAGCATTGGTGCTATTTCTGGCACCATTAAAAGAAAGCAGGTTCGCATATCCATAACACCCAAAATTCTTCGAACAGCTCTTGGTCTACCTGACCAAACAAAAGAAAAACCTTTTGTAACTCCTGCAACTGTTGAACAATGGAAGGAGTGGTTGCCAACCATTGGGTATGGTGCAAATTTGGAAAACCCAGAAGTTGTTCCCAGCAACCCCACCAAGAAAAATCTCCCTGGTGTATGGAGATTACTCTTTTCTCATGTTATTCAATGCTTGGGAGGCAATTCTGGATCTCATGACCAAGCCACAGCAGCAAATATGCAAATTATTCATGCATTAGCCACAGGAAGATTTATCGATTTCGCCTCAGTCATTTTTGAAGACATGAAGGCTAAAGTCCAAGCAAGCAATCGTTCCTACACAATTCCATTCACAAGATTCTTTTCTCTCATTTTCAAACAAGAGTTGAGGGAAAAGTACAACCAATTTGGTGCTACTATCTGCAAAGCACCAAGAATTGGTCCCTCTGTCTACAAACAGCCAGCATGTGATAGCAATCTCTTTGATAGCAAGTTTGCCTCTCTAACTCCTCAGATGAAAGAAGTTCTATTCTCCTCTTATCCCTCCATGTATAAAAGGGTTGGTGGCAGTAAGATTGCACCATCTTCCTTTGTGATCACTGATACCAGTGCAAAAACACCAAAGAAGGCAAGAACCAAGTCCACCAAATCTGCTGCTCCATCATCCTCCGCTGCCGATGTTACAAAAAGAAAGAAGAAATCAGCAAAAGGTGTGATGATTAAGGGGTTGGAATCCTCTCAACTTTCTCTTATTGATGAGGAAACCCCTGCTGCTGTTGAAAATTTAGAGCAGCAATAAACTGAAACAGAGGCACCAAATTCTCCAAACCCTTTAAATTTCTCTTTGGAAAGGCAGGAGCAAGTTGGTGAAATTGAAAGAGTTGGTTTGAGTGAGCATGCTGAGGTGGATGCCAGCATTGTTGATTTGGGTGAAGCTGAAGGTGCTGGTGATGGCGATAAAGAAATTGATGATGTAATAACTATTGATGAGGAAAGTGATTTTGAGTTGGGTAATATTGATGACTTTCAACTAGATTCCAGTCATGCTGATGAATTGGAAGCAAGTGACATGGAGGAAGATAAAAATAATGATGCTGCTGTTGCTGGTGAAATAGCAGCCACTAATGAAAATATTGCTATTGACGCTGCAGTGACTAGTGAAAGTACTGCAAGACCCAAGACTCCTCCAATGCGACCAGTGAACACCATGCTCTCTCTTGGCATGCCTTCTTCCTTCTCAAGTGTTCCTGGCTGTTCATCCTCGATTCCCTCTGAAATCGAACCTCAAACTGCTAAAGATCTGGGCATTTCATACTCCACCTACTCTGCTGATAGGTTGGAAAGGGTGGAGCATCAACTGAATGATCTCACCAAATATGCGGAGATTGCTGTAGATGTGAAAGAAAATGAGTCCGAAAGACTAATCTCTACTCTGACAAGCTGGTACAATAAGCAAGTTGAAAACTGCTCAGAAGTAGAGATGATTAAAGAAAAATTCATCTCCATGGCTGCTGATCAACACAACATCAATGAAGTCACCAAAGCTATCAAACAAGATCAGCAGGTCCTTCGATCTAAGGCTTTGTCGCTGGTGAAATGTGCCAACTCCACCAGCTACTCAGCAATGAAGGCAGCCTCTACCAGCAAGGCTGCTGCTGCTAGTATCAAGAAGCTGTCCACTCAAGTCAACAACAACACTAAGGCAATTCATGCCTTGGAAAAGCAAGTGGCTAATCTTCCAATCTCTTCTTCATCCTTTACTGAGGAAGATTGCCAGAGGCAAATCAAACTGGAGTCAGAAGTTGATGAGATTAAGAAAATGTTGGTGCAGCTTGTGAACCAACAACCTAAACAGCCAGCGACTGTGGAAGTTGTTATTAACAATACAACTTCCAAGGGGGAGAAAGTTGATGCTGCTGTTCTAGATCTGGTAACTGAAGCAGTCAACAAGGTAGTTGCCCAAATTTATGAAGACTCTGCTGAAGGTGTACTAGAAATGGACGACACAACAACAGCTGATGATGTTCCCCCTGCTGGTGCTGAGGGGGAGTTAGAAAAGGAAGCAAGTGTTGAAAATTCCCCTGCTGGTGTTGAGGGGGAGAATGAAAAAGATGAAAATGATGAAGCTCCCCCAGCTGGTATTGAGGGGGAGCAACAAGTGGTTATATTTAATGCACCTCCTGCTGCTGATAGGGAGGAGTTTGACCCTAAAGAGCTTGAAACAGCATGGAAGGTTGGATTTGATGCTGAAATGGCTACTGATAGATCCAAGGAAATACTCCCTATCTTTCACAATCGCTTCATGGGAAATGCTGAAATCACTCCTCTCTCTGATAATCGTCGAAGACAGCTCAGTGAGTCTGGATTCTTCAAGAGATCTACTACTGCTCTTCCTGCTGCTCAACTATCTATTCAATCATCAGCAGGCCATCAGCATCAATTGATTGATGTATTGGCACTAACTGCTGATGGAAAAACTCAAGAAGATGCTATCAAAGAGTTAGATAGGATCAAGCAAAATGAAGAAAATGAAAAGAAAAATCTTGAGTTTATCAGGCAGCTACCTCTACTTGAAAAGGATCAGCTTGATGGTGAGCAAAGAATGCTGCTGAAATCAGGTGGTGCTGAAGCCTTGTACAGGCAAAAACATAAGGAAGTTGAGAAGCAGCTCAGCGAGAAAAGAGCCAAATTTGAAGAAGAGAAAGCTAAGTGGCTGAAGCTGATGGATGATCGAGTCAGGCCTCAAAGAATTATTGCCGCTGAGGCCTTTAAAGCTAAAATGGGCCTAAAGACCAACCTGAAGATCTTAAGAGAAGGCGCTGGCAAGCCAACCAAGTTGGAAGGGGTCAAAGTAACCAACTTAGGTGCTTCAGAATGGGTGGAAGTGTACATGCTGGTGAAAGATAAAAAGACTGCCAGCTACCAGCAGCTCCAAAGCATGCTGAAAGAATACTTCAAGAAAGCACTGGAGTTTGAAACAAAGTTCAAGGTGGACTTGCCCATGCTGAGGCAAGTGTTCGGTACTCCAGCAGCCATCTCTACCTCAGCTGGAAGGCAAGTTCAAAGAAAGAGGAAGATGGAGCATCGAACATCGACTGTTGACCTTCCTCCTATCTCTGGTGATGCTGCTTTAAACACCAGACTTCCTCCAAGAAGTGTCTTTGAGGAAGGGAGAGTGATAGAGAATCCAGCTGGTATTTTCTTCACAAATTTTCAAAATACCCAGCTGTTCTTTCGTCTATCTGAACTTGAAAAGGCGTCCACTGGGTTCATCCTGAGCATAAGAAGAAGGTGTGCTGAAACGACCAACAACCGATGGTTTATCAGCAAACTGGATGAGGAGCTGGTTAAGCCTCATAGATTCAATGACCCAGCAGTTCAGATTGCCAAGCAAGAACATGCTTGGGAATTTGAAGCTGAAAATATGTAGATGTCTTACAAATATAAATGCTGTATGAGTCAGCTTGTAATGTTTAAAGTCAAATATATAAGACATCTTTTCATCCTTCTATATTTTTTTTTTAAAAAAAAGGTCCTCACTCAACAAGTCATCTCAGCGAATAGGGGGAGATTGTTGAGTCAAGGATTCGCTGACCAGACTTGGTCGCTGACGTGGGTCGTCAGCGAGTTATCAGCGAGTCATTGACTCTCGTCAGCAGGTGGTTTGCTTTCCAAATTGTTGGTCAAGGCGGGAAGATTTCAAACCAAAAGAAGACAAGTCATATGGTGGTTCATCCAACTGTATTTTACCCTAAAAGGAAAAGATGCAGGTGGACCAAAACACAAGGGTTTCTCTCTCACACCCGTTTTGGTAAAGAAGACAAAGGCTCCTGGATCCAAGTACTTAGAGCCAATGGAACGTCGACAACCACCATCACATCACTATCATTGTAAGGCTGTGTTGCCCTAATTCCTTTCTATATAAAGCAACACAGCCGCACCATTTACACTTTGTGTTTTATCACCACAAAGTGTGTGTCACTTTATTTGTAATTGCTTAAGTTTCTTTCTTCCTTTCTAGGCTTAGCAATTACCTAGTTCATTTGTATTCTTGTAAGACAAGTTGTAATATCGACCATGTATTCATCGTTTAATCAATGATACATATGATTAGACTTGCTTAGTTTTCTTACAATTGAACTTGTTCTTGTTTATATTCTTTACTTTCTGTTATTATTTTCTTGTCTAAGATAATCATAACATAAGTGTGCAAATCAAGGACTGTCAAATATAGTTTTATACTTTCATTATTATTGCTATATATGTTTTTTAATCGATATTTTAGTGGAAAAAAATAGAGAGTGAAAGTTGAAAGCGCACTTAAACAGTATAGGCATTTGCACTTTCCACTAACCATTGTGTGATATCCCCAGCCTCCTTAAGTTGACCTCTTCCATCTAAAAAGAAGATAAATGAAAGGACTATAGTCTCACTATCACAATTGAATTATCTTATAATGCGAATATATATTATTTGATTAAATCAACCCGTAACTTTGCTAACATAATATCACACGTTGACAAAACCCATTGAACTAACACCATTTTACAAGGAAAAAAAAAATAATGGTGTTTTTTATCAAAACATGGAAAAATTAAAGACATACGACTGTTTTGTTCTTAAAGTTTTGATACCACTGGAAATCAATTCAAAACTATGATTTTAAACCATATATATATAATATATACATACACATCACGTATTTATTGAGCAATGTATAGATCGCATATATCTACTTATTGATAGAGAGCACTATCACATAAACTTCACTATTAGTCACAAAATATATCCAAAACGACATGGAACATGGTGTGGTGGTGGTGATGGTGCCTTTTGTAGCACAAGGTCATCTCAACCAGCTCCTCCACCTCTCTCGTCTTCTTTCTTCTTATAATCTTCCGGTCCATATCGTTGGAACCACGACGCACAACCGCCAAGCTAAGCTTCGTGTTCATGGTTGGAATCATACTTCCAATACAAATATCCATTTTCATGAATTCCAAACACCAGAGTTCGAGTCTCCTTCCCCTAACCCTAACACAAAATTTCCTTCACACCTTATGCCCTCATTTAAAGCATCATCTCGTCTTCGTGAACCTTTTGCAAAACTATTAGAAAAATTATCACGGGTTGCAAGACGAGTCGTGGTTGTTCATGACTTTCTAATGAGCACCGTTGTTCAAGACGTGGTTTCGTTTGCCAACGTGGAATCCTACGCGTTTCAATGTGCATCGGCGTTTACAACTTTTTCCTATGATTGGGAAATGAAAGGAAAGCCATGTTTAGATGTTGATGTTGAGTCATATATGCAACTCAAGAAAATTCCTAGTCTTCAAGATTATGTACCACCGGATTTCCTTGAATTTGTTTACTCGAATATTGAATTCCAAAAGTTTAATTCAGGGAATATTCATGATTCTTGTAAAGTTATTGATGGCAAGTTCATTGATTTACTTTCAAAAGAAGGAATTTGTGGTAGTACAAAGAATTGGGCAATGGGTCCTTTTAATCCGGTTTATATAGACAACAATCATGTAAACACTAGTAAATGTCATAATTCACTTGTGTGGCTAGATAAACAAGGTCAAGACTCGGTGATATACGTTTCATTTGGGACGACAACTTCACTATCCGATGAGCAAATTCAAGAACTTGCTATTGCCTTAGAGAAAAGTGGACAAAAGTTCATTTGGGTACTAAGAGATGCCGATAAAGGTGATATCTTTAAAAGTGAAGTTAGGAGAATTGAATTGCCAAAAAATTTTGAAGCAAAAGTTGAAGGTAAAGGCATAGTGATTAGAGAATGGGCACCGCAGTTGGAAATATTGGCTCACCCTGCGACCGGTGGATTTATGAGTCATTGTGGTTGGAATTCGAGTATGGAGAGTATCACTATGGGAGTTCCAATAGCTACATGGCCTATGCATACAGACCAACCAAGAAACGCTATATTAATAACGGATGTGCTAAAGATTGGTATAAGCGTAGGGATTTGGAAGCATCGCAATGAGCTTGTAACGTCTTCAACTATTGAAGAAAGTATTCGAAAATTGATGGCTTCTGATGAAGGAAATGAGATGAGGAAGAGGGCTGCTAAACTTGGTGATGATGTTAGGAAATCTGTTGAAGAAGGTGGTGTTACTCGCATGGAGATTGACTCATTTGTGGCTCACATCACTAGATAATTTAGAACTTTGCCATTATTACAGTGACAAAACGAGCTTCATTAAGTTACGGTGATTACAATTAGCCGGTTTCTAGTAAGTCAAATAATGTACCATAAAATCTCATAAAAATAATTCTATTATGTATTATGTTCAAAAAGACTATATTATTTATTATAATAGGTTAGTAAGCATTCAACGATGTCTTTCATGGGTTTTGGGTCTCAATATCTCGATGGAGTATGGGGGAGGTAAAGATGTAGACAACTTTACCCTTACTACGACAGAGTAAAAAGACTGTTTCTAGGTTCTGTTTAAGATAGAACATGACTCTCAGCCTTACAAGGCATAAAGATAGATCTTTAACCTCTGTCTACATCTGTTAACTCTATTAAATATCATCATCATTTGTCGCTGACATCACTAGGATAAAAACGCTATGAGACACATATATATCGAGTTAACATAAAGGTTGGGATATTACATGAGTTAAGAACATATATGTGGATAAAACCTAAAGAGAAAACTGGTGTAGCAATTGCTGAAACGCACACAAAGGTGTTGCAATACAAATACAGCCAATTAACATATCTTTTAATAAGCTTCAATTCGCATATAATCAATTCAATTTCATGAGATTGCATATTCTCAATTATGAAAAAAGTTATTATTAATTTTGTAGTGACAACAACACTAAGTATATTAAACTATATATTTCCCTCTCATACATTGTCATAACTATCGACTATGGACTGTAACACCCCAAGCCGGAGCTCGAAATGTCACGGAAATCATACAGCACCCGGTGGAATTACAATAGAACAAACTAAATGCAATTAACGATTCGGTGAATCCAAAACATAGCAAAACAAGTAACAAAATACAACAGGAGCAAAGAGCCATCAAAGTTAACATAATACATCCAAAGATGGCAAACGATCCTAAGTATAATGCAAAAGGAGGGTCAATGAATCCTTGATCCATGAGGTCCAAGTCCGGGTTAGACAGCAAGCAAGCAACTAAACACCACGTCCGGGGAGAACCTGATTACCTGAAAAGTGTACTAAGCATAGTCAACACGAGGTTGGTGAGTTCGTAGTAATGGTTCGTAACGAACCAACATCAATAATCACAATATAAGAATAGAGGCTAGACATGACTTACAGCGAGCCTCTAAGCAACACAATATCGCCCAACAACAAGATTACACAAAAGAAATGAGAGTGTAATGAGAATGCACAAATGATATGCGTATCAATGCAAGTGCCAAATGTATGAATAAGCAAATATGCCTATCTCAAGCGTGACCTTCAATCACGTATGCAACGATACCCTTCTGCCATCGCAATGGACAAGGCTGTATCTCAAAATCATCGAGATATATATGTCTATATACTCGGGGTCAGGTCTACATCCAAAATGGGTGCATACATCTATGCACCAGGATGCCGGCAATCCCCTGCCGAGGGTCCAACAATAATGTATGCAATGCTTACAAACAAATGTAAATGCATACTTCATAAACCAACAACCAATATGCGATAACCTGTGCCAACAATCAATATTCCTCAAACATAACCCAGCAATCAATGTATGATAACCAAAAGCCAACGATCAACAGTCAACAAAACATGAGCCACTAATCACAATATAAACCAACTATACGTACATATACTTCAGAGGATTCTACTTTCTTCAAGTCCCAGATGCTTATGTATAGGGTCACCCGCAGCCTTCCCACCACATCTAAAACCCAATGAAGGCATAACCGACTTCCATGTATGTACGTCTATCCTAATGTATAAGTAATACTTAACGAAAACACAACCCAAGTCAATCAAACGAAAAGACACGTCACATCAATCCAACAATCAAGTCAAACAAACAATACATCAATAAATACAAGTAAACACGCCAGGTTTACACTTTTCAGCCCGAATCCCAAGCGGGTAGGGAGATACGAAACTCACCTCGATTGGTTATGAAAGCTAAGATTGATAAAAAGTCAAGTTATTGTCGTACAATGTCCTTCTCGCGTCCAACACCTAAACGTCGATCATATACATTCACATCAACATACATATACACATATACGTAAATATCAATTATTCGGCAAATAAACCAATAGTGGCCTAACCTACGCCCCCAAATAGATGGCCGTAACCTACGCCCCCAAATAGATGGCCGTAACCTACGCCCCCAAATAGATGGCCGTAACCTACGCCCCCAAATAGATGGCCGTAACCTACGCCCCCAAATAGATGGCCGTAACCTACGCCCCCAAATAGATGGCCGTAACCTACGCCCCCAAATAGATGGCCGTAACCTACGCCCCCAAATAGATGGCCGTAACCTACGCCCCCAAATAGATGGCCGTAACCTACGCCCCCAAATAGATGGCCGTAACCTACGCCCCCAAATAGATGGCCGTAACCTACGCCCCCAAATAGATGGCCGTAACCTACGCCCCCAAATAGATGGCCGTAACCTACGCCCCCAAATAGATGGCCGTAACCTACGCCCCCAAATAGATGGCCGTAACCTACGCCCCCAAATAGATGGCCGTAACCTACGCCCCCAAATAGATGGCCGTAACCTACGCCCCCAAATAGATGGCCGTAACCTACGCCCCCAAATAGATGGCCGTAACCTACGCCCCCAAATAGATGGCCGTAACCTACGCCCCCAAATAGATGGCCGTAACCTACGCCCCCAAATAGATGGCCGTAACCTACGCCCCCAAATAGATGGCCGTAACCTACGCCCCCAAATAGATGGCCGTAACCTACGCCCCCAAATAGATGGCCGTAACCTACGCCCCCAAATAGATGGCCGTAACCTACGCCCCCAAATAGATGGCCGTAACCTACGCCCCCAAATAGATGGCCGTAACCTACGCCCCCAAATAGATGGCCGTAACCTACGCCCCCAAATAGATGGCCGTAACCTACGCCCCCAAATAGATGGCCGTAACCTACGCCCCCAAATAGATGGCCGTAACCTACGCCCCCAAATAGATGGCCGTAACCTACGCCCCCAAATAGATGGCCGTAACCTACGCCCCCAAATAGATGGCCGTAACCTACGCCCCCAAATAGATGGCCGTAACCTACGCCCCCAAATAGATGGCCGTAACCTACGCCCCCAAATAGATGGCCGTAACCTACGCCCCCAAATAGATGGCCGTAACCTACGCCCCCAAATAGATGGCCGTAACCTACGCCCCCAAATAGATGGCCGTAACCTACGCCCCCAAATAGATGGCCGTAACCTACGCCCCCAAATAGATGGCCGTAACCTACGCCCCCAAATAGATGGCCGTAACCTACGCCCCCAAATAGATGGCCGTAACCTACGCCCCCAAATAGATGGCCGTAACCTACGCCCCCAAATAGATGGCCGTAACCTACGCCCCCAAATAGATGGCCGTAACCTACGCCCCCAAATAGATGGCCGTAACCTACGCCCCCAAATAGATGGCCGTAACCTACGCCCCCAAATAGATGGCCGTAACCTACGCCCCCAAATAGATGGCCGTAACCTACGCCCCCAAATAGATGGCCGTAACCTACGCCCCCAAATAGATGGCCGTAACCTACGCCCCCAAATAGATGGCCGTAACCTACGCCCCCAAATAGATGGCCGTAACCTACGCCCCCAAATAGATGGCCGTAACCTACGCCCCCAAATAGATGGCCGTAACCTACGCCCAATGTGGCGTAAGCTACGCCAAGTTTTGACTGGGCGTAAGGTACGGTCAATAGGGGCGTAACCTACGGTCCTCTCTAAATGTCATTTTTGGCGTCTGGAGTGGCGTAAACAGAGACTTTTTGGGCGTAAGGTAAAGCTTAGGCGTAAGCTACGGCCATCCTAGGCGTAACCTACGCCCAACCAAATTAGACCTGGCGTAACCTACGCCTGGGAGGGGCGTAAGTTACGCCCAATACTGGGCAGCTCAAGAACAGCAGCACCAGCAGCTGCAAGTCCGACCCAAAAACCCCCAAAAACAACCCAAAACGATTTGTAAGCGTTTGTAACATAATTTGAAGCATCTTTAAGCATCGTTACACATAACCACACTTAACCCATACCATAAATCCGCCCATTAACATCAAAATCATACCGAATCGCCCCAACCCTAAACAAAACCCTAATTACACTAAATCGCCTTTTGACTCGATTCAAGACTTGCAATAGCACCAAATCAACTAGAAACATATAAACAAGCATAAATGGAAGTAAATGGGATGATTTAGACTTACCAAAACTCTTCCTAGTGCTCAAATCCGAATTTAGGTCAAAATGGGTGAAATGTTAGAACTAGGCTTTTGGTTCTTCAAAGATGGCGACAATGAGATGAAGATGGTTACGATTCTTGTATTATGGTAGCCTCAAACACAACTTTGATGCAAGAAAAGAAGAAGAGATGAGAAGAGATTGCTCTTTTGCTTGAGAGAGAAATAGAAAGATAGATAGATAGAAGTGAAAGGTAAAAGGGGGGATAAGGGAGGGGAAATGGGTCATGGGTGGCTAGTGGGTCATGGACTACCCACGGGCCGACCCGTTTCTCCTCTCAAGCCAAATTACAATCGTTACACATTTAAACACCGATCAAAATACATTATTGACCCGAATACAACACATTGCCAATTAATTCAAAAAAAAAAAAAAAAAAAAAAAAAAAAAAAAAAAAAAAAAAAAAAAAAAAAAAAAAACAAAAAAAAAAAAAAAAAAAAAAAAAAAAAAAAAAAAAAAAAAAAAAAAAAAAAAAAAAAAAAAAAAAAAAAAAAAAAAAAAAAAAAAAAAAAAAAAAAAAAAAAAAAAAAAAAAAAAAAAAAAAAAAAAAAAAAAAAAAAAAAAAAAAAAAAAAAAAAAAAAAAAAAAAAAAAAAAAAAAAAAAAAAAAAAAAAAAAAAAAAAAAAAAAAAAAAAAAAAAAAAAAAAAAAAAAAAAAAAAAAAAAAAAAAAAAAAAAAAAAAAAAAAAAAAAAAAAAAAAAAAAAAAAAAAAAAAAAAAAAAAAAAAAAAAAAAAAAAAAAAAAAAAAAAAAAAAAAAAAAAAAAAAAAAAAAAAAAAAAAAAAAAAAAAAAAAAAAAAAAAAAAAAAAAAAAAAAAAAAAAAAAAAAAAAAAAAAAAAAAAAAAAAAAAAAAAAAAAAAAAAAAAAAAAAAAAAAAAAAAAAAAAAAAAAAAAAAAAAAAAAAAAAAAAAAAAAAAAAAAAAAAAAAAAAAAAAAAAAAAAAAAAAAAAAAAAAAAAAAAAAAAAAAAAAAAAAGAAAAAAAAAAAAAAAAAAAAAAAAAAAAAAAAAAAAAAAAAAAAAAATAAAAGAAATTCAAAATACAAAAAAAAAAAATTACGCATGATCAGAATATTAGAATACACAAAAGAAGAGAGTACATGCATTATACCAATCTAGTCCAAAAGAATGTTTCTTGTTTTTGAAGTCAAATTCTTATATATCTTGTTACTTTAGTGATCAGTCACTCTAAATTTGAAGTACAAACATTTCTTGTTTTTAATTCTACAATAATAAATAACATAATACTAGACAAAATTTATATATAATAAAAGATGTAATGGAGAAACAAAATTATAATCGTCGATTCCTGCTAGCATTCTAGTAGTTATGCCATATTTATCATTATAATAATTCTACCAAATAATAAGAAGAATTTATTCGGGTTATTCGGGTTGACCCAAAATGAAATTTTATCACCCACAACCCGAACCGATTAAGTTTATATGGGTATGGTTAACCAAATAACTAACCCAAAACCCGAATAACCCAACCCGTATAACCCAAACCCATTTGGGTCGGGTCGGGTTATTTGGGTTTGGTTTTTTTCAACACCCCTAGAGCAAAGTAATGACGATAAGAAAGAGGGGCTCAAGTCCCATAAGTACCACAAAATATATAACTTCCTACTTCTCGGGCTGATATCTAAGAATAGAAAATAGACACTATAGAGTGAAACAACTCAATGGTCGAAAGTGTACCCCCTTGAAAACTCTATCATTTCGATGTTTCCATAGCATCCACCACCACATTGTATGTAGAGAGGGCCAAGGCCCACCCTAAGAAATTATTAGTCTTAATTTATACGGCTAAAATTATGTAGATTTTGGATGCATATATAACTTGGCCCATCCCAAGTCTCAAACATACAAGTTCATACTCTATAAATCCTGGTCCAATTTTAAAACCAATTGAAATATCTCTGTTTTTGAAAATTAAGGGTAGTAGTTTTTTCTTTTCATGAAGTTTAGAATTAATACAACTTTGACAAACCATAACAGCGCAATTGTTTTCTTAAAAAAACTCATCCAATATACATTGCTTATTGTGTTATTAATTAAGTTCTTTATCAACTATTTTTTTTAGTTTGTTTATATTTTTATAGTTAATATTTTATTGTTAACTTGCAATTTATTACTTGCAAGTTTTTGTTGTTATGCATAATTCATGTAAATATCATTATCAATTATTGTTAGATTTATAAAAAGTTTATTATTATCATTATTATTTTGTTGAGTTTATTAGAAGTGAGAATAGTAGAATTAAGAATAGTTTAAAAGAATTTTGTTTGTTTGAGGATATACGAGCATTAGAATTAGGGTGGTGATTTTTACACTGTATATTTTTATTCATCCACAGAAACTTAAATATATTGACAATTTTGCCCTCATTTACTTATTTACCTATGTTTCTCACCACTTTCTCTTCTGTGAAAAAGAAAGAATAAGACCATATGGGCGTTTGAAATTATTTTAAACAATTACATTGAACATTATCAAATAATCCACCGCTCGACGCTCTTTAATTTGTTTTCAATATCATAATAAATCTCTACTCCCACCCAGTCACCCTCCTAATTTAATTGAACTAGGTCTATATATCTTCTAATAGATCAGGACCTTGATTTATATATCACTCTGCTACTATGCCTTAATTTCGTTTTCCTCTATTGTTTGAAACATCAAATGTTTTCGTATGTGCAATCAATTTGGAGACGAGTTTAAATTGACTAGGGATGAATTTAAGACAGATAATCCTCATTATCATCCCATCAGCATCGTCATTATCATCTTCGAAACCAAACATCTACAACATCCCATCAACCCCCGGCAAATTCAAGACTGATGAATCCTCCTCTTTATATTATCTCCATCATCATCATCTTTATATTATCTCCTTTTGACCGAATCTGATGCAGCGAAAAAAAGAGATAAATAATTGAAACCTGTTGATTCAAAGAATACCCAGGAACAATTCTTCTAACTATCGTTGATTCTAAATGAATACCGATAATCAGGGTATAATTCACAAACACTAACACACACTTGTGATAGGAAGGAACAAACTTTTCATATATGTCATCATAATCTCATACAAAAAACATTGTAATCCCATATATAGGCAAACTAGTATTTAATAGTATCAACCTTTCTCATTCTTAATTATTCAATAACCTCAAAATTATTTATGAAAAAACTCATCAAGTTCTTTAAAAACTTGACCTTCATCATTCTCTTCAGATTGAAAAGAACTCGACCTCGAGTTTTATCCGGATCAAACCACCTGGGTTGAATGGGATATCAGATCGTTGGGTTGAAACCATTAGATTTTTGTCCACTACTTTTCCATTCACCAAAAAGTTAACTTGTTGTGAACTAACAATGCATGAGGATGTCTCGGTTTTGTTTGCTTGAGATACAAATAAATATACTCTAGCATCTTTTGTAATTTTTGGAATATGAAAATTTATTAAATTTCCACTATCACCCATCGTGGTCTTACCAAAAGCATGTATTAACCTCATAATATATCTCTTCCCAATAAAGTAATTATTCTTGACATATTCATATTCCATGTATTGATCACATAGAACATTGAACACGGCTAGGCTAGTTCTGGTTAGATCATACGTACCAGTCATCCAACAATACCAATCCTCAACAAACTGCAGTAACTTCTGAAATTTATAACTCCTTGAAGAACACTCAAATAGAAAATCCCAACAGTCAGATCGTGAGTCGATGAGTCTTGGATCACATATCCAAAAATCAGAGAGATCCAACGGTGAACGAATCCGTGCCGCCTGTTTTTCCGCAACTGCGCAAATCTGGACGAACAGAAACGGGTTTTTGGGTATTTGTCGAATTGGTGTGTAATCTTCTTCATCGATCTTCTCACCATATGGACAACCATCAGACCCGAACCAAAGATACCAATCCCCATCCTTGTATTCATCATAGATGGGTGGATGATCATAGATTATATCATCACTAGAAAGCATCTTGATCAGGATTTTCGGCTCTGATACCAACTGACGCAGCGAGGAAAAGGGATAAATAATTGAACCTGTTGATTCAAAGAATATCCAGGAACAACTCTTCAAATTATCGTTGATTCACAATGAATACCGACAACTTAGAAAATCCACACACACTAACACACACTTGTGATAGGGAGAAAAAACGAAATTCATATATTGATCCAAAAACTAAATAAAACAAAAAACTTTTATCCCCATTTATAGATGCATGGGATTTATGATATGTAACTATAACTTTAATAAGCTAAATTAAATATAAGAAACTAAAGAGTCATAGATGCTTCCACATCCATCTAGATGCTTCCGCATCAGAATCCCAACTCGCCGCCATCTTAAATCCAACGGTTGGGAAAACCGTTGGGTAAAATCAGCCCCCATTGATGTTTCCGAGAATAGAAAATCCGTATTAGATTTTTGATGGAGATAAGAATGAAATTGTTTACAACTATAATCGGATGTTGGTAGAATTACGGTTGTTGGAAGATAATCAGACGGATATGATGACG
>CM067171.1:8388247-8448247 GCA_034093135.1 Erigeron breviscapus | reverse complement strand
TCATGGACTGATGCTCAAGAAGTAACCTTCTGCCTCATATTAGATTTATCTATACATTTCAGTACTTATACGTAAATGAGTCAAATATTGCCCCGTAAGCATCATAGCTTCAACATTTCGACAAACACCAGTTTCAGTATCGTCTCTTAGTTTTAGTAGCAGAAACGCATGAAGAGACATCGATTCGCATGTTCATAGTAGCAGCCCCTGTAACACCCCAACTAAGGCGGAACGATGAGATGTACAGAAAGTCGAGTATTCAAAACAAAGGATTATAAATAACATTCACCATAGCTTTATTTGATAAAAAGAATTTACAAATGTACAAGCATGTGAACCAATTTCCAAGTACAAATGCGTCCACCATACTTGGATATTAAGTTCACGAAACAAATAACAAGCACATGAAATAGTATACTACAATGATCAAGGCGGATTCCATTGCCCATCACAAGGTTTGATCTTTGACTCCAAAGTGCAATGCAAATAATCATGATGCATATAATTCCCCAAAGCTTAAGCTAATTCCTGAAAAGCATGAAGAAAAAGTGTCAACTACGAAAACGTAGTTGGTGAGTGCATAGGTATTTAAGTAAATTTCGTTACATAATCATTTCAATACTTTGAAAACGTATTATCAGATATCAATATACCCAAACCACATGATCGGCAAAAATTCCCATATCAAACCATCAAGTTTTCAAAATACCATAACGTCATTTCAAAGAGTTGAGAATCCATGGTAAATTATAAAGCTCTCATTTGTCAAATTTATCGTGAGAGAAAAAGTATATAAATCGATTAATCATACATCATACCAAAACCATTCGGTCATCAATATTTCAATATCGCCAATTTCAACAACTTTCAAGATTCCATATAAGGTCCAATACCCAAATCGTATGTTCAATCCATAATATCCAACCATAAATAATATCAATACCACTTGGTCAATGGTAAGACTACCATGAAATAATTTGATGAGATTGTTCTTGAGCCACTACTAAGACCCTTCACGTCCAAATAATAATAATGATAATATGTCCCGAAGAAGTGATAATAGAAGCACATGCTGTCAATCACGTGCAATAATGATAATAAAGGAGTCGTGCCATGGAGACGACCAATAATAAAAGTAGATTAGAGCACCCCATGACCGACACCGTTGAAGGCGGCCACAAAGGCGGCCAATCAACCTGTCGCCACTGATGTGAGTGAGGGGACGAATCCTAGTTGCGCAACCCTCTAACTACAGGCCTCAATGAGTTAATAGTAGTGTACAGGGGACCACCGTTTGACAGTACTCAAGCTCATCATATAACATATAACACGTTGAACATACAATCATTCCCATATAATCATCATTCGTTCAATATCGCATTTTCATAAAAGAAGCAATTTTATTTATCATGCTTTTCACCCCGTAAGTAAAACATATAAAAGAGTTTGAAAGGGGGCTATGACTCACCTTGATATGCCGAGCATTATATATACTTATCCAAAATGGGTACTTCCCATCTATTGCTTCCTTGATCATATATTCCATCATGGTCCTCAACCACATTTCAAAGCCAAGACTATCCCTACGAGAGGACTAATATACGTAAGTTCCTATCTTAAGCCATCACTTAGAAATGCCACTTTCATTATGTTGTCATCAATTATGGGATCCAAGTATATTGCTAATATTCACATCTTTTTGATTGTAGAGATTGATGGTGTAAAAGGTCACTTTCAATATACATGTAGTTATAAGTTGTTAGAATTTCGGTAATTTGCCTTCATTTGTGGTTTTGTTTGGCATCTTAGGTTATCATATGGAAATGCCATATTAAGTTATGTCCTTTTAAACATAATTGGATGTGTAACCAATTTTAATACTAAATAGCATTTGTGATATCAATCTAAATTTTGGTTAACGTAATTACTTATGTCCATCTCACTTAATTATCTTTTGTTTTACTTTGATTACACTTGTCTTCAGCTCGCATATTTCTCGATATGTCTTATGATTACTCGGGTTATGAAATTCTTTTAAGTGTTATGGCCATTACCAATTGGGCCTAAGTGTTATGGGCTTTTAAGTGACTTGGGCTTAATTTAGTTATTGGGTTTAACCTTATTTGGGTTATGTGCTTAATGGGTTATATTGGTTATTGGGCTATATGGTTTATTGGGCCAAGTGGGCCTACTGATTCATGGTCCATTGGGTATACAAATTGGGCCGGGCTAGCCCATTATGGTCTTTAGTGCATCTTTTAGCCCATTATACAAATGGTTAGTTTCCTTTCAACTTTTCTGTTTTTATACATCAGATTTATGAAATGTTGGCCACTAATTCGGGGTTAAATCTAATTATTTGGGACCTTCTTATTTTTATACAATGAACTATATATGTCCACTTATTTTTTAATTTTTGGCTTAATTTATAAAGAATTTTTACTACCTCTAAATATTTTTATAAGTGAAAGTGGTCAAAACAGCCACTGTTTTGTGTATCCAAATGTTTTATAAAAGTTCTTTGGGTTATGCTCTTAATAAAAATACCATGATTTTATTGTAAGTTTAGGACACATTGAAATTACTTTCCACCAAGTATGGCCTCCTGGAACCTTATGGATTAGGAGATAAAAATTGTTAAAGTTGGTAAAATATTCAGACAAAAATACAGTTTTGATCCGTTTTAGTAGAAATATCATATCTTTTGTTTTGTTCAGTATTTTTGGGTGATTCCAGTTGGTGGTTAAACTTAACTCGTTCATCTACAACTTTTATTTTGAAAGTTTTGCTTCAAACGGCCCTCACATGTTCAGTTTACCCGTTCCAAGACAGAAGATGGATTCTGTCAGAAAGTGTTTTGGTTAACACAACCCACCAATGGTGTTGGTTGCTTGTTTTAGCCTCTAAATTACCATTAACAAGATTATCACTTTATTTTGTATCTCTTAACATCAAATATACAGATTTCAATCAATTCAAGATCATCCATTATCCATCTCAAATCCCATATTCAAAACTATAACAAAACTACTTAAATCTATACATGCATGTCAAGATCTAACATTCTTACACTCAACCTATTATTATCTTTTGCATTCATGATTAATTCTTTTAGATCAATCTTTTAAATATGCATGCATGTGTAGATCTATGTGTTTTTAGTGATAAAAATGAAAGATAAAGAGAGTGATAATCAAAAGATTACAAGTTATCAACCTTTGAAGATCAAAACAAGAAGATTAAGAGTGTTGTTGGGTCTCCATTTCATGGCTGCCCTTGGAGTGTTTCATGGCTGTAACAAGCTTGAAAAGAAAGGAAAATAAGCTACAAAGTGAAGGAAAAGATGAAGAACAATCAAAGGAACAAGTTGGGTACCCTTTGATGATCAAGAATCAAAAGGAAGGAAGAAGATTGAACTTGTTTTGCCCCTTTTTCTGCTGCTGTTCGACCAGCCACTTTGGGGGCTGATTTCGTGCTCTTGTTGCCCCCAAATCGACTCCATGCTTCCATCATACACGATACTAGTTGTTGGATGATCAAGGGAACTTATTATTACATTAGATTAGTTAGTTTTAAGCTCCATTTTGCCTTGGAGAATCCGAAAATGGAGAAGAAGAAAGAAAGAAAGTTGGGAGAGTTGAGAGAGACCCATTGCATGTGTGTGTGTTGTGTTTGAGTGTGAAATGAGAGAGTGGCCTGGTCTTGGGGCATAAAAAACGTGGCTATGGCAGAAAATAAAGGGTATGGAGTGAGTTTATTGGTTAAGAGGTGTGGTGGGAAGGCATGGGTTGGTTAACTCATGGGGTGAGGTGTTGGGTTAGTTCCCAACTAGTGTTAAGACATGCAAATAAGTATATGTATGTATTATGGGTGTGTGAGTGTAAGAATAAGTGGGTTAGTTGTATGTGGATAGGTGGATTTTGAATTTTAAAGGTGTTATGTAAGTGTATATGTGTATGTATTATTTGTATAAATTATAAGTGTGTTTAAATTTATAAGTTAATTGGTTTTCTAGACAAAATATATATGTTTATATGCGTATATATATATGTATCGTGTATATATATGTATATGTGTACACATTTTCATTTTAGTTTTGTCACTTAGCTCATTGTATGTACATTTGGCATTTATATTAGACATATATATACTTGTTATTATTTACGCTCACTTTTATGTGCATAGGGAATTATAAATATATTTTTAGGATGGTCATTATATATTTGTGTTTAGATACACTTTAGTTTGCTTGAGGATTAAATTGTTGGACATTTATAAGAAATTTTAGATTGTTAGTTCGACTTATGAGGCTTACATTATTATTTATATAACTTAACTTTTCGAAATAAAGTTTTTGGTTTGTTGACATTTCTTCAAGTTCAGATAGAACTAATTTATAGCTTGAGATTGTCTTGAATGATTATTGTTATTGTTTATGGCATTTCTAAGATAGCTAGTCATTTACGGTATTTCATTGAACTAGAGGGCAATTATCACTATGCCTTAAATGTCTAGAAGGTCAATTCTCTTAATAAACCTCTAAAATAGATACCTAGATAATTCTGAGTAAATTGTCCTAGTCGGAAATTGAGGGTTGTTACAGCCCCGATTTCATAACCTATCAGTGTCCATCCAAAACATACAAATCACATTTGTTGCAGTTTTCATATAAAAAGAATAATTTCACCCAATTTCTATAGAATAAACAACAAATCCAAAACCCTAAATCCAATCATCCCTTAGAACTGCCTACTCTAAAAATTACTCTATACTCTAAAAAGGACTGGAACCTTACGTCATGGAGCATCAAAAGGGCACACTTATCATAATTGAATCCACCAAGCTTCCTCTTGGCTTTGTCACCAAGCTTCCTTGTGACATTCTATATTGTATGGTGGCAAAGAAATGTGACATACTTATTCCAGTAGTTTCTCTTTTTCCTTTTGCTCCTCAGCACTCAAAAGGTCTCCTACCTATACTAAGCTAACACATATATCGAACAAACATACAGAATCGTAAAAAAGCATATAGAATGAAGGGATTTGTATTTTGAAACAGATTGAGAAGATTGAGATGAGAAGTGGAAACCTGGCGCCTGGCGGGACAAAAGAGGCGGAGAAAATGAGAGAAGAAGAAAGAAAGAAAGTTGGGAGAGTTGAGAGAGACCCATTGCATGTGTGTGTGTTGTGTTTGAGTGTGAAATGAGAGAGTGGCCTAGTCTTGGGGCATAAAAAACGTGGCTATGGCAGAAAATAAAGGGTATGGAGTGAGTTTATTGGTTAAGAGGTGTGGTGGGAAGGCATGGGTTGGTTAACTCATGGGGTGAGGTGTTGGGTTAGTTCCCAACTAGTGTTAAGACATGCAAATAAGTATATGTATGTATTATGGGTGTGTGAGTGTAAGAATAAGTGGGTTAGTTGTATGTGGATAGGTGGATTTTGAATTTTAAAGGTGTTATGTAAGTGTATATGTGTATGTATTATTTGTATAAATTATAAGTGTGTTTAAATTTATAAGTTAATTGGTTTTCTAGACAAAATATATATGTTTATATGCGTATATATATATGTATCGTGTATATATATGTATATGTGTACACATTTTCATTTTAGTTTTGTCACTTAGCTCATTGTATGTACATTTGGCATTTATATTAGACATATATATACTTGTTATTATTTACGCTCACTTTTATGTGCATAGGGAATTATAAATATATTTTTAGGATGGTCATTATATATTTGTGTTTAGATACACTTTTAATTTTTTTTTTTGAAGAGAACACATTTTTAATGTTTCAAAAACCAGATCTAGAATAAAAATATTTTTTTTTGTTTGTTTTTAATTTGATTAAAACAGGTATAACATAAAAAAATTAACAAAACCCTAAAATCTAGAATAAAAATATTTTTTTTTGTTTGTTTTTAATTTGATTAAAACAGGTATAACATAAAAAAATTAACAAAACCCTAAAATCTAGAATAAAAATATTTTTTTTTGTTTGTTTTTAATTTGATTAAAACAGGTATAACATAAAAAAATTAACAAAACCCTAAAATCTAGAAGAAAGAAAGAAAGTTGGGAGAGTTGAGAGAGACCCATTGCATGTGTGTGTGTTGTGTTTGAGTGTGAAATGAGAGAGTGGCCTAGTCTTGGGGCATAAAAAACGTGGCTATGGCAGAAAATAAAGGGTATGGAGTGAGTTTATTGGTTAAGAGGTGTGGTGGGAAGGCATGGGTTGGTTAACTCATGGGGTGAGGTGTTGGGTTAGTTCCCAACTAGTGTTAAGACATGCAAATAAGTATATGTATGTATTATGGGTGTGTGAGTGTAAGAATAAGTGGGTTAGTTGTATGTGGATAGGTGGATTTTGAATTTTAAAGGTGTTATGTAAGTGTATATGTGTATGTATTATTTGTATAAATTATAAGTGTGTTTAAATTTATAAGTTAATTGGTTTTCTAGACAAAATATATATGTTTATATGCGTATATATATATGTATATGTGTACACATTTGCATTTTAGTTTTGTCACTTAGCTCATTGTATGTACATTTGGCATTTATATTAGACATATATATACTTGTTATTATTTACGCTCACTTTTATGTGCATAGGGAATTATAAATATATTTTTAGGATGGTCATTATATATTTGTGTTTAGATACACTTTAGTTTGCTTGAGGATTAAATTGTTGGACATTTATAAGAAATTTTAGATTGTTAGTTCGACTTATGAGGCTTACATTATTATTTATATAACTTAACTTTTCGAAATAAAGTTTTTGGTTTGTTGACATTTCTTCAAGTTCAGATAGAACTAATTTATAGCTTGAGATTGTCTTGAATGATTATTGTTATTGTTTATGGCATTTCTAAGATAGCTAGTCATTTACGGTATTTCATTGAACTAGAGGGCAATTATCACTATGCCTTAAATGTCTAGAAGGTCAATTCTCTTAATAAACCTCTAAAATAGATACCTAGATAATTCTGAGTAAATTGTCCTAGTCGGAAATTGAGGGTTGTTACAGCCCCGATTTCATAACCTATCAGTGTCCATCCAAAACATACAAATCACATTTGTTGCAGTTTTCATATAAAAAGAATAATTTCACCCAATTTCTATAGAATAAACAACAAATCCAAAACCCGAAAATGGAGAAGAAGAAAGAAAGAAAGTTGGGAGAGTTGAGAGAGACCCATTGCATGTGTGTGTGTTGTGTTTGAGTGTGAAATGAGAGAGTGGCCTGGTCTTGGGGCATAAAAAACGTGGCTATGGCAGAAAATAAAGGGTATGGAGTGAGTTTATTGGTTAAGAGGTGTGGTGGGAAGGCATGGGTTGGTTAACTCATGGGGTGAGGTGTTGGGTTAGTTCCCAACTAGTGTTAAGACATGCAAATAAGTATATGTATGTATTATGGGTGTGTGAGTGTAAGAATAAGTGGGTTAGTTGTATGTGGATAGGTGGATTTTGAATTTTAAAGGTGTTATGTAAGTGTATATGTGTATGTATTATTTGTATAAATTATAAGTGTGTTTAAATTTAGGACAAAAAGGTAAAATCGCATGTCCCAAATTCTGTAAACTTTGAACAAGGGTAGATAATTTTTAACAGGGAGTATAGATATATACTTTATCTCTCAGGGCCCGTGTGACACACCTCTTTGCTGGACACACCATTATTTTTCTACGAGGCATTCATACGTTAATCATCTACTAGAACTTGACAAATTAGCATCCGGCCAGTCACAAATCACATGAGCTTATGCTTTTATCAATTTTAAATAGCAAATCAATAAGCCAAAAAATATATGAGGCGTCATTTTATTCGTTAATAAATACTTATTAATAGCTCGATTACCGCGTAATGCGGCGACGACGGCAGACGACGATTTGGTGGTGGCGGCGACTGTTGGTGATGGCGGCGTAGAGTAGTGTAGGTAATTAATGTAAAGGGTTTTGTGCATATACTTTAGGAGTTAGGGGATAAATAGTGTAGACAAATCCGGACGTTTACAATAGTCTGGGTTATATACTTTATATTTAATTATTTTGCTATTTTTAACTTTTTCATTGTAAGAATGTTTATTACCTTCAGCTTTGTTGACATTTTATCTGAATTTTTATATAAACGTCTATTTTATGTTTATAATTATTCGCTTCAACTTTTACAGTTATTTTTATTTTATTTAATTTACAAGAATCCAATGAGATAAATTATAAACGTGCCTAACCTAGTTATCTAATGAAGTAGTGCACGAAACATTTTTACCCTATACTAATGATAATCCAGCCACATCCATAAGCATCAATTAAAAGCCCAAGACATATCATGCATAACTCTTTCCATCCTTTTAACAGTAAAACTCTCTGTGTCGAACAACTTGAGCATATAACGGGTACCCTTTTCACCAACCCTGGCAAGAATGGCGTCACTCGTGAGGTCTATGAGGCTTTTGATCCCCAGCTCGCAGGCAGCCTAAAATATGAAAACAAAAATTTGTTTTGAAAAATGCAGAAAATATAATAGCAAATACCAAAATATACATACTGGTATATAATTTGCAGCCTATATACTAAGTGGTTTCCTACAAAATGGGTATACATAATAAACCAAAATTGCAACTAATGAAACATTAAAAAAACAACAGATCAATTATGAAATCTTCCAAAATCAAGAATCTTTTCATATCTCTTGATACTAGTGAACAATTAGAAAAACAAATAGTTTGTATTTTTCTACAAGAATAACTAATAGGATTCTGGCAGCATTTAGTTAGATGCTTTATTTCTCACAATCTTTAAATAACCATGTGATTGAAATCAATGTGAGAAGGAAGTTGAAGCATAAAAGTTTATCTTTTTTTCTAAAAGCAAATTGTAATGGGGATAAAAAGTTAAAACATAAAGTTCAATAATAATAACAGGGATAAGTATTTGTTAATGTAACTAACTATGGATGAATGTTTGTAATGTGAAAAAACCAAAGTTATGTAGTACGGAGTAACGAATTTTCAAATCTTGTGCATTGTATGTATTCGGGTATACGTGACAACCATATAAGCTGTCACTTAAGTTTTTGATTGGTCGGATATATACCATGCACAATATTTGAAAGTTCATTATAGTTTAAAAGTTTTGAAACTATAGATTTCGTACATACTTAATTACATTCACCGGTACTTATCCCTAATGGGAAAAAAAATACTCATAAATATTAACAAATACATACAACAAGATATTTGATAAGATTGTCAAGGGAATTGCAGTGATCATTCATGAATTCGGAATCGAAATTCTTCAACCGGTCTTGCACCTCCTTTTCACCTACCACCTTTGTGGCAAGTTTGATTTTTGCACGGCCTAGACAGAAATCCAGAGCTGTTATAAGTACTTCGAGTTCGATATCTGTATCGTGTTCGCGAAATCCCAGTTCCAAAAGTTGCATCTCGATCAGCGTTGATTCCGACGCACATATAATATCCACCTCAACTTCCGTCTTCTTCTTTTTTCTATTCACTATACCGTCAAACGAATATAATTTGTACGTCTTAGTTTCCGATGGCATGATGATTTTGGGGAAAATAAAAATATGAAAAACCGTAATATTTTTTTTTTTATGGTTTTGATAACATCGGTATTTATTAGAACAAGCCTTTTTAAAAGGGATTATTTCTTGAATAAACAACAAAAATGGGCTATTTTATAATTAAGACATGCTTTTCAAAACTTACCAATTTAAACAAAAGACCCGTGGCTTTTTAGGTACAAAGCCCACGGATTGTTTGACCCAATTAAAACTCACCACGTACGCACCTTCTCTCCCCCAGTACCCCACATCTTCTCTCTTCCTCAAAACGCTAAATTAAACAAAGGGAAAATCAAGATAATAACACCACAAATTCAACCATTCTTCCTTGAATCAATTCGGATTTCTAGTTCTTTGTTTGTAATGTAGAATGAGTTACATATTTTGGAGCGATCGTGGGTAGCGATGCCAATCGGATCAGTGGAGCTAAGCTTTCTATCCATGGTGTTGAATACAATTACCTGCTAATGATGTAGTTGCTAGCGGTAGATCAGAAGTGGGTTGTCACTTATTTGTAAAAGTCGAATTGGTAAGGGTGGACTTTTTTTTACCCAAAAAGAAGATATTGCACGCCATTAGGCCTGTCCATGTTGTAACTTTGGTGGCTCAATTATTTTAACGTAATGTTATTTTTATTATTAATATTGTGTTTTAAATAAAAATATTGTACAAGCATGTCAATGAACGGTAAATAGAAGTGTACAAGCATAGAAATCCTAGTCTAACGAAACCAACAACAAAGACTTGTCGATAACTCCATTATGTGATACTGTACAATAATATAGTGATGTTTCTCTAAGAAAGCTTTGTTGTTTACGGAGGTCCAATCTGATCAACTTTTTTATTTATTATCAGTATTGTACTCGATTGAGCTTTGGCCAAGCAATATGACTCTTTAGTTTCTTATATTTAATTTAGCTAGTGACTATGTTTATATTTTTATATTTTCAAGAGTTTTATACTATTCTCTCACGGGTATTTTGTTTAAATTTGAGACTTTTGAAAAGGTTGTTTAATTTGTAAAATGGCCCCCTTTTTCTGTTTATTTAGGTAAATATCCCTTTTTAAAATTCTACCCTTATGTTGTAAACATTTTATTTAGGGATATTTATCTAAATAGACAAATAAAGAAGTGTATTTTATGATTTAGACAGGCTTTTTGAAAATCATCCGTGCCCAAAAATCACACGGAATTCTTCCTCCAATAAAAAAATGGCACTTGTCCTTCCTTCTAAACAACCCCTTCCTCTCTTTCTTCTTCATTCGTGAATCGTGCAGACTTCTTATTTACGCAGGGTTTTGTTTTCTCTTCCTTCCCAAAATATCACCATCTCCTTCAATAACAAGGTGTTTACCCCTCTGAGTTCACCACAAGTCCAGCCTTCAAGTAACGAGTTACACCAGATGACGTTGTGTATCATTATTATGTAACAAGATGAATGAACGTCAGTGGTCGGCTGCTAGCTTTACTGGATACAGTTTACGTGACAATTTCAGAGGTCATCGTGTGTCCACTGAATAATTGACAACTGTACGTAATGCAAGAACAGATGAAATTTCAGATTTTGAAGACCCTTTGGTTAGCTAAAAACCGTTTATATGTAGTATAGATGTGGTAGTGTGATCCAACCATTTAAAAATAAACTTGGTATCTATCCTGGTAATGATTTATGGTTCGTTAATCGTTACCATGACTAGCGAGACCAAAAATTAATGTTAGACTCACACGAGTAACAGCAAAACCAAAGTAATCTTAATAGTTAATAGTGCCTTTTTTCAGGTCCACTAATGTGAGGACTAGTGCATCCCAAATTGTATCAGTGTCTTCATCCAAAGGAATAGCAACCAATACATAAGAAAGATACAATTGAGTGAGAATGCTTTTAGGCCACATGATTAAAAACTCACAAAATTGTGATGATGATGATGGTATTCTTGTTTTTGGGGAGAAGAGAGAACAAACATGTTGTTTTGGGGTGCACAAATAGAGAAGAAACAGAAAAGTGGGGAAGGCCAGGTGTCATCTTTTTGTTGGATTAAAACTTCCCGTGTGAAACCACTTGGTTAAACCTCGCCAGGTGTGTTTCACTAAACCTGTAATGCGGGGCCCCGGAGAGTTTACTCCAAGGTCTCGAGTTCGAACCTTGGTAGGTTCTCCTCGACGGTATTTTCCAATTAAGGAGGTGGTATGGTGAGAAAGACTATTTAAGATCCGCTTAGTGCGGACCCTTTCGTTGTGCGATTAGCACACATCATACGCGTCTGAGATAAAATTCACTTGTCAAAAAAACTTCCCGTGTGAGTTTTGAGGTTGTAGCACGGATGTTTTGTCTAAATTAAGAATTTTTCAAAAGCATGTCCATTTTATAAAAGAGGCATGTTAGGTTGACAAACATTTTATAAACAAATTCATACAAACACATGTGGCATGTAAAGTGGTCCAATCAACAAAGAAAAAGAAAGAAGAGCGAGAATACATGAAGATGATTTAATTGGTGGAAGTTATGTTTGTAAAATGTTTGTAACTATAGAATTACTCTTTATAAAATACCCTTCTTTATTTGTCTATTTAGATAAATATCCCTTTTATTTATATTGCTAATATGACACAAACCGTGCTTCACCTTTTAGTTGTTTAACTTGTGTATCAGATAATTTTTGTCATATCATATTACCAACACCAAATGTAACTATAAAATAACTTTGATATTGATTATATATATATATATATATATATATATATATATGTCCTGTGACTTGAAAAGTCACTCAACATCTATTTATAATTAATATCATTATGGAAAAGGCTGATCAAGTGGTGGTGGTGGTGCCTTTTGTAGCACAAGGTCATCTCAACCAACTCTTCCACCTCTCCCGTTGGAACCACCACGCACAACCGCCAAGCTAAGCTTCATATACATGGTTGGGACTCGGGCACTCGGCGAATGATAATAAATATCCATTTGCATGAATATCAAACACCAGAGTTCGAATCTCCTTTCCCAAATCCTAATCTAGTCAAAAAGTTCCCCTCACACCTTATCCCATCAATTTATGCATCCAATAGTCTTCGTCGGCCTTTTGTAGAGCTATTGGGGAGCATTTCCCCTAATGCAAGTCGGGTTATTGTGATTCATGACTATCTAATGAGCTCGGTTGTTCAAAGACGTAATTTCACTCCCAAATGTAGAAACGTATGTTTTTCATTGTGTGTCGGCTTTTACATTGTTCTCGTATGTTTGGGAAGGAAAAAAGAGACCATTTCTTGATGACGAAAAATCTCATATGCAACTTCATAAAATTCCTGATCCGGATGATGGCATACCCTTAGATTTCATACAATACATTATGTCACAAGAAGCCTTATGCAATTTTAATTCGGGTAATCTTTATGATACTAACAAAGTTATTGAAGGCAAATTTATTGATTATCTTTCTAAAGAAGAAATATGTGGAAGTACAAAGCATTGGGCCATGGGTCATTTTAATTATTCCGGTGAAAATAAGTGGTGACGACAAAAACCTTGGCAAACGTCATAGTTCACTAGAATGGTTTGATAAACAAGTTCAAGACTCGGTGATATACTTTTCATTTGGAACGATGACTTCACTATTCGATGAGCAAATTGATATCGCCTATTTTATACATATTTATTTTATGCGATATCACCAGTTTTATGTTTGTATTATTGTCATTTTTATAGACATTTGTACTTAATATATGTGTTTATATTTGATTATGGGTGTATGAGATGGAATATGATGAAAGTGGTATGAGATGGAATATGATGAAAGTGGAGTAAATAAAGATTAATTATGAAGAAATGATGATTTGGAGCTAAAAAGACAAGAATGTGACTTATATTAGTTTATACGTTGCATAAATATCTAATAGAAGGCATGGACCAAAAGTTCCATATGTTGGGCTCGGCTAGAAATAAAGGAAGGAATTAAGTGAAGCTCATAATTTAGAAGAGAAGTGGTGCACGTGAGTTGCCAGGTGCCATAAGAAGAAAAGCCCATTAGTGTTCTAGTTGGGCTGGACTAGAAGAAGAAAAGAAAGACAAAAAGGCCGTTTGGCCTTTGTTTCGTGAGTCGGCAGGGATAGTCGAACGTGAGCCTCAAGCAAAATCCTATATATATGACATTATGCACGCAGCCATAGAAGATATCTATCTATCGAATACAATTTAGGAGTTTTGGTGGGGCTTCACAGCCGCAAAGAGAACAAAGCACCTCACAGTGAGGTGTATTTTTCTTCCTATAGAGAGGGGATTTGGAGTCGGCAGAGGGGGTGTGTTTGTGGGTGAAGGACAGCCGCGAAAAGAGACCATCACGGTTTCTTTGGTTCGACAAACAGCACATCGACAAGCAATTCGATTCTCATTCTCTTTTATTAATGGTAAGACTATATTACTATACAATTATTATTATGAGTTTTATTTATTTGATAATAGTTAGTTTTATTTATCTTGTCATGAGTAGCTAATTTGTTTATCATCTACCAAGATGAAGTAATACGCTTGACAATGGTTGCATATATTTAATTCAAGTTTACTTTATTGACGTTGTGTCGAGATCTTAATGAATTACTTCCTTGTTACTTATTATTATTCTTGTTGGTAATACACGTGTGCTTTGTCGATGGTATCGGGAGTATATATGTATGATTTCAATTGCTTGTCTATGAGTAGTTGGTGCTAGTTCATGGTGTGATAATAAACAACATAGTAATAATAGGAATTAATTTGTTATATGAGATTAGCGGTTGATGGTGTCACGTTAGTTTCATGTAGGCATAATTGTTAATAGATAATAAAAACCAAATTGATTGATTAGGGAAATTGTATTAAACGTTGGTGGTGCCAGTTTTCTATAATATAACTGATTAGTTTAATGAATTGGATAGAGTATAAGCTTGTTGTGCGCCAATTTAGTGCTTTGTTCAAATCTAAGTTTTATTGTCAACGAACTTGAATTTGGTCTTAATTAAAATGCAACCAGAGTTTGTAGTGTCATGGAGTCGAAGTAGATGATCTTTTAAGTTAATTGTTCACAACAATCTTTTCAAAACCATTTTTAGTTTAATTAGTTTTAGTTAGTTTCAAAACAAAAGTGACGAGGGTCAGAAAACCAATCCCTAGAATTACATTAAACTCGCATTTTTCCTAATAATTAGTCTATGTGTTCGACCTGGTGTTACCCTTTAGCTATACTATACACGAACGGGTCCACTGTCCGAGAGTGTACATTAGTTCGTAAAATCGGTATTTCTTGTTTATAAATATAAAACTCGATTTTGCACATCACAAATCCAAGAACTTGCTATTGGATTAGACAAAAGTGGCAAAAGTTTATTTGGGTGCTACGAGACGCGGACAAAGGTGATATATTTAAAGGTGAAGTTCGTAGAGTTGATTTGCCAAAAGGGTTTAAAGAAAGACTCGGAAAAAAAGGAATTGTGCTAAAAGAATAGGCACCGCAGTTAGAGATATTGGCTCACCTTGCAACGAGTGGATTTATGAGTCATTGTGGTTGGAATTCGAGTATGGAGAGCATCACAATGGGAGTTCCTATTGCCACATGGCCTAGGTATTCAGACCAACCAAGAAACGCTACGTTAATTACAGAGGTGTTAAAGATTGGCATTACATCAGGGGATTGGGAAGCCAAAGTGCGGTCGTAACATCTAAAACTATTGAAAAGGCTATTCGAAAACTGATGGCGTCTGAAGAGGGTGATGAGATAAGGAAAAGAGCAAATAAACTAGGTGAGGATGTTAGGAGTTCGATGAAAGAATGTTGTGTTACACGAATGGTGATGGATTCATTTGTTTCTCACATCACAAGATAAGACTTTTGTATAAATTTGGCTTTAACGTATTGTATTCTAGTCAAATTTACATCTATATACTATATTATAAAGCAAATTTACTTTTGATTTTCAACATTGAACTTAAAATTTCAATATTGATTTTAAGTTTCAACAATGTACAAATTCTAATGCATGATGTACCATACATCATAGCCACATTACATCAATAACTTCCACTACTCACCGGCGCTACCGCCACACCACCAATCTCCGCCGTCACCACCACCGCTGCCATCACCACCAATCTCCGCCGCCACCACCACCCGTCACCGCCACCACCGCCGCCGCGATGACATCACCACCCCGCCGCCACCTCCATCACCGCCGCAACGCGCGGGTACCTTTCTCTCGTAGAAATAAATTTAGTACTTGGTAGATACAAAAAATAGTAAATAAAGTTAAAAAAAGCCATCCAAAACTCATAAAATAACAAAAAAGAATATCTGTTGAAAACTAACCTACACAGTAAAGATCTTTTAATTTTATTGTTAGTGTGAATGTCAATGAAAGACGTGAAGTTAAAACTATAGCGAGATCCAGTATAGTCTAGAATTGGGTTGACGGTGGTGTTGGGAGACAACATAATCTTATACTGGTGGGAAGTCGGTTGAAACTTGTGATTCTTTTGATAAACGAACCAAACAGGTCCTTTTGGTTTGGTCTTTTAAAGAATGTTTCCGCTATCTTTTGACGCCGTTAGGCAAAAATTTTTTGGAAATCCATATTTTTAAACGACGGGTATTACAAGTGGTATCAGAGCAATGGTTTAAATGAACCAAGGACTATTTTTGCCATAGGATTTGGACTTAAACCGTTAAGGGAACAATTATGCTTAAGTAGGTATGCTTAACCTTTGAGATGAAATGCCTTAGGACGGGTTTCGGATGAGTGAGAGTGTAGGATTAAGGCTATACGATAATTGTTTTGTTGATATGTGAATATGCCTTTTAGCCTTTATTCTCATGTTTCTCGCTTCTCCGTCGCTAGATTATTCAATTGCTACGATAGATGGTCCTTGAGGCTCGAGGTGATGTGCTATTTCCCTAACTGAATTTGATGAACGTGCGCTGTAAATTATATGTGAAATGAAAGAAAGTTAGAGGATTAGGTGAGATGGTATTTCTTCAATGTCCAACCCACGGGGTTTGTGACAAGGATCGTAAAGAAAATGAGATGTTGTATGCGTGAAGAAGGTCGCGTGAATGGATTTGGTGAAAAGAAGGCGATACACAAATGTGGTAACGAACACGCGTGTGAAAGGATACAATTACATTTATGGTCCGGAACATAATTGCAAGTGTATCACGACGCGAGCGTGTTTGTGTGGCCATGCTTGTGTTGACCGTTGTTCAAGGTAACGAAGTTGGAGATTTCTATATATTGTATTCTCATGTTTCTCGCTTCTCCGTCGCTAGATTATTCAATTGCTACGATAGATGGTCCTTGAGGCTCGAGGTGATGTGCTATTTCCCTAACTGAATTTGATGAACGTGCGCTGTAAATTATATGTGAATATGCCTTTTAGCCTTTATTCTCATGTTTCTCGCTTCTCCGTCGCTAGATTATTCAATTGCTACGATAGATGGTCCTCGAGGCTCGAGGTGATGTGCTATTTCCCTAACTGAATTTGATGAACGTGCGCTGTAAATTATATGTGAATATGCCTTTTAGCCTTTATTCTCATGTTTCTCGCTTCTCCGTCGCTAGATTATTCAATTGCTACGATAGATGGTCCTCGAGGCTCGAGGTGATGTGCTATTTCCCTAACTGAATTTGATGAACGTGCGCTGTAAATTATGTGTGAATATGCCTTTTAGCCTTTATTCTCATGTTTCTCGCTTCTCCGTCGCTAGATTATTCAATTGCTACGATAGATGGTCCTCGAGGCTCGAGGTGATGTGCTATTTCCCTAACTGAATTTGATGAACGTGCGCTGTAAATTATATGTGAATATGCCTTTTAGCCTTTATTCTCATGTTTCTCGCTTCTCCGTCGCTAGATTATTCAATTGCTACGATAGATGGTCCTCGAGGCTCGAGGTGATGTGCTATTTCCCTAACTGAATTTGATGAACGTGCGCTGTAAATTATATGTGAATATGCCTTTTAGCCTTTATTCTCATGTTTCTCGCTTCTCCGTCGCTAGATTATTCAATTGCTACGATAGATGGTCCTCGAGGCTCGAGGTGATGTGCTATTTCCCTAACTGAATTTGATGAACGTGCGCTGTAAATTATATGTGAATATGCCTTTTAGCCTTTATTCTCATGTTTCTCGCTTCTCCGTCGCTAGATTATTCAATTGCTACGATAGATGGTCCTCGAGGCTCGAGGTGATGTGCTATTTCCCTAACTGAATTTGATGAACGTGCGCTGTAAATTATATGTGAATATGCCTTTTAGCCTTTATTCTCATGTTTCTCGCTTCTCCGTCGCTAGATTATTCAATTGCTACGATAGATGGTCCTTGAGGCTCGAGGTGATGTGCTATTTCCCTAACTGAATTTGATGAACGTGCGCTGTAAATTATATGTGAATATGCCTTTTAGCCTTTATTCTCATGTTTCTCGCTTCTCCGTCGCTAGATTATTCAATTGCTACGATAGATGGTCCTTGAGGCTCGAGGTGATGTGCTATTTCCCTAACTGAATTTGATGAACGTGCGCTGTAAATTATATGTGAATATGCCTTTTAGCCTTTATTCTCATGTTTCTCGCTTCTCCGTCGCTAGATTATTCAATTGCTACGATAGATGGTCCTTGAGGCTCGAGGTGATGTGCTATTTCCCTAACTGAATTTGATGAACGTGCGCTGTAAATTATATGTGAATATGCCTTTTAGCCTTTATTCTCATGTTTCTCGCTTCTCCGTCGCTAGATTATTCAATTGCTACGATAGATGGTCCTTGAGGCTCGAGGTGATGTGCTATTTCCCTAACTGAATTTGATGAACGTGCGCTGTAAATTATATGTGAATATGCCTTTTAGCCTTTATTCTCATGTTTCTCGCTTCTCCGTCGCTAGATTATTCAATTGCTACGATAGATGGTCCTTGAGGCTCGAGGTGATGTGCTATTTCCCTAACTGAATTTGATGAACGTGCGCTGTAAATTATATGTGAAATGAAAGAAAGTTAGAGGATTAGGTGAGATGGTATTTCTTCAATGTCCAACCCACGGGGTTTGTGACAAGGATCGTAAAGAAAATGAGATGTTGTATGCGTGAAGAAGGTCGCGTGAATGGATTTGGTGAAAAGAAGGCGATACACAAATGTGGTAACGAACACGCGTGTGAAAGGATACAATTACATTTATGGTCCGGAACATAATTGCAAGTGTATCACGACGCGAGCGTGTTTGTGTGGCCATGCTTGTGTTGACCGTTGTTCAAGGTAACGAAGTTGGAGATTTCTATATATTGTGTTCTTATGTAGAGAGACAAAGTCATTGCTTATGCTTCGCGTCAGTTGAAGCCTCATGAGAATGATGAGCGTCCATTTTGTGATAAAACCCCCATCGAAAGGCCTCATTTCTATGTCTTAAATGAGTTAATATTCCGAAACTATCGGTACTTAATGAGTCGTATGTTTATGCAGGTTCACGGAAGATGCGAGAGAGGGTAAATGACATCAAGTAACTCAAGATGAAGGCCTATGAAGTTACAAGACACAAGGAGGTGATTCGGGAGCCGAACGAAGAAGTACGAGAAGCAGCAGCAGCTGCCAGCGCCGCTGGCCCAAGCCCAGCGCCGCTGGGAGCCCATCCAGCGCCGCTGGGCGGCCCAGATCAGCAACCGACTCAAACACCTATTTAAGTCGAAGTAACCCTCAAAACCCTAAGAGAGAGCCGATTCAGCAACCCTAGCCGCCCATATTCAACCCTAGGTCGACTTTGCAGATTCCAAGGAGGTTTTGGAGCTTCTAACACCTTCTGATCTTCATCCTCAACCTAGATCTACTCTTTTATTTTACTTTCAGTCGGTAAACAATGTCTTTCATCTTTTCAGACTTTGTTATTCCTTTAATAATGTCAGGCTAGTAGGCTGAATACTTGTTTGGATCGATGTGATCATGTAGACGTTTATCTATTTTACTTTATTTGTTAGGATCTGTTGGAGTGTGTTTTACTGTTTATCGTAGATCCATGTTTTACTAATTCTTCATATTATTATCGGTTCTATATCTGCATGTATTAGTTTAATTCTGATGATCAGTCTATAATCATACACTAGGATTAATACATAAGGATGGAAAACACTAGTCGGTCTTTAACTAGATGTAAAAGGTGATTCACTTGTAACCGAGGGATCCAGAACCATAGTAATTAGGATGAATAGAACATGATGCTTAACAATGTCAGACGCGATCCTTTGACTTGGAAACGAGCACTGTGGTCACCGGAGATAATTACTATCTGGTCATGGCTTAAGAGTCGGGTAACTAAAAGATGAACTAGTAACACGAACTTTAGGTCATTAATGCTTAAACAATGAATCTAACGAGAATTTGTTTATAGGGTAGTGTGAGTCTAGCGACAACACTAGTTAATTAGGCAAAGTGAATCTAACGAGAATCTGAGCCGTGATTAAGTTTCCAACAGACTAACAAGTAGGTAGAATGATATTTGGTCGTACCATGAGATCGGAGATGCCAAACAAGTATTTTAATTTAATTACTGTTATTTGCTTTTTCAAACTATTTTCAGACTAAGCCTCTCGCTGAATAAGCGGTTGCGGCTTCTATTTACTTTTCAGTATTTTAATTAGTTTAATAGGAAATCGTGACAACCCCACAACCGCTAGAATTACACATATTATTAGATTAGGTAAAGCAACGCGTCCCTGCGAACGATCCTGTAACTTATCACTAAACTATACTACATCTGATCGGGTCCCCTGTCCGTTAAGGTGTGTGTGTTTTTGAGATAATTACTTGTACAACTTTTATAAATTTAAACACTAAAACAAAAAACCGCATCAAGTGTTTTGGCGCCGCTGCCGGGGACGCGACGCATTCTTAGTTTAGTAGTGTAATTCGATCCTTTCTTGTGTTTCGGCACGAGAAAGTTACTTTTCAGTACTTAGGTTTAAGTCATTTTAGGTTTAGTAGTCAAATTAGGTCAAAATTAGGGTTAGTTAAATTAGCTAGTATTTTCATTTTCTTAAAATTTCAAAAATCCAAAAATATTTTTATTTTATCGTTTCTAGTTGTTTAGTTTAGATTGTTTGAATTTAGGTTAATTCTATTTTGTTCTTGAAGTTACTAATCGTTTTCGTGTTTTCGTGTTTGTTTTCGTTCTTGTTTCCTTTTGCTTTCATTTTCGTTTAGTGTGTTTCAGCTAAGATAGGTACGATGCATTGGAAAGGAACTTAGCTACCTGATTCGGGAATGAAGGAAGACGTTAAAATGGAGAAACTCGAAAACAGATGCTGTTCAGGCAATGCCAGCGCCGCTGGGAGCTTCCCAGCGCCGTTGGTGCACCAGCGCCGCTGGAGCTACCAGCGCCGCTGGGAACTCAAACCAGCGCCGCTAGAAGCAATCCAGCGCTGCTGGGGAGGTACGCTTCACCCGTGAATTCTCATTTTGATTTTAATACCTCTTTTAGGTCAGTAGATTACAGATCAGGAATGGAAAACTTCGACCAAAACACCTCGATACACTTCGTCCCGGGGACCAAAGGAGCAAAAAAGAACGGAACAGGGCAAGCCAGCGCCGCTGGGACCCCTGTCAGGGTTGGATCTTGCAGCGGCCTCCATCCGGGTTCGAAACCAAAGCTTCCAGAGATATTTACAGGTCAAGAAAGGCTGATGGACGGGGTCAAGGCATTCAACCAACTTAAATATTTAAGTTGGGAGGAGGCATGGGAGAAAGCAATGAGATTACATTGGCAATTCATCAGTTCTTTGAGAGAGATGGTAGATCATTAAAAGAAGGATCGTTAGGGAAAAAGGGTACGAAAAGAATGTTAATGACCACTTCTTTGCAAGGGCTGAGGACATACAGACCTTGTTGCATCAAAAAGCAGACGAAGTTTGGAAAAGGATCAAGGAAAGATTAGGAAGAGTGACTGACACTTTGACAAATTTGAGGCTTAAACGACCGCAAGAACATGGGGATGACTACCAAAGGTGGCTGCCGGAGGAAGCTGACTTACACACAACCTTAACTCGAGTCCGGTGGGCCTTGGAAAGCTTCAGAAGGGTGAAAGATAAAGCACAAGACCTGCAGCGTATGATTCCCGACTTGATCAGACTCTACCAGCGCCGCTGGGAATGCCAGACATCCTAGTTTCGCACCAAAGTCACAAAGATCGAGGGGAGAAACTGAGCACTTATCGAAACCGAAGCTGAAGCAAGAAAGGAACGACACACGAGACATAAATTTTGGAAAGTTCGTGGTTCCATGTCGGATAAATGAGTCAGAAAATATGCTAGCTATGGCAGATTCCGGATCAAACGCCAACATAATGCCTAGAAGCCTATTCGACCGTCTAGGGCTTGAAAGAATCGAATCAGAAGGAATAAGGTTGGAAGTAGTAAATGGGATATCCGCATGCCAAGGAAGAAAGGTGGAAAGTGTGATCGTTATAGTAAAGGACATAAAATTGAGACGACCTTCATGGTTTTAGACCTCCCGTCCTATCAAAGGGTCCCCCTGATTCTAGGAAGACCATTCCTATATTCGGCAAGAGCGACGATAGACTTCGACAAAGGAGAGATGTTACTTAGACAAGGATCCGATTGTGTAATCCTAAAAGCAAGTGCTAAGAATGAGGAGTCAAATGTGACATGCTATCGAGTCGAAGCGGAAGATGAAGACTTAAGAGAATTGGAAGAATTGGTCGAAACCAAGAATAATGCATGGAGATTGGAGGACAAGAGTCATGACGAATCGACCGAAGATGAAGATGAGTTCGATGAACTTAGTATTGATAGCTTCGGTTATTTTTGATTTCAAACAAGATGAGGACGAGATGATCGTAGAAGCCTGGGACCGCATCAACGCTTTAGTTGATTGTTTTCCCTTAGGGATGTTTTGGGACGATGACATCATAGACTCGTTTTACTATAGCTTAGGGGACGTAGAAAAGAACATATTGGATGAAGCAGCAAAAGGAGACTTCCTAGCCATATCCATGGTCGAGCAATTTCGAATCTTGGAGGAAGAAGATTACCGGAAGATAGATTCGAAAGAAAAGTTGGAATTAGCTAAAATGTTAGAACCGATATTAGAAGTGAAAAGGTTCGAGCAAAAGGAAGACGAAGGGATTGGAGATGCATGGAGAAGGATGGAAGAACTGATCAGGAATTGCCCAGAAGGAGCAATAGAAGATGAAACACGCCTTGAAGCCTTTTACCTAGGGTTAAATGCGGAAACGAAGCAAGAGCTAGACGATAAGGCCAAGGTAAACATGTATTCTTCACCATCACAAGAGTGCGTAGCAGCTATATTCAAGATAGAAATTGAAGAGAAGGCTGCTCGAGATAAGGAAGAAGCCGAATCGTGCAAAACCGCAAAACCGGGCACTGCCACGGAGCCACCAGCGCCGCTGGGAATGCCGGACAGCCTGGGTTCGCACCAAATTTACAAAGATCGAGAGGAGAAACTGAGCGCTTATCGAAACCGAAGCTGAAGCAGGAAAGGAACGACACACGAGACATTAATTTTGGAAAGTTCGTGGTTCCATGTCGGATAAATGAGTCAGAAAATATGCTAGCTGTGGCAGATTCCGGATCAAACGCCAACATAATGCCTAGAAGCCTATTCGACCGTCTAGGGCTTGAAAGAATCGAATCAGAAGGAATAAGGTTGGAAGTAGTAAATGGGATATCCGCATGCCAAGGAAGAAAGGTGGAAAGTGTGATCGTTATAGTAAAGGACATAAAATTGGAGACGACCTTCATGGTTTTAGACCTCCCGTCCTATCAAAGGGTCCCCCTGATTTTAGGAAGACCATTCCTATATTCGGCAAGAGCGACGATAGACTTCGAAAAAGGAGAGATGTTACTTAGACAAGGATCCGATTGTGTAATCCTAAAAGCAAGTGCTAAGAATGAGGAGTCAAATGTGACATGCTATCGAGTCGAAGCGGAAGATGAAGACTTAAGAGAATTGGAAGAATTGGTCGAAACCAAGAATAATGCATGGAGATTGGAGGACAAGAGTCATGACGAATCGACCGAAGATGAAGATGAGTTCGATGAACTTAGTATTGATAGCTTGGTTATTTTTGATTTCAAACAAGATGAGGACGAGATGATCGTAGAAGCCTGGGACCGCATCAACGCTTTAGTTGATTGTTTTAAATTTTATCATTTGTGATCTATTTTATGAGTATGTCTTTAGAATCACAGATGCAAGCTTTCAATGGATCGAGGAGACAAGTAACTTATTGCAATCGTATTTTGTTTTTGTTTTTTATTTTATGTTTTAGCTTGTTATTTTCCATTTTGATATTATGATTGAAGTGTGCAGGAGTATTTTGCTTTGTAGTTTGAAGGAAACTAGGCACTTGGCTAAAAGCTAAGTGTGGGGGAGTTCGAGCATCAAATCATTGAAGAAATCAGACGTCGAAACACGTACAGAAGTCAAAAGCGCCGCTAGGAGACCTCCAGCGCCGCTGGGACTCAACCCAGCGCCGCTGGGCTCAAGCCCAGCGCCGCTGGGACTCAACCCAGCGCCGCTGGGACCAACCCAGCGCCGCTGGGTCAACCCAGCGCCGCTGGACACCCAGCTCCGATTTTCGCGAAATCAAATCCGTTACCACCCGAACCAGCCCTGGAAATCAAACACCGATCGACGTGGAAATGGTTGAAGCTACTGAAGCACGAAGGAACTCAGAAAACTTGGAGGAGAGGAAAGGAACCAACGTCAAGGAAGCCATAAGTCACTTCGAACGTTACCCAACGGGTACCGGCCCCCGGCCTACCCCGTATTCTTCCTCAACCTAGTTCCTAGGCCGAGTCCGGCTAAAGACTCGTTAAACTTAGCGCTTCTTGGGAGGCAACCCAAGCCGTTTTATTTTTATTTTCATTTTTATTTTCATTTTTATTTTTATTTTTATTTTTAGGAATATGTGACTAATTGCAATTGAGTGATTGTTTTAAATTTTATCATTTGTGATCTATTTTATGAGTATGTCTTTAGAATCACAGATGCAAGCTTTCAATGGATCGAGGAGACAAGTAACTTATTGCAATCGTATTTTGTTTTTGTTTTTTATTTTATGTTTTAGCTTGTTATTTTCCATTTTGATATTATGATTGAAGTGTACAGGAGTATTTTGCTTTGTAGTCTGAAGGAAACCAGGCACTTGGCTAAAAGCTAAGTGTGGGGGAGTTCGAGCATCAAATCATTGAAGAAATCAGACGTCGAAACACGTACAGGAGTCAAAAGCGCCGCTAGGAGACCTCCAGCGCCGCTGGGACTAAAGCCGCTGGGCAACCCAGCGCCGCTCACACCCTCCCAGCGCCGCTGGACCTGCACCCACCAGCACCCAGCGCCGCTCGTCACATGTCCAGCGCCGCTACCTGCTTAGCCAGCGCCGCTCCAAGCTCCAGTCTGCACACCAGATCGCGAAAAATCCAAAAAAATCAGAAAAACCCAAAAATCCAAAAAAAAAAAAAAAAAAAAAAAAAAAAATCAAAAAATCAGAAAATACCAAAAAGAAAAGAAGGTGGAAACGCATCAATGGATCGCCATCAAATAGAGACGACTCAAGTTTTTGAAGTTCAACATAATTCAAGTCGCTCCGCAAATGCCATCTTCAACAACATTCATGCAATTTAGACCCGGGAAGTTTCGTTAATCCTTTTATCTATCGTGTTTTTCCTATTTCCCTTTTATTTCTGATGTCTAGTACAACGAGGACGTTGTACAATTTAAGTGTGGGGGGATGGAATAGGAAAAACCCTTGGTTTAATTGCTTGATTTATCATAAGTTTTCTACTACTTAATTCATGCAAATTTTAAGTTTTTCTTGTGTCGGAAAACTATTTTGAGAATATAAGCTTTGCAAGTAGACAAAAGATGACGATAACTAAGCAATATTAGCTTTGGTAGATGAACGGTTAGTTAGAACTGTTAGTTTAACTATAGATTTGTGGCTGTTCATTCTTCCAACTGGATTAGAGCTTAGACTGAAACTGTATGCGATTATGTTTGCCATAGCACATTTAACCGGACTTTAATATGCCTAGCAATTAGAGCTCTCTAGTCATTAGTATAGGTGTATTAATTGGACTTAATGATATACGTGGTTGTGTAGGAACTAGTTTAGACGTATGGTTCGCCTTAATTCTTACACTATTTAATGTGAACTAGTTGCATGCGGAGTAAGTGTATGAGTCATCTGGGGTCTCTGATAAATGTCTATTGCATGAATAATGTAGTAATCTTAAGAAAGGCAATCAGTAGATTAATTAAAAGAGTTCAAAGAACTAATAACGAGTAAAATCTATACGCATCAAGTTATGTCGCTCTGCGCGTGGGGAACCACCGACCTGTCACCGCTGTCTTGATGTAAGGTATAAACTTTAACCATTATTTGAGTTATGTCGCTATGCGAGTGTGGAACCACCGACCTGTCACCGCTGTCTCAACTATTAAAGATGATAATATCGTATAACTGCTTTAGTGTTTAGCTAGTGAGCATGACTGTAGTGTGAGAGTATGTCTAAGTAGTGACTCACAAGTACACAAACGAATGAATATGAATGCATTGCTAGTAGCTAGTAGTTCTGATTGCTATACAAACCTTAATTAAGTGCTTAACTAGTCAGCAGAAAGAAGTAAGATTGAGTTGTAAGACATGTGGAAGTATAGAACTGTTTTAGAGGTATTAACACAAATAAAAAGTTAGCTTTTAATTTTGATTGACCAATTATCTTGCCTCTAGCTATAGCTTACTGATTTTGTCTAAAGCTTTCTCAAATCATTTTGCATGACTAATCTTTCAAATGTTTTTAATGAAGTAGAATAACTTTAACACTTAAGCTGTCCGCTCATCATTGTTTTATTTTCTTGGACTGTTTGCTTGAGGACAAGCAAAGACTTAAGTGTGGGGGTATATGATGAGCGTCCATTTTGTGATAAAAACCCCTATCGAAAGGCCTCATTTCTATGTCTTAAATGAGTTAATATTCTGGAACTATCGGTACTTAATGAGTCGTATGTTTATGCAGGTTCACGGAAGATGCGAGTGAAGGTAAATGGCATCAAGTAACTCAAGATGAAGGCCTATGAAGTTACAAGACACAAGGAGGTGATTCGGGAGCCGAACGAAGAAGTACGAGAAGCAGCAGCAGCTGCCAGCGCCGCTGGGAGCCCATCCAGCGCCGCTGGGCGGCCCAGATCAGCAACCGACTAAAACACCTATTTAAGTCGAAGTAACCCTCAAAACCCTAAAGAGAGAGCCGATTCAGCAGCCCTAGCCGCCCATATTCAACCCTAGGTCGACTTTGCAGATTCCAAGGAGGTTTTGGAGCTTCTAACACCTTCCGATCTTCATCCTCAACCTAGATCTACTCTTTTATTTTACTTTCAGTTGGTAAACAATGTCTTTCATCTTTTCAGACTTTGTTATTCCTTTAATAATGTCAGGCTAGTAGGCTGAATACCTGTTTGGATCGATGTGATCATGTAGACGTTTATCTATTTTACTTTATTTGTTAGGATCTATTGGAGTGTGTTTTACTGTTTATCGTAGATCCATGTTTTACTAATTCTTCATATTATTATTGGTTCTATATCTTCATGTATTAGTTTAATTCTGATGATCGGTCTATAATCATACACTAGGATTAATACATAAGGATGAAAAACACTAGTCGGTCTTTAACTAGATGTAAAAGGTGATTCACTTGTAACCGAGGGATCCAGAACCATAGTAATTAGGATGAATAGAACATGATGCTTAACAATGTCAGGCGCGATCCTTTGACTTGGAAACGAGCACTGTGGTCACCGGAGATAATTACTATCTGGTCATGGCTTAAGAGCCGGGTAACTAAAAGATGAACTAGTAACACGAACTTTAGGTCATTAATGCTTAAACAATGAATCTAACGAGAATTTGTTTATAGGGTAGTGTGAGTCTAGCGACAACACTAGTTATTTAGGCAAAGTGAATCTAACGAGAATCTGAGCCGTGATTAAGTTTCCAACAGACTAACAAGTAGGTAGAATGGTATTTGGTCGTACCATGAGATCGGAGATGCCAAACAAGTATTTTAATTTAATTACTGTTATTTGCTTTTTCAAACTATTTTCAGACTAAGCCTCTCGCTGAATAAGCGGTTGCGGCTTCTATTTACTTTTCAGTATTTTTAATTAGTTTAATAGGAAATCGTGACAACCCCACAACCGCTAGATTTACACATATTATTAGATTAGGTAAAGCAACGCGTCCCTGCGAACGATCCTGTAACTTATCACTAAACTATACTACATCTGATCGGGTCCCCTGTCCATTAAGGTGTGTGTGTTTTTGAGATAATTACTTGTACAACTTTTATAAATTTAAACACTAAAACAAAAAACCTCATCAGAGAAGAATTATCCTACTCATGATTTAGAGCTCGATGCAGTTGTCTTTGCATTGAAGTTGTGGAGACACTATTTATATGGCACCAAGTGCACCTTATTTACCGATCATAAGAGCTTGCAATATGTGTTTTCTCCGAAAGATATGAATGTGAGGCAAAGAAGATGGATGGAATTGCTTAAAGATTATGATTGCGAGATAAGGTACCATCCAGGAAAAGCTAATGTTGTGGCGGATGCTTTGAGTCAAAAAGGGCAAGCTACTAGTAAGTTATGTGCTATGGTTACTCGAGTTGAATCTGGGTTGCTTGAACTCATCAAGTCAGCTCAGGTTGAAGCTCTTTTGGATGCTAATGTGAACAAGGAAGGTATTGGTATAAAGAACCGACTAGTGATGGAAGTGAACAGTCGTGGCCTTCAAACTTACAAGGGCCGAATTTGGGTACCTTTATTTGGTGGCAACCGAAAGCTAGTGCTCGAGGAAGCCCATAGGTCCCGATATTCCGTTCATCCAGGTGCAACAAAGATGTATGCTGATTTGAAGCCTATTTATTGGTGGCCAAATATCAAGAATGATGTGATAATGCATATGCAAAGATGTGTGACGTGTGCTCAAGTCAACGCCGAGCATCAAAAGCCTTATGGGAAATTTCAGCAACTTGATATTCCTCAATGGAAATGGGATCATATAACATATTGGATTGTGACATAAGTCACGCATATCATATAACATCTTTGAATTGTGACATAAGTCACACACATCATATAACATCTTTGCAATTGTGACATAAGTCACGCATATCATATAACATATTTGCAATTGTGACATAAGTCACACGCATCATATAACATATTTGAATTGTGACATAAGTCACACACATCATATAACATATTTGAATTGTGACATAAGTCACGCATATCATATAACATATTTGAATTGTGACATAAGTCACACACATCATATAACATATTTAATTGTGACATAAGTCACGCATATCATATAACATATTTGCATTTGTGACATAAGTCACGCATATCATATAACATATTTGCAATTGTGACATAAGTCACACACATCATATAACATATACAATTGTGACATAAGTCACGCATATCATATAACATATTTGGAATTGTGACATAAGTCACGCATATCATATAACATATTTGCATTTGTGACATAAGTCACGCATATCATATAACATATTTGCAATTGTGACATAAGTCACACACATCATATAACATATACAATTGTGACATAAGTCACACATATCATATACATACTATCATTTTGCAAGTGTGACATAAGTCACGCATATCATATAACATATTTGAATTGTGACATAAGTCACGCATATCATATAACATATTTGAATTGTGACATAAGTCACACACATCATATAACATATTTGAATTGTGACATAAGTCACGCATATCATATAACATATTTGAATTGTGACATAAGTCACACACATCACATATCATCTTTGCAAGTGTGACATAAGTCACGCATATCATATAACATATTTGGAATTGTGACATAAGTCACACACATCATATAACATAAACATATCATTAAGTGTGACATAAGTCACGCATATCATATAACATATTTGAATTGTGACATAAGTCACGCATATCATATAACATATTTGAATTGTGACATAAGTCACACACATCATATAACATATTTAATTGTGACATAAGTCACATACATCATATACATAACATATCATCACATCAAACATCATCAAAATAGGATGGGTCATCCTAAATGTGCCTAGTCATATTTCATATCTTTTTCACATATCATCTTTGCAAGTGTGACATAAGTCACGCATATCATATAACATATTTGGAATTGTGACATAAGTCACACACATCATATAACATATACATATCATTAAGTGTGACATAAGTCACACCTGACTAGATGGACAAACCTTACGGCTGTACATCAATGTCGTTAAGGAATGGCAAGCCAATCCCGGAGTAGTCCGTATGTTCAAATACATTGGTGGTTAATCACGCCACCCGGAGATACTCACACCACGTAATTATGTTGCAAGGAGCCACCCAAGCAACCACATATACGCACCCGCCGGGCAAGGGCAAGTACGGGTTAAGCTTAACACTTCTCACATCATTTACGAGCTCGGTTTGCATCACATATAGTTTAGGTGTCCACATTACCTAAACATCATCACATATTCATCTTTTACGTTTGGGCCCTTAAACGTGCATGTGTCATGGCAACTTAATAAGTCTAGTTAACTAAATGAACAAGCTATGTAATCATGCGCATTTCACATATCATCAACACATATCACATTTCAATTCATCTCAAGACATTACATAGCATTTCATAGCATTCATGCATATCATTACATTTCATATCATTGCATAACATTTCATAGCATATCATTGCATTTCATATCATAGGGACTGCATTTCAGGCCTCATTAGTCATGTACATAGCCCATATCACCTCCCGTGTAACCCCGAATACCCATAAGCAATCAAGATAACATTTGGGAAGTTATTATATCAAAACCATGTTTTTTTTGAACCCTCAGTGTGTCAAAGTAGTGTATCTTACCTCGTTGAAGAGCACAACAAATGATAACGTAAGTTACCGAGCTTTGCAAGTATTCCGACTACCTATAATCATTAAACGACATAATGAGCTAATCAAATACCCACTTACTTATGGTCATGACTCAAGGCTAGATACCTATAAACATGACCCATGACAAGACTTGATGCATCGGAGGTTCGTTTAATACTTTAGAGCTTACATAACTCGACGGAACTCGGAATTCACTCACTAAATTAAACTTTCTGAAAACTTGACATCATAATCATCTTTTAAAAGCATTACCATTAGAAAGTAGACTCTCTCACGATTCCGTGGATAGCTTATTTGTCAAAAACGGAGTTACGGTTCAAAAGTTATGGCCTTTTGAAAATTCTGTCGCTATTGCGTCGCAATGGGATAATTGCGTCGCAACTTAAGTCACTGCTTTTGAGTTGCGCCGCAACTAGCCCCGATTCTGCACAAAACTCATTGTTTAACCTCCAAAACTTAACCAAACACACCCCAAACGACCCCAAACCTTATGAACGACTTTTGTACCTCAAAATTCATCATTTTAAGACCATAATGATGCAATGAAATCATTGATTAACCCCTACTTAATTTGCATCACAATAACAAACGTTTTAGGTTACCGAATCAACCAAAACACTCGTTTAAGACATCAATTGATCCTCTAATGACCTAGATCAGTTATGGATCTGATTATATGATTGAAATGATATAAAATCAATGTTGTTATACCTTTACTACCTGTAGATTGCAAGGAGGATGCAAAAGGCTTGATTAAACACACTTGAATCACACGTTTTGGAGGATTTTGCAAAGGGAATCGATAGGGAGAGGAGGGGGACGGTTTTGGAGAGGAAAATAGGGATTAGGAACTGAAATTATGTCAATTAGGTTAGCCTAATTGACCCCTAAACCTGGACACCACTTTCACAAACTCTTAGTTAGGTCCCTCCACTTCACAACTTGACATTTAAGGCTCAAATTAGCTAACGGGAATACTTACCGACATATTTAACACCTTTAATCATCCTAACACATTAACAAATGAATCATTAAGGTTTTAAAACCTTACACATAAAGCACATTAATCACACATAAACATTAAATCTCCTAGAGACTTAACAGACACGTTGTGTTGACTTAACGACTCAAGTCAACCGTTTATTAAAAAGTTCAGGATGTTACATGAAGGAAGTGGTTACCAAACATGGTGTTCCATTATCTATTGTATCCGATCGTGACACTCGTTTTGTTTCGACTTTTTGGAAGAGTTTCCAACGCGAATTGGGAACAAGAGTTAATTTGAGCACGGCTTATCATCCTCAAACTAATGGGCAAAGTGAGAGGATGATTCAAACTCTTGAAGATATGTTACGGGCGTGTGTGATGGAGTATGGTGGTGCTTGGGATGAGCACTTGCCACTTGTTGAGTTTGCATACAACAATAGTTATCATGCAAGCATTGGAATGCCGCCTTTTGAGATGCTATATGGTAGGAAGTGTCGGACTCCAAGTTGTTGGTTGGAGCCGGGTGAAAGGCAACTTGCCGGGCCAGAAATTGTGCAAATAACGGCCGATAAAGTGAATGTTGCTAAAGAAGCCTTACGTATTGCTCATGAACGCCAAAAGTAATAGGCCGATAAGAAAAGAAGACCTTTTGATTTCAAAGAAGGCGAGATGGTTATTCTCAAGGTTTCACCTTGGAAAGGCGTGATTCGATTCAGAAAGCGGGGAAAGATAATTCCTCGTTTATTGGACCTTTCAAGATCCTTGAAAAGGTTTATGAGCAAGCATTTTAGTTGTACCTCCCGAGTTAGAGGGCATCCATAGTACATTTCATGTGTGCTACTTGAGGAAATGCCTTGCAACTGAAACTAATGTGATACCGTTGGAAGATGTAAGTATTGACCCAAAGAAGAAGATTATTGATGAACCGGTTGAGATCCTTGGCCGGAAGCAAAAGAAACTCCATAATAAGAACATTGATCTTGTTCTTGTGAAATGGAAACATACTCGCGGAGAGAGCATGACTTGGGAAACTGAGTCCGTGATGCAGGAGAACTACCCTCACATTCGATGCTGAAGTGATTCCGAGGACGGAATCCTCTTAAGGGGGAGGTAATTGTAACATCCCAAACTTTAAATTAACGGTTGACTTGAGTCGTTAAGTCAACACTATGTGTCCGTTAAGTCTCTAGGAGATTTAATGCTTATGTGTGATTAATGTGCTTTATGTGTAAGGTTTTAAGGCCTTAATGATTTATGTGCTAAGGTGTTTAAGGTGTATTTTAAATGCCTTTAGAGGTACTTGAAGTGTTTAATGTGTTGTAAGTATTCCCAATAGGTGATTTTAGCTTAAAATGAGCCATAAGGAAGTCTAGGGACTAGTTTTGACATAGGGGGAAACTAAAAAACGGGATTAAGGGTTAATCAAACCCTAATTACAATCAAAATCAGTTTTTCCTTCCTTTTCCTCAAGCCCTAACCGCCCCCTCCCTTTCTTGAGCATTTCGTGTGTGATTATTCCGATTAAAGGTGATTTGATAGAGTTTTGGTCTAGATCTTTCATCCCCATAATCATCTACAGGTATATATGATGTTTCCCTTCTGATTTAACATTCTTTTGATCTTATTATGTCAATCATTTCTGGTCAAAGGGTTTCGGTTTGGATTCGATTATGTTTGTGAGTCGATTTAGGTCAAATCGGGTGTCAAATCAATTGTAAAATGTGTGTAATGAATCCATGAATCAATATATGATTTCATAGTGTCAATTGAACCATATTTTGGGTGTATATGAACTGTAGGTGTCATGGTTAATTTCCATGGATGTTTGATGGTCGAGATCTTTTGTAAAACAAAGTGTTTATAAGGTCTGAAAATTCAGTCATATTGCAAAAATCGTATCTCCTTTATATTAATGAGTTAAGAGATGAATCTTACATTTTTGAAAAGTTCTTTGAGTGCTCTACATTTGTTAAGAACTGAGTTTTCTCTCATTTGGTCGTCTTGTATGCCAAAAGTAGTCTACAAAACTGAAATAGTCAAAAGATGAAAGTAGTCTACAGAATATGAAAGTAGTCTACAAGTGAGTCAGGTAGTCTACAGAAAAGTATAGTAGTCTACAAAGGATGAAAGTAGTCAAAAATAGACTAGTAGTCTACAAATAGATGGAAGTAGTCAACAGAGACTATTATTTGACAAGTATATAGACTGTAGGCCGGTTTAGCCTCGTTTATACTCGTTAATTGATCCTATGTTCATTATAGGTAGTTGGGAATACTTGCTTTGCACGGTAACCTTAGTTATCGTTTGTGTGCGCTTCTTCGAGGTAAGATACACAACTTTGACACGCTGAGGGTTCAACAAACATAGTTTTCATATAATAACTTCCCCAAATGGTATCTTGTTTACTTATGGTTAATCGGGATTACAAGGGAGGTGATATGAGCTATGTATATGCATATTGAAGCCTGAAATGCTACCCCAAAGATATGTGATATTATGAAGATGTGAAATGATATGAAATGCTTTGAGATGTTATGAAATACGATATGTAATGAACTATGTTATGCAATGAAAGATGATATGTAATTTTATACGATATACAATGACATATGATGTGTAACGATATGAGACATGTGATGATGTACGTGATGTAGCAATGTATGATATGTAATGATGCTTAATATGTATATGTGCATGTGTATATGTGAGATATGATGATTACATGGCTTGTACATCTAGTTCACTAGACTTTGTAAGTTGCCATGACACGTGTACGTTTAAGGGCCCAAACGTTAATGAGATGTGATGTGATATGTGATTAATGTTTAGGTAATGTGAACACCTAAACTATATGAGATGAAAATGCTCGAGCTATTTACAGAGATGAAAGTGTTAAGCTTAACTCGTACGTGCCTTTGCCAGGGTGATATGTTGATGTGGTTGCTTGGGTGGCTCCTTGCAACGAGGTCCAACGTGAAGAGTAACTCCGGGAGGTCTGACCAACCCCATTGTCTTGTACATACGGACTACTCTGGGATTGGCTTGCCATTCCTTAACGACATTGATGGACCGCCGAAAGGCTTATCCATCTAGTCGGGTGTGAGGTTCCCTGTATGGTCTTATGACCGCCTACACACAAACTTACACCTTATATGAGATGCGTGACTTATGTCACACTTTACAGAGATGCTTATATGTTAAATGAGATGTAAAAGATGACTAGGCACATCTAGGATGGTAATCCTATTATTAAGATGTTTGATGCGATGATATGTTATGAAAGATGTGATGCTTTGATGTGATATGTGCCTTAACGATATAATATGATTTTTATATAATGTTTAAATGGACAAATGATTTATCAACTATGTGTTATCTTACTTAGCTAATTCGTTAGCTAACACTTGTTTCTTGAAATGTGTTGCTCCCTCAGGTTTAGCGAGTTTGAGCTAGATGATGAATAAAGTGCGAGACATGGGTAGATTGCAATGAAGCTGGCTCTAGTTTACCCATAGTTGCTTCACATTAGACATTTGACGTTTATTTAGACGTTATTGACTATGTATTTACCTTTGATGTCGGTTGTTTAATGTTGGGCAACCGTTGGATTTCCATTTGAACTATTTATGATGACATTGCTAGTAACACCATTTGATAAACGAACCAAACAGGTCCTTTTGGTTTGGTCTTTTAAAGAATGTTTCCGCTATCTTTTGACGCCGTTAGGCAAAAAATTTTTGGAAATCCATATTTTTAAACGACGGGTGTTACAGAAAATATGGTCATGTGAATAGTCGTTAGAAATGTAATTTCAAAATAGATAATAATATGTCAACGAAATATTTGAACGAGCCTCGAGTTAAAAGTCTTAACTAAACGAATCATTCTCGGGAGAAGCCGGAAGTGGACGCGAGAGTGGTGGAGGGGAACAAAACCCATCCCACCCTTCCTTCTCCCCTCATATTTCACAAACTCTTTCTCTCTCTACTCTATCTTTCTCTCTCTCTTCTCTTGCTCTCTAGAATTGGAAGATCCAAAAACTTTCTTCCTTCTCCCTTTCTTTCTAAAATTCGAGATTTACAAGGTGGGCAAGAAATCAACAATAAACTTTGTATAATAATAATAATAATATGCTTCATCAAAGGCTCCCAATCATCTCAAGATTTGCAAGATTCAAGCCTTCTTCTTCCTCCTTTTCCCCAAATTCGAAAATTTTAATTCAAGGTAAAGATTTGTAATTAAGTTCACTTCCTACATACTTGGATTATGCTATTATTGTTATGGGTTACATGACTTCTACAAGACTTAGTCAAATCTTGAGTTTTTATTGGATTTAATTGAAATCTAGGGTTTTTAAAAAGGGGGTTTTTGATTTAAGAAATGAGTTTGTAAATTAAGTCAAATTTTACACTTGTTTATACTTATAATATGTTGTGTTAAAGTTTAGTAACTTGATTTGGATGTTGGGTGGATCAATTTTAGTGTCAAAAAATGGTGAAGAACATTTTAGTTGCAGGTTTTAACGGCCGTTAGTTCTAAGGACTGTTTTTGATAACCCAGATGAACTATTCATAACCCAGATTCTTTAGTTCTTAACGTTGTTTGTTTTATGATCGAATCGAGGTTATATGATCATGTTATGATCAAATCGAGGTTATATGTTCGTTTTATGATCGAATCGAGGTTATATGTTCGTTTTATGATCGAATCGAGGTTATATGTTCGTTTTATGATCGAATCGAGGTTATATGATCATGTTATGATCAAATCGAGGTTATATGTTCGTTTTATGATCGAATCGAGGTTATATGTTCGTTTTATGATCGAATCGAGGTTATATGTTCGTTTTATGATCGAATCGAGGTTATATGTTCGTTTTATGATCGAATCGAGGTTATATGATCATGTTATGATCAAATCGAGGTTATATGTTCGTTTTATGATCGAATCGAGGTTATATGATCATGTTATGATCAAATCGAGGTTATATGTTCGTTTTATGATCGAATCGAGGTTATATGTTCGTTTTATGATCGAATCGAGGTTATATGATCATGTTATGATCAAATCGAGGTTATATGTTCGTTTTATGATCGAATCGAGGTTATATGATCATGTTATGATCAAATCGAGGTTATATGATCGTTATATGATCGAATCAAGGTTATATGTTCGTTTTATGATCGAATCGAGGTTATATGTTCGTTTTATGATCGAATCGAGGTTATATGTTCGTTTTATGATCGAATCGAGGTTATATGTTCGTTTTATGATCGAATCGAGGTTATATGATCATGTTATGATCAAATCGAGGTTATATGTTCGTTTTATGATCGAATCGAGGTTATATGATCATGTTATGATCAAATCGAGGTTATATGTTCGTTTTATGATCGAATCGAGGTTATATGTTCGTTTTATGATCGAATCGAGGTTATATGATCATGTTATGATCAAATCGAGGTTATATGTTCGTTTTATGATCGAATCGAGGTTATATGTTCGTTTTATGATCGAATCGAGGTTATATGTTCGTTTTATGATCGAATCGAGGTTATATGTTCGTTTTATGATCGAATCGAGGTTATATGTTCGTTTTATGATCGAATCGAGGTTATATGATCATGTTATGATCAAATCGAGGTTATATGTTCGTTTTATGATCGAATCGAGGTTATATGTTCGTTTTATGATCGAATCGAGGTTATATGTTCGTTTTATGATCGAATCGAGGTTATATGTTCGTTTTATGATCGAATCGAGGTTATATGTTCGTTTTATGATCGAATCGAGGTTATATGTTCGTTTTATGATCGAATCGAGGTTATATGTTCGTTTTATGATCGAATCGAGGTTATATGATCATGTTATGATCAAATCGAGGTTATATGATCGTTATATGATCGAATCAAGGTTATATGTTCGTTTTATGATCGAATCGAGGTTATATGTTCGTTTTATGATCGAATCGAGGTTATATGATCATGTTATGATCAAATCGAGGTTATATGTTCGTTTTATGATCGAATCGAGGTTATATGTTCGTTTTATGATCGAATCGAGGTTATATGTTCGTTTTATGATCGAATCGAGGTTATATGTTCGTTTTATGATCGAATCGAGGTTATATGTTCGTTTTATGATCGAATCGAGGTTATATGATCATGTTATGATCAAATCGAGGTTATATGATCTGTTATGATCGAATCGAGGTTATATGATCGTTTTACGATCAAATCGAGGTTATATGTTCGTTTTATGATCGAATCGAGGTTATATGATCATGTTATGATCAAATCGAGGTTATATGATCGTTTTATGATCGAATCGAGGTTATATTGATATGTTATGATCGAATCGAGGTTATATGATCATGTTATGATCAAATCGAGGTTATATGTTCGTTTTATGATCGAATCGAGGTTATATGTTCGTTTTATGATCGAATCGAGGTTATATGTTCGTTTTATGATCGAATCGAGGTTATATGTTCGTTTTATGATCGAATCGAGGTTATATGTTCGTTTTATGATCGAATCGAGGTTATATGATCATGTTATGATCAAATCGAGGTTATATGTTCGTTTTATGATCGAATCGAGGTTATATGATCATGTTATGATCAAATCAAGGATATATGATCGTGTTATGTTCGGATTATATGATCATGTTATGATCAAATCGAGGTTATATGATCATGTTATGATCAAATCGAGGTTATATGATCATTTATGATCAAATCGAGGTTATATGATCATGTTATGATCGAATCGAGGTTATATGTTCGTTTGATCGAATCGAGGTTATATGTTCGTTTTATGATCGAATCGAGGTTATATGATCATGTTATGATCAAATCAAGGATATATGATCGTGTTATGTCATCAGGATATATGATATGTTATGATCGAATCGAGGTTATATGATCATGTTATGATCAAATCGAGGTTATATGTTCGTTTTATGATCGAATCGAGGTTATATGTTCGTTTTATGATCGAATCGAGGTTATATGTTCGTTTTATGATCGAATCGAGGTTATATGTTCGTTTTATGATCGAATCGAGGTTATATGTTCGTTTTATGATCGAATCGAGGTTATATGTTCGTTTTATGATCGAATCGAGGTTATATGTTCGTTTTATGATCGAATCGAGGTTATATGTTCGTTTTATGATCGAATCGAGGTTATATGATCATGTTATGATCAAATCGAGGTTATATGATCGTTATATGATCGAATCAAGGTTATATGTTCGTTTTATGATCGAATCGAGGTTATATGTTCGTTTTATGATCGAATCGAGGTTATATGATCATGTTATGATCAAATCGAGGTTATATGATCGTGTTATGTTCGAATCAAGGTTATATGTTCGTTTTATGATCGAATCGAGGTTATATGTTCGTTTTATGATCGAATCGAGGTTATATGATCATGTTATGATCAAATCGAGGTTATATGATCGTTTTATGATCGAATCGAGGTTATATGATCATGTTATGATCAAATCGAGGTTATATGTTCGTTTTATGATCGAATCGAGGTTATATGTTCGTTTTATGATCGAATCGAGGTTATATGTTCGTTTTATGATCGAATCGAGGTTATATGATCATGTTATGATCAAATCGAGGTTATATGATCGTTATATGATCGAATCAAGGTTATATGTTCGTTTTATGATCGAATCGAGGTTATATGATCATGTTATGATCGAATCGAGGTTATATGATCATGTTATGATCGAATCGAGGATTATACGATCGTTTGATCGAATCGAGGTTATATGTTCGTTTTATGATCGAATCGAGGTTATATGATCATGTTATGATCAAATCGAGGTTATATGATCGTTTTATGATCGAATCGAGGTTATATGTTCGTTTTATGATCGAATCGAGGTTATATGATCATGTTATGATCAAATCAAGGATATATGATCATGTTATGATCAAATCGAGGTTATATGTTCGTTTTATGATCGAATCGAGGTTATATGTTCGTTTTATGATCGAATCGAGGTTATATGTTCGTTTTATGATCGAATCGAGGTTATATGTTCGTTTTATGATCGAATCGAGGTTATATGATCATGTTATGATCAAATCGAGGTTATATGTTCGTTTTATGATCGAATCGAGGTTATATGTTCGTTTTATGATCGAATCGAGGTTATATGATCATGTTATGATCAAATCGAGGTTATATGTTCGTTTTATGATCGAATCGAGGTTATACGATCGTTTTATGATCGAATCGAGGTTATATGTTCGTTTTATGATCGAATCGAGGTTATATGATCATGTTATGATCAAATCAAGGATATATGATCATGTTATGTTCGGATATATGATATGTTATGATCGAATCGAGGTTATATGATCGTTTTATGATCAAATCGAGGTTATATGTTCGTTTTATGATCGAATCGAGGTTATATTGATATGTTATGATCGAATCGAGGTTATATGAACATGTTATGTGATCCTACGAACTCACCAACAAAGTGTTGACGTTTTTGAGTATCTTTTCAGGTATATGAGAAATCGCTTGCAAGCTAGGAGTTGATGCCTATAGATGGACCTAAGGATCGTTTGATTGCATTCTAGATCTTTAGACTCGGGCACGATGCCTCGGCTTGTTTTCCCTTTCATGGGATTTGTATGTTGTATTTTGACTCGAGTATGACAACTTGTTGTGTTAATTTGACATCATATAGTTTCTCTGTGTAATATCCATTTGCAAGCTCGTTTCAGTTGAATCTCACGTTTCCGTCACTGGTGGGGTGTTACATATATATATAGATATAAAATGTAGTTTAGAAAATAAGTTCAAGTTATCATATTTAATTGATACTCATTTACTTCGATTCAAACAATTCCAAAATGTTCGAAATTATCGGCAGTTAAAAAAAAGTTTCGAAATCAATGATTTTAATGCTCTTAAGTCGGTTTTAAATTAGCATATCGTTAGAAGATCGATCGATCTTAATTTATAGGCTTCGTAGATCCTGCACACTAACTAATTGTACTTCGCAACGTTTCTTTTTTGGTTATATGCCAAAAAGGCCCATCATCAAATAAATAATGGAGAGGTGGTTCAAGAGTCCCATATCTCTATCGATTCAAGTTGAGACTGCCCCCACTTTCTACTTATGGAAGGTTTTACAATTTTTGGATATCATATTTTTTCTTATTATGGTATAAGTTAACATACAAACTCTGTCCAATTTAAATACATTAGGTAGAGATACTATATTTTTGTTAACGTCAATTTCTTAAGACATTCACGTTACTCTTTATACTACTTTATCAATATATATAAAAAAAGCTATTTATTTCCCTTTAAGAAATTAAACACTTTTTTTATCCTCAAAATACACTTTTATGTTTAGTTCAAATTTTATCAAATCTTTATCTCCCAAAACAACTCCTAAAAATTTATGTCATCCTCATCTTATCATCAGACAAACACATACGCTCCCACCCTCTCCTCTTTCTCATTCACCGTCTGCACAAACCCTCCTTCTTTTATCTCCGGCTTCCATCTGCAGAAACCCTCCCCTTTGGGAGCTATTCCGGCTGGTATTATTATTACTGCTCAACTAATTATCAAGCTAACTTCTTTTTATAATAATTACATTTAACCGTGATTTTTTTAGAGTTTGCCGCCGTATTATTGTACGGGCACCCATCTAATAAATAATTAATTATTCGATTTATATTTCAAGAGGAAAAAGTTTCATGTATACTATGACTAGGCTAACCTTAATACATGAAAAACATATGTATATTTGTTTTAAAACTTATTTTGTGAATGCCTTTAATCATAAAATTCATAAAATTTCCTATGATCAAATTATATGAAATTTATGAAGAGATTCATAGGAAATTCGTTGACGACTTTTCCATGGGAACCTATGAAGAGATTCATTGACCACTTTTCCATGTGAATATTTGAAGAGATAGATTCGTAAGAAATCTAGCTACTTAAAAATTTGGTCTTGTAAAAGTGATCATTTCGTTATATAATCAATTTAGGCTCATTAATCGCAACAATTGATGTAATACCGCTAAAGATGTAAACTTGTGACCAAATTTTATGATTAATTATAAAAGATGTGAGAAATAATTTATTCTAAGAAAGGAACTTGTCATGTGAAAAACGGCACCTCTATATCTCAATCCATATCTAGTTTAATTTTCTTTTATAAAAGAGGCCAAAATCAAACCAAACAAGTACACATCGATCCATCCATTTACACATACACATCCAAAATCATGGTGTCATCGACCCCTACAATGACCATTTCTGATCAACAAAACCGGGTTGTCGTCGTGCTGGTTCCGCTACCATTACACGGTCATCTCAACCAGCTCCTGCACCTATCCCGTCTTATTCCACCCACAACGACATCCCGGTCCACGTGATCTCCACGACGACCCATGGTCACCAAGCCAAGCTACGTTTACAAGGATGGAATCCAAATAACATTTCTAATATTTTCTTTCATGACTTCCTATTCCACCCTTTGTATCACCACTTCCTAACCCTAACTCCACTAACAAATTTCCATCTCATCTTCAACCTTTATGCGAATCCGCTACTCATTTACGTCATCCGGTGGCCACCCTCCTCCGAAAACTATCCACCACCACACGCCGTCTTGTTATAATCCATGATTCCCTCATGGGTTCGGTCGTTCAAGACTTTGTTTCACTTCCAAATGCGGAAACCTACACTTTTCATAGTGTATCGGCTTTCTCTATTGCTTTATATACATCCGAAAAAGTTGGAGAACAAATCCGAAAGTTAGTTGACCCACAATCTCTTACAAAAGATTTAATCTCGTTCGAGGGTTGCTTCACTTCGGAGTTTAAAAGTTTTATCAATGCACAACATGAGTATGCAAAACTCAGTTCAGGTATAATTAGATATGATAGCTACATGACTTAATATTATTATAACCTTTAATAATGTAAGTTTAGAGTAATCAGAAAATATATTATTCGAGTTTATGATCCTTGATCTTTAATTAAATTGTAGTAGATGAAGGTTGAAACTTTCAACTAGCTAGAGCGTCAAAAACCTAGCTTCATGTTCATTGCTAGCAATAACATTTGTAATTGCAAGCTTTAGGTAGATAGCTAGCAAGCTAATCTATATCTTCTATATCTATATCTATACTTATATTATAAAACAAACTACCCTTCCTCTCTTTTTAATTTTCTACCTTTGAAATACCCAAAATACCCTTAAGTTTTAACACATTCTCTACTCACGCACTAAATCTACCCAAAATATCCTTAAAATATTTTCCAACCATATTTATCCAAACTATCTTTACTTTATTCATTAATTTAAATATTTCCACCTAATATCTCTAAAAAACTCTTAATAAAATTATTTACAAAAGATACATCCGTTAACCATATAATAACTACACTAACATTTACATCAATTACTTTTAGATTAATAACCACATCGTTACCACCACCACCCGTTGCCGCCACCGCCGCCGCATTGCGCGAGTACCCATCTCGTTTATATGTATATATTCTTCCAAGCAAAATACTAACACGTTTGGTTCTCAAAATATATGGGTATATGGTAGAATGAAATTTGAGTTTTACTGTACTTCTTGTCATGTTATGTTAACATAAAAAATTCAAAAATCTATTTCATCGAATTCTCATGAATTCTGAAAACCAAACAGTCTTATTTTTCCCTAATAATACCACAATCTTCATTAAATTTTAACTGTATCAATGACACATCACTTCTTTCTTTCAGAATTTACCCAATTCACCTTCTACCAGCAATATCACAATTATTCTTCCCAAATTCTCAAATATTTTATTATTTAAACCCAATACATGCACAGTACACGCACAAACTTGCCCGGACTCTACTTTTTCAAGTTCTACTCGTCTTGGGGAGGATTTGTTGTTGAGAACGTGGTGAGGATGTGGGAGAATGAGTCCTATTGGGAGTGGCCTTATTCACAAATTTGTCTTGCTGAAATAGGATCCACAAATTACCTAATTATATTGTTTGAGTCATCACAAATAAAGCTACGTGATTACCCATTGTAATCAACATATACGTTTATCTAGCTAATATACCACGAAGCATTGAAGGGCTATAACTGTCTCCTACATAGGTAGAGATCCCCTCAAGTTAGAAATAACTTAAGAGGTAAAGTTGGGATAATTTTGATCATTAGATTAAAATCAAGGATCAATATTCAAAAATAATACAGTAGTTGAATCTTGACCATTGATTTTAATCCAATGGTCAATAACCTCTAACTTTACCCCTCAAGTTACCCCTAACTTGAGGGAATTCCCACCCACCTACATATTGAGTATGTTTAGCACAAAAGCTTCAAATTGGGGCTGTGCGTGGCTAGAGGCTAGGGGCTTGAGCTTGAGCTTGAAAATGGGGCTAGGAGCTGGGGATTTTTTTTTTCAACCCTTCTTACACAAACTTTTATTTAAAACCTTTTGAAACTTTTAAGAGCTTTTTGGCTGGATTTTAACCTCAAATACATATCCAAACAGTGCTACTATTTATTTTTAAAAGCTTGGGGCTTAGCACTTTGCCAATCAGAACCACCATATATTAAATAATGTTAAATAAGGGTTTGCAAAAATACTCATAGATAAATATTTTGTTCCAACTATAATGGGTTTGGATGATATATATCGTTGAATTCCGGTTTTTGATGTGTTAACTATAACTGATATGTTTTATTTGGTATGGTATATGGATTAAATAAATAAAAATATAACTAGTCCAAATAACTCATTTTAATGAAAAATAGTTTATTATTCTCTATAACAATAACATGGATTATTTAAATTTTAATGAACTTTTTCTATAAAATACTGAGTTTCTTTACAAAATATAAAAGTCCTAGTAAGCCAACAAAACCTACAGTACCCTGAGTTAATATAAACCAGCTGTATATGAAAACAAAAATTGAAGAGGTGGGTTTGATAACATGTTTTTTATTTTATTTTTATTTTTATTTTTATTTTTTTGTAAAGTTAGTTTCGATTCAGACGTGTTGGAGACATATTTAACCAGCGATTTGCTGGACCTCCAGCCCCCTTCTCATGAAAAATACCTTGAGATGAGAAACCCAAGACTCGAACCCGAGACCTTGGGAAAAACTCACCTCCGGGGCCCACATAGTAGATTTAGAAGATACCCCTGGTCAACCCATCTAAGTGGAATTGGTTTTGATAACATGTTTATAACGAGGTTGCATAAAGTATATGTATAATTGTATAGAATTTATTGGGTGGGTTAATTTGAGATTTTAAGGACACCATTTTTAAAAATGACAAGGAATAAATTTTAGTAGTTCATTTTTTTTTATATATTTTTTTCATTAATATTTTTCATTTTTTTTATATTTTTTAAAATAAAAACCCATTCAATGTTTTTTTCCCAATTTAATACCGTATGGGTTCCACCCTCACGGGTACTTATAAAGGGTACTTATAAAGGGTAGCTAGTGGGTTTGATAGGACATAGAAGATGATAAGTCATATGAGGTGATCGGTGATGGGGTGATATACCTAACGGGTTCGCCCTTCAAAATTTAAAATAAAAATAAAAAAGAAAGAAGGAAAGAAGAAATGGGAAGGAAAGAGGGGAAATGAGTGGTTGAGATTTTTCCCCTTGTCTTTTTTGGGAAAGGTATCTTCAAATTATCTTTTCCATATATAGGAGTGAGTTAGATTGAGAACACTTTTTAAAAAGAACAACAAGAACAATTCTCAGTCACACATTTTTTATCCTTTATTAAATTAATAAGATTCCACCTAATTCATTCAAAATGAAGTAATTTAACCTAATCCATTCAAAACAATAGAATGAGTATATAATCAAACCGAAAAAATGTATGATTAGATTAATCTTTATAAAAATGTATCAACTTACATTTCTTTTTAAATAAAAAATTATAAGCGTTATGTGTTGAAAGCGGATGGATACGGTACGGGCGTTGCCCTTATCCGATCTAAAGGGGTTGTCACCGGACGCATATGAAAATGATATGGATTTGATGGGTGGCAATCCAAGAGATGGTGGTGGTCGGATATGGTACAGGCGTAGCCCTTAACTCTTAGGGCTCCGCCCTTAGATATGGTTTGTTAGTGGTTGTCACACTTGTTTTGGTTCTCACTTGATCACTTCATTATATATATATAATCAGAATAAAGTACATAATCAAACCGTAAAAATGTATGATTAGATTAATTTTTATAAAAATGTATCAAATGTATCAACTTACACATGTGAAAATACAAAAGAAAATGAAAATGAGTTGTCAAAAGTATATCGAGTCGCACCTCTATTGAAAGAGGGCAAAATTATAAGGTTTCCCATACTATTTTTCTAGTCTAACGATGTACGGTTATTAAGATAAAAGTTTTTGAATAAGTTAGATAACTTTTATTATTTAATAATGGGGAAAAAATGTGTGGTCCAAGATTGTTCTTTTTGTTCTTTTTAAAAAGTGTTCTCAAAAACTTTATCTATACTCCTTTATAAAAATTATTGGGTGGTATTGAAAGTTTAGAATTTTTGGGACATGCGAATTTACTTATTTGCCCCTACACACCCATTATTCTCTGTAACACCCGTCATTTTAAAAACTTGGATTTCAAAAACTTTTGCCAAACGGCGTTTAAAACGTAGCGGAAACAGAATACTTTAAAAACTGCCCCAACCGAAATGGTTGGTACCTTTCATAAACGGTGTTACTAATAGCATCATCAAAATAATATAAATGAAATCCAAGTCATGGCACCAACATAAATGTCATTCACTATTACATGTATCATAAACGTAAATAATGTAGCCGAAACATAGGCTATGGGAAGTCTAAGCATTCTACAATCTATGCTAGTCTTCTTTATTGCATCTACCCATCTCACGAGCTAAACCTTTTTTCTAGCTCAAACCTGCTTATCCTGAAGGACACAACATTTTCATAAAAGTAAGTGTTAGCTAATAAATTAGCTAAGTAAGATACACACATTTAATAAAACGTTCTTCATTTTACTTTCATAAAACTTTATCATATTATACTTATCATAACATGACCACATCACATATTATCCACAAGTGTCATAAGATCAACTCATACTTACCTTTTTCCCACATTCCTTCACATATAGTATCTTATCAACATACACTTGAAATGCAAACGTATCATCATATCATGTCAACATATACTTACCACTTAATCAACATCCCATATCTTAGCATAACACATAAAAACTTGTCACACGTATACATATTAGCACATGTAGAGTATATACACTCCTAATTGTGCCTATCAACGTTCATATCACACATATCAACATATCTTACTTTCATCACACGTTACATATTCTTATGAACAACTTAATCAACTTATCAGCTTGGTCAACTTATCAACTTAATCAACTTATCAACTTGGTCAACATATCAACTTTAATCAACATTTAAGCATTCCGTTATGCCCATAGCATTGGTGGTTAGTCACTCCACCCGGAAATACTAGATCAACGTAACTATGCCGCAAGGAATCACTCAAGCGACCACATATAGTATCCCGTCATGCTTTTAACATTGGTGGTTAGTCACTCCACCCGGAAACACTAGATCAACATAACTTTGCCGCAAGGAGCCACTCAAGCGACCACATACGCACTAGCTTTTCAACTAGCACGGGTTAAGCTTAACACAACTTATGCTCGAGACTTCTTACCTTTATTAGCTTAGGCTACACTTTCACCTAAACTAATCACTTATCAACATCTTTACTTTACTTTATATTAGCTTAGGATACACTTTCACCTAAACTAATCACATATCAACATCTTTACTTTACTTTAACTTTAGGTATATTCATTACCTAATTAGTTTCACACCTACTTCAACGTGTAATCTCATTAACGTGCACATCACATAACATTTCTTCGTGTATCTAGTGAACTAGACATTTCATACTTAAGTGCACATATAAGCCATCACATATCAACATTTAGGCATATCAACGACTTTATCAACATTACATCACATATCATAAACATAACATGGCAACGTCCTTATAATCATCATACTTCATATGCACATACTTACTTCTACTTTAACGTCAACATATCAACATAAATCATTTCAACAACACATATCATAATAACTTCATGGCAACATCATTGTAATCATCACACTACACATGCAATTAACTACCTTTACTTTAAACGTCATCATATCAACATGCATACATTCCCATATAACCTACCACATAACCCGGAAAACCCAACACATATAAGATAATCCGATTCAGAGGTTAATTATAGAAAACTACATTTTGTTGTGCCTCCAGCGTGAGAAAAGTCATGTATCTTACCTGATGACGAGCACAACGATCAATAAGCAACTTTAAAATATCTTGTTCGAGTTCCCGACTACCTATCACACACATATAATCGACATGTAACATAAACGGGGCTCCAAAGAACCTCTCTAAGTTCCCTATACCATAAGGTAACCTAAGCATAAGGTCTATGGGTCAAACAAGCATGAACACAAGCCTAAACGACCACCAGACCAGAATATGCGCCGCATGCCCCTTCTATGCGCCGCATAAATCACTTTTTCAGATATCAGAAAATCCCAGACGCACTTTATGCACCGCATGGAATCCCCATGCACCGCATATCGGGGTTCGACCAGCAACTTCGATTTCGTTTCATCTTAAACTCCTTTCAAACGAATCCCAAACCTCCACCACGACTTATACCCATTAAATTAACATTAAATAGGTCACAATTAAGCCTTTGAAAACATCAATTGATCCTTGAATCAATTGCATACATGAATCTCTCTTTTGATCATCAAAACGACTCGAAACCGCAACGTTTTGTACAAAAACACAATTGAACACACATGGATCTAATTAAACACCTGAGATTCACTTATTTATATTTAAACAACATAATTCAACATTAAAGTTTGCATCTTGCTATAGTTAATCAACTCAATTAACGATTTTACTCACGAAAACGTCGTTTTTAACCTAAAACATCAAGATCAAGCAACCCCAACCCTCATGGCCGAATCTACAGGGACAAAACCTAATTGAAAACTTAATTAACAATCAATATATGATGCTATACCTGTAGGGTTGATCAACGGATTGAAAACCAAGCAAAAACCCTTCCAAAATCCCCCGAAATCAACTATAACTTGAAGATTTGACCTAGGGTTTTGTGTGAGAGAAATTTCTAGGGCTTATATCTGATCAAAAAGCATTAGGGTCGTGCATAGGGCCCCTTATATACTGTAGGAACTTTCAAAACTTTACATCTAGGCCCTCGCACTTCGTTATAACTCGTTTCGGCACTTAACGGCTCGTTTAACGCATACGAAAACACTTATCGACCCTTATATCTTATCGGGAACATTAATTGACTTTATTAATCATCATTAACTTTAATTTCATTACTTTAAATCACTTTAACACATATCTCAGGTAAATCATTTAATTCACGTAAGCACATATAAAACACATAGTAACTAGCGGTCGCTAACGACAAGTTAACGGTCAACGTCAAAAAGTTTTGGGGTGTTACATTCTCTACCTATGCTCTTCCATATTCTATATCTCTCTTTCTTTGGCAAACACTCTCATCTTTTTTTTGGCAAACAATTAAGGAAGTAATACACAAACTGACCAAAAATCAAGAGTCAAAAACAAGGTAATCGTGACATGAGAAACCTTGTCCATGGTATCCGCCGCAACGCGTGGGTACCATGCTCGTATATATATATAATATATATTATAATTTTTTAAATATAACATATATAATGATATATATATATATATATATATATATATATATATATATATATATATATATATATATATATATATATATATATATATATATATATATATATATATATATATATATATATATATATATATATATATATATATATATATATATATATATATATATATATATATATATATATATATATATATATATATATATATATATATATATATATATATATATATATATATATATATATATATATATATATATATATATATATATATATATATATATATATATATATATATATATATATATATATATATATATATATATATATATATATATATATATATATATATATATATATATATATATATATATATATATATATATATATATATATATATATATATATATATATATATATATATATATATATATATATATATATATATATATATATATATATATATATATATATATATATATATATATATATATATATATATATATATATATATATATATATATATATATATATATATATATATATATATATATATATATATATATATATATATATATATATATATATATATATATATATATATATATATATATATATATATATATATATATATATATATATATATATATATATATATATATATATATATATATATATATATATATATATATATATATATATATATATATATATATATATATATATATATATATATATATATATATATATATATATATATATATATATATATATATATATATATATATATATATATATATATATATATATATATATATATATATATATATATATATATATATATATATATATATATATATATATATATATATATATATATATATATATATATATATATATATATATATATATATATATATATATATATATATATATATATATATATATATATATATATATATATATATATATATATATATATATATATATATATATATATATATATATATATATATATATATATATATATATATATATATATATATATATATATATATATATATATATATATATATATATATATATATATATATATATATATATATATATATATATATAAATCATTTTATTCATATATATTTTAAACAAATTATCTCAAAAATCGTACATTGATAAACTATAAAAATTATATGGGTGTTCTTAAAATTTCAACTCTTTCATTACAGAGGTCATTCAATATACTTTCGACGAATTTTTGATACGGTACGGGCTTCGCCCTTTCAGGTATTAATAAGGGGTAGCTAATGGGGTGATAGGTCATAGGTGTGATAGGTCATAGGTGTGATAGGTCATAGGGTGATAGGTCATAAAGGGTGATAGGTCATAGGTGTGATAGGTCATAGGTGTGATAGGTCATAGAGTGTGATAGGTCATAGGTGTGATAGGTCATAGGTGTGATAGGTCATAGAGTGTGATAGGTCATAGGTGTGATAGGTCATAAAGGGTGATAGGTCATAGGTGTGATAGGTCATAGGTGTGATAGGTCATAAGTGTGATGGTCATAGGGTGATAGGTCATAGAGTGTGATAGGTCATAGAGTGTGATAGGTCATAGGGGGTGATAAGTCATAGGGGTGATTGGTGATGAGGTGATCTACTTGACGGGCTCCGCCATCGGATTTAAAAATTCGATATAATTTTAAAGAGATTTGTTTGATAGGAAAAGATTTATGATATAATTTTAAATATAGTTATCTATTTAATAAAAAAAATAAAAAACTAAAACCTAGAAAAAAGGAGATAGCTTGTAGAGTTTTTAGGAGGGAGTTTTAGGTCCAAAAAGAATGATTAATAGTGTCAAGTGTATAGCTAACCTCATCTTTTAGTTATAGGATAGATTGTTTGCTATTGTGGCTAATTAGTAATTAAACACAACATCTCTGATATATTACTTGAGTAATTTAACATAATCAAAGCTAGAACATTGTATATATTGATATATACGGATTAAAGTTAATAAGTTACCAAGAAGCTTTATAACTAAATTCGATCAAGTAAAAAATGAAATGGGAAAAATAATCGATGTTAATGAGTTGAATTTAAATATTCAAAACTATGAATAACTACTTTAGTATATTGTATATAAAAAAAGAGTAATTATATCTTAGTTGTTATATCTTTTCTCTATATATACTAAGAAAGTATATGTTTTTTTCTAGGTGTCATTTTTAGTTTTTTGTCACATTAGATTTTTAATAAGTTGTCATTTTTCCATTAAATTGTTATATTTATGTTGTCATGTATGATCTTAATCATCAAATCTAATCCTAATCATCAATCATAATCTTAATCATTAATATTTATTTTTTTATTTTTTATATGAGTACAGATATTTATATACATTACACTATTTTTTTTATTAATTCAATGATAATTATCTTTTTCAAATGAGATTGTTTATTATATTATGTTTATTTTTTTGAAAAGTATTTATTATATTATATTTAATAAATATATATCATAAAAAAGATTTTTATGATTTATAAATATTTATGTTTCATTAATCATGCTTTAACATATTTGACGTATATATATATTCATAAACTATAATTTTATTGTTTGCATCAGTCGTAATTTGACAGTTTTTATATTATCATAAATTATGAATAATAATGTAATTATCAGTTATTGTATTTTTTATTTATGTTTTTAGTAATCCCTACACAACATGCGGTTTAATCTAGTTAAAAACATGTGAGTGAAGCTCACAAAAATTCTTTGTCGGTTTTGAATAAAACCTTTATTTATTATGTGCAAGACCACCGTCGACAACTCTCTTTTAAATGCATTAATATTTTTAGTCATCAATATGGTTCAGGTCGCATCTACAACACATGTAGAATCATGGAGCAGCCAATATTGGACCTACTTGAAGCAGTTGCAAAAAATGAAAACAAGTTGGTTTGGGCTCTTGGGCCGTTTCATCCGGTCGACATAAAAAGGTCAAAAGTTGCGAGAAAAGATGGTGGTGGCCCAGTAGAGTGGCTTCACCAACAAACATCGAACACCGTTATATTTGTTTCTTTCGGGACAACGACCACCTTCTCTCAAGAACAAATCATCGAGATCGCAAATGGATTGGAAAAGAGCCATCAAAGATTCATTTGGGTAGTGAGAAATGCAGACAAGGGAGATATAAATAATAGTGATAACAATTTTCGTGTCGAGTTGCCAGAAGGGTTTGAAGACCGAGTTAAAGACCGTGGGTTAGTGGTTCGAGAATGGGCACCTCAATTAGAAATATTGGCTCACCCGTCGATAGGTGGGTTCATGAGTCATTGTGGATGGAACTCATGTATCGAAAGTATATCGATGGGAGTTCCAATTGTTGCATGGCCCATTCACTCGGACCAACCAAACAATGCCGTGCTTGTGACTAAAGTTCTAAAAGTAGCGTTGTTGGTAGATGAATGGTCCCGGAACAAACGATTGGTGTCGGCAATAACGATAGAGAATGCGTTGGAGAAATTGATGGGCTCGAAGGAAGGGGAGGAGATAAGAAAGAGGGCTGCAGCGATAGGACGACGTGTTAGGAAATCGGTTAGAGACCATGGCATTTCTCAAATGGAGTTGGAATCCTTTATAGGTCACATAACTCGCTAAATTAAAAGGGTGATCGAGTATTTGAACACAGTAAAACTCCTTCTAAGGCTATCTCCAATGAGAACATTTTTACACATCTTTCTATATCATTGCTTGTCTTTCCTTGTTCATAGCATTGAAACATGCTAGTCTTTGCTTGTCTAAAGGTATTTGTTCATAGTTAAGGACAAGTTTTTAGATATCTTTAAAATATCCATAGTAATTTTTTTTTGTGTTTGTATATATATGTAAGGATGTGTGATGATGCGAAAAATATATGGATATGTAAGAATATTTGTATGGTTAGAGGTAAATATTTTTTAAAAATTTTAAAGAGTTTAAATATTTGTAAAGATATGACGTGACAGCTCGTATCTAAAATATTTGAGATAACTTAAGTATTATTATGTTTGATTTCTATTATTATCAAATTATTATTGCTTTTATTTTAACTAGAAATATTTACATACAGATATACATATTTATAATTTGATTATTAATAAAAAATTGTTGGATATTTTAATGTAATTGAATTAATTTGTTCGACCAATTTAGTCATAACAAGATATCATAAAAGTATAGTGGTGTGGAGTGCATATTTATGTTAATTATTATGATCTTAGGGCGAAGCCCTAAGAGATGGGGGCACAACTCCTAGGTGGGAGCGTGGTTCAAAGGGCCGGCATATACATATTTATAATTTGATTATTAATCAGCAGTTGTTGGATATTTTAATGTAATTGAATTAATTTGTTCGACCAATTTAGTCATAACAAGATATCATAAAAGTATAGTGGTGTGGAGTGCATATTTATGTTAATTATTATGATCTTAGGGCGAAAGCCCTAAGAGATGGGGGCACAGCTCCTAGGTGGGAGTGTGGTCCAAGGGGCGGCAGCTCCTGGCGGGTTCTTGGTGTTAGAATATGAGCACATAAACTTATAACAATTCACGAGTACGCAGCGGAAAGAAACGTATATGTAATCAAATTAATTAACAAAGAGAGAATCGAAACGTGTACCTTTGCGCAAAGCTTCCAATAATATTATTAATAAGATTATTATTATTATTTAGGGTTTAAAGTAAAACCCTCTACGATCGCACACTAGACACCCCTTATACCGTATGCTAGTACCCCGATCACGATCAACAAAACTCCTTTGTATATAACCCTTCATACGAAAACCCATGAACCGAAACACTTGTTGTCGACTAACTAAAAGTAAGACACCATAATTAATGCTAGCTTTAGCATTAATTATATATATATGTTTCATGAGGGAAATCGTAAACCACAAAACCAAAACTTCAAAACCCTTTTGTGATTTGAGAATTTCGGCCGAAGCCAAGAGGGAGAGAAAGGAGGGATTTTCTTATGTGTGAATGAATGTCTAAAACCCTTAAGCCTATGCCTCTATTTATAGGCTTAATTAGGAGGGTTTTCTAATTAGAGTGGGATTAGGAAATCCCTTAAAGAATTTCGGCCCACCCCCATTAGGAATTAGAGTCCAACACTAATTTCCTAATTTCACATTTAATCCTCCTCTTTAATTAATTAAATACAATTAACCCTTTAATTTATTTAAATTAATCATTTCGTGATCAAATTAATTAATATATTACTTTAATATACTAATTAATATGTATAGAGTTACCGTGTCATTTCGTGTGACCCCGTAGGCTTAAATTATTTCTGGACATACGTTTATATTTAACATGATCACACTCAAACAACTCCCACTTGAACATGTTATTTATAAAAGTAATAACATTGGTTAGCGTCTAGCAACACGCCAATGCTCCCGGAAATATTTAAGAATAGTTTCTTAAATTACCTATTTGAAATGATTTAGTCTTTAATATCCCTTTGTTCAGATACCCTTGTTAATTATGAATATGGATCAATGTCATTTCATAAATTAACGATTATGTTTCTCATTTCTACAATTAATCAAGATTACCAAATTAGTCAAGACCACCTCTTGAGTTCATTTGGGTATGGCCATACAAACATCTTAATTAATTAATGAGGGCGCCAAATGGTATCATACTTCATTTGCAAATTGAAGGAACAAATCTTGTTTTGACTACAAGTGTCTAGCCATGTCGTTTCTTACCATTTCTGAAAATAGCCCTTTATTACTACCTTGTTCAGGACAGTTAGAACTATATCAAGAAATGAAATCCACACAAGCATAACTCACTTGCATCTCAAGTCTAAGGATAAATAAAGTAACCATTTCACGAATTTCATTTAATGACGCCGATCCATAAAATGAAAATTCGTTAAGTGGGGTAAGTCCAATATTCATCTTTTGAATATCATGTGAGTTTGGTACGATCCACCATCTTCAAAATATTCCCTTAAATATTTTCACCAATCTCTCACAATTATCTTACTTTAATTATATTCCCATATAATTAATCGACAATGGACGTTTAGAATATTTTTCAAATATTCATGGATCTAAACATGCAAATATAGGACACAATTATTATAAAATGAAAATACTTATACCACGTATAAAAAATTCATTTATTTAAATAACAATTGTTTAACATCCCATTATCCAAATACCAATCACAGATTTACATGATATAACTAGCAATAACCTATGCCCACGGCATACTTATTGAGCTTTCCTTTTGACAATGCCTTTGTAAAAGGACCCGCTAAGTTATAATCTGTGTGAACTTTGAGTAATTTGATTTCACGTGATTCAATTTGCTCACGAACGTAGTGATATCTTCTTTGGTAATGTCTGGCACCTTTTTGAACCCAGGTTCATTGGCAATGACAATTTCTCCCGAATTATCACAGTATAGATCCATAGGTGTGTTATTTGAGGATTATCATGTTAAAATCCAAAAATAAACTTTCTAATCCAGACAACCTTCATGTCGTCTTCTCTGAGACGGCAATATACTCAGACTCTGTCACATACATAGCAACTGTGGTTTGCTTTTAGCTCAAAGCATTCCACCGTGTCTTCATTTAAAATGAAGACATATCTCGACTGATATTTTGAAACATCTTTATCAGTCCTGAAATCCAACATCACAATTTCTATTCACTTTGAATTTTGAATTGGGATTTCAAACATACTCCAAGAATAATTCTTTAGTAGCCCGCATGTACTTAAGAATGTTCTTTACAGCAGTCCAATGATCCTCTCCAGGATTCTGCTGATAACGGCTAACAATATTTTGCGCGAACGCAATATCAGGTCTAGTGCATCTTACCGCATACATGATTGATCCCACCGCCGAAGCATAAGGAATTCTTTTCATACGCTCCACCTCTTCAGGTATAGAAGCACCATTCTTGCTAGATAAATTAAGTCCTTCTTGCATCGGCAAATTTCCGCGCTTAGAATTTTTCAATCTTGAATTTCCTCAAGATCTTATCTATATAAGCACTTTGACTTAATCCAATCAACCGTTTACTTCTATCTCTATAGATCTTGATTCCAAGTATAAATGCCGCTTCACCCAAGTCTTTCATAGCGAAACACTTTCCAAGATAAGATTTAACGTCTTTTAACATTGGAATGTGATTTCCTATTATCGATATGTCATCGACATACAAGACAAGGAAAGTAACATTACTCCCACTAGCTTTGCGATATACACATGGCTCATCAGGATTTTGAGCAAAACCAAACTTCTTGATTTCCTCATCAAACCTTTTATTCCAACTCTTTGATGCTTGCTTCAATCCATAAATGGACCTTTGAAGTTGCATACTTTGTCGGGATGTTTTGGATCGACAAAACCTTCTGGTTGTACCATATAGACTTCCTCGTCTAAAAAACCATTCAAGAAAGCGGTTTTGACATCCATTTGCCATATCTCATAGTCATAGTACGCCGCTATGGCTAAGATGATCCTAATAGCTCTAATGTCCGCAACGGGAGAAAAGGTTTCCTCATAATCAACTCCATAAAGTTGAGTATAACCTTTCGCCACAAGACGAGCTTTATAGGTGTGTATATTTCCATCCATGTCGGTCTTCTTCTTGAAGATCCATTTACACCCAACGGTTCTACCATTTGGTGGAAGATCAACCAAGCTCCACACTTGATTATCTTTCATGGATTTCATTTCCACATTCGCAGCTTCAAGCCATTTGTCGGACTCCGGATCCAATAATGCAGCTTTGAAATTAGGAGGTTCATTTAAGTCTCCTAATACGTGTTCTTCAGATTCAACCATAAGATTTAATCTTTCACGGCACATATTGTCCTTGAGGACCTACGAATTGGAATCGCTTCATCTTCAACTTAAAGTTCATCTAGAGATTCATCTCTTTGAACATTTCCCCCCCTAAGTTGAAGATTTCTAGTATTTTCAGAAGTTGACACATCTTCTTGAGCCTCATCAAGTTCAACAATCCTCCCACTGTCTTCTTGAGATATGAGTTTCCTTTCAAGGAACTCAGCAATCAAAAATACTTTGACAGTGTTTCCGGTAGGAAAGTAGAAGTAGTAACCCATTGTTTCCTTTGGGTATCCTACAAAGATGTACTTTAACACCTCATTCATGCGGTGTTTTGTCAACTTTCTTAGTTGGAACCATATTGAGAATGCATGCAGCAATCTCAAGAGCATAATCCCAAAATGAAATGGGAGAGTCTTAAGGTTCATCGTTTATCTCACCATGTTCAACAAGGTTCGATTTCTCCTTTCACATATACCCTTATATAGGAGTAAGCTCTTGGATAAATCCACAAGCTTTAGATGATCCTTAAACTTTTGGCTTAAGTATTTTCCACCTCGATTCTAACGAAAAAACTTGATGGTTTTACCGAGTTGATTTCCTACTTTATTTTTAAATTCTTTGAATATTTCGATAACTTCATGTTTATGTTTAAGCAAGTAAACATAACCATAATGAAATCATTCATAAAAATGATGAAGTAGCTAGTAACTTTCCTTGACACATGTCTAAATGGGCTACATACATCCGAATGTATTAGTCCAAGTAGTTCTTTAGCCCTCCCCGGTTTTATGTGGAAAAGGTATTCTTGTCATCTTTCCGAAACTTCAAGAAATGCATTTGCCAAATGATTCATCATTTGTAAAATCCCTTTATATTGAAGTCTTTTAATGCTTTCTTTTCTAATGACAATTCCAAAAACACGTATTTGTCAAATGATTCATCATTTGATTGTAAGATCTCTTCTCATTGAAGACTTTAAATGCGTTTCTTGCTCATAATAATGTCAAAGACACGCATTTATCAAATGATTCATCATTTGATTGTAAGATCTCTTCGCATTGAAGACTTTAAATGCGTTTCTTGCTCATAATAATGTCAAAGACACGCATTTATCAAATGATTCATCATTTGATTGTAAGATCTCTTCTCATTGAAGACTTTAAATGCGTTTCTTGACAAAATTTAAACAAGATGACAATGTCAAAGATAGGTAGAGTCCAAGTTAAACTTGACTCTTTTGCTATTGAATTATTATTTGTATAACAACACATATAATTCAATTGTGAAGATATTTGAAGCACTTGCCGAACCAGCTTGCTTCTTCTTCACATTCAACTCAGCTAGATACTTTAGCCGTATGCTCCTTTTGCCGAAAGGGTCTTTTAAGGTTTTTAGACTTAACACTACCTTGTTTTCTCTTACCTAAGTTCTTGCCCTTTAGCTTACGGTTGTTTTGCTTTCTGAACCTTTCCCCCTTGATTATTAGAACCATGAGATGTAGCAGATTTCTTTGGAAGATCTTTCTCATACTCAATTAACATGACATGAAGTTTAGCTGTGGTTTTACTCATGCTATACATATTATAATTGCGCACGAACTCCTAAAAAATCCCCTTTTTAGGTTCATGTCAATAGTAATAGGCAGATGATAAGCATAGTATAACCTTTCCAATTGCCCAAAGTACCTCTTCAACTAGAGTACTTGAGGACTAACCGATGTTCCATGCTCGTGTCGAAAGTCATGAAGTTGATCAACTAGGTCGAACAACTCCACTTCGGCTTGCTTTTTGTATAAAGACTTGAGTTCAGTAAGCATATCACATGGAAATGAATGCTCAAATTGCTTTTGAAGGTCAGCATTCATGCTTCCCAACATCAAACAAGCAACCTCATTGTGTCTATCATATTGAGCATTGTATGTAGCCAACTCTCTAGTTGTAGCATTCGCTCCCGGAACAACAATGTCTGCTTATCAATGACATCATGTTTCTTTTCAGCTCTTAGAACAACTCTCAGCTGACGAAACCAGTCATTGAAGTTGGTTCCAGAAAGTCTTTCTCTTTCTAGCATCGACCTGAAAGCCGATTGGTGTATGTTTTGAGAATGATTTGTTGTTGCCATTTTCAAAACAGACAAAAGTTCAATTATCGGTATTTTCGATAATTAATCCTTAAGAAATGTTGTAAGTCCCAACTCAATAGATGGTACTACTGAAGACACCTCTATGTCGATGGTGGAGTACTTTGCAATATATGCACTGAACTGGAGACGACCAGTTGCAGTGTGTATATACCAAGTTCTAGATAGATTACTTATTTAAAAGACAATAAGTAAAGAACAATGCAATAATACAAAATACTTGTAAAATAAATTGATGAGACAATATGTAATTTTCAAGTGTAATTTATTTATTGATGTTAAATAAATTACAAGGTTGTTGTGGAACCAAGATAATACAAGAATGTAAATATCCTAACAACCTATGAACTACAATTGATCTACACTCGGAATTTCTCTAAACAATCGAAACACTTAAAGTTGTGAAATGTTCCTTTTTACGATTGAGAGAATATTGCACAAGTTCACCAAGAATATTGCAGGTATGCAAAGTGTGAAGTATTCAACTTGTATTCTTGGTTGTGCAATGACTTGTATT
>CM067171.1:8355235-8387247 GCA_034093135.1 Erigeron breviscapus | reverse complement strand
GTCTTAAGCAGGCTCCTAGAGCCTGATATGACACTCTCTCTGAGTTTCTTCTTTCTAATAAGTTTCAGCGAGGGTCCATTGACAGCACCCTATTCATCTACAGAAAGGGTGCTGATGTCCTTTATGTTCAAATATATGTAGATGACATCATCTTTGGATCCTCCAGCAAGAAGCTTTGCACCAAGTTCAGCTCACTGATGTCCTCTCACTTTGAGATGAGCATGATGGGTGAGCTGACCTTCTTTCTTGGTCTTCAAATTCGCCAACTCCCAAATGGTATCTTTATCAATCAGGAGAAGTACATTCGAGACATGCTGGCTAAGTTTGACATGTCCAATGTTACTACTAAGCCCACTCCCATGTCTCCTCCAAATAATCTCCATGCTGACCCTGATGGAAAGCATGTGAACCCCACTCACTACCGGGGTATGATTGGCTCGCTGATGTATCTCACAGCGAGTCGTCCTGATATCATGTTTGCTACTTGCTTATGTGCAAGATATCAAGCATCTCCTAGGGAGTCTCACCTTCTCGCTGTCAAGCAAATCTTTAAGTATCTAAAGGGTACTTCTTCACTGGGTCTCTGGTATCCCAAAGACTCCAGTTTTGACTTAGTTGCATATTCTGACTCTGACTATGCTGGTTGCATGTTAGACAGGAAAAGCACCAGTGGTGGATGTCAACTGTTGGGGGGGAAGCTGACTAGTTGGTCTAGTAAGAAACAGCATACAGTGTCCATCTCCACTGCTGAAGCAGAATATGTATCAGCAGCGAGTTGTTGTGCACAAGTCCTCTGGATGAAAAACCAACTCGCTGACTATGACTTAGATTTCTCTAAGATTCCCATAATGTGTGACAATACAAGTGCAATTGCTATCACACACAATCCTGTTCAGCATTCAAAGACCAAACACATAGACATTAGGTACCACTTTATTCGTGACCATGTCATGAAAGGGGATGTTGAAATTTACTTCATCCCCACTGAGATGACCAACTTGCTGACATATTCACTAAACCTTTAGATGAAACCAGATTTAAGTATCTGGTCAGCAAGTTAGGAATGCTGAATGGTGAATCAGCAACATGACGTGTCATGTTTGCTAAAATTCAACTTATCTCTCTCTTTATAAGTTGAAAATTGACTCTTGCAGTCAAAACCCTCATCAGCGAGTTTAAGTGTGTCTTACTCACTGAACATTAAAGCAATGAAGAGCTTAAAGTCTTCATCTAGTCCAGCGGCAAACGGCTCTGGTAAAGACTTATCAAATCCGTTAATCCCTGCTGCTTTGGGAAAAAGCAAAATAAAAGCAATAGAGAGCTGAAAGTCTCTATCTAGTCCAGCAGCAAACGGCTCTGGTAAAGACTTACTAAATCCGTTAATCCCTGTTGCTTTGGGAAAAAGCAAAACAAAAGCAATAGAGAGCTGAAAGTCTCTATCTAGTCCAGCAGCAAACGGCTCTGGTAAAGACATACCAAATCCGTTAGTCCCTGTTGCTTTGGGTAAAAGCAAATAAAAGCAATGAGAGAAGAGTCTTCATCTAGTCCAGCGAACGGCACTGGTAAAGACTTATTAAATCCGTTGATGGCTGACAGTTTGCCAAAAATTGTGTAAAGTTTGTCAGCGACCATCATTAGTTGAGAAGTCGCTGACTGAAACTCTTTCTTAAATAAGGTAACCAGATTTTCTAAATAGTCAGTGGATATACTTCAATCTCAACTATTTTATCATGTGAGCATATCCACCAAGTATATTTATTAATATTTTATTGGAACTTCAAACGGTTACCTCGATTTTCTCCCTAATGGACAACTTGTACACTGTATCCGCCGTAACCACTCGAGTACTTTTGAAATTGTGGTACAAGTTGTCACATCAAATCGTTTTCATACGTTACTCACATACGTATATTAAACGTATTTTTCAAATTAAATATTAATATTTTATATTTATTTAATTCGGAAACTCATTTCTTTTACTTCTTTATATATTAAAATACGTATATTCAAATATTACGTATGAAAGAGAGTATATGTGACGGTTCACTTTTGCAGTCAATAGGACCCACTAAAATACCATATATATAGCCAAACCTTTTTGTTAGGTCCAGATTTACTGGACTCGCTCCAGACTCGACTACTGGAGCCTTACTGAAGATCTGTCCAGAAATGATAAATTACTAGACCTACTCCAGACTTGGAATCTGGAGTCCCTCTGAAGATTTGTTCAGAAATAATGGAAGACCAGTGAGCAAATACTTGTATAGGAAATCTGGAGTATTCCAAATTAGCTCACTGGACTTCACCCCAGTCCAGATCTATTCTACTGAAGACGTTCTCACTAAAGTCAAAGACTGAAGTCAGAATAAAGAAGACTGACAAATGGCGGAGTCCACTGGAAGTCTTACCAGATCTACGACTGGAGGTTTATCAGTGTTCTAGACCTTACAAGTCTGAACACTGATATCGAGGAATTGACTTTTTGCCTTTACACACTTTCCAAAGAACATTCCACTTGTTCTTTACCAAAGTACTTACGTGTGTAAAGGTGGTTGGTTAAACGAATAAAGTCATATTGATGTGACTTTATCTTGTACCTTAACCAATGCATTTAATGATCTTGTCGGTTCATTAAATGCATGCAACCATATTTGTACGGCACAAATTCACTGGTGAATTTGTTTGCCTATAAATACAAAGTCATATTCTTCGTTAAAATTACTTTTAGCATTAAAGGTGAATTTGTCTAAATACTTTCGATCTTAAACAGGGATACTTCACAACTTTAAGTATCTCGATCCAAAGAGTTTATTTGGCAAATATAGATCATTTGTAATTCATAGGTTGTTAGGATACTTACATATTTGTATTATCTTGATTCCGCACAACCTTGTATTTTATTTAACATCATATAAAATACACTTGAAAATATTACATTGTGTTCCACCTTTATTTATTACTTTAAGTCAAGTATTACTTTGTTTATATTCTTGCATTTATATTCAAGTAATACTAGTCCATTCTAGTGCTTATTAGACTTGTTGTATTTTACACTTCTGAGTTAACCATCGAGTTTGGAGCTTTACAATTGGTATCAGAGCAGAAGGCTAAACATTGCCTAGATCTGCTTCTTTGATGGCCAACTCAGAAAATACTCAAGGAAATTTTAATTTTGGTCCTGATCCTAATGCTAATGCTAATGTTAATGATCAAAATAATCAAAATAATGAACCACCTGTTAACACTAATCCACCACCTCCTCCTCCTCCTCCTGCTTCTCCACATGTGCATGTGCACTATTCAAATAATCCTGTTCCTAAATTCAGTGGGAATAGCGATGAATTTGGTACGTGGAAGGCTAGGATGATATTACATATCACTGGTATTGAGAGAAACATGATGAAAATTTTAAACGAAGGACCTTATGTGCCCACATCACCTCTCAATGCTCTTCTTGATCCTACTTGTTCTAGAAGAGGTCGGGAAAAGAGGGAGGAACATTGGTCTGAAGAGGAGAGGAGATTGGTAAATCTAGATACCCTTCTCAAAAACATGATCCTCGGGGCTGTTCCTGAAACCCTAATTCCCACATTAGTTCTTTTTCCCAGTGCTAAAACCATGTGGGATGAACTATTGAACCAGCATGAAGGAGGAGATGACACCATTGTCACCAGAAAAGTCTCCTTAAACAAGAGGTATGAGTCATTTTTTGCTCAGCCCAATGAGTCTCTCACTGGTACTTACACCAGATTTATGAGTATCATAAACCAGTTGAGAGGTCTCGGGGTTGAAAAAGACAAGGATATACTTCTGGAGAAATTTTGTGATATTTTACCCACTAAATGGTCTCACATGATCCTGGTCTTACGACAAGGTAAAACTCTGCACACACACACTCTTTCAACTTTATATGGAGCTTTCAGGTACACTGAAGAAAATCAAGCTCAGAGAGTTGTGGCAGAACAAGATGCTTATAACCATGCCTCCAGTAGTCCTACTGTGGTTAGTCATACTGAACCACAAGGTACAGCACTGATATCTTCTGAGAATGTATTTTCTATGAAGAAGATGGTGTCTGAACTCATGGATTCTGGAAAAGCCAGTCAAATCTCTCCAGACTGTGATGAAGCTGAAGATGATGACCTGGTTGCTATGATTGCTAAAACGTTTAACCGTTTCAAAGCAAGAGCAAATAGGCCATCTGGACAATTTTCATCCAGTTCTTCAACTGATAAGACCAATTTGACATGCTTTAAGTGTGGCAAAAAGGGTCATTTCATGAAAGATTGCAGGTCCAGTCAGTTTGTATCCCAGCCTGGCCCATTTAATTCAAATAAAAAGCCTGATGATAGCTATAAATTGAAATATAAAAAGCTTAAGGCTCAGATTGCTCTCATGGCACAACAAATGGAAAATAATAATAAGTGCATGATCGCAACAACTGAAGAGAAGTGGGTTCCTTCTGATGATTCATCTGCTGATGAAGAAGAAGAAAGAGATTGCTGCTACATGGCTCTGGCAGACGAAGAGCACCTGGTGAAAGAAGATGTCACATCTGGACGATGGGTGGACATTGTTATCAAGAAGGTTAGTGATTATGATACTGCTACTGACCAAGAATTAAAATTGGACATTGCTGAAGCTCTTAATTCTGATTTAATATTTGTTGAAACTGTTAGATCTGACTGTGTAAATGGTCTAGAAACAGATTTTTCTGAAATAACTATTTTAAAATCAAAATTAAAAGAACTTCAAGACATTGAACTGCATTTCAAGCCCAGGTTCTGGTAACTGAACAACTGATTCAAGAAAAACAAGATCTTGAAGTCATTTTAGAGAAAGAAAAACTGGTGATTAAATCATGGCTTGAAACCAGAAAGCCATATGATGCTGGAGTAAATCAATTTCCCACACAAAAATGTGCATATTTAGATGGAAATACTCATGTTGCATCATTAATACCAGTAATCGATCGATTACCAGAGGGTTCAGGCCCAGCACTGTTTATGATGAGCCTGTAACTCCTAAGGCCAATATTTTCCCAGTTCAATCCCCAGAGGTTAAGACTGGAGCATTCCAGATGACTGCTCCAGTTAAAAAGGTCAATCTGAAGAAACCTTTGCCTCAGTCCTCTTCCAAGGAACCGTCAGTTCCAAAGAAGAAGAATGTCTCCCTACCTAAGCCTACAACTGGAAAGGCTCAGGTGTCATCTGATGAAAATGTTTTGTCCAGATTAGAGAGCCAGATTCAACTGCTGACTCGTCAATTTCAAAGTTTTAATGCAAGATTAAACTTTATTGAGGGTACCTCATCTGGCCCTAGACAAAATACCAAACCTTTTGCAAAGAAAGATAAATTTATTTCTCCAGTTGAGAAAAAGAAAAAGGTTTCAAAACTATCAACCCAGTGGTCTTTTCAACTAAGACCACTGTTGAAGAAAGTGAACTAAACTAGATTGCCCCAGGGACCTACAAGGGAGGGTCCAGTGAACCCATCAGTCGATGGGTTCCCAAATCTAACTGATAATATCTGGTGGATGTGCAGGGCGATCGAAAGAAATATATCTGGTATCTTGACAGTGCAGCTGGCAGGACGATGACCGGATGTAAGACCCTGCTGGAGGAGTTCACCATTTCTGATGGACCCTCCATTACTTTTGGAAATGATGGTTGTGGAAAAGACTGAGGGATATTGTAACACCCGTCGTTTAAAAATATGGGTTTTCAAAAACTTTTCACCCTACGGTGTTAATTTGCGGAAGTAAAGACTGTAAAAGTCAAAACCGATAAAAACATTTCGGTTTCTGCATTTATTTGGTGTTACATGCCATATCAACAATAGTTCAAATGAAAACCCAACGGTTGCCCAACATAAAACAACCGTTCACACATCACTACATAAATTCGACATTAATACGAAATGTAACGAATGTCTAAAGAAAGCATCGTCTAAGGGTAGCTAAGGCTCCTGCATTGCATCTACCCAAGCTCACACGTCCTGCATCTAGATTCCATCAAGCTAAACCTGAGGGAACAACCACATTAAGAAGCAAGTGTTAGCTATAAGAATAGCTAAGTAAGATAACACATAATTTAAAAGCATTTGTCCAATTAAAACAATCTTCATTATTAGACAAGTTTTATTAGGCACAACATACATCACACGTTCACACATATACTGCATTTCAACTTCGTTTCAATTAGGATAATCATCCTAAATGTGCCTATCCTGCATTAGTTCCCACATTATCACACATATCTTCGTTATCTGCATTATTAGTTCACACATTGTCACACGTATCTTCGTTAACTGCATATAAGTGTGCCCTGCATCACACCCGACTGGATGATTTGTCAAAAGACTACTCATCTTACGTCGTTAAGGAATGGCAAGCCAATCCTTGAGTAATCCGTATGTGGAGGTTGGTCAAACCCCTCGTATTACTCGCCCTGCGTTATAAAGACCATGTTGCGAGGAGCCACCCAAGCAACAACTGCATCTACGCACTCGCCCGGCTAAGGCTAGTACGGGTTAAGCTTAACACTTTTCACTGCATCTGTTTTATGAGCTCAATTTCACACATATAGATTGGGTCCCTGCATTCCCAAACATTCACACACATATAGTCTAGGTAACACACATTCCTAGACATTCACATACTTTAACTTCATTACGTTTGGATCCTTAAACGTGCAAGTGACATAGCAACCTAGCAAGTCTAGTGAACTAGGCGTACAAGTCAAGCATGCATATCACACATCAACTTCATTTCTACATATCATGCATATCAAGATACTACATTAAACTACATCAACTGCATAGCTACATACTACATTAAGCAATACTGCATTACACTACAATAGGGACTGCATCTCAGGTCTCATGGTCAACTGCATAACCCATAATACCTCCCAAGTAACCCATATGCCCACATGCAATAATAAGGTACCGAATGGAAGTGTTTACGATTTGAAACCAGCTTTTAGTTGATCCCCCAGCGTGACAAAGTAGTGTATCTTACCTGGTTGTAGTAAACGCGCACAAACAAGTAGCTAATAATGCTTATCAGTCACCTCCGACACCTATCGTACATTAACATATAAAGTATAAGTCATTTAGGACCTTAAATGGACTCTCGAACGACCTTAAGTACCCTACAGGCCTTACGAAGATGACCTGCCGTTTACTTCTTACGAACTTAACATTCAACTTCGTTTGCTTGTTCTTACGAACTTAACATTCAACTTCGTTTGCTTGTTCTTACGAACTTAACATTCAACTTCGTTTGCTTGTTCTTACGAATTTAGATCTTAAATTCGTTTGGTTTTACCTCACTAAAATAGTTTACAAATTTATCATTTAACTTCGTTTGATTACTTCACGAAAATGGTTTTCATTTTACGAACTTAGTCAACGAAGATAGTGACTGAACGAACTTACATAACTTACGAAGATAACTTTTAACTAACGAAGATAACCATAACGAAGATTAACTTCGTTTCACCGCTGATCGACAGATTTTCAAAAACGACTAAGTTCTTCGATTTTCCAATAAACGACTCGTCCAAGCTTCTTCCAAAACATGTTTTCGACACAATTAAACATATTTTGATCATCAAGATCGACTATAGACTCGTTTAACACCAATTTGAATGTTAATTAACCAAAACACCTTTTAAGCCCTAATTACTTGCTAATCCCTTTTTAATCAGATTTGATTCATAACTAAACAACCTCTAAATCTGAAAATACAACCAATACATCAATGATTACCTGCTTGACTCGATGATCGATCAATTTCAACAACAAAACACCCAATCGATTGACCCAAATCTTGTATAATTGCTTTAGAAATCAAGAGAATACTAGAGAGACTTTGTGTGTGAGTTAACAATTGCTAATGGCTGCTAATTCAGCCCTAATTACACACAACAAATCCTTAAACCCGTTTTTAGATTTCAACCTATGTCAAAATCAGTCCCTGGACTTCTAAACCCTTCATTATTGGTCACAAACTGCATTATTGACCATATACCACATTAGTCCTTCATTAAAAGGCACTACATAGCCTTTTAAGCGACATTAATCACACTTTTATTCGTCATTAAAATTTAGGCTTTTAAACCTAACTACTTTATCTACGTTAACCACACATAACTACATTCAAATATTAAGTAAAGACTTAACGACACCCCAAATTGACTTAACGGCATTAGTCAAACGTTCAATAAAAGTTTGGGATGTTACAGATATGGTGTTCTGAACAATGGACAAGTCAAATTCAGACGAGTTGCATTTGTGAATTGTTTGAAATATAACCTGATCAGTGTAAGTCAACTGTGTGATGATGGCTATCAAGTTCTATTCAATATTGCTCAGGGTATCGTATTCAACAAGGACTGGAAGGTAGTGTTTATTGCTCCCAGAAAAGGGAATGTGTACGTGATGGATATGGAAAGCTCTCCTTCAGAGCAGTGTTTCTATACTCAAGCTGATGAAGACACAAACTGGTTATGGCATAAAAGGTTATCCCATTTAAATTTCAAAAATATTAATAAGTTGTCTAGAAAACAACTTGCAGATGGATACCTTCAGTTTCCTTCAAAAAGGAAAGGCCATGTCCAGGATGTGAGATGGGTAAGCAGAAACGTACCTGTTTCAAGACCAGACAGAATTTCAGCATATCTGAACCTCTTCATATGCTTCATATGGACCTCTTTGGTCCAGTGAATGTTCAGACTTGTGCTGGTAAAAGATACACCCTGGTGATCGTAGATGAATTCTCCAGATATTGTTGGGTTATCTTTCTCAGGTCTAAAAGTGAAGCTGCTGCTGAAATCATCAGTCTTTTCAAGCAAATTGAGCTCAAGTACACGCGAAAAGTGTGTCAGTTAAGAAGTGACAATGGAACAGAATTCCAGAATGCAACTCTGGAGTCATTCTGTACTGACACTGGCATCTCCCAGAATTTCTCATCAGCCCGCTCTCCAGAGCAAAATGGAGTTGTGGAAAGGAAAAATCGAACGCTGATAGAAGCTGCCAGGAGTATGCTTGTTGAATCTGGTCTGTCTACCAGTTTCTGGGCTGAAGCAATTGCTACTGCTTGTCACACCCAGAACCGATCAGTGTACATCAAAAGACACAAAAAGACAGCCTATGAAGTCTTAAGAAATAGAAAACCAAATATTGGTTATTTTCACGTTTTTGGATGTCCAGTTTACATCCTGAATGACTCCAGTCAGTTAGGCAAATTCGATGCCAAAGCTGATGAAGGGTATTTCTTGGGCTATTCAGCCATTCGCAAGGCCTTCAGAGTCTACAACAAGAGACTGGAGAAGGTCCATGAGTCAATTCATGTCACATTTGATGAATCAAATGATGCAATCAATAGAAAGCCAGCCCTTGATACTCCCCAGTAACTCCAATTGTCTTCTGTGAATCTGATCCTATCAACTACAATAAAGATTTAGAAGACACAGTTTCCAGTCATCCTGATCTAGAACCTGTTCAGAAAAAGAAACTCTCCAGTAGTACTCCATTCTATCCTTCTATTATTTTCAAACTACCCTCTGAAATTAATATTGGATCAGATGTTCGTACTACTCCCCAGTATCAGTATCAGTTGAAAATATACCAGAAATGTCTTCATATGAAGAATTCCAAACTGAACCAGTACTTCAAGAAATGCCTTCAAATGAAGAATTTCATGATGCAAATCGTGATTTAAATGACTAAGATGAAGATGTTGAAGTAGTCTGGCAGGATCCTCATCCTGAAACTCAACTGAACACTTGCACTGATATTGTTGTCAGTAACAATCCTGTCAGTACTCCAGATGGACAAAAGCTCATCCTATCGATTCAGATCATAGGTGACTCCAGTAGAGGAGTTCAGACCAGAAGAGCCTCCAGTGATCAATGCTTATATATCAGTTTCTTATCACTGAATGAACCAAAGAAGATTGACGAGGCTATGGAAGATCCAAGCTGGGTGACTGCTATGCAAGAAGAGCTTCACCAGTTTGAAAGAAACAAGGTTTGGTACCTGGTCCCTTTCCCAGTTGGAAAGAAAGAACCAATTGGAACAAGATGGGTCTTCAGGAACAAGGTAGATGAAGATGGGCACGTAATCAGAAACAAGGCCAGACTGGTAGCACAAGGCTACTGCCAGTCAGATGTCGATTTTGATGAATCATTTGCTCCAGTGGCTACACTTGAAGCGATCAGAATATTCTTAGCATTCGCTGCTCATCATCAGTTCAAGGTCTACCAGATGGATGTAAAGAGTGCTTTCTTGAATGGAAAGCTTGAAGAAGAGGTTTATGTCAGACAACCACCAGGTTTCGTTGATGAAAAGCATCCACATTGGGTATATCGTCTGGACAAAGCGATGTATGGCCTCAGACAAGCCCCACGTGCCTGGTATGATACTCTGACTAAACATTTATTGAAAAATGGTTTCAAAAGAGGCGCAATTGACAATACCTTATTTATTCTTCATGAAAAAGGTAATCTGTTAATGGTACAAATTTATGTTGATGATATTATTTTTGACTCTACTGATGATAAAATGTGCAAGAAATTTTCGAAAATAATGTCAACTGAATATGAGATAAGTTTGATGGGTGAATTAACGTATTTTCTTGGACTCCAGATTAAACAGACCAGAGATGGTATTTTTATTAATCAGGAAAAATATGTTAGAGATCTTTTAAAGAAATATGATATGAACTCTTCACCATCTAAACCCACTCCAATTTCTGCACCACTGACACTGGACTCTGATCCAGATGGTAAACCAGTGAACACCACTGTCTATAGAGGCATGGTTGGTTCACTGATGTATTTAACTGCCAGTAGACCAGATATTATGTTTTCAACATTTTTATGTGCCAGATATCAGTCTAATCCAAAAGACTCTCATATGCTTGCTGTAAAGCGCATACTGAAGTACCTTAAGGGTGTCCCCAATTTGGGTCTTTGGTATCCCAAAGGCTCAGGCATGGATCTAATGGGTTATTCAGATTCAGATCATGCAGGTTGTAAGATAGACAGGAAATCCACTACTGGTGGATGTCATTTCCTTGGTGGCAAACTGGTCAGCTGGACCAGTAAGAAGCAAACTTCAGTTTCATTGTCCACTGCTGAAGCTGAATACGTGTCTGCAGCTAGTTGTTGTGCTCAGATACTCTGGATGAAGAACCAGTTGCTTGATTATGGTATTAAGTATTCAAAGACCCCAATCTTTTGTGATAATACCAGTGCCATTGCTATCTCGAACAATCCAGTCATGCACTCCAAGACTAAGCACATTGATCTCAGGTATCATTTTATCCGTGATCATATTATGAAAAACAACATTGAACTCCATTTTATTCCCACTGACAAACAACTCGCTGACATTTTTACTAAACCTCTGGATGTCAAAACTTTTGAATATCTTGTTGGTGAGTTGGGAATGTTAAACCCTTAAATCTGGAACCTTGATATTGAACGCCATTGTGTACTATCTTTGCATTAATAGATTTCTGGATCAACATTCCAGGGGGAAGACTTGAAAAGATATTTTTTGTTCTTAAAAATGTTTTAAGTTCAGGGGGAATTTATTAATTTATTTTCTCACTGGACAAAATTTTCCAGAAAATATTACTGGTACCTTGTAAATGTGTCCCTCTCACTGGTTAGATAGGTTGAAGTGCATGTTTGAGGTGACTTCTGTCTCCTTGTAAATGTGTCCCTCTCATTTGTCTATATTAGTTGACGTGCATGTTTGAGGTTACCAGTCTCTTTCAAATGGTTTTCACTGGTACTTTACTGGAGTGTCCCTCCAGTGTACCATCAGTACATGCTTCACTGGACCAATCCACCAGTGATACTGGAGTGTCCAGTCAACCTCCAGATGCACTGAAATGAGTCATAATATTTTTAATACTTGGTCATTGTGCGTGCCACGTAAGCAAAATCTTTTGAAAAGATATTTATCTTGATATTTATCTTATTATCCTACGTGGCATGTAAATTTTTCAAAGAAATGATGGTATTTTTACCTTGGGAAGACAAAAAGTGCAACTTGATACTGTTTATGGGCTGTAAACCGTCACACATTTATGTGTGATGTGATGTAATTAATGCGGATCTCAGAACCCGATCAAAATTATATTTGATAATTTCAAATTAACTGTTTGAGTTCCACATTCTCTCTCCTATATATACCCACTTTCAATTTCATTTGCATTTACTTCGAACATATTTACTCCCAAATCCTTCAAATTCCTTCATTTACTTCATTCTTCATTCTTCATTCAATTCCAATCATAAATCTCTCTCTCATATTTATTTCATCAAATCTTCATCAAAAACCCTAAATTCTTCAATTTCATCTTCATATATCTATCATATTCAATGGCACCTAGACAATCCAATTCACCAAAGAATCTGCTCGCCGCTGAATATGCTCCGGTTGCCAATATTGTTAAGGCACCCCATATTACTCTTGAAGCTAAGGCCATAAGGATCAATATGAACAACTGGTTGGCTAGACTCACTAGCACCACTCATGCTCCTACCTCTCTCATCGGACGACTGAATGCTTTTTTCCTCAGTTGTCCACTTTATGGTGCTCTCACACGTAATCCAGGTAAAATGTATCATGATTACCTGTGTGAATTTTGGTATTCTGCTGTGTATGTTGAAAACAATAAAACCATCAACTACACATTGCAACAAGGCACCAGATCGTTCACTCTCTCTGTCGATTCTCTCAGAGATGTTCTTCAATTAAATTATTTGGCTGAGAATGAGATGGCAATTCCACTCCCCACTGGTATCAATTTCAGGGATGTGCGCAGATTGATGGGGCACACTGAAATATTGGATGAACATGGCCAGTTGTTAAGGAAAGGCACAATCTACATGAGCAAGCTGACTGACTCATGGAGATACTTTTTCACTCACCTTGTTGAGTGTTTAGGTGGCAGTTCTGGAGGATTAGATCAGATCAATCAAATGCAACTCCAGATTGCCTACTGTCTTTGGTTTGGCTATAGAGTTGATTTCGCCCAGATATTCTTTGATGATTTAGTTGACCGTCTGAAGGTGAAAGGTAGAAAACCACACATTCCATACATTCGTTTTCTTTCACTGGTATTTTTAAGAGCTTTGGGTGCTGAGTATGATTATGAAACAAATCATTTCTCTATGTGTGAATATTTGAGGGAGTTGAGTTCCCTAAAGTCAAGAGCTGGTGAGGTTGAAATTCCTGCAAATATGTTGGGTAATTTTGGAAATGATGCACCTGAAGAGCAAGAAGAGGCTCCAGGTAGGGGTCAGATTGTTGTAAGACCCACTGGAGTCATTGATGTTGAAAATGTGCAACCAGTAACCCAGGTGGTTCCTGTCACTGGACCTAGAACTGCCAGACGTCTAAGAAGAGGTGGAGTTCAGGTCAATCCAAATAGAGCTGAAACGAGCCATCCTGGTGATATTATGAACATAGATGGGTCTCCTATTTTTGAGGAAGAAAATGTTGTTCAGGTTGATGAGCAAGAGAATGTTGTGCAGGAAGAAAACATTGTACAAGATGCTGAACAGATTGGGCAGGTGACTGATGAACAGGTTGAAAATGTACAAGTTGTTGAGCAGGAGACTGGTGAGCAAGATGCTCAGATTGACTTGAATGTAGAAGTTGGTGAACAGGCTGGTGATCAGCCTGGTGATGAAACAGTTGGTGAAACATTTGTCTGGGATGAGGCTGATTCACCCATGTCAGAAGGTAATATTTTTGATACTGACATGAGCTTTCTGGGTGAAGAAGTAGAAAATGTAGTTTCTTCTGTTATTGCTTCAGTCACCCAACCTCTTACTGAAATGCCACCACCTCCACCAGAATCAAATATTCCACCACCAGAATCCGAAATGCCACCACCACCAGAATCCATTACTGCACCACCACCACCACCACATTCAATTCCACAAAACACTTCATATTTCAATCCTTCTTCAATCCAAATTTCTCAAACTCAACCACCACCACTTGAAACTCCAATCGACTTATCTGAACACCGTGCACTGGACTCAACAGTTGTAACTGCTGAAACTTCCACTGAAGAGGTCTGGGCACAAGTACCTTTAATGACCAGACTGACTTCAAATCTTGAACCTCCCAGTGGTCCCTCCTCTTCTTCTTCAGCCGAGGTCCAAGGCCTTTTAAGTAAGGTGGCGGACCTGGAGAGATCACTCCAGTCTTCAACACAGGTTGTTTCTGATTTCAAATCTTTATTATCGAATAATCTTTCATCAGAAATGAATGTGTTTGCTGGAAATGAGAAGCTGGTATTTGAAAAGCTGGATGAACTGGTACTGGCCACAAATCAAAACACTGAAAATTTAAAAGTGGCAGTCCAGGGTTTAGAGGCAAAACTGGTTAGTTCTGTTCAGACTGCAGTGAAAGATGAAGTTGTTCAATCACTGGCAGGTCTGACAGATGAAGTTCAGAAGTTGGTTACCAGGGTTAGTAGTTTGGAGGGTAGGCCAACACTTGATCAGAATGTTGTTGTTAGCACTATCAGTGATGAGTGTGCTAAGAAGTTCAGACTTGGTATGCTGAAAGAATTATCTGAAGATATTTCTGGGTCTGTTCTTAGAACGATTCAAGATGGTTTGTTGCCACAAGTTGTGAAAATGATCGAAAATGAAATGCCAAAACACTTGTCTTCAGAAATTGATTTTATCAAGAAGGAAGTGACAAAGCTAAGGCACACTGTGAACATCACAACTCCAACTGCTGGAAGAACCTTTGGTGAGACAGACAGATATATGCTTGAACAATTATGGAATGCCCACAAGTCTCAAACTGGTGGACATTCCAAGGGGGAAAAGTCGTCTGTTCAAGAAAGTTTGATTAAGAAAAAGAAAGAAGTCGTTGTCAGTGCTATTGAAAAGGCCTTTGCTACTGAAAGCATTGTGCAACAACAAGTGACTGGTACTGATGCCAGTGCACAAGAAGCACAGAAGGCACTTGGCACTGAAGCCATTGTGCAGGTTGAAGAAGCTGCTGGTACTGATGCCAGTGAGCCCCAATTCGAAGCATTCCCAGATATCATAACTACTCAAGAATCAGTAAAAAGAAAGAAACATGTGATATCTGGAGGTGAAACTGAAACTGCACAAAAAAAAAAAAAAAAAAAAAAAAAAAAAAACAAAAAAACAAACAAAAAAAAAAAAAAAAAAAAAAAAAAAAAAAAAAAAAAAAAAAAAAAAAATAAAAACAACCCCACTCCCACCCCCCTCCCCCCACCCCCCCCCCCCCCCCCCCCCCCCCCCCCCCCCCCCCCCCCCCCCCCCCCCCCCCCCCCCCCCCCCCCCCCCCCCCCCCCCCCCCCCCCCACCCCCCCCCCGCCCCCCGCCCAAAATCAGTAAAAAGAAAGAAACATGTGATATCTGGAGATGAAGTTGAAACTGCTGAAGGTTCATCAGAATTTCCAACTACTGATGAAGACACCTCAAAGAGACTGGAGCAGGAATGCATTTTGATAGAAATTTTCAAGAAAAATCAAAAAGATGAACTGCTGGCCCACAAAAGGGAGATGGAAAATATGGGGACTCTGGATTCGTACAATGCTGGCAGGTTGGGCATACTTATTGATGTGTACAAAAAGATGAAGGATGACCCCAGAGTTCATCAATGTCTGGATGCATTAGATGATGTTCACATTCGCTCCAGGTACTCTGAAGAAGAACAATTGTATGATGTTGTAACTTATGGTGTCAGCGTACCTGAACTAATAAGACAAAGGACGGAGGAACTGGTGAACCTCCAGAAAAAGATTAGGAAGAATGCTGGTGCTCTGGAGATAGAGTACAGAAAGAAGATGAAAGGCTTGCCAAAACTTACTGCCAAACAGCTCAAAGCAATGAAAGATGCAGATCTGAGCACATTCATTCCTTTGGATACTTCACTCAAAATCAATCGTGACAACTCCAGTCTGCCGTCGAACAGCAGAGAGTATCCAAGGAAACTGAACAGATGATCCAGATGGCTAAGCAAAAAGCCAAGTATGAAGATATGTTGAAATTCAGGGCTGATACCAGAAGGATCATAGGTGCTGAAATCAAATTAGCTGAACAACATCAAGGCATGACCAGGTTTAATATAAAGTTGACCAGAGAGGGTAACTTTACTGATGAAAGAAAGAATGCATCAGTCCAAGCTTTTGGATGGACTGAACTGAAGGAGATAGGATTAACTTTCAAAGGAAAAACTGATTTGTCTCCTGATGTTAAGGCATTTATGAAGAGGATTGAAAAGGTGTGGAAAAGAATACAACAAATGGAAGTTGTTCTGGGTATGAGACCACCAGTTTCAGTACCATCCTCTCCATCACCAAAGAGAAAGGCTTCTGAAGATGCTCCAGGACAGACATCGAAGAGAAGGGCCTGACTCTTGTATCATTTACTTGTACTTATATGTAATTTCCAAAATTGTAACTTATTTTCTGTTGATGGCTGTAAATATAGTTGCATATTTTGATTCATAAAGTAAATGATCAGATTTAGTCTAAGTTAGAACTAAAAGATGAAACTGAAAACACTGATGATCTATAAAGTGTTTTCCAGTAACTTAAATTTTTTAGACTAAGTCAAAACAAGTGTTTTTCAAGCATACAAAGTTGTATAGATATAAGCTTGAAAAACCTTGCATTATTTCTAAACAAATAGGGGGAATTTGTTAGGTCAAGATTTACTGGACTCGCTCCAGACTCGACTACTGGAGCCTTACTGAAGATCTGTCCAGAAATGATAAATTACTGGACCTACTCCAGACTTGGAATCTGGAGTCCCTCTGAAGATTTGTTCAGAAATAATGGAAGACCAGTGAGCAAACACTTGTATAGGAAATCTGGAGTATTCCAGATTAGCTCACTGGACTTCACCCCAGTCCAGATCTATTCTACTGAAGACGTTCTCACTAAAGTCAAAGACTGAAGTCAGAATAAAGAAGACTGACAAATGGCGGAGTCCACTGGAAGTCTTACCAGATCTACGACTGGAGGTTTATCAGTGTTCTAGACCTTACAAGTCTGAACACTGATATCGAGGAATTGACTTTTTGCCTTTACACACTTTCCAAAGAACATTCCACTTGTTCTTTACCAAAGTACTTACGTATGTAAAGGTGGTTGGTTAAAAGAATAAAGTCATATTGATGTGACTTTATCCTTGTACCTTAACCAATGCATTTAATGATCTTGTCGATTCATTAAATGCATGCAACCATATTTGTACGGCACAAATTCACTGGTGAATTTGTTTGCCTATAAATACAAAGTCATATTCTTCGTTAAAATTACTTTTATCATTAAAGGTGAATTTGTCTAAATACTCTCGATCTTAAACAGGGATACTTCACAACTTTAAGTATCTCGATCCAAAGAGTTTATTTGGCAAATGTAGATCATTTGTAATTCATAGGTTGTTAGGATACTTACATATTTGTATTATCTTGATTCCGCACAACCTTGTATTTTATTTAACATCATAAATAAAATACACTTGAAAATACTACATTGTGTTCCACCTTTATTTATTACTTTAAGTCAAGTATTACTTTGTTTATATTCTTGCATTTATATTCAAGTAATACTAGTCCATTCTAGTGCTTATTAGACTTGTTGTATTTTACACTTCTGAGTTAACCATCGAGTTTGGGACTTTACACTTTTCCATCTCCGTCTTTTATACTTTCATATCTTCTTCTATTTTCGATTTTTTTTCTTTCGATTCATATTCTCTTATTCTCTTAAATCTCTCAAATTTCACAAAACTTTTCTATTTCCTTTCAAACTATTCATCTTCTTCTTCATACTTCTAAATGGCTTCTTCATCTGAACAACCCATTCTTGAACAACAACAACCAGAGTCTCAATCGCAAATCCAAAATCCTCCACCTACAAATCAACCAGAACTGGTTGAATTACCTGCAGATGATCTGGGTACTCAAAAGGCCCTTAAACAAGTTCCTCTCTACATGCACTCCAAAACTTTTGATCCAGAAACCATTGCTTCCTCTTCAAAAGTTAATTTTCAAGCCCAAAGGCTTACCATTAAACCCAATAATTATTTGGGTTCCCTTGAAGTTCCTTCTGGCATAACTGGGTACCAACAAATGCTAGATTTCATAAAAGCATGCCCTGTGAAAAATGCCATTTATTCTGACCCAGAAGACATGTATGTCTATCTCCTTAGGGAGTTCTGGTGGACTTGTGATTACAAAGTAAGTATTGGTGCTATCTCTGGCACTGTGAAAAAGAAGCAGCTCACCATCACAATCACACCCAAAATAATTCGAACAGCACTCGGTCTCCCTGATCAAACAAAAGAAAAGCCTTTTGTTGATCCAGCGACAGTAGAACAATGGAAGGAATGGTTGCCAACCATTGGATATGGAACAGACTTGGAAAAGCCTGAACCCGTTCCCAGCAACCCCACTAAGAAACATCTCCCTGGGTTTGGAGATTACTATTTGCTCATGTCATTCAATGTTTAGGAGGAAATTCTGGGTCCTTTGATCAAGCAACAGCTTCCAACATGCAAATCATTCATGCTTTAGCAACTGGAAGATTCATAGACTTTGCTTCAGTCATTTTTGAAGACATGAAGACAAAAGTTCAAGCCAGCAACCGCTCCTACACAATCCCCTATACAAGATTCTTCTCTTTGATCTTCAAACAGGAGCTGAAGGAAAAATACAACCAATTTGGTGCTACCGTTTGCAAACCACCAAGAATTGGTCCTTCAGTATACAAGCAGCCTGCTTGTGACCTTGAATCTTTTGACAACAAGTTTGCTATCCTTACTCCTCCTATGAAAGAGGTACTCTTTTCATCTTATCATCACATCTACAAAAGGGCACCCTCTGCTATGGCTGCTGGCTCACTTATCATTCAAGAAGCACCCCAAGCTGCCAAGCCAACCAAAAAGGCTAAAACAAAGCCTTCAAAGGCTGCTGCTCGATCATCACCTGCTGCTGCTGCTCCTAAAAGAAAGAAGAAAGCAGCAAAGGGCTTCATAATTAAGGCGTTGGAATCCTCTCAGCCTTCTATCATTACTGAGCCAGAAGCCTCTACAACTGTTGAAAACATAGAGCAGCAACATACTGAAACAGAGGCACGCCTCTCTCCTACCCTTATAAATTTCTCTATTGTTGAAAGGGAAGCAGCCACTGCTGATGAACCTAAAGTGCAAGCTGCTAGTTATGATGATTTAAATGAAGAGGCTGGGAATGATGTTGAAATAAATGAAGGTGTTGGTACTGGTGAAATGTTTGTTGAAAATGTTGAGAGAATGAATGAAGATGAAGAAATAATTACTGTTGTGAATGTTGGTGATGAAAATGAAGAAAATTACTGTTGTGAATGTTGGTGATGAAAATGAAGAAGCTGTTGTTAGTTTTGAAGCGGAGGATGTAGATAATGAGAGTGATCTAGATTTGGAAGATTTTGTTGCAGATGACTTCCAGCTCGATTCATACAATCATGCTGATGAAAAGGAGGCCAGTGATATGGAAGTAGAGGAAGGTGATGAGGAAGTTGAACCTACTGGTGAAATTGTATCTGAAGAAGCTCCAGTCACGGAAACCACAACTGTTGAAACTGAAAATGTGTCAGTGGCTCCAACTGCAAGGCCTAAAACTCCACCAGTTCAACCAGTGAACACCATGCTCTCTCTTGGCATGCCCTCGTCTTTTCAAGCTGTTCCTGGTTGCTCTTCTGACTTGCCAAAAGAAGTTGAGCCCCTTGCTGCTAAAGAATTGGGCATTTCTTATTCTACCTACTCTTCAAACCGATTGGAAAGGGTTGAGCATCAGTTGAATGATCTCACCAAAGCTGCCACTCTTGCTGTTGAGTGGAAAGAAAAGGAATCTGGCAGGCTGATTGAAACCTTGACCAGCTGGTACAACAAACAGGTTGAGAATAGCAAAGTTATAGAGACGCTGAAAGACAAATCAGTCTCCAAAGCAGCTGCTCAAGACAAAATCAATACGACAACGAAAATCATTCGTCGTGAACAGAAAATTCTTAAGTCTGGAGCTATCTCGCTGCTTAAACTTGCCAATTCCACCAGCTACTCAGCTAAAAAGGCAGCCTCTACAAGCAACACTGCTGCTGCTGAAGTGAAGAAGTTGAGTGATCTCATCTCTCCTCTAGCTACTCAAGTTGAAAATCATACTAAGGCAATAAATGCTTTAGAAAAGCAAGTAGCTGATCTTCCACAACCTTAAGTTTCATTCACTGAGGAAGATCGTCAAAGGCAGGTCAAGCTGGAGAAGGAGGTAGGAGAAATAAAGCATTTATTACTCCAGCTGGTGACCCAACAAACCACCAAGGCAGCAAGTGTGGAAGTTGCTATTGATAATGCAACTTTCAAGGGGGAGAAAATTGATAATGTCATTGTTGTGGCTCCCCAAGCTGACGAAAAGAAAGAAACTGAAGTTGAAAAGGAAGTTGAAATGGAAGTTGAAAATGCTGAAGTTGAAAAGGAAGTTGGAAATGGAAGTTGAAAATGCTGAAGTTGAAAAGGAAGTTGGAAATGCTGAAGTTGAAAAGGAAGTTGGAAAGCTGAAGGAAAAGAAGAAACTGAAGTTGAAAAGGAAGTTGAAATGGAAGTTGAAAATGCTGAAGTTGAAAAGGAAGTTGGAAATGCTGAAGTAAAAGAAGGGAAACTGAAGTTGAAAAGGAAGTTGAAATGGAAGTTGAAAATGCTGAAGTTGAAAAGGAAGTTGGAAATGCTGAAGTTGAAAAGAAGGGAAACTGAAGTTGAAAAGGAAGTTGAAATGGAAGTTGAAAATGCTGAAGTTGAAAAGGAAGTTGGAAATGCTGAAGTTGAAAAGGAAGTTGGAAAGCTGACGTTGAAAAGAAGAAATCTGAAGTTGAAAAGGAAGTTGAAATGGAAGTTGAAAATGCTGAAGTTGAAAAGGAAGTTGGAAATCTGAAGTTGAAAAGGAAGTTGAAAGGAAGTGAAAAGCTGAAGTTGAAAAGGAAGTTGAAATGGAAGTTGAAAATGCTGAAGTTGAAAAGGAAGTTGAAATGGAAGTTGAAAATGCTGAAGTTGAAAAGGAAGTTGGAAATGCTGAAGTTCCCCCTGCTAGTGTTGAAGGGAGTCTGTTGAAAAAGAAATGAATATTGAAGAAGCCCCTGCTGATGTTGAGGGGGAGCAACAAAATATTAATGCTGATGTACCCCCTGCTGGTGTTGAGGGGGAGTTTGAAATTGATCCAAATGATCCCCAAGCAGTTAAGGCAGCATGGGAGGCTGGCATGGCTATCGAAATGGCCACTGATAGATCAAAGCAAATGCTGCCAGTATTCCATAAACGATTTCTCAATCAAGCTGTCATAACTCCCATGACGGACTCTCAGCGTCAGCGCCTTGCTCAAATTCAGCACAAGAGACCTTCATCTTCTCTTTCTGCTGCTCAACTATCTGTCCCATCATCAGCAGGTCACGAACATCAAGTGATCGACATACTGGCCTTGACTGCTGAGGGAAAGACTCAAGAAGAGGCCATTAAAGAGCTGGACAGAATAAGAGAAAATCAAGAGAACGAAAGGAAAAATCTTGAATACATCAAGCAGCTGCCTCTTCTTGAAAAAGATGAATTGGATGGTGAACAACGAATGCTGTTGAAAACTGGTGGTGCTGAAGCTTTATATAAGCAGAAGCATGCAGAGGTTGAAAAACAGCTAAGTGAGAAGAGAAAGGCCTTCGAAGAAGAAAAAGCTAAGTGGCTGAAGCATATGGAGACGAGAAAAAGGCCACAAAAGATTACTGCTGCTCAAGCCTTTCTTGCTGATATGGGGCTAAAGACAAACTTGAAAATCTTAAGAGAATGGGCAAACAAACCAATTACTATTGAAGGGGTCAAAGTGACAAATCTTGGTGCTTCTGAATGGTTTGAGGTTTACATGCTGATCAAAGACAAGACCGCTCAAAGCTATGGCCCTCTCCAAAAGATGCTGAAAGAATATTTTGAGAAGGCAAGAGAATATGAAACGAAGTTCAAAGCGAATCTGCCTATGCTGAGGCAAGTGTTTGGAACTCCAGCATCAATCTCCTTGTCAGCTGGCAAGAAGATTCAAAGAAAAAGAAAAGTTGAATATCAGTCAGTGCCTATTGATCTTCCTCCAATATCTGGTGATGCCTTGCTGAACACCAGACTTCCTCCTAGAAGCTTTTTCGAAGAAGGAAGAGTGCTGGAGAATCCAGCAGGCATATTCTTCACCAACTTTCAGAACGATCAATTGTTCTTTCGATTGGCAGAGATTGAAAAAGCATCCACTGGGTTCATCATCCGTATAAGAAGAAGGTGTGTTAAGACAACCAACAATGGATGGTTCATCAGCAAGTTAGATGAAGAGTTGTTGAAACCTCACAAACGAAATGACCCAGTGCTAAGGATTGCTAAGCAAGAAGATGCTTAGGAGATTGAAGCTGCTAATCTTTAGATGTCTTATAATAAAATGTAAATGCTTGATCCATCAGCATGTAATGCTTCACAATGAAATATAAGACATCTCTCTATCATTCCTTTATTTTCTTAAAGTCTAGTTTACTCAGCAAGTCTTCTCAGCGAATAGGGGGAGATTGTTGAGTCAGGGATTCGTAGGGCTGTAAACAAACTGAACAGTTCACGAACAGTTCATGAACCGTTCGGCGGGAAGTTCGTTTGTGTTCGTTCGTTTAGTTAAATGAACGAACATGAACAAAGCTCTCGTTCGTTCATTTATGTTCATGAACGTTCGATAATCTGTTCGTGAACGTTCGTTCGTTTATGTTCGTGAACAATCGTTCGTTTATGTTCGTGAACATCGTTCGTTTATGTTCGTATACATATATTAATACCTAATAACTAAACTTAAAAAAAAATTAATGAAAAATATTTATTTTATATCAAAAAACTTTTAACCCTCTTTTTTTAAAGTGAAAGGATATAAAGCTCTTTTTTGATTAGAAAAATGTTCTATAATTCGTATCATAAGTAGAAACGTTCCATAAAACTTTTAACTGATGGATATTTTGTAATTTTGTCATCTTGAATTTGTAAGTCTAACTATATTGTTGTTTATTGGTATTCGTTTATGTTCGTTCGTTTGTGTTTGTTCATTTGTGTTCGTTCGTTTATGTTCGTTCATTAGTGTTCGTTCGTTTATGTTCGTGAACATTCGTTCATGAACACAAACGAACGAACATGAACAAGCCATTATGTTCGTTTATTTTGTTCATGAACGTTCGATAATCTGTTCGTGAACGTTCGTTCGTTTATGTTCGTGAACATTCGTTCATGAACACAAACGAACGAACACGAACAAGGTCCCGTTCGTGTTCGTTCGGTTCGTTTACAGCCCTAGGGATTCGCTGACCAGACTTGGTCGCTGACGTATGTCGTCAGCAAGTCTTCAGCGAGTCAGTGACTCTTGTCAGCGGATGGTTTACTTTCCAAATTGTGAGTCAAGGCGGGAAGAATTCAAATCAAAAGAAGACAAGAAGTCACATGGTGGTTCATCCAACTGTATTTTACCTAGTATGGCAAAGATGCAGTTGGGACCAAAAGAAGGGTCTTCTCTCTCATACCCGTTTTGGTAAAGAAGACAAAGGCTCCTGGATTCAAGTACTTCGAGCCAATGAGATGTCGACAACCACCATCAATCACTATCAAAGTAAGGCTGTGTTGCCCTAATTCCACCCTATATAAAGCAACACAGCCGCACCAAAAACAAGTGTGTTTGTCACCACAAGTGTGTGTCACTTATTCTCTCTTGTAATTGTTTAAGTTTTCTAGTTAGTCTAAAAACTTAGCAATTGTTTGTTCATGTACTTTCTTGTAAGACAAGTTGTAATATCGACCATGTATTCACTGTTTAATCAATGATACATATGATTAGACTTGCATAGTTTCTTATACTTGAACTTTACTCTTGTTCTTGGTTCTTTACTTTCTATTTACTTTCTTGTCTAGATTAATTATATATAAGTGTGCAAATCGTGGACTGTCAATTATGCATTATAATTATATATTGTTGTTGCTTTTGTTATTGTTATAATATAAGGCTTTTTTTTTAACAGCATAGAACTATAAGTTTGATTAGTCATCTTTAGCGGGAAAAAAAAAACACCCTTATAAGTTTTGGATCTATCTAAGAAAAACTTAAACACTTACTTTAATACTATTACTTCTTGACTTGACTTACGTTAAAAACTTGGATATCAACAGCCAATGGGGTTGGTGGCCTATTGGTAAGGTCTTTGACCTTAGGTGGATCCACCTGGGTTCGAGTCTTACTTTCCACATTTGTGGGGGTGAATTAATAGGAATTTTTTGAGAGTCATGGATTTCATCCCAGATATGCGTGTAATTTAGGAATAGAAGTAGATTAGAATACGTGTAATTTAGGATTTTTTGAGAGTCATGGTTTCATCCCAGAGATGCGTGTAATTTAGGAATAGAGTCATGGATTTCATCCCAGAATGCGTGTAATTTAGGAATAGAAGTAGATTAGAATACGTGTAATTTAGGTTTCATCCCAGAGATGCGTGTAATTTAGGAATAGAAGTAGATTAGAATACGTGTAATTTAGGAATAGAAGTAGATTAGAATACGTGTAATTTAGGTTTCATCCCAGAGATGCGTGTAATTTAGGAATAGAAGTAGATTAGAATACGTGTAATTTAGGAATAGAAGTAGATTAGAATACGTGTAATTTAGGAATAGAAGTAGATTAGAATACGTGTAATTTAGGAATAGAAGTAGATTAGAATACGTGTAATTTAGGAATAGAGTCATGGATTTCATCCCAGAGATGCGTGTAATTTAGGAATAGAAGTGGATTTTTTGAGAGTCATGGATTTCATCCCAGAGATGCGTGTAATTTAGGAATAGAAGTAGATTAGAATACGTGTAATTTAGGAATAGAAGTAGATTAGAATACGTGTAATTTAGGAATAGAAGTAGATTAGAATACGTGTAATTTAGGAATAGAAGTAGATTAGAATACGTGTAATTTAGGAATAGAAGTAGATTAGAATACGTGTAATTTAGGAATAGAAGTAGATTAGAATACGTGTAATTTAGGAATAGAAGTAGATTAGAATACGTGTAATTTAGGAATAGAAGTAGATTAGAATACGTGTAATTTAGGAATAGAAGTAGATTAGAATACGTGTAATTTAGGAATAGAAGTAGATTAGAATACGTGTAATTTAGGAATAGAAGTAGATTAGAATACGTGTAATTTAGGAATAGAAGTAGATTAGAATACGTGTAATTTAGGAATAGAAGTAGATTAGAATACGTGTAATTTAGGAATAGAAGTAGATTAGAATACGTGTAATTTAGGAATAGAAGTAGATTAGAATACGTGTAATTTAGGAATAGAAGTAGATTAGAATACGTGTAATTTAGGAATAGAAGTAGATTAGAATACGTGTAATTTAGGAATAGAAGTAGATTAGAATACGTGTAATTTAGGAATAGAAGTAGATTAGAATACGTGTAATTTAGGAATAGAAGTAGATTAGAATACGTGTAATTTAGGAATAGAAGTAGATTAGAATACGTGTAATTTAGGAATAGAAGTAGATTAGAATACGTGTAATTTAGGAATAGAAGTAGATTAGAATACGTGTAATTTAGGAATAGAGTCATGGATTTCATCCCAGAGATGCGTGTAATTTAGGAATAGAAGTGGATTTTTTGAGAGTCATGGATTTCATCCCAGAGATGCGTGTAATTTAGGAATAGAAGTAGATTAGAATACGTGTAATTTAGGTTTCATCCCAAACTCAAATGTCTTAAACTAAAACAAATAATAACTTTTGTTATTATATGTAGATGTAACTAACTATCATGAAATATATGTTTATATTATGTAAATATCTCGTAAGATGTATATGTCATGTAATGAACTTTTAAATCTTGGTTATTTGATGTACCCGGCCAATAAAAAACTTACAAGTGTTAGCTTATATGGTTGTCATATAGACCCGGGTACATTAAATAATTGAGATTTGAAAGTTTATTACATGACATAAACATTTTACGAAATCGTTACATAACATAAACATTTGGTGTACGAGTAATAATCCCTTTTTTTATTAACACTACAACAAAAAATTTCATTTATTCACACTTACTTTAAAGAAGTGTGAAGAAATTTCTTAATATATTCACACTTAAAAATGTTTAAAAAGTATATACATGTAAAAGTGTGAAAAAATTTGAAAAATTATAATTTTTTCACACTTATATGTGTGGAAAGAAAAAATTTACACTTAAAAGTGTGAAAGTCAAATTGTAACACCTAATTTCTTCACACCTTTCTTGTGTGAAGAACTTTGGTGTTACAAATTAATCCTTACACTTCTAAGTGTGAACAATTGATCTAGTTTTACACACTTGGAAGTGTGAACTTTTTTTCCCCACATATATAAGTGTGAAAAAGTTATAATTTTTCAAATTTCTTCACACTTTTAAATATGAATACTTTTTAAACATTTTCAAGTGTGAACAAATTAATAAATTTTTTAGTAAGTGTGAATAAATGACATTTTTATTGTAGTGTAACGTAAGAGAGTACAATACAATTGTAGTGTAACGTAGGAGTAACATGAAGCTCGCGCTCCCGAAAACAGGAATTGATATTATATTTCATTATTTCTTATACGAAGATTATTTTAGAGATGAGCTCAGTTAAGTTCCTTTTTTGGTTATTGATGTATTGTTTGGAACCGAAATTTAGAGCTTTTTTATATTATAATCAGCAACGAAAATGACAAGTTTAGTAAAACTAAATAAGAGAGAGTAATATTATTTCTACTAGGACATAATCTTCTCAGAACCTGGTTTCTCGGGGGTCAATTTGTCATCACAAACAATATCACCAGCAGTCAATTAAGTACGACTGTTACTAAACAAATCAATACTCATGATATATAAGTAAACTCTTACAATTTTTCATAATCACACTTTTCAACATAATCTTAATCTTAATATATACTAAAAGGCAACTGATCTAACCTCAATTGACCAATCACAACTCTTGATTTCTCTAAATTAACTTAATAAACATGTGACTAAATTCAATTTCAATAATAAATTATATTATAATAAAATATCAATCGAACTCTGTATAATGGTGTATGTTTATTTATTATTAAAAATAAAAACCTAAATATCAATGAAACTCTATTAATAAGATAATAGTGCATGTTTATTTATTATTAAATAAAAAAACCCACTATATAAAAAAATTTATCAATCGATGCCTACTAATAGGATAATGGTGCATCATTATTTATTATTAGAAAAAGAAAAACCCATTGCATATAAAAAATAAAAACCATACAGAAGTATTAAAACCCATACAATTATATTCGCATAAAAACCCAAACTCATACGATTATGTTTCAAAATTCCACCCCTTTTCTTCCATTGTTTAAATCCATATTACTAAAAAACCTCTGTTATTAATGGCGAGCTTTTTGAGTTTTGTTCCTTTGAACGGATCAATAATTGTACATGCTAATGCATCTTTTGGTAAGTGATACTTTATATATGTAATACAAAATTTCCATTAATTATTCTTAATTGTAAATCCTAATTGTATATTTGAAGATAAATATTCGTAAAATATAAATTTTTAAATATATGCTTACATATAATAACTACTCCCTCCGTCCCATATTAAATGTCCAATTTTGACTTGTCAAGTCTTCTACTTCTAACTTTGACCGTAAAAATCTTTGTTTATATTATATAACACTTCATATAAAATATATGGACGGATAGAGTTTTAAATATACTTTTCATTGGTATAATTTTCATCAACTACTATATAACACAAACAAAGATATTTATAGTCAAAGTTGAAAGAAAAAGACTTGACAAGTCAAAATTGGACAATTAATATGGGACGGAGGGAGTATATGCATGTTATGTATTTGAACAACCTGATTAACCGGTCTCCCTCATACTTGATAAGCAAGATTAAACCGGTAACAAATACTACCATATGAATTTTAAACGATTTCTTACATTCTCTGCATGTCTAAGAAGCTACCTTTGTATTATTGTTTGTATTATGATTCTTGCAGGGTCATAACCATCATATATACCCAGATGAATTTAACACCATTCTCAACAAAAGCTATGTGTTCAAAGTTGAGATCAAGTACAAAATCTTCATGGTCTTAGATTTTTCAAATGATACAAAAATCTTTTAAATACTAAATTCTTATTTTTGTAAAAGTTGTAAACAGCCCGTGTATTTGACATGGGTCAAAAATTTAGTACAATATATAACTGGTTATTTCAAAACAAAGATTAAAATAAAATAAATAAAATAAAATTTTGACCAATAAATCATAATAAAACTGATATATGAAGATTCATAAAGTATAAACATATATACTTATATATGAAGATTTTCATGATCCACTACAATTTTCAATTAAAAAAAAATAATTGTTTATCTATTTTACTTTAATGTTTGTTTTATTTGAACCTGAACCCATGCATATACAATATATATAGCAATGCCGTGGGTAACAAATGCCATGGGCTATGATATGAATAGATTTCGGTAGTTAGTTCAGTTTTACCAGTAATCTAGTATCGAATCAGTCAATTCGAAATCATTTACAACTTAACTTTAACACCGATACTGATAGAATATATACCACTCGTATCAAATATATTCTGTACCATTACTAGTTTGGCATCGATATCAATTTCACGTCACTTAGGCCTTTATGAATTAAGTTACCATTTAAGGTTAATAATAATTAAAAAAAAGTAATTGGATGAGAACCCCTGATTCCGTGTACCATTTAAGGTTAATATGCTTAAACAAAACCGGATCTTGGTATTGATGAGTTGTTTTGCATGTTAGTTTTTTTAACGCATTGGTGCTAAATTTATTTGTCACTTTTATCACATTTTCGCAAGTAAAGCGCTTTCCATGAAGGTTTAATAAGACAACGTGGATTGTACATCCATTATCATCAAAGAAATTGTTATGTTTCACATTGATAAACAAACGTTCGCAACGAAAAAGATATGTACCTTTCATATATGACATCTTGGACCACATTGTGTGCATAATAAGAACAATAGCATATTAGTTGTTGTTCCTAAGCGCAAAGGAAAGAAGATAGTCCACAATTTATTTTATACATATAATGATACCTGCGTTATATAATTTATTATACGATACATGCATTATACTTAATTATAGTACAACTGTATAATGCAAGTATCGTTGCTAATTGATAAATTGAGTTATATGGGTTTATCACCACGCATAGCCAAATGATGTGTCACCATTATCCACAGTAATGGACGCTTTTAAGCATGTGGTCAAACATATATCACATCTATATATATATATATATCTACATTACGAATTCAAAGTTGCATTACCATGAATAAATTGTTACCATAAAAACCCTATTAAGCAAACACAATTTTTAACTTCCTTCTAAATTCCAAATAAGCCACCTAGCTAAAATGTCAGGTGACACAACTTATGCAACACTATCTCCGGCAACCGTGGTGATGGTTCCATTGCCGCTACAAGGCCATCTCAACCAACTCCTCCATCTCTCGCGTCTCATTTCCATCCACAACATCCCCGTCCACTTTGTCAGTACCACAACCCACTGTCGCCAGGCTAAACTACGAGTACAAGGTTGGGACCCAGTCGCCGTCGCCAGCATCCACTTCCACGAGTTTCAAACCCCTTCATTTGTTTCTCCACCACCAAACACTAATTCCACCACAAAATTCCCTTCACAATATCAACCTTTATGTGAAGCCACAACCCAACTCCGCCATCCCATGGCGTCCCTCCTTCGAAAACTATCCCTCACAACGAGCCGCCTTGTGGTGATCCATGACTCCCTTATGGGCTCCGTGATCCAAGATTTTACGTTCCTACCAAATGCGGAATCCTACACTTTTCATAGTGTATCGGCTTTCACTATGACATTGTACACTTCTAAAACCATTGGTAAGCAACTCGAGAACCTAACCAAACCTCAAAAATTAACCAAAGATTACTTGTCATTTGAGGGTTGTTTTACCTCCGAGTTCAAGAAGTTCACTACTACGCAGCACGAGTATGCAAAATTAAATTCGGGTCGCATCTATAACTCTTGTAGTATTATTGAGCAGCCCATGTTGGAGCTACTTGAAAGAGAAGAGAACGATCGAAACAAGAAGTTATGGGCCCTTGGTCCTTTTAATCCAGTAGATATAAAGAAGACAATAAAAGGAGACAAAGGTATATATATGGATTTGCTTACACATTTCGAATATATGTTATGAACAACTTGTATCTTAATTTTGTTATAGAAAAATTATGCATGTGTTACACTTGCATACAATTGATAGATAGTCTTTTCAAAAACGAGTATCATGTGTGATAATTTAATTAACAAAAAGAAGAAAATTAAAGGATTACATTTGTCTTGTATAGTAGTCTTGACATTAGAGATTGTTAGGATGATTTTACGGGACGATATATATATATATATATATATATATATACCACCCACTTAATTTTTATTTCCAAGTTTGTCATAATTTTGTATCCACGCAGATGAGAATTGAACAATTATTACCAAATACTCTGTACTAAATTATTAACAAATACTAGCACAGAAAATCTAGGCATTTTCACAAGTATAGAGAATTGAACGTTCGTTTAATTGTTATGTTTTTTGCAGGGCACATATGTCTAAAATGGCTTGATAAGCAAGAAACCAATAGTGTAATATTTGTGTCGTTTGGAACAACGACCTCATTCACCAAAACACAAATCATAGAGCTCGCGATCGGGTTGGAAAAAAGCAAGCAAAAGTTCATATGGGCACTAAGAGATGCCGATAAAAGTGATGTTTTTAGTGACTATGTGTCACAAGTTGAATTACCAAAAGGGTATGAAGATCGAATTAAAGGGAGGGGGTTGGTGATTCGAGGGTGGGCCCCCCAGCTCGAAATCTTGGCCCATCGGGCCACTGGAGGGTTCATGAGTCATTGTGGATGGAACTCTTGTATGGAGAGCATATCAATGGGTGTGCCTATAGTGGCGTGGCCTATGCATTCGGACCAACCAACCAATGCGGTTCTTGTTACCAAAATTTTGAAAGTTGGGATAACGGTGAAGGATTGGCAATGGAGAGATGAGATGGTGCTGGCGGAAAACGTTGAAAACACGGTGACGAGATTGATGGATACGGCGGAAGGGGAGGAGACACGGCAGAGGGCGGTGCAAATAGGCGGCAGTGTAAGAAAGTCAGTCCGAGAAGGTGGTGTTTCATGGTTACAGTTACAATCGTTTATTGATCACATTACTAGATAGAAGGAAAATGTTAGATCCTCCTAAAAATCTTTCGAACTATGTGATCAAGACACTTGGTCAATTAAAAGATGACGTTAGGAAAACAAATAATTGGATTACACTTGTCATATTTTAAGGGTTTTAAAAAAATTATTAAACTATTTAGTAGGAGGATACATCATTTCACGTACATAGAAGGAATAATTAAAGTATATATACTTTATCTATAATATATAATGTTATAGTTATGTAATACGAGTAATGTTTTTTGATTTTAATAAAAAGTTTTTATACTAAATATTGGTGTGACAACCGCCAAAATTTCAGGTTGATTAATTTACTATTATGTGTACTATTTAAATTTTTGTTGATCAAACAATATGAACAAACATTTTATGGCATAATAAACTGAACAAATATTTTTATAAATTATGGATAATTATTGCCAAGAACTCAAATAGTTATTTGAGAGTTGCTTGTAAATACTTTTTCATACTTATACTATCAATAACCGTATTTATGAATAGTACAGTATTCATGAATAGTAACGTATACATGAATAGTACCGTATCTGTGAATAGCAATCGTATCTAGAAATTGTATTTATGAATAGTGATCGT
>CM067171.1:8340235-8350235 GCA_034093135.1 Erigeron breviscapus | reverse complement strand
ACCAAAATTGTACCTTGGAGCTTCTCTCATACCCGAATTGAAAACAAACAATAATAAAGACAGAAAAGACAGTGTACAAGATTTCTACACCAAGAAATGACCGACAACCTTCCAAGTGTCAACATCTATAGGTTGGTATGTGTTGTCATCTCTCTATCAGTATATAAGGCAACACATTGCCTAGCCATTAGTGGGTTGGTGTGTACCATATAGTAATTACACTTAGTGTGTGTGTTTTATTTATATAAGTTTTAAAAGAGTTAAGTTTTTTGTATGTCAAAAACTTAAGTTATATTTTCTTTTATGTTCTTGTGTGTTCAAGATAAAATTCGTTTAATTAATATTACTTATGATTAAACTTGTTTACAATATTGTTCTTTTCTTTTAAGTAATTTGAATTAGTTGTTTAATTACATAGTATTGCAAACTTAGGATTGTTAGATATATTTGACACTTACAAATTTTATGAAAAAACTCTCACGGTAGTTTTATATTAAAATAATTTAATAGAGTATCATTTACTATTGTATCCAAAAATATTTGAAAATTATTATAAAGGTATTGTAACTTCTTTCTTCGGGAACAATAACATGTCATTCATAAATCTCAAAATATATGCCAGTCTACAGTATACTTTAACGCTATTGTTTTATTTTTTTGAATTGTTTTTTTTTTTTTTTTTATACATTTTTTTTAAAAAATACTTTCAAGTTTAAATTTGTAATTTTAAAAATAATTGCGTTAGAAATGTTAAAACTATGTTAACAAAAAATATAATATTATAAGTAACGTATTGAAATTGAAAATATGGTTAAATATAAAATCTTAAGTTTATACATGTATTAAATAATTTTATAACTGGATACTTATATCACAATTCAAAATAAATATAGAACATACTATTGTATTTTATAGGTTAATTTTTTTATAACTTGATCAATCACATCAATTGAATTATTAATTCATTTTTATTTTATAAACAAATTAATATCGATTTCTACTCATAAGAAAAATTTTCAATCCTTTTATGGTAGAGATTAAACCCTTGATTGTTAAAAATCATTGCAAAATTATATTCTAAACATTTATAATATTTTATAAATTTATTTTTAACAAATACAAGAAATTATTCTTCTTGCGTTCATAACTAACTAATACTTATTATATACTTACACTCAAACAAAGTGGCATGGGCGTTCGAATGTGTTCATTGTTGGGGCACTCCATTTTTTCTAGGCCAAAATGCATTTTAATACCCTTAACTTGGTTGACTAGGTACTCTACTACCCTGAATTATTAAAGGTGTAGTATAGTACCCTAGACTTGGTTAACAAGGTCTTCTAGTACCCTAACTCACTAATTAATCTAATTTATGGTGTTAAAATATACATTGTTTTTTTAAAAAATACTTTCAAGTTTAAATTTGTAATTTTAAAAATTATTGTGTTAGAAATGTTAAAACTATGTTAACAAAAAATATAATATTATAAGTAACGTATTGAAATTGAAAATATGGTTAAATATAAAATCTTAAGTTTATACATGTATTAAATAATTTTATAACTGGATACTTATATCACAATTCAAAATAAATATAGAACATACTATTGTATTTTATAGGTTAATTTTTTTATAACTTGATCAATCACATCAATTGAATTATTAATTATTTTTATTTTATAAACAAATTAATAAAAACTTCAATAAAAAGATGATTATTTATACATATAACTATTAATTTGTACAAAAAATTTTATTGTAATGAAACTACCTATTTATTAACAAGGTAATTATGTTTTTTTTCTTAATCATGAATTTAAATAATAATATAATTTTGATGTCTATTTATTGTATAATTTAAAAGTATATTTTTTTCAAAGTCGATACTTTAAAATTTTATAATCGTGTTAAAGATAACATATACTTTTAATGTCTTTAGTTACTTATGGTTAGTCAAATATATTTTCACATTATATATTAGTTAATTAATTCATATAAATTTTTAAAAGATTTATTAGTGAGTCTAGGGTAGTAGAAAACCTTGTTAACCAAGTCTAGGGTACTATACTATATCTTTAATAATTCAAGGTAGTAGAACACCTAGTCAACCAAGTTGAGGGTACTAAAATGCATTTTAGCCTTTTTCCTTTCCCAAACATATTCATTCATTTTACACATCTTAACAATTACTCCGTATATTAATGCATTAAATATTTAAATCCCCTTCAAATAGTAGCAACATATTCATTCATTTTACACATCTTAACAATTACTCCGTATATACCGCATTATGCATAATGCATTAAATATTTAAATCCCCTTCAAATAGTAGCCTATAGCCATTAGTCTAATTAAGTACTTCCTTGCATCTGGAACAACCACGTTTTATTTACACGAGTTTGACTATGCTCGATCTTTTCTTCGAACTATCTTTGACTTCACATCTAACTTCAGAACTTCATATATAAACACATTTTTATCATATTATAGTCTAAAAACGTGGTATAAAAAATTCCTAATATTCTAGAAAGTATTAGTAGTTTAAGCAATACTTATTACGTACATAAGATCTTTGGGTGGTGTTCATATTTCGGAGTTCAATCTAAAATATCAGGTGTCGTAGTGTCTTGGTTGCATATCCTGTATTCCTCTAGTCTTTATTTGTCGGTTAGGTCTCTTTTATGGTTTCTGTTTTGTGACATTGGTTTGTCGGTAGTGGATGGCCTATTTCTATTTATTTAGAAAAAATTTCATTAGATTACCATGTGGTTTGTTATTTTATCAATTTTCGCCCCTGTCATTTTTTTTATTATTACTTCACCCTGTGGTGACTTTTTGTATCATTAGAGACCCCTCTCTCAAACGGACGTTAGTGACACTCCGTTAAGCCCCTCATGTGCAATGCACATGAAGACAGTTTCGTCATTTTACCTCAAACACTTTTTCCATCTCTTCATCTACTTTGTCCAGATCTAACATCTTTTTAATATTAATGTACACACACACACACATATATATATATATATATATATATATATATTTATTTATTTATTTATTTATTATCTATATCTCCACACATGATTCCATCTTATATCCTGCTAAAGAAACACACACTCTTTCTCTTAAAACACCTAGTCCATCTCTCCCACTGAACTCCGACCACCACCGCGCCACCGCTGCCACCACTCCTCTGGCAAACCACCTTCGCGCCGCTGCTCACCACCGCCGAGCCACCACATTCAACAACAACATCTCCTTAGATCCTAAAAATCCTTTATTTGCACCTTACACAATCAGGCGACCACCAACAACACTCCACTGCCGCTCCACCTCCTTGAAGAGAGAGAATATTCAAACATCCATATATGTATGAATCACACATACCCACTTTTCAATTTTCACTAATTTTTGATTAAAATAAAAACTTTTTGAGTAATTTCATTGGGGTTTGTTTTAATTAGTGAAAAACAAACACAACCCTGCCATGTTCCAGTACAAGAACCTGTCATCATCTAATCGTTGTGGTGGCTGCCGATCTACTTCTTCGTCTTTAACCCTATGAGCTGTCATCATCTATGTAAATGTTCTCGTTGATCCTCTTTGTTTCGCTGTCTAATCTTGTGCCGCCATCACCATCTTAAGAAGGGAGGTAACTATCTTCCCAAAAGCTCAAATTAAAAAAACCCCCAAATTTTAATTTTTAGGGTTCTTTGAAGAGAAAGGTTGAATATTAAAGATTTAACCAAGAAGTCAAGTTATTGCTGTTAAATAGAAATTAAGATTGAAAAATTAGTGGAAAAGTTGATGAATTCAACAATAAAAAAAAGAGACTTTTGAATGGATTTTAGTGAAGATTCAGTAGATGAATTTGATCTTTAAAAGAAAATGGGAAGGTGAAATGGGTGTTTTAGAAGCAAAATGACTAAGTTACCCTCATGTGCAGTGCAATGAGAGCTTTAACGGAGCCATACTAACGTCCGTTTGAGAGAGGGGTTCTAATGATACAAAAAGTCACCACAGGGTGAAGTAATAATAAAAAAAAACGACAGGGGCGAAAATTGATAAAACAGCAAACCACATGGTGATCTAATGAAATTTTCTTATTTATTTATTTCTTATATAGCGTGTAGCACATGTGACATGTGTTTTTGTGTCTATTTCTTATGTTCGTCTGTGGATGAGCGAGACAGCAAGGGACGAACTAGGGACAAGTCGAACCCCTTGGTGTTGACTCGTCCCTGAGAGGTGGACGAGTGAGGGACGGTGGGGGACGGACTATATAAGACACCTCATAATCACCTTTATATTTTGTTGTTCAACTATACAACGTTCTCACTTTCAATAATAGACGTCCATTACTGGATTAAACATACAATGGATATCCAAATCATATATCACGACCGGAATCTAAAACTGAATCCATGTAACATTTCACTTGCTTTTTGTTTTGTTTTTATCTGGCCGACTAACGAGACAAAGTAAGATTTGAATTTGTTATATTCTCACACTCAAAACCAACTAAATAATTTTCAGGATACATTATTAATATATACAAATCATGTGGCCTGCCCCCCTCTCACAAAACACTGTAGCATGGCACTGTAGCTTTTACTGTAGCGGCTACAGTGCCAGCTACAGTAATATTTTTTTTTTTTAAATACCGATTAACATATATATTTAGTTTGCGAAATACTCAAACAAGAAGGCCTTTGGTGGGGTGGTCTGCACGTTGCTTTATGTGTGAGAGGTCTGGGTTCGAAACCTGCCTCCCCTCTTTTTTCTTTTTGGGTTTTTTTTTGGATTATGTAATTTACACTTTGCCCCCTCATAAGTTTTAATTTTTCCCCCTCCAGTTTGTTTTCTTGCTTCCTGCCCCCTCCTGTTTTCTATTGTGTTTTTGTTTTACTTCTATTCTTTTTTGTGTATATTTTGTATTTTGTAATATATATATATACTTTTTTTTTAACTTTTGTAATATTTTGTAATTTGTAATATATATATTTTTTTTTTTTTTTTTTTTTTTTTTTTTTTTTTTTTTTTTTTTTTTTTTTTTTTTTTTTTTTTTTTTTTTTGTTTTTGTTTTTGTTTTTGTTTTTGTTTTTGTTTTTGTTTTTGTTTTTGTTTTTGTTTTTGTTTTTGTTTTTGTTTTTGTTTTTGTTTTTGTTTTGTTTTTGTTTTTGTTTTGTTTTTGTTTTTGTTTTTGTTTTTGTTTTTGTTTGTTTGGTTATTTTTTGGCATTTGTTTTTTTTTTTTTTTTCATTTGCTTTCGAACTAAACAAGAACATGCCGTTGTGTTTATGGTAACACCCTTGAAAAATAAATGGAATACCTCGACAAAAAAAGAACAGGTACCCGCGGCACCGCGCGGGAAAACATGCTAGTTACATTACATTACATCATACTCGATAATACTCATTATTAAAATCATAAGAAAAGATTAATACCTTTTTCAGGAAATTTTTTCCTCAATTTTTAAAGAAAATCTTGTTATCTTTTTCAATTTGTACGAAAAACCTAAATACCTTTTTCAATATCCAAGATGCATTAAATGTGCTCTTTGTGTGTCTATAAGGCACATATTAGAAAACTCTTTTTTAATCTCTATAATAAATAAAACAAGATTGTTTTCTACAACTATTTTTGAAAAACTTTTGATGTGGCAAGCCAATATACTGTCTTAAAAGGTTTTTTATTTAATTATGATGTCATATGAGAAAAAATAGAAATAGCCCTTACATATTTAATAAAGATATTACTCATTATTGAAAAAAAAACTCTATATAATATATTACAAATAAAATGTCTTTTTTTTATTTACTTAATGCAATAGTTATTCTTATTTTATAAATTATTATTATTGTGTAGTTGATTTATTAACGAAATAATTATTGTGTTAGTTGAATTATTAGTTTTATACTAAGTTATAATGTTTCGATAACTAACATTACATATAATTTTTTAAATATATTTTATGATTTTAAAATTTTAATTAACATGTTCGGGTTGAACACGGGTGATTAGCTAGTATGCCAGTAAATTAGGATTTGATTTATTGAGAAAAAAAAAATTTTGAACAGCAAAAACAAAAAAAAAAATTAGATATTTATTATTAAGATTTTTCTTTTTATGTCAGTCTAGAATTCATACATGGATCTTGTCAAACCCATTGATACAATAATTTTTTTAAGGAAAAAAAAATCTTGTTATACAATAAGGCCGCATTTGGTTTACAGAATATTTGTTGGAATGAATGAAATCTATTAAAGAAATTGTAATTTGAACGAAAGGAATTTTCTTCCCCCATCCCTAAAGAATTAAGATTCCATCAAATGTTGAAATGTTTACATTCAAACGAAATGAAAATTTTTCATCTTTAAACAACCAAACACACTAAGGAATGAAATTCAATTTCATTTCCATCAGATTAATTTCATCAAATTTTATAAACCAAACGTGACCTTAGATCAATGTAAGATGGTGAAAATCCATAGATCTTTTTTCAGTTTCACATGTTTTTTTGAATGCGTTGTAACATATATACTTTGAAAAGCTTTCAACATAATTAGGTTCATATCGCTCCAATGCTATTTCACAAATTATTTTGGCTCGATCATTAAAACAAATACAACGCATTTAATTAAAATGATATGAAGTCTATATTCACGTGTTGGCCGAAGACCATACGTATTACAAATCACACGTGGGTTTGAATCTTGATATCAACAATTCCATTTAATTTGCAAATGATGCTCAACCCAGCTGGTCAGAGGCACTTCTGGTTTTACTCAAGTTCTTGATTCGATCCTCATAAATGGCAAGCCTTGGGGTTTTTTTTCTCCGAATACTTGTAACGGCCCATGGTAAACATCTCGTTGTCTAGGATACGTGCAAGGCTTTACCATTATACGAGGTTATACTGATATCGTATCCCGAATGAATGTTAAAAAAAAGTATATCATAGACAAATTTAAAATCACTAAGTCCAAATAGCGGTTAAATGTTTTTTACAGGTCCTCGTACAATTTTCATTTTTTCGAAGCCACTATAACTTACAAATGAGTTCCACTTTTATCATCTTACAACTAAATTCTTGCGATATAGGTCCCAAGATAATATTGTGGTCATTGATTCCTCCGATTCTTATTGTAGATCCCATAAGACATTGATTCCTCCGATTCTTATTGAAGATTCAAAGATCATCTTTGAATCTTGGCCCTTGATTTTTATCTAAGGGACAAGATGCTTTCAACTTGACCCCTCAAATTATTTTCTCCACTTTTTTTTTGAGTAAAAAGCATGGATCAAAGAGGTGAAGTCAATAGTTATCTACTTATCTTTTGTGATGGATTCATTTGTCTTTTATCAGCTTATTTTATCACCACTTGATTTGACAAGTTCATTATTGATGGATTTTGTGTAATAATATAATCTTGACATGATGCACTTAGACCATTTTAAATGAACTTTCTAGATACATTTGTGGGGTCGAAAATAGATGTTTCAATGAGTGTGATTAAAGCAAGTTTGACAATGTTAGTGAGGCTATCCGGAGAGTGGGGCGAGAAGGAGAGGCAATCCACCGGATTTCGCCTCTAGATCGCCAGGAACACCGTCCCGGCTAGGCGATCCGCCCGTTTGGCGACCTCCACGGATCGGCGGCTTACACTTTGACTTTTCCTTTTTTTTTCTAATTTTTTGCATTCTATACATTTTAATATTATATATATAATATAGTAATAATACATATATATAGTGAGAGTCTGCTGATTAAAAAAAAAAAAAAACTTACCCGCCGGGAAAAATGGAAGGCCGGAAGAGGAAGAGAAAAGCCGGAACAAAGAAAGTGAAAATTGGAAGAGAAAGTAGATATATATATTAGATAGAAATGTCACAAATAGTCCCTGTGGTTGTTCATATTAGCATTTTGCTCCCTGTGATTTTTTTTCGTTGCTAATGGTCCCTTGGTTTTCCATTTTCATTGCAAATAGTCCCTGACACTAACATTTGTTAGTTTTGACCGTTTAAACTCTTCATGTGCAAACCATGTGAGGGTATAATCGTCTTTTGACTAACTACAAGGACTATTTGTAATAATTATACCAATTTTAATAAATATGAGTATATATTATACCTATCCTTATCTATATCTTCAAAATCATATATACCACCAGATCTATGTAGATATCTGTATCATCTTTCTCAATTCATACATATATATCTATAAATCTAAGAAAATACCTAGTATCAATTAAACAAACAAAAACCGTCCAAATGTTAAAAACCTAAGAAAATAAAAATCTTATATTCACAAACTAAAGATTTTTAGGTAATGATTTCTTGTTCTTGTATGTCTTATGTGAATCCGTGAAACAAAGCCACACATCCCACCTTTCAATTACAATGTATGAACTATGGTTGGTGTTGACTTTTGACCTACCACTCATGCCTTGCCACATCTCCACCCAACCCGACCTTATATTTCCATCCCATTAACATTCACCAACTTCAATTTAATATACTTTTGTTTTTGCTGTTGATTAAGCCGAAAGGAGAATCGTTATCAGGTTTTGGTTAATTAATAATTAAACTCAATCACACTGTGCACAGAATATGAGATGGAAGGAATAGTATGAACTGGAAGCGATGTCTCTATTTTTGGGCGTTCTAGTTGGAAACATTCACAATGAAGAAACGCACTGAAGAAATATTTTGTGGCGAGGTAAGTTTGCAAGGCTGGGTTCTTGAAGCAGCAGCTTAGCATTTAATTTTTTCTATTAGGAATACTGATTTTTTTTATAAAGGAATCGTGGGTTTTGTTTATAAGATTGGGCTTGATTAAGATTGATGTATATATGGGTTAGGGTTTTTAGAACTGAGTGGATTTTGGTGGTGGTGGTGGTGGTGGTGGCCGGAAGAAGGAAGATGAAAGAAAGAGGGAGATGGTGGTGGTGGTGGTGGTGGTGGTGGTGGTGGTGGTGGTGGTGGTGGTGGTGGTGGTGGTGGTGGTGGTGGTGGTGGTGGTGGTGGTGGTGGTGGTGGTGGTGGTGGTGGTGGTGGTGGTGGTGGTGGTGGTGGTGGTGGTGGTGGTGGTGGTGGTGGTGGTGGTGGTGGTGGTGGTGGTGGTGGTGGTGGTGGTGGTGGTGGTGGTGGTGGTGGTGGTGGTGGTGGTGGTGGTGGTGGTGGTGGTGGTGGTGGTGGTGGTGGTGGTGGTGGTGGTGGTGGTGGTGGTGGTGGTGGTGGTGGTGGTGGTGGTGGTGGTGGTGGTGGTGGTGGTGGTGGTGGTGGTGGTGGTGGTGGTGGTGGTGGTGGTGGTGGTGGTGGTGGTGGTGGTGGTGGTGGTGGTGGTGGTGGTGGTGGTGGTGGTGGTGGTGGTGGTGGTGGTGGTGGTGGTGGTGGTGGTGGTGGTGGTGGTGGTGGTGGTGGTGGTGGTGGTGGTGGTGGTGGTGGTGGTGGTGGTGGTGGTGGTGGTGGTGGTGGTGGTGGTGGTGGTGGTGGTGGTGGTGGTGGTGGTGGTGGTGGTGGTGGTGGTGGTGGTGGTGGTGGTGGTGGTGGTGGTGGTGGTGGTGGTGGTGGTGGTGGTGGTGGTGGTGGTGGTGGTGGTGGTGGTGGTGGTGGTGGTGGTGGTGGTGGTGGTGGTGGTGGTGGTGGTGGTGGTGGTGGTGGTGGTGGTGGTGGTGGTGGTGGTGGTGGTGGTGGTGGTGGTGGTGGTGGTGGTGGTGGTGGTGGTGGTGGTGGTGGTGGTGGTGGTGGTGGTGGTGGTGGTGGTGGTGGTGGTGGTGGTGGTGGTGGTGGTGGTGGTGGTGGTGGTGGTGGTGGTGGTGGTGGTGGTGGTGGTGGTGGTGGTGGTGGTGGTGGTGGTGGTGGTGGTGGTGGTGGTGGTGGTGGTGGTGGTGGTGGTGGTGGTGGTGGTGGTGGTGGTGGTGGTGGTGGTGGTGGTGGTGGTGGTGGTGGTGGTGGTGGTGGTGGTGGTGGTGGTGGTGGTGGTGGTGGTGGTGGTGGT
>CM067171.1:8162735-8335235 GCA_034093135.1 Erigeron breviscapus | reverse complement strand
TTTAATCATTCTTTTTGGCATGTTTATTTACTTTTCTTTTTAAACTTTTCATTATGTGATAGTTATCTTTTATATTTCATAAAAATAACATATTCAAATATTCTAAGATGTCCTACATTCAACTTTTTAAATTATGTTACATCTTTATTTGTAGAATTTGTAAAATAAATTTAATTAACATGCATCCTTTATGTAAATAATTGATTAAAGATGTTTTTCTTTTACCACATAATATTATGTTAGTATAATATTATTATAAGTCATTACATTATTGTTACTCACGTATTATCATTTATATTAATATTGTTTTTGTATGACTTTTTAAAATACATTATAATCACACACAATAAATGTTTTGTCTCCTCGACGACGTCTGAGGTTATTTTACCAACATATTATGTTAATAGCTCATTACATTATTGTTATCTAGGTGTCATTATTTGCATCAATTTAGTTATTATATAATGTTTCTAACGCACGTTCTAATTTTACGTCTTATCATACACAATAAACGTTACGTCTCCCGGGGCAACGCCCGGAGACAAATCTAGTTCATAATATAAAGTTGAGGTCCCATTCAGTAAACAAAAATGGTTGTTTTAATCGGGTCCTGTTACTTCAACCTGAAAAGACATTTGAGGAAAAATCTCATTAAACTCTCCTAACAACCGAGATTAATAAACGTCAAAGACGTACCTGACATAGAATCCGTGCCTAAGTAGAAAAACCTCGATGACCTAATCCGTTGTACTGATATCATTGTGCTAATCCAAATTACTTGAATGCCTTTTATTTGAAAATATAAATTATAAAATAATACAGTATATTTATTTTTTCTCAATGTAAGCCACGAACTTTGAAAATGCCAATGGTCATTGAGCTTGCTACTTTTGTACATTGTACTAATATCAACTTTTGGTTTCTGAAGAGCAAAGTGGCTCAAGTTGAGCCAAAATAATATAGTACGAATATGCAAAACCCCAATCACGTTATCGTTGCCAAAATATTTTCGGTAAAAGAAAAAGTATAGGTAACTTGATATGAGTGATTTGAAATTTAAAATTTATAGCATGTACTTACATCAACTTAAACGTTTTAGCATAGACTACATGACAGTGGCGTGACACATTGCTAAAAATGAAAGTATAATGACCATTTCGGAACAAAATATCAAATTATAATGCTAAACTTTATTAACGATGAGACCTAATTCAGTTTTAGTGGTTCAGTCATTGGTAATCAGTTATCAAAATGATCACATCAAATCAAATTTTGGAAGTACAAAGGTTGTTATCACCAACATTGAGACAAAACAAAACAAAACATAAGTCGATATTATATACTAAGATACTATCATTATTTAACCCATTATTTAACTTATAAGTTATCATTTCAACCCTTAGGTACTGTACCTAATACTAAAATGTGTGATGTCGATGACTCATTAACACAGTTGTGCATTTTAGTTCCGTAATTAATAAGTTGTGGATAGAGACGTGTTGTTTTTAGAACGCCATTTTGGGTTCATTAATGGGGGCCCAATCACCCAATCATTCATCCTGGGGGCTGGGGCTAGGACAAGTGGCTGTTTTCAATGCACACAGGCACACAGCCTTCTAGATTGGTTGAGTAATGGGGGCTGGGGCTGGGGCTAGGACAAGTGGCTGTTTTCAATGCACACAGGCACACAGCCTTCTAGATTGGTTGAGTAATGGGGGCTGGGGCTGGGGCTAGGACAAGTGGCTGTTTTCAATGCACACAGGCACACAGCCTTCTAGATTGGTTGAGTAATGGGGGCTGGGGCTGGGGCTAGGACAAGTGGCTGTTTTCAATGCACACAGGCACACAGCCTTCTAGATTGGTTGAGTAATGGGGGCTGGGGCTGGGGCTAGGACAAGTGGCTGTTTTCAATGCACACAGGCACACAGCCTTCTAGATTGGTTGAGTAATGGGGGCTGGGGCTGGGGCTAGGACAAGTGGCTGTTTTCAATGCACACAGGCACACAGCCTTCTAGATTGGTTGAGTAATGGGGGCTGGGGCTGGGGCTAGGACAAGTGGCTGTTTTCAATGCACACAGGCACACAGCCTTCTAGATTGGTTGAGTAATGGGGGCTGGGGCTGGGGCTAGGACAAGTGGCTGTTTTCAATGCACACAGGCACACAGCCTTCTAGATTGGTTGAGTAATGGGGGCTGGGGCTGGGGCTAGGACAAGTGGCTGTTTTCAATGCACACAGGCACACAGCCTTCTAGATTGGTTGAGTAATGGGGGCTGGGGCTGGGGCTAGGACAAGTGGCTGTTTTCAATGCACACAGGCACACAGCCTTCTAGATTGGTTGAGTAATGGGGGCTGGGGCTGGGGCTAGGACAAGTGGCTGTTTTCAATGCACACAGGCACACAGCCTTCTAGATTGGTTGAGTAATGGGGGCTGGGGCTGGGGCTAGGACAAGTGGCTGTTTTCAATGCACACAGGCACACAGCCTTCTAGATTGGTTGAGTAATGGGGGCTGGGGCTGGGGCTGGGGCTAGGACAAGTGGCTGTTTTCAATGCACACAGGCACACAGCCTTCTAGATTGGTTGAGTAATGGGGGCTGGGGCTGGGGCTAGGACAAGTGGCTGTTTTCAATGCACACAGGCACACAGCCTTCTAGATTGGTTGAGTAATGGGGGCTGGGGCTGGGGCTAGGACAAGTGGCTGTTTTCAATGCACACAGGCACACAGCCTTCTAGATTGGTTGAGTAATGGGGGCTGGGGCTGGGGCTAGGACAAGTGGCTGTTTTCAATGCACACAGGCACACAGCCTTCTAGATTGGTTGAGTAATGGGGGCTGGGGCTGGGGCTAGGACAAGTGGCTGTTTTCAATGCACACAGGCACACAGCCTTCTAGATTGGTTGAGTAATGGGGGCTGGGGCTGGGGCTAGGACAAGTGGCTGTTTTCAATGCACACAGGCACACAGCCTTCTAGATTGGTTGAGTAATGGGGGCTGGGGCTGGGGCTAGGACAAGTGGCTGTTTTCAATGCACACAGGCACACAGCCTTCTAGATTGGTTGAGTAATGGGGGCTGGGGCTGGGGCTAGGACAAGTGGCTGTTTTCAATGCACACAGGCACACAGCCTTCTAGATTGGTTGAGTAATGGGGGCTGGGGCTGGGGCTAGGACAAGTGGCTGTTTTCAATGCACACAGGCACACAGCCTTCTAGATTGGTTGAGTAATGGGGGCTGGGGCTGGGGCTAGGACAAGTGGCTGTTTTCAATGCACACAGGCACACAGCCTTCTAGATTGGTTGAGTAATGGGGGCTGGGGCTGGGGCTAGGACAAGTGGCTGTTTTCAATGCACACAGGCACACAGCCTTCTAGATTGGTTGAGTAATGGGGGCTGGGGCTGGGGCTAGGACAAGTGGCTGTTTTCAATGCACACAGGCACACAGCCTTCTAGATTGGTTGAGTAATGGGGGCTGGGGCTGGGGCTAGGACAAGTGGCTGTTTTCAATGCACACAGGCACACAGCCTTCTAGATTGGTTGAGTAATGGGGGCTGGGGCTGGGGCTAGGACAAGTGGCTGTTTTCAATGCACACAGGCACACAGCCTTCTAGATTGGTTGAGTAATGGGGGCTGGGGCTGGGGCTAGGACAAGTGGCTGTTTTCAATGCACACAGGTACACAGCCTTCTAAATTGGTTGAGTAATTATATATATCCTTCCAAATTTGTTCCCAAATATTCTCTTACGGAACATTGATACTGAGGGTTGTAGTAAAGATTATTGACTAGTGTTCACAAGTAGGTTAATTAGGAGGACCAGACATGTGTTAAAAGTTAAATTACCATAACATAAGCATTGTAATGATATCTATCACGTTAATAAAGCAACGTGGTTTGGATCAGTGGTAAACACCATGACCCCTAGAGACAGAGGTCAAGAGTTCGATCCTCATCCCATGCAAAGGCAGGAGACATTTAGATAGAACCTGGAAGCAGCTTCGAAATAAGGTCTGCCTACATCTTAACCTCCCCCATACACCGTCAAGGTATTGGGGCTCAAAACCCGCGTTAAGCGGCAGTGAGCAGTTTCTTTCTTTCTTTTTTATACTTGGTTAATAACTCGGGTCCACCCAACCCATACATAAAAATTAGCCTTTTTGATATTTTACCCCTAACCAAACCCTCATCTTACCAGCCGATAGTACTATAGTAGATAGTACTGATATAGACGACTAGTACCAACCGAGCTGATACTTGATAGCATGCAGACATAAATCACATAATCAAGCCCAATATCATTCACGGGTCAAGACTCCCGATAAAGGTCAAACCAAGAATGGTCAGCTATGATCTACCAAGTAAAATAATTCAAAACCTACTCTATGAGGGGAAAAAATCCACAAGGGTTAAGCCTGCGTGAGACATCCGCAATTGCCACAAAATTCCTTGTTTTGGTAGGTTTAGCAGGGACAGTTTGGTTTGACATTGATAAAGTGTCTTAGTCCGTGAAAGTGTCTTCCCTGATTTTAGCAATACTATAGATATCAAATATCATTTTGGTTCAGATAAGGTCACAATTGGACAGATTGCCCCAATACACTTATTGTCCAGAATCGTTCCTCTTTATAAATATTTATTGTCAAAAACATGATTACAGCATAATCTTATTTTATAAAATCCTGCAACGGCCAATTGTAACAAATAGCAAGCGACTTCCAAAAAAATCCTCATTATAGCATCTGACAACTAAATTTACTGATAAAAATGTATCATTCTGATTATAACAACATAAAACCGGATGACCCTGCTATAGCTAATGTGGCACGGAGTTACCTTCTAGGTCATTTAATCAATAAGCAATGCTAGCCAAAATATCATAAAATTAAATAATTTCTTACGTCAGTGTAATGGCAGGAATGGGGAGATCATCATCAGTCAGCTTTTTGCCACCAAGGCTTCCAACTTCTGCAACCAATTTATGTACTGATTTTGCTCCTTCTTATGTAAGTGGTGGAGGAGGAAGTAAGCAAAGCTTTCCCCTATTCCTTTTGATATTAGGTACTGTTTCAGCTCTTGTTGCAAATCAGGGTCTAAGTCCCTGTAACAGATAAGAAAACCCATAACCAACATTTTTAAAAAAAATACAAACCACATTTAACTTTGGATCCAAATGTAACATAAACATTCAAATATCCAAATGTGACACACGTCCATTCAACGACAAACTTTTTAGAGGCATTGGCATTTTTAGAAGGAAAAACAAAACTCTTACATTTAAGCAGCTTTTCAAATAACATGAGAGGAATCTGGAAAAGCACCATATTTGTAATTTATAACCCTTAATATATGCAAAAAACTTTTACATCTATAACCATTTTAACTTTAGCTTTAGAGTTAATTATTGTACTTGTGAATGATTTTTTCCCAATATATTTGTAATTTATTTATGTATAACTGTAGATATTAGTACACCACCATAGAAGGGCAAGGTACTCCTCAGCCAATATTTCAAGTCAGATTATGATACCTAGACATAAATAGGTGTTGCAAAAGAATCTATAGCCATCCATAAACAAAATTAATCCTACCTCCCCCGCATAAAAATGTGAATACGTCATTGAAATATACCATAAAATTGCAACATTTCCGATTCCTGTAAATTTGTGTGCAACAGGTTTTCACGGTTTTGCAAGAAGCATATGTATCTAAATATTGGCAACCCCAAAAAACTGCGGGATAATTAATGGCCTCCAGAGGGAATAAATGAGGTCATGCGTATAGACGAACCGATACAAGAAACAATGAATAATTTGAAATAGCTAAAAATGATCACTAGCATTTCTATGCCTTTCTCCCTTAGATTACATGGTAAAATTACAATATGAAAGCAACTGAAATGTACCTGAACTCGGGACCTCTGTAGACTGAAGAGCTCAAATTGGTAGGCCACTTCAAATAAAAGGCATTTTGAATATGAAAGTCAACTTTATCTTGACCTTCATCTACAACTTTACAATCAAACTGCAATATAGAGCTCAATCCAGTCTTTTTTACACACACCTTCATCTCAGCCTCTTTGAGATAACCGACATCTCCTAAAAACGTTTCATCACCTAGCAATGCGGATATAGCAACCTCCTCACCAGACTCGCACTTTCTGCGCATCATAACGTCTCTGGAATGTGATGAATCCCAATCAATCACAAAATCTCCTAATGATCCTCTTTCATTCTGAATTCACATCCATGGTAAGGAATGAACAAATTAGTTAGGTTCCATCTCGTATATACCAAGTTCTGCACAAGACCTATATTATCATTACACATCTTTTTGTTCCACATTTACCTTAGACTGAGTATTCTAATATTAGTATAAAAGGGGACTATGCCTAGAAGTATTGGGGGTGACCCATCAACAAACAGATTGTGTGGTCAATTCTCACTTGAGAGAAAAAGCGTAAATAACTTCAGGCATGATGCTTGATATGACAATTACAGATTTTGTGTAAGCATAACGTAAGTTGGATAAAAATTCTTAGTTAGCTATAAATTCAAGAAATTATGGATAAAAATTCTTAGTTAGCTATAAATGAGTATAGCTTCAAGATGTTAATGTGTTAAATTCTGTCTTTTTAGGTATTTGATCACATCTACCATACAATGTGAAACAGCTATTTATAATACATGTTGAATAGAAACATTCAGTTTTGTAATAAGAATTTACAGGGCACGGAAAACAAAATTATAAGTATGATCGAGCAACCTCATATCAATTTGAAACCATTTACGTTCCAACATTGTGGTGGAACCAACATATTATATCAAAAGGTGCTTTTTTCTTGTCACTCTGTGCCACACTAGTACTCAGCTGTTAGCTATATGTTCTAAATGATCAAATTTATCAACTTTTTACAAACAAAATAAAAGAAAGTTCATAATTAAAACGGCATTGTTAGAACTATATTATACTAAAATAAAAGAATGCACCGATTAAACTAGTCCATTTAGCACAGGTCATTGCAGAAAGCAGTTTACTAAGCAATAATGCATGTAAATGCGAACTATAAAAAAAACAGAATCAGCGGTGGTACCGTGTAAAGATCATTAGAGAGCTCATGTCTGATCTCTGACTGCAAGACTTTGAGCAAACTCGACTCTCCCAACGCCTTCTTACTTTTTTTCACCAATTTTAACACCTTCGACATCGCTCAATCCTAATTGTTTACCCCCTGCAACAAATGCCATTAGCTTCTAGAAACATAAAATAATAAATGACTAATAAATAAAGACTATTTCGCAGTCGTGCAGCTATGGCTTAGGATCCGGAAAAAGGACTAAATCTACATTCAGAAGCAAACCGATTCGCTAAATTCGATAAAAAACCGAACCATTATCAATCCCCCCACCAACGAGTCGCGTAACGTTTGCTATTGTGCGTATTCAACTTTCGAATGATGTTAAAAAAATTTAACACCAGATGTGAATAATATCATTCTGAAAACTTGAAACCTAACTAGTACTGTATCTATATGTATTTCACAAACTTATATAATTAGGGCATAAGATGTCATAATTATCGAAATTACAGAGATAGTCCCTGTGGTAAGAAATAAATTTAATGTATCGTCCCTAAAGAGAGAAAAAGGGTGGTACCTGGTGGTGCGCCGGCAAGAAGATGGCGGTTGTAAAGTTGTTGAAGAGTCAAGGATGAAACTATCAGGAAGCGAATAAAAACGTTATAGACGGTAATTACAGAGGGGTAAAAAAAAAAGAATTATAGAGAGTAATTACCGAGGGTGAAAAAAACTAGAGTTGTTACTATCAAGACTGAACGTATTTGCGTATTTATTTAAATTAATTAATCATAAGCTTAATTATTAAAGTTAGAGTTTTTATTTTATTTTTTTCATTTACATCAAAGTTAGAGTTTTCTTATTTTAAAAATCTCAGTTGATATTTTGTTAATTCAATGTGATATGATACATAGAAGACAGTCACTCACAGTAGGGGTGTTCGCAGTTTGGTTTTTACCCGGTTAAACTGTAAATCGAACCATTTATAAAATCCGAAAAAAACCAAACCGAATAACTTATATTATTATTATTTATTTATTAAAATATTTAGTACTTATCTTTCTTTATATGGAATTATGAATAATTATTAATGTACTTCTTAACTTTGATGTCTATTTTATCTATTATATTCATTGTTTTAAGAGATTATAAGAAATTGAATTGACAAACAATGAAAAACTTGATAAACAATTTCTAATAATAATGACAAACAAGAGTTTATCTATTTAAGTATTTTCTAGGACTAGTTTCTTTGGTGATTATTATATCACTTATTTATCTTATTTGTGCTTGAAGTTTAAATTTACTACTTTGATGAAAATTTGTCATTATGAACCTATTTTGGTTGAATACCACTTAGACAAAAAATAATGGTGCATTTGTGTTTTCCATATTTGGTTTTTTCGGTTTTAAACCCAAACCGAACCGAATCCTAATTTGGTTTTCGGTTTGGTTTTTCTATTTTGAGTTAGGTTTTGGTTTTGAAAAATAAAAATAAAAAATCCGAAAAACCCGAACCGAAAACCGAACCGATAAACACCCCTAACTCACAGTCACCCGAAATAGCCTAAGCTCAAGCCCAATAAGCTTCGTACTTTAAATTTGCTCTCTCACACCACTTAGTCTGAAGCCATGCCCATTAAACCCATACCCTGAAACTTTTTTAATCTGGACAATGACGGTACCCGCGCAATACGGGCATACGACGATGGTGGTTGCGATGGCGGTCTGATGGTATCAGCGACAGTTGGTGATGACGGGGACTGTTGGTGGTGACGGCGGACTCTAGTGATGTAGGTTGATGTAAATGTATCTGATGTAAAAGTCGTAGTAGAAATATATTATAAGATAGAAGGATATCCGCACAATGCGATAGTGGCGGCAACTGGTGGTGATGGCGGCGAGTGGTGATGATAACGGTGGCGAGTGGTGGTGGTAATTGATATAAAAATAATTGATCTAAAAGGAAAATTGATATATATTTAATAGATAAAAGACTGATGATGTAATTTAATTGATTAAGAATAGGATGATTATTTTATATCTACTTTTTCTTTTTAATTCTTTAACAAAAGTGTATAATTTTTTTGTAAAAAAATAGTTGTTATTAATTTAATAAAAATGAAATTAATCAATGATAACTATGAAAATATAAATTTATAATATACTAAAAAGGTATATGAATGTACAAGTGCCTTATGCGTGGAATGTACAAGTTCTTATAGCACATAATAATTTTTACCATTTTTCATTTTAACCCCCTAAACTTTCTATATTTTAACTTTTGCCCCACATCAAAGTTTCGTTTTTATTTTCTTGACACTAAATTTTTGGGTTATCATGTCTTCATCAAGTAACTTTCACATGGTTACGATTTTACTTTTAAACATTTGGTTTTGACTATTTTTATCCGTCTTTTTATATATATAACGTTTTTAAATTTGCCCCACATCAAAGTTTTCGTTTTTATTTTCTTGACACTAAATTTTTGGGTTCTCATTTATAATATACTAAAAAGTATATGAATGTACAAGTGCCTTATGCGTGGAATGTATAAGTTCTTATAGCACATAATAATTTTTACCATTTTTCATTTTAACCCCTAAACTTTCTATATTTTAACTTTTGCCCCACATCAAAGTTTCGTTTTTATTTTCTTGACACTAAATTTTTGGGTTATCATGTCTTCATCAAGTAACTTTCACATGGTTACGATTTTACTTTTAAACATTTGGTTTTGACTATTTTTATCCGTCTTTTTATATATATAACGTTTTTAAATTTGCCCCACATCAAAGTTTCGTTTTTATTTTCTTGACACTAAATTTTTGGGTTCTCATGTTTTCATCAAATAACTTTCACATGGTTACGATTTTAGTTTTAAACATTTGGTTTTGACTATTTTTATCCGTCTTTTTATATATGTAACGTTTTTAATATATAATAACTTTCATTATCGTTACGTCTTACGTTCATGTAACATTTAAAGCATTAATATAGTTATTGTTTATGTTTTTATACAAAAAGTCTATACAAATTTACAAGTTCTTTATACCTGAAATGTACAAGTTCTTATAGCATATAATAATTTTTACCAATTTTCATTTTAACCCCTAAAGTTTCTATCTTTAAACTTTTCCCTACATCAAAGTTTTCATTTTCGTGACACTAAACTTTTGGCTTTTCGTCAGACAACTTCACACAGTTACGGATTTACTTTTAAACATTTGGTTTTGACTATTTTTATCTGTTATAAATAACGTTTTTAATATATAATAACTTTCATTATCGTTACGTCTTACGTTCATATAACATTTAAAGCATTAATATAGTTATTGTTTATGTTTTTATACAAAAAGTCTATACAAATTTACAAGTCTTTTATGCTTGAAATGTACAAGTTCTTATAGCATATAATAATTTTTACCAATTTTTCTATCTTTTAACTTTTGCCTACATCAAAGTTTTCATTTTCGTAACACTAAACTTTTGGATTTTTATCAGACAACTTTCACACAGTTACGGATTTACTTTTAAACATTTGGTTTTGATTATTTTTATCTGTTTTTTTTATAAATAACGTTTTTAATATATAATACCTGTTATCATCATTACGTCTTACGTTCATATAACATTTAAATCATTAATATAGTTATTGTTTATGTTTTTATACATCTTATTACTCTTTTACATTTTTTATTGTTATTGCTACATGTTTAATTGTCTTTTTTAAATTTTGAGTTCGAATATTTGACACAAATTTGGTCCAAAACTTTGTCGTGTAGAAAGCGTACTCCGCGGCAACGCGCGGGTACACTAACTAGTGTTTTTCTAAATACAGGGTTATATTTAAAATATATAAAATAGTTATATAATAAAATAAATTTAAAAGTGTGTTTTTATATGAAAATTATATTTTTTTTATATACAATAACTATAATTAGGATGTATCTAACATTTTTGATAGTATAATTATATTGGATTTTGGATTAAGAGGTGTATAACTTTTTAATATACTTATGTTGTAACCTTTTTAACATATTTTACGTTGTAACTTAACTGATTCAAAATTTCCATATATTAATTACGGGTTTCATTAAATTTAATCAATAACATTTTTTATTTTGTTTCCATTTTTTATTTTATTTTTTATCTTCTATTTTATATTACTATTACTATTCTTACTTTCCATAAATTCAAATTTAATTCAATTACTATAATCCCATTATGTTCTCCCTTGCTCCCCACGTAATAAAAGAAACGTTCGTATGGATTCGCAATCGTCTCAAATCCCAAATATTATAAAAAACCCAAAAACCTATTATTCACCCATTTACGAAAAAAATATTCGATCATAAACCCTAACATTATTCAAGTGAAGTAGGTTGATGTAAATGTAACTGATGTAAAGGCAGTGATAGAAATGTGGTGGTGGCGACGACTGGTGGTAATGACGGCAAGTGGCGTGATAACGGCGGCGAATGATGTAAATTAATTGATTAAGAGTAGGATGATCATTTCATATCTACTTTTTCTTTTTAACTTTTTAACAAGAGCGTATAATTTTTTTAAAATAAAATAGCCGTTATTAATTTAAGATTAAGATTAAAAATGAAATTAACCAATGATAACTATGAAAATATAAATGTTTCTAAATACAGGATTATAGTTAAAATGTATAAAATAATTATATATTTAAAATAAAATTTAAAAGTGTGTTTTTATATGAAAAATATTTTTTTTTATAAACAATAATTATAATTAGGTTGTATCTAACATTTTTGATAATATAATTATATTGGATTTTGGATTAAGAGGTGTATAACTTTTTAATATACTTATGTTGTAACCTTTTTAACATATTTTACGTTGTAACTTAACTGATTCAAAATTTCCATATATTAATTACGGGTTTCATTAAATTTAATCAATAACATTTTTTATTTTGTTTCCATTTTTTATTTTATTTTTTATCTTCTATTTTATATTACTATTACTATTCTTACTTTCCATAAATTCAAATTTAATTCAATTACTATAATCCCATTATGTTCTCCCTTGCTCCCCACGTAATAAAAGAAACGTTCGTATGGATTCGCAATCGTCTCAAATCCCAAATATTATAAAAAACCCAAAACCCTATTATTCACCCATTTACGAAAAAAATATTCGATCATAAACCCTAACATTATTCAAGTGAAGTAGGTTGATGTAAATGTAACTGATGTAAAGGCAGTGATAGAAATGTGGTGGTGGCGACGACTGGTGGTAATGACGGCAAGTGGCGTGATAACGGCGGCGAATGATGTAAATTAATTGATTAAGAGTAGGATGATCATTTCATATCTACTTTTTCTTTTTAACTTTTTAACATATATGTTGTAACCTTTTTAACATATTTTACGTTGTAACTTAACTGATTCAAAATTTCCATATATTAATTACGGGTTTCATTAAATTTTATTTCAATAACATTTTTTATTTTATTTTTTATCTTTATTTTACTATTACTTATATTACTTACTATTCTTACTTTCCATAAATTCAAATTTAATTCAATTACTATAATCCCATTATGTTCTCCCTTGCTCCCCACGTAATAAAAGAAACGTTCGTATGGATTCGCAATCGTCTCAAATCCCAAATATTATAAAAAACCCAAAACCCTATTATTCACCCATTTACGAAAAAAATATTCGATCATAAACCCTAACATTATTCAAGTGAAGTAGGTTGATGTAAATGTAACTGATGTAAAGGCAGTGATAGAAATGTGGTGGTGGCGACGACTGGTGGTAATGACGGCAAGTGGCGTGATAACGGCGGCGAATGATGTAAATTAATTGATTAAGAGTAGGATGATCATTTCATATCTACTTTTTCTTTTTAACTTTTTAACAAGAGCGTATATGTTGTAACCTTTTTAACATATTTTACGTTGTAACTTAACTGATTCAAAATTTCCATATATTAATTACGGGTTTCATTAAATTTTATTTCAATAACATTTTTTATTTTGTTTCCATTTTTTATTTTATTTTTTATCTTCTATTTTACATTTTTTATTTTGTTTCCATTTTTTATTTTATTTTTTATCTTCTATTTTATATTACTTACTATTCTTACTTTCCATAAATTCAAATTTAATTCAATTACTATAATCCCATTATGTTCTCCCTTGCTCCCCACGTAATAAAAGAAACGTTCGTATGGATTCGCAATCGTCTCAAATCCCAAATATTATAAAAAACCCAAAACCCTATTATTCACCCATTTACGAAAAAAATATTCGATCATAAACCCTAACATTATTCAAGTGAAGTAGGTTGATGTAAATGTAACTGATGTAAAGGCAGTGATAGAAATGTGGTGGTGGCGACGACTGGTGGTAATGACGGCAAGTGGCGTGATAACGGCGGCGAATGATGTAAATTAATTGATTAAGAGTAGGATGATCATTTCATATCTACTTTTTCTTTTTAACTTTTTAACAAGTATATGTTGTAACCTTTTTAACATATTTTACGTTGTAACTTAACTGATTCAAAATTTCCATATATTAATTACGGGTTTCATTAAATTTTATTTCAATAACATTTTTTATTTTGTTTCCATTTTTTATTTTATTTTTTATCTTCTATTTTACTATTACTTACTATTCTTACTTTATTATATTCTTACTATTCTTACTATTACTTACTATTACTTATATTACTTTATTCTTATATTTTATATTACTTACTATTTTACTATTACTTACTATTCTTACTTTCCATAAATTCAAATTTAATTCAATTACTATAATCCCATTATGTTCTCCCTTGCTCCCCACGTAATAAAAGAAACGTTCGTATGGATTCGCAATCGTCTCAAATCCCAAATATTATAAAAAACCCAAAACCCTATTATTCACCCATTTACGAAAAAAATATTCGATCATAAACCCTAACATTATTCAAGTGAAGTAGGTTGATGTAAATGTAACTGATGTAAAGGCAGTGATAGAAATGTGGTGGTGGCGACGACTGGTGGTAATGACGGCAAGTGGCGTGATAACGGCGGCGAATGATGTAAATTAATTGATTAAGAGTAGGATGATCATTTCATATCTACTTTTTCTTTTTAACTTTTTAACAAGAGCGTATAATTTTTTTAAAATAAAATAGCCGTTATTAATTTAAGATTAAGATTAAAAATGAAATTAACCAATGATAACTATGAAAATATAAATGTTTCTAAATACAGGATTATAGTTAAAATGTATAAAATAATTATATATTTAAAATAAAATTTAAAAGTGTGTTTTTATATGAAAAAATATATTTTTTTTATAAACAATAATTATAATTAGGTTGTATCTAACATTTTTGATAATATAATTAATTGGATTTGGGATTAAGAGGTGTATAACTTTTTAATATGTTGTAACCTTTTTAACATATTTTACGTTGTAACTTAACTGATTCAAAATTTCCATATATTAATTACGGGTTTCATTAAATTTTATTTCAATAACATTTTTTATTTTGTTTCCATTTTTTATTTTATTTTTTATCTTCTATTTTACTATTACTTACTATTCTTACTTTCCATAAATTCAAATTTAATTCAATTACTATAATCCCATTATGTTCTCCCTTGCTCCCCACGTAATAAAAGAAACGTTCGTATGGATTCGCAATCGTCTCAAATCCCAAATATTATAAAAAACCCAAAACCCTATTATTCACCCATTTACGAAAAAAATATTCGATCATAAACCCTAACATTATTAAATACTCAAAACCCCAATATTCATTCATTGTTCTTTCGATTTTTATCATCTTTATTTCATTAATTAATCAATAATGCAGTATGTACATTGTCAAGCAGAATACAAACCAAAATCAGTAATGAATTCTTATTCATTTGGTGTTCAATCTGGAAGAATAACAAATCCAGATGTTAAAAATATGATTTCTAAGATTGAAGGGTTTACAGGGGAGGTTAAGGAACTGGATAAAACTGATGGGTTTTCAAGTGATATCAGGCCCCAGAAAAGGATTCGAATTGAAGATGTTGGTAATTTATGTTTGAAAGATCCGGGTAAAGATGAAAACGAAAAGAAGGGTTCTTTGAGTAATCGGCCGCAGAAAAAGATTCAAGATGTTATAAGATTGCTAAAGAAGGAGAAGCCCCCAAAGACACCTAAACAAAAGGCAGAGGGTTCATCAATCCGTCGCAGGTGTATGCGGCTTTCTGCACTAATCCAAAAGAATATAGTGGATCAGGGTGCAAGAGTTCAGTATCGTACAAAACTTGGCAAAGTTCTTGCAACTGGGCGGGTTTATGATGAAGGTATTAAATGTGATTGTTGTGGGGAGTTCTTTTTGTTAAGTAAATTTGAAGCTCATGCAGGAAGTACATATCATAGACCAGCAGAATATACCTTTCTTGAAGATGGAAGGTCTCTAAGCAGTTGCCAGAGACAGTTAGAACTCGGAAAGGAACAGCATACAGTCCCTAAAACACTAGAATTAGCTGATGATCGTGCGTGTGAAGTCCCTGAGTCGCCAGAAGTATCAAATTTTGTGACAGGCCATGACGAAATCTGTTGGGTATGCAAAGACAGCGGTGAGTTGTTGTTATGTGATTCTTGCACATCATCGTACCATCTATCCTGCATTGGATTGAAAAGAATTCCAAAATCAAGTTACTGGTTTTGTCCTACCTGTTCTTGTGGTATTTGTGATCCTAGTAAGATTGGTAACTTCACTGATGAAGCTAGCCACGCTCGCAGCAAAGTTAAATGTGGACAATGTCGGCACCAGTACCACATTGATTGTATTAGAAAGTTGGGCTTTTCAATGTCTTCCGATTCAAAACATTGGTTTTGTAAGGAAACGTGTGAACGAATATTTCACGGCCTTCAGGGGATATCTGGCCAGGCGATTCCTTTGCCCATTGATAACTTAAATATAAGATTGTTACAGCTTGACTATGAACACAACATGGAGGAGTGTGCAGAAACGTATGGTAAGCTAAATGACGCGTTAGAGGTGATGCACGAGTGTTTTAAGAAGGTGAAAAATCCGTTGTCCGGAAATGATATCATGGAAGATGTGATCTTTAGTAGAGACATAAAGGGTTCGAATTTTGCGGGGTTTTTGAGTGGGAATGAGTCCAAGAAAAGAAAATGCAGTCAGGATGTTAATATGGGTTGTGATGATATTGAAAAACTTGCAGAACCCAGAAAGGAATCGGAGAAAAGCAATGAGCTTTCTACTGGCAACGGTGACTGCGATCAGGATCTTGACGGGTTTGCAGATGACCTGACAAGAATGTTGGAGACGGATGAGTCTTCAGATCCTGATCTTGTTTCGGGTAGTCCCAAGATTGAAGGATTTACCGGAAAGGAAACGGAAGGAACAGAATGGGGTTTTGAGTGGGAATGAGTCCAAGAAAAGAAAATGCAGTCAGGATGTTAATATGGGTTGTGATGATATTGAAAAACTTGCAGAACCCAGAAAGGAATCGGAGAAAAGCAATGAGCTTTCTACTGGCAACGGTGACTGCGATCAGGATCTTGACGGGTTTGCAGATGACCTGACAAGAATGTTGGAGACGGATGAGTCTTCAGATCCTGATCTTGTTTCGGGTAGTCCCAAGATTGAAGGATTTACCGGAGAAAGAAAAAGAAAGAAAGAAATCGACGAGATTGACGATCAAAATTTTGATTTGGGTAGTCCCAAGATCGAAGGGGTGACGGAAGAGGGAAAGAGCGCGGAGAAAATCGATGAGATTTACAATCAGAATCTTGATTCGAGCAGTACCAAGATTGAAGGGTTTACAGGGGAGGTTAAGGAACTGGATAAAACTGATGGGTTTTCAAGTGATATCAGGCCCCAGAAAAGGATTCGAATTGAAGATGTTGGTAATTTATGTTTGAAAGATCCGGGTAAAGATGAAAACGAAAAGAAGGGTTCTTTGAGTAATCGGCCGCAGAAAAAGATTCAAGATGTTATAAGATTGCTAAAGAAGGAGAAGCCCCCAAAGACACCTAAACAAAAGGCAGAGGGTTCATCAATCCGTCGCAGGTGTATGCGGCTTTCTGCACTAATCCAAAAGAATATAGTGGATCAGGGTGCAAGAGTTCAGTATCGTACAAAACTTGGCAAAGTTCTTGCAACTGGGCGGGTTTATGATGAAGGTATTAAATGTGATTGTTGTGGGGAGTTCTTTTTGTTAAGTAAATTTGAAGCTCATGCAGGAAGTACATATCATAGACCAGCAGAATATACCTTTCTTGAAGATGGAAGGTCTCTAAGCAGTTGCCAGAGACAGTTAGAACTCGGAAAGGAACAGCATACAGTCCCTAAAACACTAGAATTAGCTGATGATCGTGCGTGTGAAGTCCCTGAGTCGCCAGAAGTATCAAATTTTGTGACAGGCCATGACGAAATCTGTTGGGTATGCAAAGACAGCGGTGAGTTGTTGTTATGTGATTCTTGCACATCATCGTACCATCTATCCTGCATTGGATTGAAAAGAATTCCAAAATCAAGTTACTGGTTTTGTCCTACCTGTTCTTGTGGTATTTGTGATCCTAGTAAGATTGGTAACTTCACTGATGAAGCTAGCCACGCTCGCAGCAAAGTTAAATGTGGACAATGTCGGCACCAGTACCACATTGATTGTATTAGAAAGTTGGGCTTTTCAATGTCTTCCGATTCAAAACATTGGTTTTGTAAGGAAACGTGTGAACGAATATTTCACGGCCTTCAGGGGATATCTGGCCAGGCGATTCCTTTGCCCATTGATAACTTAAATATAAGATTGTTACAGCTTGACTATGAACACAGCATGGAGGAGTGTGCAGAAACGTATGGTAAGCTAAATGACGCGTTAGAGGTGATGCACGAGTGTTTTAAGAAGGTGAAAAATCCGTTGTCCGGAAATGATATCATGGAAGATGTGATCTTTAGTAGAGACATAAAGGGTTCGAATTTTGCGGGGTTTTTTAGTGCAGTTTTGGAGAAAGATGAGGAAATAATAAGCGTGGTTAACTTTCGGGTGCATGGTTGTAAAGTGGCAGAGATTCCATTAGTTGCAACAAGATTTCAACACAGAAAATTAGGGATGTGCAGGATTTTGATGGATGAGCTTGAAAGGAAATTGGGATACTTAGGGGTTAAGAAACTCGTTTTGCCTGCGGTTTCGGAGATGGTTAGTACTTGGACCGAGTCATTTGGGTTCACCTTGATGTCAGAAGCTGAATGTTTGGATGTTGTTGACTGCAAGTTTCTTGAATTTCCTGGTACTGTAAAATGTCAGAAAATCTTGAAGAATACGTGAGCAGATTTGTTTATTGTAGTTGTTTATGTAAATTGGAATTTTTGTAATCGTGTTGGATGTTTGATGACTTGCAACCCATCTGTGGTTATTAATATTACAATCAATTAACATGTTCTGATTTATATTGTTTCACATAAAGTTTATACCTTTAGCTTATTAATTCTAAAACTTACAAAACATGTAAACTTTTTGAATACAGAGACTTTTTAACAGCTCTTGGTCATTATAGGAACCAGCAAAATCTTTATGTTTATTCATGTATCTAAGAATTATAAATTAAATTCTTATAAACATGAACAATTACAACTTTTTTGTCCAACTAAACCAAATGAACATGAACAATCTAACAGAGATAATATTAACATCACAACCATTATAGATCATTTATGACGTGTAATTTGAATAAGATGCAACAACATGAGGTGATTGTTTTTAAAAAGTACAGAATCATGAAAATTTTGGTAAATTTTGGCTTAAAAGCAGCTTAAATGTACCTGAACAGGGAACCTCTGTAAACCAAAGACCCCAAATTGGCAAGTGAATTCAGAAAATATCCATTTTGAACATGAAAATTAACCGTATCTTGACTTTCATCTAAGGGATTAAATGCTGCAATGTAGAGCTCAATCCATTCTTCTTTAGCTCAGCCTCCTCGGGATATAACGATTAGCACCTAGAGAACATTCCTCTGCTAGCAAGGCAGATACAGCAGGCTCCTTGCCAGACTCACACTTCAATCACGAAATCTCCCAAGGATCCACTTTCATTCTGAATTCATATCCATTGTGAAGAAACAGATACGATAATTAGTTTCCGAGACAACCCATATGAACAATTACAGTTGTGCAATCATATCTAACTTTAAGATCCGTACGACTGCAAACATATGTTGATATGAACATTATAATAATTATTTGTAGTGATAATTGTTAACCAAAGCCTGTCTATTACAGCAGCAACACCAGCCTTCTCCTTCAGAGTTGAAGTTATAGAAAACGTAACGTTAATTCTATATTGATATTTCTCAAATTACCCGTAATAAAAGAATAGTCAAGTTCTGAAGCTATGGTCCTTAATTTTGCCTGCTCTTTTTACTTGATGTTTAAAAAATAAAGATGACGCAAAATGTAATATAGGTACGAACTCTAATACTTACTGAATACCAGTATTTTGATCACAACTACCAAAGAATGTGAGAAACGAATCATATTACAGGGATGGAAGCCTTTTACTTGTTAAAATAATTTTGCAGACTACATAAAACAATATTTCTTGAATATATTTGGTTCCCATCGTTGTGGTTAAGGAGACAGGCAACTAATTGTACCGAAGAACATTTTTTATAATTAAGTTTAACAATGTAACACACTAACACATAAGAATCAATTATTTCTGTAACTAATGTAAGTAGGTAGGTAGAAGTACGCCAGATTATGCCAGAAGTGTGTTTTGCAAGTTGCAAATGTATAACACTGAACATAAATGTGGTTACCTTGTGAAGATTCAAGTGTCTGATATCAAAAGGTCATGGGTTCGATCCCACTCCCACACTGGTCGATAAGAACAGCACCTCATCGCCCGGGTGTGATCCTTGGGGAAGGATCACAGTGCGTTCCAAAATAGATCCCCGGGTTAAGGTGCCAGTCGAAACAATCTTCTGGAGAACAATGGTGATAGCCTTAGCATTGCTGACCGTTAAATCCTAAATCTCTATTACCTGTAAGAATATGTTAGTAGCTATTATGAGCACACGTTCGATGCATAAGATACTAATCGAATAAAAAGCATGTGCAGGTAGCTTGGGATTCAGTATGACTAAGAACCTAAAGGGGGGTGTTTAGTTGTAAAAAACAGGGACCTTTCTAAAAAAGTTTTTAAGAAAAACATGGACAAAAAAACTTCAAATTGGATGTATAAGGATAAGTTTCTATATAAAAGAGAAAAATAACTATTCAACTCTTTGTTAAATTGCATTTAGTTACAGAAAAGTTCTCAAATTTCCTATCTTTCAAGAAAATGAAAGACATTTTATCTTTAGAAGACCACTGAAAAACATTAAAACCGCATTTGATTATCTTCTTTACAAAACACAGGGAGTTATCTATTCCTGAAACGTAAAAATATACAAAATTATAATAGTAAGTTTTCCAAAACATTGTTATAAATCCGAAAAGTGTGTTTTCGCTTTTCTTTGAATAATTTTCATCAAATCTGCAATTTGAACATGTTATCTACTTTTGCAGCTTCCCTTCAAACTTTTACCAGAAAAGTGCCTCATTGGCCCATCTTTCTGCAACTAAATGCACCCTTTCCGCAAATGAACATGTATTCTAAATTCTCAGTAGTTTTCAACATATTCTATTCCTAGAAAAATGGAGACGAACATCTTATAAAACTAACCGCACCCTAAGGCCTAAAGGTGTTTGGCCTAGCTTTTTTCAAATTTTTTGGCTTATTTGAATTCGACTCATCTTTGATAAGCCTACAACCGGCTGCCCATATTTTGTGGCTTATGAGCTTATTTTTCAGTTTATAACTCATGATAAGCTTAAAAGCCAAGAAAGTAAGCCAAAATGAATCGGCTTATCCTCTGTCACCAAATCCAAATAAGCCAATTAGCAAAACTTAGGTACTCAGAGCTGTTTCATAACAAAATTATGAATTATCTTGCTTCAGTTTCTCATTTCTTTTTATAATGATTCTGTGCAGGTATATATATATATATATATATATCTTATACAGCAATGACAATGAGCATTATCATACTACGAATGCTCAAAAAAAGATTAGATTTTTAATAGTTAATAACAAAAATAAAGAAAACCAAAGGGACTTTAGCCAAGGGAGGTGACCCGTCAACAAAATCTTATCAAATGAACTCTACAGATTAAAGCTCAGGATATCAAATATTAATCATTTATAAGATGATTAGTAGATAGGCTTAAGCTATGAGATATGAATATATTTACAGCAAGAATTTCAGATGTGTGTGTAAAGAGATAGAGAGAGATAGAGAGAGATAGGTGGTACCTAGCGATTTGCCGGCGATAGACGGCAGTGGCAGTCAGCAGTGTGCCGGAACAAGATCTGTTAATGTGACTGTGCGAGTGTGAAATCTTAAAGTGAATGAAGACTTTGAGGGCTAGTTTGGTAATTTAATATATTTGAATTTTATAAACTTTTTTGTTGGCCAGCTAATATCGGCCCACTAATAAGATGGTCCACTAATAAAATTGCGGGCCTAGGGATGGCACCCGCGTTTAATGGGCGGGAAGACCTCATTCCCATTATCATATCCGCGGGTAGTTTTCGGTCCATCAGTTAGCGGGTATTCACCAACGGATTAAATATGGTATTCATATATATTATCCGCGGTTATACAAGCTCACGGGTATATCCGAGGTTTATCATATCTATCTACTTCTACATAATATACTAAAGGAGAAGTCCCATGACATAAGAAAACTTATGTGTCAACAATATAGGCTAGCCAACAATGTTTTTCTTATGTTATGCTGATGTCATGATCCACAAAACAATTTTTTTTTTGTTTTCTATTATTTGAATAATATGGGTAAAATATTGTGTATATATATATAGTAAAGAGATAAAACTATATTATATGTGTTAAAAACCACCTAATAGGAAAAATAAAACTCACCGGAATCATGAAATTTCTGACGAAATACAATGATTGCCGGCCCAGATAAAAAGAACATACCCAAACAAATATTAAATTACAACTTCTTACTAATACATAGACAAATATTAAATTATAAAATGACGACTTTCAAGAATATCGAACAAAAATTATATAAGCAATCCGTGTGTTAACACGGGATGTCGCTCTATCTATATCTATATCTATAATCTATATAACTTATAGATTACGCGGCCGCCGCTACCACCATCATCGATGTATCATGCGGCTATTCGTCTAGTCCAACGTAAAATAGAAAAAACAAAACCCATATCATATTTCCGCAAGTTGAAATTGTTCAAAGCTTTTTGAAAAAAGGTATCTGAAATCTAATTGTTTTACTTTGATTTGACTAAGAGAACGATTAATATTATTGTCATTATTATTATTATCTATACTTCTATACTATATTATAAAAGAAATAGTCCTGCTGAAAGTTACATGAGAATTGTCTAAAATGCCCTTAATGATTAATTACACTATCAGTCCTTTATCTTTTAAAATATCTCCATTAACCATTTACATCAATTATCTACTCACTCGACGCCGTCCTACCACCAATAATCGCCCCCACCACCACACCGTCGTCGCCATGACCACCGCCGCATTGCGCGAGTACCGTGCTAGATATTATTACAAATCGTTTTATATATTGTATTAAACAATAATTGTTTATCATTAGATTAGGTAAAGATTATCTCATATCATTTAAAAAAATATTTTTTTTCTTAATAATATAAAATATCTAAAGAGACACGTGTCACTCAAATCACATGTCGTTTCAAGACTACCTCAATCTTATTTTAGTACATTGGTAGATAAACTTTAATTTGGGTCAAACAATATTTTTAATTTTTATATAGTTTGAATACGTGTATAAGTTAGTTATATTTTTATCATAAAATTCAGGAAATGAACTTTTAATAGGGATGATACAAGTTTTTTATACGGGTTAGGGTTATCATTAAAAAAATTTTTATTTAAATCAAAATAGGATTAAAATAAAATAAAATATACTTCAAAATAATAAATTATAATATCAAATTAACTAATGATAACTCTAAAGATATAATTATATTGGAATTTGGATTATTAATATAAGGCAATAAGAGTTTGACTAAGCATACTAGCATGGACTTACTTTTTTATACGAGTACTATTTTATGGTATAACTTAACTGATTCAAAATTTCCATATATTAAAATTTAGTTTTTATATCCCCCATTCTTAATCTTTACGTAACAAGTATTCGATCATATGCATTCGATTAATCATCAAAAAACCCTAAAACTATTAAATACTCAAAACCCCAATATTCGTAATTATTCTTTCGATCTTCATTATCGATCTTTGTATCATTAATTAATCAATAATGGAGTATGTACATTGTGAAGCAGAGTACAACCCAGAATCAATAACGAATTATTATTCATGTGGCGTTCAAATTGGAAGAATAAAAAATTCAGATATTAAAAACATGGTTTCTAAAGCCAGAAACCATCTTTCTGCACTTGGTTGGTCTTTCTACTACTCTACGAAAACACCCGGAAAGCGGCAACTTCGTTACCGGTCTCCAGCTGGTAAGCCTTACGTCACTCTTCGATCAGCATGTCGAGATCTTATTTTTATTGAGAAGAGAAACCGAAGAAAAAAAAACCGTTTTCTAAAGTTGGTAGGCCTAAGAAAAGGATTGATAGTCATGATCTTGATCCTCAGTTGGGACATTGTCCCAGGATTGAAGAGTTTTTTGAACGAGAAACGAAATTGGTGAAAAAAGATACAAATATTTTAAGGTTTCAGCCAAAAGGGAAAAAAAGGATTAGAGATATGAAAAGATTAATGGAGGTTGGAAAGCAAAGGAAGAAAAAGTTTAATTCATCATTTACGCGTCGTAGGTGCGTGCTTTCTTTACTAATCGAAAACAATATTGTGGCTAGGGGTGCTAATGTTTGTTATCGAAAAAAGGATGGTGAAGTTACTGCAAAAGGCCGGGTTTATGAAGATGGGATTCAATGTGATTGTTGTGGAGTGTTTTTTTTGTTAAGTAAATTTGAAGCTCATGCTGGAAGTAGTTATCATAGACCAGCAGCTTTTATGTTTCTTGAAGATGGGAGGTCTCTTTGTGACTGCCAAAATCAATTAAAACTCGATAACGATGATTTTGAAGTCTCTAAATCGCAAGAATTGTATGAGGATAATCGCGTGTTTAAAGAGCCTAAATCACCGGAATCAAGTGTGATGGTTAATAATGATGAATATTGTTGGATATGCAAAGATGGTGGTGACTTAATATTATGTGATTCTTGTACATCTTCTTTTCATCCAACCTGCATTGGATTATTGGATGGAATTCCGGATTCAGATTTCTGGTATTGTCCTTTTTGCTCTTGTGGTATTTGTGATCAACGTCGAATTGGTAACTTCACCAATGTAGCTAGCAATGCTCTTAGCCGAATCAAGTGTGGCCAATGTGAGCACAAATTCGACGTTGAATGTATTAGAAACTTGGGGGTTTCGATATCTTGTGATTCTACTAATTGGTTTTGTAAGGAGGAATGTGAACGAATATATACAAGTCTGAGGGGTATATTAGGTACATCAATTTCGTTATCTGTTATTAATAACTTAACTTGGAGATTATTGAAGCTGGATTATGAAAAAGACTTGGATGAATGTAAAGAGACTTATGAGAAACTATATATTGCATTAGACATAATGCACGAATGTTTTCAAATCGAAAACAATATTGTGGCTAGGGGTGCTAATGTTTGTTATCGAAAAAAGGATGGTGAAGTTACTGCAAAAGGCCGGGTTTATGAAGATGGGATTCAATGTGATTGTTGTGGAGTGTTTTTTTTGTTAAGTAAATTTGAAGCTCATGCTGGAAGTAGTTATCATAGACCAGCAGCTTTTATGTTTCTTGAAGATGGGATTCAATGTGATTGTTGTGGAGTGTTTTTTTTGTTAAGTAAATTTGAAGCTCATGCTGGAAGTAGTTATCATAGACCAGCAGCTTTTATGTTTCTTGAAGATGGGAGGTCTCTTTGTGACTGCCAAAATCAATTAAAACTCGATAACGATGATTTTGAAGTCTCTAAATCGCAAGAATTGTATGAGGATAATCGCGTGTTTAAAGAGCCTAAATCACCGGAATCAAGTGATGAAAGTGTGATGGTTAATAATGATGAATATTGTTGGATATGCAAAGATGGTGGTGACTTAATATTATGTGATTCTTGTACATCTTCTTTTCATCCAACCTGCATTGGATTATTGGATGGAATTCCGGATTCAGATTTCTGGTATTGTCCTTTTTGCTCTTGTGGTATTTGTGATCAACGTCGAATTGGTAACTTCACCAATGTAGCTAGCAATGCTCTTAGCCGAATCAAGTGTGGCCAATGTGAGCACAAATTCGACGTTGAATGTATTAGAAACTTGGGGGTTTCGATATCTTGTGATTCTACTAATTGGTTTTGTAAGGAGGAATGTGAACGAATATATACAAGTCTGAGGGGTATATTAGGTACATCAATTTCGTTATCTGTTATTAATAACTTAACTTGGAGATTATTGAAGCTGGATTATGAAAAAGACTTGGATGAATGTAAAGAGACTTATGAGAAACTATATATTGCATTAGACATAATGCACGAATGTTTTCAAATCGAAAACCATCCTTTGTCCGAAAATATCATTGAAGATGTGGTTTTTAGTAGATACACAAAGAAGTCAGATTTTACAGGCTTTTTCACCGCGGTTTTGGAAAAAGATCAGAAGATTATTACTGTGGTAAATATTCGGGTTCATGGGTGTAAAGTTGCGGAGATTCCACTTGTCGCTACAAGATTCAAGTTTCGGAGACAGGGGATGTGCCGGATTTTGATGGAAGAACTCGAAAGGAAGTTGGAAGAATTGGGGGTCGAGAGGCTTGTTTTGCCCGCGATACCGGAGATGGTTAATACATGGACCGGGTCATTTGGGTTCAATGTAATGACACAAGCTGAATTTATGGAAGTTGCTGATTGCAAGTTTCTTGAATTCCCTGGTTCTATCAAGTGTCACAAGATATTGAAGAAAATGTGAATATGCTTTATATTATTATCAGCTGTTTTGTAAGGTAAGTGTGACATCTAGACATGTTTGAATTAGCTAATTCATGTAATTAATTTGGATTATTTTTTTTTAACAGAATTAATTTGGATTTTATGTATCTATTTTTGATGTTTGACTATTATAAAAAAACATATATTTCTTTGACTAGTCAATTTTGTTAGAACCACCTAATGATCTGGGTTGTTTAATTTCCAACTTAGATGAATTAATAGTATCGGGCATTCGGGGATTCGGCCCATGAAAATGAAAACATAGAAAAAATTCCTTTTTGTTTTTGGCATAATTGGTAGTACTTTTTAATGTTTGTAAACCAAATTGTGTAACTTGAGCATACTTTTGAAAACCGTTTCACCCGCAAACCAATGGGTTGACCGTCACCAGTCGGCACAAAACAAATAACGGATGGCTCAACTGGGAACACGAACCCGGGATGTGTTTACTTCAATGAAACTCAAAAATACTAGAAAAAAATTACAAAGTTTGATTTTCAATCCACCATTCAAACAAATAAAAGTTCAATCATCATTCGTTACCAAAGTTCGAAGACGCCATCGACTGTGAGCATGTAGGTTGTTGTCTCTGCCAGCAATGGCTGTCATCAACAGTGATTGAAGATTTCAATGGCAAGATACTCAGTATAATAACAGTCATTCATTCAATATTTGTATCATTCTCGTTTTTTTGGAACACTATGAACAATGGGCCTAGGCTTGGGCCTTTCCTGCCTACACCAAAAGTCGACACTGCTACTGATAGACGTGGGCATAGGAACCGAACCGGTTCCTGAGGAACCGGTTCTTGAGGAACCGGTTCTTGGTCAACGTTGACTGGAACCGGTTCTTCAAGAACCGGAACCGGTTCGGGACCGGTTCTTGGTCTTGAAAACCCGAACCGATGGAACCGAAATATAGGTTCGGAATCGGTTCGGTTCGGAACCGGTTCCTCAGGAACCGGTTGTTTTTTTTTCTTCCAGAACTTAACGGCCGTTAGAGGTAATTTTTTCATCGTAAATCGATTTTGGGCCACTTGATTGTTAATACATCGAGCCTTAAGACCTAAAATACCTTCATAATGATAATATCTAGTGAATTAACACAAAAAACTCCAAGTTATTTCACAAAAAACACTTGAAAAAAATTAAAAACTCACTAATAATTCACTATAATTCATTTAACGGCCGTTAAGGCCACTTTTTTTCATCGTAATTCGATTTTGGGGCACTTGATTGTTAATACACCGAGCCATAAGACCTTAAATACCTTCATAATGATAATATCTAGTGAATTAACACAAAAAACTCCAAGTTATTTCACAAAAAACACTTGAAAAAAATTAAAAAACTCCAAGTTATTTCACAAAAAACACTTGAAAAAAATTAAAAACTCACTAATAATTCACTATAATTCATTTAACGGCCGTTAAGGCCACTTTTTTCATCGTAATTCGATTTTGGGGCACTTGATTGTTAATACACCGCGCCATAAGACCTTAAATACCTTCATAATGATAATATCTAGTGAATTAACACAAAAAACTCCAAGTTATTTCACAAAAAACACTTGAAAAAAATTAAAAACTCACTAATAATTCACTATAATTCATTTAACGGCCGTTAAGGCCACTTTTTTTTATCGTAATTCGATTTTGGGCACTTGATTGTTAATACACCGAGCCATAAGACCTTAAATACCTTCATAATGATAATATCTAGTGAATTAACACAAAAAACTCCAAGTTATTTCACAAAAAACACTTGAAAAAAATTAAAAACTCACTAATAATTCACTATAATTCATTTAACGGCCGTTAAGGTCTTTTTTTCATCGTAATTCGATTTTGGGGCACTTGATTGTTAATACACCGAGCCATAAGACCTTAAATACCTTCATAATGATAATATCTAATGAATTAACACAAAAAACTCCAAGTTATTTCACAAAAAACACTTGAAAAAAATTAAAAACTCACTAATAATTCACTATAATTCATTTAACGGCCGTTAAGGCCACTTTTTTTTATCGTAATTCGATTTTGGGCCACTTGATTGTTAATACACCGAGCCATAAGACCTTAAATACCTTCATAATGATAATATCTAGTGAATTAACACAAAAAACTCCAAGTTATTTCACAAAAAACACTTGAAAAAAATTAAAAACTCACTAATAATTCACTATAATTCATTTAACGGCCGTTAAGGCCACTTTTTTTTATCGTAATTCGATTTTGGGCCACTTGATTGTTAATACACCGAGCCATAAGACCTTAAATACCTTCATAATGATAATATCTAGTGAATTAACACAAAAAACTCCAAGTTATTTCACAAAAAACACTTGAAAAAAATTAAAAACTCACTAATAATTCACTATAATTCATTTAACGGCCGTTAAAGGTCTTTTTTTCATCGTAATTCGATTTTGGGGCACTTGATTGTTAATACACCGAGCCATAAGACCTTAAATTCCTTCATAATGATAATATCTAGTGAATTAACACAAAAAACTCCAAGTTACTTCACAAAAAACACTTGAAAAAAATTAAAAACTCACTAATAATTCACTATAATTCATTTAACGGCCGTTAAAGGTCTTTTTTTCATCGTAATTCGATTTTGGGGCACTTGATTGTTAATACACCGAGCCATAAGACCTTAAATACCTTCATAACGATAATATCTAGTGAATTAACACAAAAAACTCCAAGTTATTTCACAAAAAACACTTGAAAAAAATTAAAAACTCACTAATATTCACTATAATTCATTTAACGGCCGTTAAGGCCACTTTTTTTCATCGTAATTCGATTTTGGGGCACTTGATTGTTAATACACCGAGCCATAAGACCTTAAATACCTTCATAACGATAATATCTAGTGAATTAACACAAAAAACTCCAAGTTATTTCACAAAAAACACTTGAAAAAATTAAAAACTCACTAATAATTCACTATAATTCATTTAACGGCTGTTACTTTCACAAAAAACACTTGAAAAAAATTAAAAACTCACTAATAATTCACTATAATTCATTTAACGGCCGTTAAGGCCTCTTTTTTTCATCGTAATTCGATTTTGGGGCACTTGATTGTTAATACACCGAGCCATAAGACCTTAAATACCTTCATAATGATAATATCTAGTGAATTAACACAAAAAACTCCAAGTTATTTCACAAAAAACACTTGAAACAAATACATAGTCTTCAAATGGTATTCATCTTCGATCTTCATCAAGTGGGATTGGTTGAGCTTGAGCTTCATCAAGTGCAATCTCTTCATCGGAAAGTGATAAGGATGTACCTTCTTCAACTTCTTCATGGTGAATATGTTCTTCAAGGTCCAAAGTATCTTCAAGGCTTGATATGTGTTGTTTACGGGCCATGGCGTCCAAGTGGTCTTTATAACAAATACACATCTCCAATGATGCCGGTGTAAGTTTTGTTCTTCTTATGGACAAAACTCTTCCACTTTGTGAAAATGCGGATTCACTAGCAACCGTTGAAGCTTGAGCGCTTAGTAAATCACGTGCCATGATAGATAGAATGAGAAACTGATCTTCCCTTTCCTTCCACCAATTCAATACATCCACATTCATGAAAACATCAACTCCAAGGCTAGCCAAAAAGTTTGTTCCAATATACCTATGATACTCGGTGTTCTTGTTGGAAGTTGAAGCCTCATTTCTTTGACGTTTGGTGGTTGTTTGGATAACATAATTGTATAGGTTTATCTTGGAATCCTTTCTTTTTTTGGTAGAAACAAAGGGAGAAGGAGTAGTAGAAGAACTTGAGCCATATCTAGCTTCATAAACCTTATACAATCTTTCAAAAGTGGCAGATTCTAACGGCTAGTAACGGCTAGTTTGACTGGGTCGGTTCTTGGGACCGGTTCTTGGGATCGGTTCTTGGAACCGGTTCTTTGAAAAAAAATAAAAAATGTTTCTGGTAAGTGTTGAAACACCCCTAGATTGAGCTCCAGTTGGCAGCAGAAAATAACCATTAGAATTTGTATCAGGAGTATTTAGGCATTTATTACTTTGTTTACATATATAATTTGATGTTTGGATATATTAGTTTATGATCTTTTAGTTATTTGTTCTTTTTTTATGTGTGCAGATATTGGTTTTGGTGGATGATATTTGTAACACCATGACGAATCATTGCTCTTGCTTGAGCATGTTTGAGCTTTTCTACTACAATTGGTGTGTTTAGATTGGCTATGATGACGTGTTTTCATTTATAAAAAGTAGAGTTTATGTGTTCCTTGGCATGACATTTGAGGTGTGTAGTTGACCTTGCTGTCACATGTCAACCTTCTTTGTTGCAGCCATGCTGAATTGTTACTGTAACACCCCAACAAGGCGGAATCATGGGATGTCACAAGAAAAGCACAACTCGACATGAAAATTATGTGGAGTAAAACTAAATGCATAAATAGGATTCAATAATCCATACTAACCATTCAAGAATGCAAGTACCGGATCACACATAAACAAAAAGAGATATCACAGGGATTATTTGGGCGGTTGTTTTGAATTTGAAAGTGATATACATTCTTAAAGTTTTTCTCTTTCCATCAGAACTCCAAAACAATTCTCTCTCTTTAATTCTCTTTGTGTATCTTCATCTCTGTTAATATGTAAAAGTGATAGCTTCCATGTGCATCTTTCTCCATTACATCTTCCTATGTATCTATATATATATATATATATATATAGTTAGGGTTTTTATAAACAAGAACAATCATGAAAAAAAGACAGCCTTTTGATTGTTATTCGGGTGGTTGTTTTTTCTTCCAGATCCAGAAGAAAAAGGTAGGTTTCCTTCTATTGGTGTATTATTGAGATAATTCTCTTCTTTTTTCATCAAGATTGTGTTTCTGTTTTTGTCGAGGCAGAGCATGGCAGGGTTCGGGTTTATCGCAGATCCATCAACATCAGGGGTTTGTTGTAGTTCCTTATTTTGTTTGATTTTTTTTTTATTTCAAATGAATCTTTAGGATTTATTTTTTTCTTGAATTTATGTGGGTGCACACCAAGTGTTTGACAAAACTCCTATGAGAGGTTGTTTGTGTATTATTGTGTTATCAAAAAGTATAAGCCAAAGCAAAGTGTTTTGATTGTGTGAAAGGCTTATATAAAAAGAGGAAATGTCAAATAAGCTGAAGCTTTTAAGCTTCTTTTTAGGGGCTTTTGAAAAAAAATAAAAAATGTTTCTGGTAAGTGTTGAAACACCCCTAGATTGAGCTCCAGTTGGCAGCAGAAAATAACCATTAGAATTTGTATCATGAGTATTTAGGCATTTATTACTTTGTTTACATATATAATTTGATGTTTGGATATATTAGTTTATGATCTTTTAGTTATTTGTTCTTTTTTTATGTGTGCAGATATTGGTTTTGGTGGATGATATTTGTAACACCATGACGAATCATTGCTCTTGCTTGAGCATGTTTGAGCTTTTCTACTACAATTGGTGTGTTTAGATTGGCTATGATGATGTGTTTTATGCTACCATTCAGTTCAGTTACCATAATATGAAAGTTGTCCCTTTTGATTGGCTATGATGACGTGTTTTCATTTATAAAAAGTAGAGTTTATGTGTTCCTTGGCATGACATTTGAGGTGTGTAGTTGACCTTGCTGTCACATGTCAACCTTCTTTGTTGCAGCCATGCTGAATTGTTACTGTAACACCCCAACAAGGCGGAATCATGGGATGTCACAAGAAAAGCACAACTCGACATGAAAATTATGTGGAGTAAAACTAAATGCATAAATAGGATTCAATAATCCATACTAACCATTCAAGAATGCAAGTACCGGATCACACATAAACATAACCCTTAATCGGGTGTAATGGATCACGGATCCAGGGAACAGTCCAAGTCCAATCCTAGCATGCAAGGAAACATCCAATACGTCTTTGATTCACCTGTTCACCTGAAAAGTGTACTAAACGCGTCAACATAAAGTTGGTGAGTTCGTAGGGGTAAGTAAAAGGAATCAAGTGTCGGGATATCAACCGTTAACGATATACGAGGATTAGAATACCTAATTAAGTTCCAAGGAAAACCCTAAAAAGGGTTCACAATCACACAAGTCAACACAAGTCAACGTCTACTTTAAATAATCGTTATAACGGCACGACTTACATAATAAATAATGCGCGATATACGTTCCTGGCACGACTTACATAATAAATAATGCGCGATATACGTTCCTGGCACGACTTACATAATAAATAATGCGCGATATACGTTCCTGGCACGACTTACATAATAAATAATGCGCGATATACGTTTCTGGCACGACTTACATAATAAATAATGCGCGATATACGTTTCTGGCACGACTTACATAATAAATAATGCGCGATATACGTTCCTGGCACGACTTACATAATAAATAATGCGCGATATACGTTCCTGGCACGACTTACATAATAAATAATGCGCGATATACGTTCCTGGCACGACTTACATAATAAATAATGCGCGATATACGTTTCTGGCACGACTTACATAACAAGTAATGCGCAAACATAACACATACAAACACGTAAACGAGCAAACAAATAGGCATTCAACGTCTCGTTCCAATAATCGTCCATATATAGATATATATAACCATAACGATCATAACGAACATATAACCTTTATTTGGTTATAACGAACATATAACGAACTTAACGAACATGACGATCATAAAACGCACATAACGATCATAACGAACATATAAACTACGTCTCGAATCACATCATAACGTGTCTAGTTAACGACCACACAATGCACATACACTTCATACGATTCTACTTTCAAGGAATAATAGATGCTTATATATAGGGTCACCCGCAGCCTTCCCACCACATATACAACTCATTGAAGGCATAATCGTCTTCCATGTATGTACAACTATTCTAACCACAACAAGTATTCACAATCGAAAGCATAATCAAACGAGCATTCAGTCACAACGTCCATCGATCAATCAATAAGTCAATTAATCAACATTCAAACAAGTAAGTACACTTTTCAGCCCGAATCTCAATAGAGTAGGGAGCTACGGAACTCACCTGTGACGAGCAATAACAACCCCACGATGAAAAGAAGTAGACCGACGTCCACGATAGCTGAAACCTATCATACACGTATCACATTAAACCTAAAGCATATCAAGAGGTAAGGTACTATCAATATTGACCTAATATTACTATAAAAGCTTTATTATGTCCATTTTATAAGGCCTTGATCCTACCGAGGTGGAATCATTACGTTTTGTTTCACAAAGACCCGCCGGTACTTGACCACTGTTTCTTTATCTAAACTTTAGATTTGTTCAAGTTATGTTTTGGACCCAAAGGCCTATACCATTGAAAAGTAGACTCATTTACGCTTCCGTGGTCGCTTGATTCGTCGAAAACAGACTTACGGTTCAAAAGTTATGATCGTTACAAGAAAGATGAGTTAGAGCACCGTCTGGCCCAACGTCTAGGACGCCAGAACCAGCGTCTGGGACGCTGGGTGCTGCACAAAATCCCACCTGCACATTGTTCTTTAGCCAAATACGACCCAAACACCCTCCAAGACCCATTTTTGACATCCAAATCGACCAAGGGACCTTTCCAAACCGTTTTTGAGCATGAACTCACATTTATAAACATAAATAAGCATAACCCATTCCATGATTTCATTCCAAAACACCATCACAAGTTCCAAATTCGGTTTTGACTTGGTTAAACCCTAACCAAACCCTAAACGACCCATTTGTGCTTTTAACTCGATTTGTGACCTAAATATACTTAGATACAACTAAAAACAAGTTTGTAAGCATAAAATGGTTGATTTGAGTGAAGTTTTACTTACCAAAAGTCACCTCCCAAGTTCAAACCCGAAAATTGACTAACTTAGATGATTCTTGCACTTTGATGACCCGTTCTTTCGATATGTCGATTAGAAGATGATAATGATGCTTATTCTAAGTTAAATTTTATAAGGATAACCATAAATGATGAAGAAATCTAGAGAGAGAGAGAAAGAGAGTAAGAGTGTTCTTGCACAAAAATTAGAGAGAGAAAGAGAGTTGGAAATGAATGGATGGTTAAGGAAGGATGCAAGAATTTGGGGGAGGATAAGGTTGGGTTGCCTTGTGGGTCTTGGATCATGAGTTTGACCCATGGGTTGACCCGGTCACTTACTAGTTACATTTAAACGTCATAAAATCGTTTAACTTGACCACATGGTCTCGACTAGTTCAATACACGTCATGAATAATGTTAAATGGCATGAAATCATTTCAACTAACTAAAATTGGTTAGTTAATTGCACGTTTACGTCAACGGGTAAAAACCATGAAAGTTTCACTAAATCGTAAGATTAGATTACATTTAGCCACATTTAATCACATCAAATCATACGTCAAAATTCGCGAATGTTACAGTTACTCTTACTTGAGCTGAGGTTTTGTGTTCCTTGGCATGGCATTTGAGATGTCTATGTGATCTTTTATGTCACATGGAATTCTTTATGTAGCCATGCTGAATCATTACTTTTGGTTGAGCATGTCTAAGTCTTTCGTGTACAACTGGTGTGTTTGGATTGATTGTGATGATGCATTTTATGATGATGTGTTATATACAATATGATGGTTCCTTTTTTGATTGGCTATGATGATGTGTTTACATTAAAGAAAAATTTGAGGTTATGTGTTCATTGGCATGGCATATGAGATGTTTATGTGACCTAGCTGTTACATGCCAACATTCTCGACTGCAGCCATGATGAATTGTTAATCTTAATTAAGCATGTATGAGCCTTCCTTCTGGTGTGTTTAGATTGGCTATGATGATGTCTGAGCCTTATTTGATGCAAGTGTTTTCCTTGACGAGTCTGATGAAAATATGCATGATAAAGTTGCTATTCTTGGTGAAGAGTAATTAGTCGAACAATGTAGGTAAAGAGCAAAAGTGTTACTTTACAACTACTATACTGAGTTTATTTTCAAATGTTTATCTAATTTCTCTATGAGAGTCCAGTGGTAACCTTATGTAATTGATCTGGAAATATCATTTTCGTGTATACACTTTACTTGATAATTAAAGAGGAGGATTTTTTATGAGCTCAAAACATGGGTTTTTTTATTTCTCCTGGTATGTTGTTTTTTTCGTCACCTCAGATCGATTTCTTCACTTATATAAGGTATTTATTATCATTATTACTTTAATTTTGTATTATAGAACGTTTGTTTTATATTGATGTGAAGTTGTATGTTTGTGTTAACTTTCAGTTGAATATTACTAGTTTTGGCACTAATAGTATACATTTTAGTCAAGATCGTAAAAGTTATTTAAAAAATGATATGCTTCTTTTTGTAGTATATAAGTAAAATGGTTCCAGACTTCCGGTTAGTTAAATAGTCGAAGTTGAAAAAACCTACACAAACATCGGTATACATGAGCTTGAATAGGCCATTGTTGCTGGTGGTGATACTGCAACGAGTTACAAGGTAACAGTTCAAGAGGTAAATTCAAACAATCTTTCTCCTCATCAATTTAGTTATCTATACTTTACAAATATACATTTATGGGTACTAATTAGTCTATCACGATAACCTAATTTATGGTCCTTACTACATAGGAGGAATGAAAAACTTCGGATCAAGAGCTATAGCTTACTCAACATTTACAATAACGAGAGTAGCAACAATAGTACAGCTGGACTAAATGGAAAGCTGCTAATGACAAACGTTCCCATTAAAACAATGGCTTGAAGAAGTGAACATTCTTGCAAGCATATGGTACTGATGTATTGTAACATCAGCTATTTTGACTCGTTTGACCTTATGTGCAATTTGACTAAATTCCGTGTATAATGTTATTATCGGGCTCATTTTGTGATTTCTTGACTAGACGACATGTTAAACGGGTCGAATGACCAACTTATTACGTGACTCGATGCATGACGGACGTCAAATTTAGCCAACTATGTGATGGGTCAACCCATGGATCTACCCAAGACCCATTGACCCAAACCCATGCCCAACCCTATCCTTACCCCATCCACCCAATCAATCACTCATTCTTCCTTTTCTCTCTCTCTAGTAAATGCACACACACAAATCTCCCCCTCACTAAATTACACTCTCATTTAATGTTGTTCATGCAAGATTCATGCAAGAATAATCATCTCTATCACCTTTAAGTCATCATATCAAAAATTAGGAGTTCATAGTCCAAGTAATTATTATTTGAAGCTTAATTTTCGGAATTTGCTTTTGTGGAGATCTTGGGAGGTAAATTTCAACATAAACTTGTTAATCCTTACATTATTAACTTATCTCTAAGTCTAGTGGAAGGACTCTTGGTTAAAATGCCTTATAATTCGAGATTAGGGTTTGAGTTGACTAAATACGGGTCAAAGAGTGATTTAGGTCAAGAATCGAGTTTTGAAATGGATTTAAGCAAGGAGTCATGTGTATTTATGTTCATTAAAGTTTAATTTCGCTTCAAAATGAATTCCAAATATTTAAAACCGATTTGGGTCGGGTCTAGGGTTCATGAGGAACTAAAATGAGATTTATGACTTTTAAACAAAAAAAATGATAATCTTGGAATGAAATGATGAATTGGGTCTTGTTTGATGACACCAAATGATGTTATTATAAGTCCTTTCATGAGTAAAAACAAGTCCCAGACCCTCCTTAATCGAATCAAGGTCCATAATCGGGTTTAGGGTTCAAATGGGTTGGTTTTTGGTTGTATTAAACTGCTGCTGCTGTTGTTCTTCATCCTGCCCAGAACCCGGCGTAAATTACGCCTCCTTGGGCGCCTCTTACGTTGCCATGACTTTGTTTGAGCGTAGGGTACGCCCCTTGTGGCATATCTTACGGCTGTCTCCTTGTTCGAAATAGACCTTACGCCTATTTTCTTCTGTTTACGATGCAAATGAAGGAACCAAACGCCATTTGCAAGGCACCGTAAGTTACGGTGCCACAGCCGTCCCTTACGCCAGGCCAGAAGCAACCACCGTAACCTACGCCTAGTATCACCGTAGGTTACGCCCAGCCAAGTTTCACCACCGTACCTTACGCCTCTGATGGGCGCAATTTACGCTGCCTTTCTTCTTGATTTTTCCAGTTTTGACTCTTACGATCTCCAAACCCTAGGTTTGACCCGAGCTTCGACCTGAACCATCCTTGGACCTCTTTTAATGATGTACACGAGATAATATGGTCTCACAAGTCGTGGTTACATATATAACTTGATTTAGAATACTAACTAAATTGTATATATAATTATGTACAAAATTAGTTAAAGACACGAGACGGTTTTTGGACGACTCTAACTTGACATAAACCACATTTCGACATCTCTAATGACCAAGTTATGTCTCGGGGTTCGACAAATGACCTGAACCATAACCCTAATTAGGGTTTGTAATTAATAATGATGTTTAATTAATACGTATATTGTACATAATGTTAGGTGGAGGACACGTGGCGGGCATTGAACGTTTGTAACCTTGTTTGACCTAATCTTAACTTCTTATCCTGTCAAGGTGAGTTCCGTAGCTCCCTACTCGCTTGAGATTCGGGCTGGAAAGTGTACAACTACTTGTTTAGTCGTTTGATTGTCTGATTGACTTGTTTGACGGTTTATCCATTACTTGGTTGGTTTTGCGCATGTTTGTGATATTATGATTATTTAGGATAGTTGTGCCTACATGGAAGTCGGTTATGCTTTTCAAAGGGTTTTAGATGTGGTGGGAAGGCTGCGGGTGACCCTATATATAAGCATCTAGAACTTGATGAAAGTAAAATCCTCCGAAGTGGAGGTAGGTGTTGTGTAGTGAAATGGATGGATATTGGACTATGTTTAGAATGGACATATACACATTGTTGCACATGATTTGCGCGTTTTACACGCAAGCATACTTATCTATGCGAATTACACGCATGCAAACCCTTTTATGTGACATGGTTGACCTACATTTGACATTCATCATGGCACATGCATACATACGACACGTTATTTGGATATTATCCCACTTGTTCTCATTTATTACACATAATTATTTTACTCCATATGATCTTATTGTGATTGACATTGTGACTATCGACAATGGTTCCTTGTGAACCATCTCTATGAACTCACCAACCTCGTGTTGACTTGTTTAGTACACTTTTCAGGTAATCAGGTGAACCTAAGACAAGATGCATGAATTGATAGATTGATTGGACCCGGGCATAGACTTACATGGATCAAGGATTCACATGCCCTTCTTTTGCATTATGCTTAGGATCGTTCGCCATCTTTTAGATTGTTTTGTAAACTTTTGATGGCTACTTGCTCCTTATGCATTTTGTGTTTGTACTTGTCTTAAACTTGTTGAATTCACCGAATTCATTTATGTCATTTAGTTGCCTACGATAATTCCATCATGTGCTATTTATTTTCCGTAATATTCCGAGCCCTAGTTCGGGGTGTTACATGTATCTTTAAATTAACGAGCCTTTGGTATATTCATTAATATATAGCTATTTAATTTATTATCCATCAACCATTTTCCAGGCACATTGCCTCATAATGTAGCTTCATGAAGAGTTTCATGGCAGTCTGGTGATGGGATCATTGCTGAAAAAAATCATTGTTGAAAGAGAGCACTCTACCCACCAAAAGGATTAGGAAAAAACTTCAACCATATGATGTCTAAACTGCTGCAAAGTTAGATGTATGTTGTTGCAAATGTACTTTTTAAACTTCTTTTTTGACAAACTATCAGTACCTTTAATGTTTGGTGTATTTTGTTTCATGTTCTACCCATCTATTTTACACATCTCATTTGTAGCGCTTTACATATCTTATCATATATTATTTGTCAACATATAGTAATATGTTTTGTCAAGAAATAATAATGATTATGTCTTCAACATATGATACTTCAAACAGAAAACATATCTATAACTTATTATATCTACAACAATTATACAATTTTTGATAACATGGATCAACTTCTTATAAAGAAAGCCAACCCAATCTTTGTTTGGAAAATAAAGATTGTCTTGTCCGGCATAAAAGTTGACAGGAAATAAAACACATAGAAACTGATGTACATTAATGGGGAAGTGGAATGACAAGTACAACCAACCACTCAAAGAGATATTTTTCGTAACTACACATAATATTACGAATGAAAATATATGAAAAGTTACAACTTCCCATTAGCAAAAAACAATTAATTTGATAATTGGTTGTGGTAAAATAAAGTAAAGAGTATTTTATTATATAGTTTAAATAAAATAATATCAACATGTTTTATTACATGTGTTTTTTTCCCCATCAAAATGACTACAACTCCAAAATTGGAAAAATAATTCTTAAAATGAGATATAAAACAAATTAAAATTTAGATATATATATATATAGTGAAAAGTTATTTTAGGAACCAAAAAATTACAGGAACTTTTAGAAACTTTTTAAATCAAGCTTAATCATTGATTATTCTTTACATAGTGATTGTTTTTTGATTGTTTTTGAGTTATTTATGTGCAATTTTGGATTTTACAATTATGTAGAGACATAGATTATCATCCATTATACAACTTTTGGAGACATGAATTCTATGATCACATGTGCACGAATAGTGCTATGAGCACATGTATGCAGGACGATCATATGTATGCAAGTATTTTATAAATTAATGTTTTCATGAGATTGGTGATGATCAAATGTTTATTAATAATTATATGAACATTTGTAAGCAATTTGATGCGTAAATCACGCGACAAACGACAGCGGAAGACTATTTTTGGTATTTTCTGGATTTTAATATGAAACAAACAATAAAACAAGACTATAAAATAAAAATGATAGATAAAAGAATCCACCACCAAGATTCGTAAAGGCCAAGCCACCGGAATCAAGGATAAAGGAAACACTCCGCCCCACCACTATAATCGATAAAGGTCTAGCCACCACGATTACAGATAAAGAAAACCGAAGATTTAGACCTCACCACAATATTTGATAAAGGACGAACCACCACAAATATTGATAAAGGGGTCACTCCTAACCACCAAGATCGAAGATCTCTAAAGGTAAAAGAAGATTTTTAAGAAATAGAGGTTGCTCTATTAATTTCATTCAATTCAACATAACTTAATTTTTACAATGAAAAAGAGCCCCTATTTATAACCACATGCTATTACCTAGGAATTAACGAAATACAATAAAATAATCAAAAAGCTGTCATGTGTTAAGGACAACCACTAATTTATCAACCAATAGGGAATGGACAGACAAAGCTTCTAGAAAGATTCCTTCTGCACAAGGGCCCACAAACCGTTAGGATTAACGTTGTCACACGCTCCTCCCTTATCTTCTTTGACAGTTGTCATTCCTTCTTTATTGGGTCCACAAACACGTGACTGGAACAAACTTTATTAATGAAAACTGGAACGTAAATCTGGAGCTTTCACTGGAGACTTAAATCTGGAGCATCATCTGGAGACTAGACTGGAGCTGGTCACTGGAGTGCTTCAGTGGAGAACTTCACTGGTGGATCACTACTGGTCGTCACTGGAGACTCTTTCCATTGGTGACTGGACTGGTTCAGTGAACACTTGTCTAAAATGGGCTATTGCTGGCAGAATTAGCATGGCCTGCTCAGATGGCATTATTCGTTCAGTTCTACCCTTCAGTTCAGTTGACTTCTCCAGTTCACTGGTGTCATTCAGTTCAGTGAACCTGGACATTTCCACATCAATCTCCTCCTCTAAGAAAGGACTTGTCCTCAAGTCCTCGAGGTATTCATCTTCCAGATAAGGCATCAGATCCCCAACATTAAAAGTACTTGAAACTGACATATCTCCAGGTAGCTCAACTTTATAAGCATTATCACCATACCTCTCCAGAATTTTGAATGGTCCTTCAGCTCTGGGCATCAACTTGTTCTTCCTTCTTGCTGGAAATCTTTCTTTCCTGAGGTATACCCAAACTAGATCACCTGGAGCAAAACTGACTGCCTTCGATGCTTGTTTGCTCTTGCCTCGTAACAGGCATTTGCTTTCTTCTATTCTGGCCTTCACTTGTTCATGAATTTTCTTGATTTCTTTCGCTCTGGCTTCAGCTTCAATACTTGCTTTTGGTTCAATCGAAAATGGAATTAAATCAATGGGAGTCAGTGGATTGACACCATAACAAACTTCAAACGGGGATTTACTGGTTGAATAATTTGGAGCTCTGTTGAAAGCAAACTCAGCATGAGCAAGCTTCAGATCCCAATCTTTCAGTGTCTTCTTCACCAGTGTTCTTAATAACATACCAATTGTTCTGTTTGTGACTTCAGTCTGTCCATCAGTCTGAGGATGGTGAGACGTACTGAACATTAATCTGGTACCCATCAGTCTCCATAAGGTCTTCCAGAAATAACTCAGAAACTTTACATCTCTATCTGAAACAATTGTTTTTGGAATCCCATGCAAACGAACAATTTCTTTGAAAAATAGATTTGCAACTGCTGAAGCATCATTTGTGGTGTTGCAGGGAACAAAATGTGCCATTTTTGAAAATCGATCAATAACCACCATTATTGAGTCTTTTCCTCTCTGAGTTCTGGGCAGTGCAACAATGAAATCCATACTGAGATCTTCCCATGGCTGGCTTGGAACTGGAAGAGGAGTATACAGTCCTTTGTGAAAAGTAGCCTTCGCCTGGTGACAAGTTGGACAGCGACTGATGATATTCTGAACATATTTTAGTAAACTTGGCCAGTAGAAGTGTTCAGTGAGAATCTCTCCAGTTTTGTTAATACCAAAGTGGCCAGCCAGACCTCCTCCATGTGCTTCCCTTATCAGTAAATCTCTAATAGAACCCTTTGGAATACACAACTTTCCATTCTTGAATAAGAAACCATCCTGAACAACAAATGGTCCTTTCTGGTTAGTTTCAGTGAGGCGATCAGCGAAGTCTGGATCAACAGCATACAACTCTTTAATGAAAGAAAATCCAAGGACTCTTGCTTCCAGAATTGATAATAACGAGTATCGTCTGGAAAGTGCATCAGCAACAACATTAGCCACTCCAGCTTTGTGCTTAGAAACAAAAGAATAAGACTGCAAAAATTCCACCCATTTTGCATGTCTGGCATTAAGCTTATGCTGATCATTAATGAACTTCAGTGCTTCATGGTCAGAAAATAAGACAAACTGCTTTGGCTTCAGATAATGTGACCAGTGAGTGATAGCACGAATAATTGCATAAAATTCTTTGTCATAAGTGCTATACTTCAGTTTAGAACCATTGAGCTTTTCACTGAAATAGGCAACTGGACGCCCTGCTTGTACCAGAACTGCACCAATACCTACTCCACTGGCTTCACACTCCAACTCAAACAACTGATCAAAATCTGGCAAGGATAGAACTGGAGCTGAACTGAGCTTTTCCTTCAGTGACTCGAAAGCCGACTGGGCTGAATTAGGCCAGTCAAATACTCCTTTCTTCAGACAATCAGTGATTGGAGCCACAACTGTAGAAATTTTTTTGATAAATCTTCTATAAAAAGATGCCAGTCCATGAAAACTCCTGACTTCAGTGATTGTAGTTGGAACTGGCCATGATCTGATGGCTTCTACCTTTGAAGGATCCATGGAAATTCCTTCTTTTGACACCACATAGCAAGAAATATCACACTTTCTACCATGAAATCACATTTCTCCAGTTTACCATACAACTGGTGCCTTCTCAGTAATTCAAACACATTTCTTAAATGGTTAACATGTTCAGCTTCAGTTTTCGAATATACAAGAATATCATCAAAATAAACAACGACAAACTGACCAATAAGTGGCCTGAGGACTTCATTCATTAATCTCATGAAAGTACTAGGAGCATTAGATAAGCCAAAAGGCATTACTAACCATTCATAAAGGCCTCCTTTAATTTTGAAAGCAGTCTTCCATTCATCTCCATCCTTCATTCTGATATGGTGATAACCACTTCTGAGATCAATTTTAGAAAACACATTGGAGCCATGTAACTCATCAAGCATATCATCCAATCTGGGAATGGGATATCTATACTTAATAGTTATATTATTTATGGCTCTGCTATCAACACACATTCTCATCGAACCATCTTTCTTTGGGACCAGGAGAGCTGGGACTGAACAAGGACTCATGCTTGCTCTGACATAACCTTTGGCAACCAACTCATCTACCTGCCTTTGCAACTCCTTTGCTTCAGTAGGTGAACATCTATAAGCAGCTTTGTTTGGAAGAATTGAACCTGGAACCAGGTCAATCTGGTGTTCAATACCTCTTACTGGTGGCAAACCTTCAGGTAGGTCTTCTGGGAAAACATCAGTGAATTCCTTCAGTAGAGACTTCAGGAGACTGGGAACTCCAGTGAACTCCTTCTCTTCAGTACGTTCAAGCACCAGTAACATCATGACTGAAGTACCTCCAGTGAGTTCTTCTTCAACTTCAGTTTGTGACATAAATAAAGACTTGCTGGGCTGGTCTTTCTTATTAATTTTCAGTAACTCATTGGGTTTCAGAGAAGTCAAAGTGACCTTCTTCCCACTTACAAATAATGAATAAGAATTCATACGACCATTATGAAATACATATTTATCAAATAACCAAGGTCTACCCAGTAATATATGACAAGCATCCATAGGAACAACATCACAAACAATTTTATCTTGATAAACAGATCCAATGGAAAAAGGAATAGTAACTTGTCGATTAACTTTTACCTCAGATCCTTCACTGAGCCATTGCAACTTGTAAGGACGAGGATGCTTTACTGTAGGCAATTCCAGTTTCTCTACCATGTAAGTTGAAGCGGCATTAGCACAACTTCCACCATCAATGATCAGATTACACACCTTGCCTTTAACAGTACATCTGGAATGAAAAATATTCTCTCTCTGAGCAGTATCAGTTGCAACTTCATCAGTGTGCATCACTCTTCTTACCACTAGCATCTCTCCAACATCTGCACCTACATATGCTTCTTCACTTTCATCTTCATCATACACTGGTTCACCTTCTTCAGTATCAACATCTGGTAAGCTTTCAATCTCCTTAGCAGTGAGTGCTCGCTGGTTGGGACACTGTGCCTGGAAGTGACCAAAGCCATGACACTTAAAACATTTTCTTCCAACTGGTTCTTTTGATCCTCCAGTTTCTTTCTCCTTTCCTCTGAAGGATTTCTGAACAGTTTCACTGGGCCTGGTAACTGGTTGACTGGAATTGGAAGTAACCTTAGTGAAAGGTTTGTACTGGACCTTCTTCTTCAGTTGCTTTTCAATCTGGAGGGCCAGTTTGCAAGCACCTTCGTAAGTCCAGATAGGCTGCAGTTCTATCTTCTCAGTAATGGTAGCATTCAACCCACCAAGGAATCTGGCGATAGTATGTTCTTCAGTTTCTTTGACACCAGTTCTTGTCTTCAGTTGCTCAAACTCCCTAATATACTCCACAACTTCTTTAGTGCCTTGCTTCAGATTATTCATCAGAAGGTACTGATCTAGGATGTGGGTCATCAGAATCACTAGAGTTTCTGGGTGTACTATCAGATCTTTCACTAGGACCTTGAGATTCAGAATCTCTTTCACTAGCAACAACATGGTCTCTATTAAACCTTAAACCACCATCTTCTAACATATGAACAACTCTACCAAGTGCTTCTTGTAGATCTTCTATTTGCCTATCTCTCCTAGCATTATGAGCTTCTTCTAATGTCATATTTCTTCTAAAAGCCATTTATATCAACAAATAACACCAACAATAACAGATCTAAACGAAAGGACAACAAACTACCAACAGATCAAAAGATGAGAATAACCCTTTTGGATCTGACCCAACAAACAACAAAACCCACGGATAAAAGATTAAGAAACCTTTTTCAAACCTGTCTCTGATACCAAATTTGATGCGTAAATCACGCGACAAACGACAGCGGAAGACTATTTTTGGTATTTTCTGGATTTTAATATGAAACAAACAATAAAACAAGACTATAAAATAAAAATGATAGATAAAAGAATCCACCACCAAGATTCGTAAAGGCCAAGCCACCAGAATCAAGGATAAAGGAAACACTCCGCCCCACCACTATAATCGATAAAGGTCTAGCCACCACGATTACAGATAAAGAAAACCGAAGATTTAGACCTCACCACAATATTTGATAAAGGACGAACCACCACAAATATTGATAAAGGGGTCACTCCTAACCACCAAGATCGAAGATCTCTAAAGGTAAAAGAAGATTTTTAAGAAATAGAGGCTGCTCTATTAATTTCATTCAATTCAACATAACTTAATTTTTACAATGAAAAAGAGCCCCTATTTATAGCCACATGCTATTACCTAGGAATTAACGAAATACAATAAAATAATCAAAAAGCTGTCATGTGCTAAGGACAGCCACTAATTTATCAACCAATAGGGAATGGACAGACAAAGCTTCTAGAAAGATTCCTTCTGCACAAGGGCCCACAAACCGTTAGGATTAACGTTGTCACACACTCCTCCCTTATCTTCTTTGACAGCTGTCATTCCTTCTTTATTGGGTCCACAAACACGTGACTGGAACAAACTTTATTAATGAAAACTGGAACGTAAATCTGGAGCTTTCACTGGAGACTTAAATCTGGAGCAACCATCTGGAGACTAGACTGGAGCTGGTCACTGGAGTGCTTCAGTGGAGAACTTCACTGGTGGATCACTACTGGTGTCACTGGAGACTCTTTCCACTGGAGAAGTGTTACCACTGGTGACTGGACTAGTTCAGTGAACACTTGTCTGAAATGAGCTATTGCTGGCAGAATTAGCATGACCTGCTCAGATGGCATTATTCGTTCAGTTCTACCCTTCAGTTCAGTTGATTTCTCCAGTTCACTGGTGTCATTCAGTTCAGTGAACCTGGACATTTCCACATCACAATTATATAGTCATATGAACATGTGTAAGCAATCATATAGTAGATAATTTTAATTTAAAGAAGGTTCCTAAAGGTTCCTGCAATTTTTGGGTTCCTAATATAACCTTTCCCTATATATATATATATATAAATTAAATTGATTAAATTTTTATTATAATTAAATTAATAATGACATCATCAATATTTAATTTTGATTGAGAGCTATAATTGGTCAATAATGATTAGATCAGTTGTCTTTTAGTATATATATATAAATTAAAAGATTAAATTTTTAATATATTAATTAAATTAATAATGACATCATCAATATTCAATTTTGAGGATTGAAGTGTGATTGGTCAATAAATGATTAGATCAGTTGTCTTTTAGTATATATATATAAATTAAATTAAATTAATTTAAAAAAATATAAATTTTCTAATGAATTTTAAATAATCCCGCATTTCACGGGGGGTTTATGTCTAGTTAGAAAGTGAAACTTGAACATAATTCATAACATATATTTGATCTTTATGATAGTAGTTTGGTCGTAGATGATGCATAGTGTAAAAATATCGTCAAAATCTAACATGATTATGTATAAAATATTGCTAGCTTTTCTTATTGATAATAACATTATTTTAAATTCAAAATATTGAAACATGTGTTTTGGTTTATTACGAGTATTAATTTAACAAACTATGTTAAAGCTACATATAAATTATATTATCAACATAAATTAGTATACTTTTTTAAAAAAATATAAATTTTCTAATGAATTTTAAATAATCCCGCATTTCACGGGGGGTTTATGTCTAGTTAGAAAGTGAAACTTGAACATAATTCATAACATATATTTGATCTTTATGATAGTAGTTTGGTCGTAGATGATGCATAGTGTAAAAATATCGTCAAAATCTAACATGATTATGTATAAAATATTGCTAGCTTTTCTTATTGATAATAACATTATTTTAAATTCAAAATATTGAAACATGTGTTTTGGTTTATTACGAGTATTAATTTAACAAACTATGTTAAAGCTACATATAAATTATATTATCAAAATGCTACACAGTCTTAGCTATATTTGGTTTCTTCATAGCCACTTTATCTCTTAAATGATTTTTAAACTTTAACCCAACATTAAACACTATGCTTAGTTTTGGCCATTTTAGGTCCACCTGAAAAAAAAATTCACATCATATATCCCCTCTAGGCTAGAAGAAACATATGTATTCGCAAATTTACAACATATAATCGGGTCCTTAATTTCGAAACAAGACATATATATCGTACACGATGACTACTGCTTTCGACAAGAAAGCTTTATTCGACAATTGATAAAATCTAAGGGCCATGAGAACTTAGGTTGTCTGTATATATATGATGTCACAAACATGTACTACTTATAAGGCTATCCAAGCCACGAAACTTTTCTTTGGTGATTTGATCCAAAATCTGACTCATTTCAGTTGTGAGATGGTTCCTCCAATCTCCAATTCTTCCTTTTCTAAAGAAAGCATGATTTGGTATGCCAATAATTAAGCTGCCATGCTTATTAACCTCACTTAAGTTTTCAAAACTGCATAGGCTCACAATATCTTCCAACGCACCGTTCACCTTTTCTTCCTCCGTGAAAGGGTATCCCAAAAACTTTGCCAAACGCTTTACATTTTCCATAGTGTCTGATTTCATTTCCTCGTATGTTAAAAACATGATTCGTGCCGGTTCTTCTAGACTTACCTTGTAGTACCCCTTTACATGATCCCAATAAGGTCCATTTGGTATGACACCTTTTCTAAACATTTCAAACCCATCCTCTATTGTCATTGGATTGCCTCTCACCTTATTTGCAAAGTAAAACAAGGATACTAACACATCTTTAGGATTTCTACACATGTAAACTAAGCGACAACCAGATTCAAGAATAGATTGAGGCAATGAAGTGTACGGAATATGGGTAGCAAAGAGACGTGGTGAATGTTAATAACATAAGTAGGGCTATTTCTCAAAACTTCACACTCGACAAAAGGCACACAATTATGGGGGTTAGAGTTTTGTAAAGGATGACTTGAAAGAGGCTTGTTTTTGTAGCGGTCTCGGTTCAATATAGCAAACACAAGGGCTTTGATCCATGTTGTGCCGGATTTTGGGAGTGTGGCTAAGTATATATCTGTCGACCGAGCTTGGAAAGTTTCTTGCGTGGCCATCACAGTTTCAACCGAGACTACGTTCTTGGATTGGTGCCAAAAGCCTTGATACATGTATAGGTCTTCAGTCATCCAACCTTTCTCCTTCGGAAAAGTTGTAAACGTATCCTTGTATTTGTCAAAGAGAAGGGCTAGATTCACCTCTTCTCCTTCATCATCTTCGAAACTTGGTTTAGCTACTTGGACAGACATTTTGAAGCAGTGTCTCAATAGAACAGAAAATGTTTGTACTTCATTTTTATATCATCATCTGTCTCTATATACATATATACAATTTCTATTCTATATTAAATTGAAGGTTAGTTAATTTCGTGCACGTTTACTCTAAGTAGTATCTATCGTATCTTTTGAACAAGTTAAACGACTTGGTAATAAAATTATCATTTGTTAATGATGTTGAGATGCCTTTACTTATTGTTTGATCCTGTTTTTAGGTGTTAGAAGTTGACTAATCAACAAATGTTATAGGTCTAGATTTGTCCTTTACTTGGTAAACACTTTTTGTATTTATATAAGCTAAATGTCTTACTTCTTATGTGTTCGAGATTTGTGTTTATGCTGCCTTGCTCAAAGCTTTTCGAATGGTTGCATATAATACGTATAAGTTTCATTTTGCGAATTTAGGATTTCTTGTAATGGTTTTCCGGGAGAACATGGCTAATGGGTATATATGTATATATTATGTATGTATTTGTACCTCTATATGGATGGTTTTGATTTAATGGGTTAGATTGTTGAACCAATTGGGACCAAAATCAGTATTAAGATTTGTTTAACCGTGAATAAACAACAAGGGGCACCAGTGGTCTAGTGGTAGAATAGTACCCTGCCACGGTACAAACCCGGGTTCGATTCCCGGCTGGTACATTAATAAAAAGCTATGATGAATAATGCGCTTACTGTTGATATTATTGTCATGGGAAATAATATTGTAACACCCAACAAGGCGGAAACATGGGACGTCGAGAAAAGCACAGCATGACATGGAGATTATGTAGAGACAAAGCTATATGCAACAAAGGATTGGACAATCCATACATAAAATCATGTTAAATACAAGTTCCGGTTCCAAAATAAGCATAAGGAGCACAACGCCATCAAAAGTTTACAAAAGATAGTCTCAAAAGATGGCTAATGATCCTAAGCACAACCCATACACGGGAGCAATGGATCACGGATCCAATAAGGTCCAAGTCCAATCCTAGCAAAACATGCAATCAACCGGCACGCCTTGGTTCTACCTGTTCACCTGAAAAGTGTACTAAATCAAGTCAACACATGGTTGGTGAGTTCGTAGGTTTAAGCATCAAAACAAGTATCAAGTTCCAAAAGTGCCGATAACAAGTCACACGATAATATGAGAGAGCCAATCAAAGCATATACCGCAACATCTTAGCATAGGGCACAAGAATCTCTATAAAATCACACAAACACACAACCAAGTCAAACAACAAGATCACATTCCATAATCACCAAAATGAACGTTCATCAAGCTCACAAGTCCCGTAGGACACACAATTTGGCGAAGTGCACACATATTCAAGCTCACGAGTCCCAACGGGACACCAAATTGTGCGAATAGCTCAAGTATCAATAATCCAACCCAATAATCACAAATAGAATCATGTTTACCTTTCAAGTATCTAATTAGTTCTCATATCATGCATTTCATTGTTAATCGACATTAGTTTTTACCAAAACGAGTACACTTTCCACCCCAAAGTTCCACAAAGATAGGGGCTACGAAACTCACCTTGGCGCAAACACAAACAAGTATTAATCAAGCTACAAACGTGCAACAATCGTCCAAAGTTCACCACCTATTCATATAAGCATCATAATACACGTTAAGGTCCTTACATTGCTCTTAACATGACTCGCAACCCTTGGTCGACTCTAGAAGCTTGAATTGACATCATTTGGACCAAAAGAATGTTTACAAGGAAGTATGGTTCGACCCAAGGATCAAGGAAGGTCAATAAGTTCAAAAGAAGACGAAACAGGAAACCGACAAATGGAGGCCAGCGTCTGGGACGCCCCTTGTCACCGTCTCAGACGCCCCAAACATTTTGGCCCACCGTTTGGCTCAGCGCCTGGCCACCGTCTGAGATGGTGGCCCATAAATGCAACTTTTAGCGTCTCGGGTAGCGTTTCCTAGCGTAAAGCAGAGGTTTTTAGCGTCTGGCAAATGGGGAGCACCGTCTAGGACGCCAATATTAGCGTCTGAGACGCCATAGCGTCTGGCCCAGCGTCTGGGACGCCAACCACCGTCTGAGATGGTGGCCCATAAATGCAACTTTTAGCGTCTCGGGTAGCGTTTCCTAGCGTAAAGCAGAGGTTTTTAGCGTCTGGCAAATGGGGAGCACCGTCTAGGACGCCAATATTAGCGTCTGAGACGCCATAGCGTCTGGCCCAGCGTCTGGGACGCCAGGACCACCGTCTGAGATGGTGGCTCAGAAAACCCAATTTCCTGCACACCCAAAACTAAGCCAAACACGACCCAAATTCGATCCAAACTCGTTTTTGAACATCCAAAGACCATTTTGAAGCTAGGAAACATGTTACAAACATAATTTTGACAAAACCCATCACTAAACCTTTTCATAACACAATTTCATCACAAATCAAATCCTAGAACTCAAACCAAAACCCTAGTTTACTAAAAATCGATTTTGACAAACAAAGAGACCAAGGATGTTTAGATTCGACCAAGAAACATAATAAGCAACATATAATGATGATTTTGAGCTAAGAATCACTTACCAAAATAACTTGAAGCTTCAAATCCGAAATTGGGGCTTAAATGATGAAGAACACTTGATTTTACCCAAAGTTCTTGAAGTTTAAAGATAAGGAAATGATATTTGACTAGTTTCTAACAATTTGATGCTATTAAATGCTTTGGATCCGAATTTAATGAAGAGAGATGAGTTGTGTGTGTTTTGTGTGTGTGTTCTTGAGAGTTAGAGAGAAAGGAGAGTGTGTGTGTGTGTGTGTAAAAGGGATAAGGAAGGAATGAATGGGAGGTGGGGAGGGTTTACACCCCCACCCAAGACTCTTACACCTAAACATTAGCTAGTTGTCACAAGATACCCCGTCCAAACACGTAAATGCTAAAATAACGTCAAAATACCAAAGATCACATAATCAAACTCGACTTTTATTAATCACATAAGTTCCAAGGCATCGATATTTCATTTAACTTCACAATTAATCACATAATCAAACAATTTTGATAAGGTCAACAAAAGTCAATTATCACAGGTGTTACAAATATACTTATCAAGTTTGTTAAAATCGTGATCATGATTGTACAATCATTGAAGCTAATTATGATTGAGATTATGTCGGATAATATTTTTTTTGGAACAACAATTGTATTAAAATGAAGGACTTTCGGCGAATGGCCGAAAGACACCAAAAATGTTACATAAGGTATTTAGGGCATACCGGCCATAGGATAAATATTAATTGAACATGTAGGACCGTGCTACAATAGTCGAATCAATAGTAGTATTGTAAGACCCAATCGTGCAAATGAGATTAAACTTCTTCTTATAAATCAAATCCTATATATAAATGGATTGGATCGTGGGATTAATCATAGGATTGAAATATTGCCTAGAGTCTAAAAACTAAAGACTCAGTCTTAAAAAAAAAGGGTAATGGGGGAACCCTAGCCCCAGTACCATAATGAGATTGCATATGGTGCATGATGTTTATATGATGTTTTGACTTTTGAGCCATTTTGAGTTTACCAAACAATCTATTACTAGTATTTTTTGAGTGATGCTTGATATTGATGATCGATGTATGAAAAAAAATGATAAGTTATAGTATGAATTACACTATGTTAATTAATTCCATTTGATTTGGTATAACAAAAATACTGTTTATTTTTAGATGATTAGATCGAAGTTTATAGGGATCGAAGTTTATAGGATTCCAAAATTAATTTAATTATGTCACTATGAAGACTTGATTTGAAGGTTTGGGTTCAAATTTTGTTATAGTATTTGTGAAGACTTGAGACTTTGAGGTCTTGGTTCAAATTTTGCTATGAGAAAAAACTGAAATTGGAATTAAAAGGCATGTCATTGGCCCAGATTTACCGTTTACAAAAAGAAGAAATTGAAGTCCACTAAAAGCTCTCCACACACCTTAAATGGTTTTACATCCAAACCGAAATTCGAATTCGATCCCAACTCCAAATGTAAAAGTTAGTGAGTCAACCTGGCTGAGCGCCTGCTGGTATCATTTTCATTTTACTTCATGCTCTAAGTTTTTGGTATTGTATTTGAATATTTGTCTATTTCTGGTTCATATTGTTGAATCTAACTTTTGTCAATTCAATTTAGTTCATTTTTACACTTTCTAATAATCCAGTTGAAATTAAGGTTGCTCAGACATATGTCTAGAGAGGGTTCAAGTATATTTTTGCAGGTACGTATGCCAACTGTTTGCATTAATGTCTTAGTTAGTTTGATAATTTTCTCTAAATCTGCCAATGACGACTAGTCCAACTGGTCGGAGGCATCCCAGGTTTTACCCAAGGTCTTGAGTTTGATCCTTAGGGATGACAAGTCTTGGGGTTTTTTCCTCCGAATACTTGTAACGGCCCATGGTCAACATCTCGTTGTCTAGGGTACGTGCAAGGCTTCACCATTATACGGTGAGGTTTCCCTGATGTCGCATACCGACTGAATGTTCGAAAAAAATTCTTGGTTTGACCCATGCATCACCAGACCTCCCTGTTTTACCAGCTTAACATATAAGATTACCATTTGGGATCTAAATATAATCGGCCTTCTAATCTGATGGATTTTTTCTTAAACATGCTACAGGCAAATTTGCGGCAACATGTTTGTCACAAAAGCCCCAAAAATGTCGCCGCAAAAGGGTTGGGTCAAAATAGGAAAAGCAAGGGTAGGATATATACGCGTTAATGAATTGTATTGACTGGAATGGCTTTTCAATTTACATTTCATTTGACATTGCTTCAGACGTCACTTCAGGTTAGTTGGAAACATTATGATAGGTTGTACTATGTCACATCTTTATTTTTTTGTTCCATTCATATGGTTCAGATGATTATTGTATATCTTAGGTTAATATATGATAATATTTATGAAAAAGATTAGCATACAGATCATGTAAATAGTAATTGTTTTGGTATGTTTGTATATGATTAGGTTAAAATTTTATACATAGATTTAATATATTCTTATATACTCCGTGAATACTTTTCTGACAGGATATATATAAAATCAAATATTTGTTGCTACATCAAACAATTAAATTCTCAAAAAAAGAAGAAGCATTATTTGGTAAACCATCACGTTTAATCCCATGCTGGTTATGCTCACTTAAATTCTCGAAACTACATAGACTCACAATCTCTTCCACCACACCTTCGGCTTCTTCCTCTTTTGTAAAAGGATAACCAAAGAACTCGGCAATACGTTTTACATTACTTATGATGTCCTTTTGCAAGTTTTCGTATGTTAAAAATAAAATCTTTTCCGGGTGGTCTAAACTAGCCTCATAGTATTCTTTCACATGATCCCAAAAAGGACCGCCCGACGTGAAACCTTTACTAAACAACTCAAACGCTTCTTCAAATGTCATTACACCAAGAGATTTGTCTCTAACTTTGTTTACAAAGTGAAATGTAGAGACCAAAACATCTTTAGGGTTTCTACACATATAAACTAGGCGACACCCGGAATCAAGAACTGATTGAGGCAATGCAACATAAGGCATATGCGTGGCAAAGAGACAAGGTTGGGAACCAACATTATAAGTAGGCTTGTTTCTTAATATTTCATTTTCAATCAAAGGCAAACAATCATGTGGATTAGAGACGAGTAAAGGGTTAGAATTGTTGTTTTTGTACTTGGTCCGATTCACTAATCACTATAGCAAACACGAGGGCCTTGAGCCATGTTGTGCCACATTTTGTTGGTGTAGCCAAGTAGAGATCAGTAGGATGAGCTTGGAAAGCATCTTGCGATGTCAGAACCGTTCCAAGTGAGATCACGCCCGATGATGAGTACCAATGGCCTTGATACAAATACATACTTTTTGCTAGCCAACCTTTTTCCACCTTGGGCAAATCCTTGAACCTATCCTTGTATCTATCGAAAATGAGGGACAAGTTGGATCTTTCAACTTTAGGATCTTCTTCGGTTACAAATGAAATATTAGGGGAAGCATGTGAAGTTGTAGGGATTGACATTCGGAATATAATTTGATTTTTACAATCATGGAATCGATCGGGTGGTATATCGTGGTTTTGGTTATCACATCTTTCTCTATATATAATCCAACAGAAGGTTAGTGGGATTGGCCTTAAAGCACATTTATGAAGGTTTAGTTAATTGGACGGACACAAATATATGTATTTACAAAATACAAAAAAAAATATATTAAAAAAAAAAAAAATCCCTCTAGTGAACCACTAAATGCCTGAAAGTATAAAAACAAGCACAATTATAACTACAAACACGATATTCAGTATCAAAATATAATAACGATCCTATATATGTACAGCTCTTGGTTTGAATTGCGAAAATTGCAAAAAGTTTCAAAAAATTCATGGGCAATTATGGTTTCCCGAGACACGAAAAAAACTATTACCAAATTGAAACCAGACCATCGATTTTCACCTCGAAATATTTTCGATACAATCTCATATAAACCAAGAAGAACAGAATACAATTTTTAGCTATGTATCATAACTAGAAATGGTGGTATTTATCATGTGTGATGCACGTTTATTATCGTATCTTTTGAACAAGTTAAAGGAAATGGTGGTATTTATCATTTGTTAATGATGTTGAGATGCCTTTATTTATTGGAGCTAGGTAATATTTGGTATCATTGTCCTTGGGATTTAGCCCAACCGGACATTTAATGCCCCTTATGTCTTGAGGAAATCTGGACTCAAGTACCAGTTTCAAGATTAAACCACAAATAGATTGAGAAACTACTTGATTCGATTAATAAATAAAAGAGTTTTAATACATAGAAAACTAAGAGAAAATACAACTGAATAATAAACTTAGATTATTTGGAACAAAACCCTCAAACGATTATACATGAGAAAGGAAACCATAACGGTATGAAAATGATGTGACAACGGCTGCAAACCAGAGGGAATGTTCAAAATCCCTAGGTCGCATGATGTGATGCTTATATAGAAGCAGCTCTTCCACTTTTAGTCCTTGATCTTTGCAGTGTTGGCTGAATGAGTCCCTCCTTGTTTATTATCACCACTAGTCCTTGCACTTCTAATTTCACCTACAAAATGTAAATAACCAAAATAAGAAACATAGAATTAAGTTGTTAATTCAACATCCCCCTTCAACTTAATTCTGAAATACATCATAAAGACCCAGTTATACTCTTCCTGGCAGTAACCTGCTTGGCCCAGTCAGAGTCTACATATGCAGTAAGTGTGAGTCTCTTTTAAAAAGAATTCCTTTTCCAGGAGAACCCTTAAGATATCTAACAACTCTAAGGGCAAGTTTTAGATGAGATTCAAAAGGACTGTGCATAAATTGACTCAAAATATGAACTGCATATGAGATGTCTGGCCTGGTAAGGGTAAGATAGATTAACTTTCCAACCAATTTTTGATATCCATTCACATTTTCAAGGGGCTTGTCAGAATCATTCTTAGAGGAGATAAGTAAACTAGAATCAATGGGAGTTTGTGAAGGTTTGCACCCAAGAAGTCCAAATTCAGTGATTAGATCAAGACAGTACTTCCTTTGGGTCATGCAAACACCTTCATCAGTGTCAATCACCTCAATTCCCAGAAAATACTTTAATTTTCCCAAGTCTTTTATAGAAAACTTTGAGTTCAAAAACCTTTTGCAGTTTTCAATTTCCTTGTTGCAATTACCAGTGATGACAATGTCATCAACATAGACAAAAAGTGCAACAAAAACATTATTAGCATTTTTTGTAAAAAGAGAGTAGTCACTCTTACTTTGAACAAACCCATGTTCAATTAAAGCATTAGTTAGCTTTTCATTCCATTTCCTAGGAGCCTGCTTTAAACCATATAAAGACTTAACTAATTTGCATACCTTGGAGTCAGAACCAGAATGATAGCCAGGAGGAGGTTTCATATAAACAACTTCTTCAAGATCACCATATAGAAAGGCATTATTAATGTCCATTTGATAAATGGGCCACTGACTAGAAACAGCAATAGAAACAAGACATCTAATGGTAACCATTTTAACAACAGGAGAAAATGTCTCCTCAAAATCAATACCTGCTCTTTGAGAATATCTTTTTGCCACAAGTCTGGCCTTATACATGTCAACCTCCCCAGTTGACTTGTATTTGATCTTATAAACCCATTTGCACCCAATAGCCTCTCTATTAGGTGGAAGGTCAGTCAATTCCCATGTACCATTGTTATAAAGGGCTTCCATCTCAGAATTCATAGCATCAATCCATAATGGATCTCTGCTAGCTTCTAAGTATGAAGAGGGTTCATGCAGTTTGTTCAAATTAGACACAAAGCAAAGATTTTCAGAATTCAACTTTGAATAACACACAACATTAGAAATAGAATGCTTGGTCTTATTGTTAAGCACATAGTCTTCATATTTCTTAGGGACTCTAATATTTCTATTAGATCTTCTAAGGTCAGGAGGGTTAGGTTGATCATTCCCATGAGTTTGAGTAGTAATGGTTTGAATTTCTTCAATGTTGCCCTCAGAAGAATTGTTGTCATCAATGGGTGTTGCAGATAATGAAGGATTCCTGGTAGCACTAGGAGTGCCACCAAAGGATCCACTGCCATCACCATATGATGTAGAATGAACTCTCCCTTCATCATTGGGTCTTTGGGTATTGGTGTTATCATTTTCCAGAAAAACAGATTCAAAAGGTTGAGAGTTATGATCATATTTATTATTATCTTTAAATTCATTAAGCATTTTAAGAGGAAAGATGTTTTCATAGAATTTGACATCCCTAGAATACAAAACAGTTCTGTTATCAAGACTGAAGAGTTTGTATCCTTTCTTTTCATTTGAGTATCCAATAAAAACACACTTTTGAGACCTACTTGAAAACTTATCATTATTATTCAAAACTGTTGAAAAACATAAGCAACCAAATACCCTAAGGTGAGAGAGTTTAGGTTGAGACTTAAAAATTAACTCATAGGGAGATCTTCCAGACAAGACAAGAGAGGGTAACCTGTTTATTAAGTAGGTAGCAGTTAGAATGCAATCAGACCAGAAGTATAAGGGTAACCCCCCTTGAAACATGAGGGCTCTTGCAACATTAAGCAAGTGCCTATGTTTCCTTTCAACCACCCCATTTTGTTGAGGTGTGTGGGCACAAGAAGTTTGGTGAGTAATACCATTCATTTTAAAGAAAGAATTGACCTTTTGGTTAACAAATTCACTACCATTGTCACTTCTAAAAGTTTTAACACTTTTATGAAACTGATTTTTGATAAGATTGTAGAAAGAAACCAAATTTTCAAAAGTTTCATCTTTACTTTTAAGAAGATAGACCCAAACACCTCTACTATAGTCATCAACTATAGTAAGGAAATACTTATATCCTTCTCTGCTAGAAACCCTATAGGGTCCCCAAAGGTCCAAGTGAACAAGTTCACCAAGTTCATGGCTCTTGTGACTACTCAAGGGAAAAGAATCCCTTGTTTGTTTAGCCCTATGACAAATTTCACATGGTGTGGAAGGTGTCAAGTGCAAGTCCAATTTAAGTTTATTCTTGAGAGTGACCATAACAGGGTGTGCAGGGTGTCCAAGTCTATTGTGCCAAACATGTTTAGACAAATAACAAACAGGATTCACATAATTGCACATTGGTGTAATACCTTTACATTTTCTTTCAAACATATATAAACCACCACTTTGTCTACCATTCCCAATCAGTGTCTTGGACTTTAAGTCCTGTATATAACAATTATTTTCATCAAAAGAAACAAGCATTTTACTGTCTCTAGCAAGACAGTGCACAGACAACAAGTTAACACAATACTCAGGAACAAATAGAACTCCAAAGATAACAACATTTTCAGTAAGTCTTAAGTCACCAATTTTAATAATTTTAGCCTGAGTACCATTAGGGTGCCCAACAGTAAGATCCAAACCAGAAATATCTTCAACATTAAAAAGATCCTTATCATCACATGTCATGTATTGATTAGCACCAGAGTCAACAATCCATCCAAAGCTAATTTGGATGGATTTGTTAGAAATATTATAACAGAAAAACCTATTAAAGTTGGAGTTAAAAAACTGGTTTGAGTTAAATAAGATACATGAACTGAATATTCTACCTGCCATATTGGCATGAGCACCCTTGGGAAGAGACTTTTCATTCGAAAGGACCATAAGTCTGTTATACTGATCAGAGGTAAGGGTCATGGAACTGGAACCAGAAGTGCTAGGAGTACTGGGAGAGGGTGGTCCAGAAGTGGAAGCCACAGTGGTACCAGTTCCATGGACATCATTAATCATAACATTGTTATTAGACACAGGTTTGTGAAAAGATTGACCATCATTCCTTCTGGCAGTGGTATCCCTTCCATAACCAGGAGGGTAACCAACAACACCATAGCACCTATCAATAGTGTGACCAAACTTAAAACAACCACTGCATTGAAGATTAGGGTTAGGACCTCTTTTAACTTCAAAGATTTTGTAATCAGAACCTTTAAAATTGTTGTTTTTGTAACCAAAGTTTTCAGAACATTTGAAATTGTTGTTTTTGTAACCAAAACTTTTCCTTTTAGTATCAAAACTTTTAGCAAAGAAGGCACTGCTTTGATGTCTGGTAGGAGTCTCAATGGGAGAAATGCCCCTATGAGACTCCTCCCTAGAAATAATAGCAAAAGAAGCCTTGACACTTGGTAAAGGATCCCTGGTAAGAATATTACTCCTTATAGGTAAATAAATGTCATCTAACCCCATTAAGAATTGCATTAGTTTCAAAAGATTATGATGAGCTTGTATTTCTTTCGCAGAATTACAAGTACAGGTAGGGAGTTTGGCCAAAGCATCAAACTGCTTCCAAAGAGAATTAAGATTGTGATAGTACTCAGAGATAGGTCTGCCATTTTGAGAAATAGTACTTATTTTATGATGAATATTGAAAGTGATAGAACCATCAACCTTGTCATAAGTTTCTTTCAACTCATCCCATACAATTTTAGCATTTTTAGAAAAGATTTGACCCAAATAAAGTTCTTCAGTAACACAACCAAGAATCCAAGACAACACCACATAGTTACATCTATCCCATTGCTTAGCTAACACCTCATTATCATAAGATTTCATGCAAGTACCAGTGATAAATCCCATTTTATTTTTAGTTTCAAGGGCAAGTTCCATGGCACAAGCCCAAACCTTGTAATTTTCAGTCCCTTTTAGTTTAAAGTTAATTAAAGGTGTTCCTACAGTGTCACTAGCATGAAGATACAACTCATCACCAAAATCAAGCTTGCCATTTTACCAGAACAAGAAAACTTAACCACACAGAATCAACAGATAACAAGAACAGTAGACAAGAAACAATATGCAGGCAGACAAAAAAATTTAAACAGAAAACAACCTAAAGGGCAGCCAAAAGAGGAACCAGATTCAGGACACTAAAGTGTCAAGACAAGTATCATTTTGGGGCCCTCTCTTCTACCAAAAACATGGTTAGAACAGTGAATAATGATAATAATAAACAAGACAGAATCAAGAGAAAACAGGTAAAATCACTTAGCATCAAGATAGCAAGAAACACATAACATTTAATCAAAACTGATATATATTTTTATAACAACTTTTAAAGATTTAAACACTAAATCAAGGAACACATAGATACTCATGATAAACACTTAAGCAAAGAAAATATAAACAACTAGAGGGATCTCCACCTATAGGCCAAACACTTCACACTCAGAGCCCTCCAAGCATGAAGACATTTGCTACTGATGGAGCAGGATAGATAACTTACAGTGGGTAATCCAACAGTAATTCCAAGAACCTTCAATAGGGACAGTCAGACTTAAACAAGGATTCAAGAAGTGACCAGATCTAAATAGATCAAATCAAGCAACTGAATCTTAGTAATCCACTCCAAATGGCAAGACTACAACTCTTAAAGAAGAGGAGTCCCACACATAAGCAGAAAGAGAAGAATATGATATAATAAACAAGACAGAATCAAGAGAAAACAGGTAAAATCACTTAGCATCAAGATAGCAAGAAACACATAACATTTAATCAAAACTGATATATATTTTTATAACAACTTTTAAAGATTTAAACACTAAATCAAGGAACACATAGATACTCATGATAAACACTTAAGCAAAGAAAATATAAACAACTAGAGGGATCTCCACCTATAGGCCAAACACTTCACACTCAGAGCCCTCCAAGCATGAAGACATTTGCTACTGATGGAGCAGGATAGATAACTTACAGTGGGTAATCCAACAGTAATTCCAAGAACCTTCAATAGGGACAGTCAGACTTAAACAAGGATTCAAGAAGTGACCAGATCTAAATAGATCAAATCAAGCAACTGAATCTTAGTAATCCACTCCAAATGGCAAGACTACAACTCTTAAAGAAGAGGAGTCCCACACATAAGCAGAAAGAGAAGAAGATGATATAATAAACACTCAAATCTCCAAACCCTATGCGTAAGGAAGAAGAATAAGAGTGATAATATGAGAATCAATCAGATGAATACAAACCCTAGTAAGAGTAATATCCAACTGAGATAGATTAAAACAATATATTTTGTGAAGGAAAGATAATCAATCGATTTTAGAAGAAACCCTAAAAAGAGAAATCCCCAAATCGAGATAAACCCTAAATATTAAAGAAAAATACAACTGAATAATAAACTTAGATTATTTGGGACAAAACCCTCAAACGATTATACATGAGAAAGGAAACCATAACGGTATGAAAATGATGTGACAACGGCTGCAAACCAGAGGGAATGTTCAAAATCCCTAGGTCGCATGATGTGATGCTTATATAGAAGCAGCTCTTCCATTTTAGTCCTTGATCTTTGCAGTGTTGGCTGAATGAGTCCCTCCTTGTTTATTATCACCACTAGTCCTTGCACTTCTAATTTCACCTACAAAATGTAAATAACCAAAATAAGAAACATAGAATTAAGTTGTTAATTCAACATGTCTTTCAGCCAAATGTTAGTCACGAGTTCGAAACCTTTGAAATACATATTGGGAAGTCCTTGCCAATGAGGTGGGGCATGGGGGTTTTCTCTAGCATTTAGCTAGTTTCCTCCAGAACGGTAGTGGGACTTCCACCGCCAGTCATGCCCTCGGATTGACTGTGCTGGTGACGTGGTCGATCTCTACCGGACGATGAAGAGGCAATGCCGCTGAGTCCAATCACCACTGCTGTTCAAAAAAATAAATAATAAAAAATAGTCTTTTTAAGTTCATTATTTTTGATAACATATATATAAGTTAATATTATACAACTATAATAAATTTATATATAAAATGTATTAATATCACTTTCTTTATTTATTGTTTGATATTATTTTTAGGTGTTAGAAGTTGACTACTCAACCAACTCTAATTAATCATTTTAATAAATATATGAAATAATAATCATAATGTGTAGAATATCTAATTCATAAGAATTTATAATCTTCAAATGTCCCATTATAACTAAAACTTGTAATGCCATTCCATTTAATATGTCAAGAGAATCAATGGAGGATAAATGAAAGATTTATTTATATTCTAGTAAAAAGTTTAGATCGGAAAAGAAACCTCACCTAATGGTCCTTTCAATGCAATTAACTATTCCCAAAGGACTATCTATGGCTTATAAATAAAGAATCGGTATCTCATAATATAAACAACTTAACACGAATTGTCATAGTGTGTATCGAATTTATCATGTGCGCTGTATGTAATGAAATTTCAAATCTGATGCATTTTATATATCCGAACAATCAAAAAACTTACAAATGACAGCTTGTATGATTGTCACATAAATGCACAAGCTAGATTTGAAAGTTTATTACATATAATGCACATGATTGGAGTTCGATATACACTATAATAATTCGTGTAAAATTGTTTACATTTTAACGTACTAACATTATGAATAAATGTTGTTAGAATATCACCATGTGCAATTGGATCGGGTTCAAAACCATGACGTATATCTAGCAAATTTCCTCCTCAGTCACGAACCCCACGAAGCATTTACAATGAGATATGATAGCAGTAGACCCGACCGCACCCGCAAAAATGATTTATATTAATATTAAGGTTAATAATGATTTTATCATTTAAGGTTCAACTTTTTCACGTTTTAATCCTTTAAATCTTTTTCGAGACACTATTAGATATGAAGTCCTGCAAATATCTGTTGGGCTACTAACGATTATAGATAGCGATTGAACTAAGAATTCGTCGTCCCATTGTTGGAATTTTACATCCCTTGTGATTATCAAATAACCCTTACAAATCTTAATTAACAATTCGTAAGCTTTTAATGTGACTTCTTTAACATTAACTTGAATATAACCACACGATAAGTTGAACTAATCACAGCCTTTGTAGCAAATTACATGCATTCACCCACGTAACTGATATTAGCTAAATTATATATATTTAGCACGATTATTTGCTAGCTTGTATCCTTTATTTCTATATACTTTAAGTTTAATTTGTATGCTTTTAGTTACTTACTAGTTTTTTAACCCGCGCGTTGCCGCGGAGTACTCTTTTTACACGAAAAAGTTGTGTACCCAAATTTATGTCAAATATTCGAACTCAAAATTTAAAAAATACAATTAAACATGTAGCAATAACAATAAAAAATGTAAAAGTGTAATAAGATGTATAAAAACATATACAATAACTATATTAATGCTTTAAACGTTATAAGAACGTACGACGTAATGATGATAAAAGTTATTATATATTAGAAACGTTATTTATATAAAAATACAGATGAAAATAATCAAACCAAATGTTTAAAAGTAAATCCGTAACTGTGTGAAAGTTGTCTGATGAAAATCCAAAAGTTTAGTGTCACGAAAATGAAAACTTTGATGTAGGGCAAAAGTTAAAAGATAGAAAAAATTGGTAAAAATTATTATATGCTATAAGAACTTGTACATTTCAGGCATAAAGGACTTGTAAATTTGTATAGACTTTTTGTAAAAAACATAAACAATAACTATATTAATGCTTTAAATGTTACATGAACGTAAGACGTAACGATAATGAAAGTTATTATATATTAAAAACGTTATATATATAAAAAGACGGATAAAAATAGTTAAAACCAAATGTTTAAAAGTAAAATCGTAACCATGTGAAAGTTATTTGATGAAAACATGAGAACCCAAAAATTTAGTGTCAAGAAAATAAAAACAAAAACTTTGATGTGGGACAAAAGTTAAAAGATAAAAAGTTTAAGGGTTAAAATGAAAAAAACATAAACAATAACTATATTAATGCTTTAAATGTTACATGAACGTAAGATGTAACGATAATGAAAGTTATTATATATTAAAAACGTTATATATATAAAAAGACGAATAAAAATAGTTAAAACCAAATGTTTAAAAGTAAAATCGTAACCATGTGAAAGTTATTTGATGAAAACATGAGAACCCAAAAATTTAGTGTCAAGAAAATAAAAACAAAAACTTTGATGTGGGACAAAAGTTAAAAGATAGAAAGTTCAGGGGGTTAAAATGAAAAATGGTAAAAATTATTATATGCTATAAGAACTTGTACATTCCACGCATAAAACACTTGTACATTCATATAGCTTTTTAGTATATTATAAATTAGTTGTATAAGTAATTTTGTAGATTCGTTGGGGTGATTTGGATATTTATGGAGCTTTTTAACAGTTAAAAGTTAACATGAATAAAAAATTATGAAAAATGATAATAAGTAAAGTGGTGAATCACTACAAATAATGTTATATTTGTCCACACTTTTAGTTAGTGTGAACAAATTAAAAATTTTGTCACGCTTTTATGTGTGTAAAAATGTGTAGAACTAAAAGTGTGTAGAAATTTATCCACACTAAAAAGTGTGAACTTTTAGTTCTTCACACTTTTTAGTGTCGACTTTCACAATTATTTTGTAACACCCCATTTGTACACACTTGGGGTGTTACAAAATAATTATGAAAGTTCACACTAAAAGGTGTGAACTTTTAGTTCTACACACTTTTTATTGTGGATAAATTTTTATACACTTTTAATTCTACACATTTTTACACACATAAAATCGTGACAAAATTTTTAAATTGTTCACATTAACTAAAAGTGTGGACAAATGTCACATTATTTGTAGCGTGTGTTGTTTCAGTTGACTTGTTTGACCGAACCCCCACCCCACATAGCCACTTCTCATTTCGATATTTATTGTTGTTGGTTGATAAATATGACATGCCAATTAAAGCCCCTACCACTACCACTACTCCCATTTTGTTATTCAACCACTATGGTTTTTCCTTAGGTTTAGTATAGATAAATGTTTATAATGTAAAACAATAAAGTTGTGTTTATTGTATGTAATAAACTTTCAAATCTTGTGTATTGTATGTATCCGACCAATAAAAAACTTACAAGTATCAACTTATATGGTTGACACATATACCCGAATACATACAATTCACAAGATTCGAGAGTTCATTACATACGATAAACATATTTTTAGTCTTTTTTTAACATTATACACATTTATTAATAGTTAGTTACATTTATTTTTATGTCGACTGTATGCTTGCGAGTCTGGGACAAACAAGAATGCCACATCCTGTGATGAATTTAATTTATGGGAAATTGGTAGGATTTGGGAGATGTTTTGTCTCTTTTGCCAATCCCAGCAGCCGAAATAGCCCATTTAGGGGAGTTTCAGCCGAAAGCCCGAAAGCAAAATCAAGGCCCACATTATTTTGTTTATGGGCAGCTCGTTTACGCACACAACGAAATGAACCCTCACATTTTATTTGAGCTGCTAATTGTTGAGGGTAGAGGCGCAAGAAAAAACCGATTAACCGAACCGAACCGATTTGTAACCGGTAACCGAAACCGGTTAATAACCGGAATAGTAAAAACCGATTATAGGTTACCAGAAACCGTCGGTTACTAACCGATTACTCTTTTCAAAACCAAAACCGATTATTAACCGGTTAACCTATAACCGGTTAATCACATATTATATACATATATATATATATATAATATATATATATATTATATATATATACTATATATATATATATATATCAATATCAATCATATTATATACATACACTGATATATAACCGGAAAGATCGCACCATCAGATGATTTCGTAAGCTTTCAATATATCTATACTACATATAGATTAATGCTTCTTTCATTAGATCCAACATCAATTTTTGGTTGTTTTTGAGATTTGGGATGATGAATTTTGTTTTATGCTTAGAAAATGATGTTTATTTGGAATATGGGTTTTTTTGGAATATGGGTTCGTCGCTCTGACTTGTCGGAAATGATTGTTTTTTCCCATTGTTCACCACTTTCTCGATATTATAATGGACGGTTAAAAAAACCGAATAGGTTAACCGGTATAGGTTAACCGGTTATTATTAATCGAAATCGGTTAGATAGGTTCCAGTTTTAAAACCTAGAAACCGGTTATTAACCGGTACAAGTTAACCGTAACCGGTTATTACTGTTTCAAAAAATAACTGAAACCGGTTATTAAAATTAATAACCGGAATCGGTTAACCGCTTCTTGCACCTCTAGTTGAGGGTTCCAACTTCCAAAGAACAGCAGCAGAATGGCGGTATTAAAAGGGGAGAATAGGGACCAATGTCTCTTAAAAATTGACTTTTTGCTAAGAATTTTTAAAAAAATTTCACGAATTTTGAAAACATTTTTTATGCATTTATAAAATTTTACCCTTTTTTTTTAATTTTCTTTTATGGAGTTATGGGTTTGTTAATTTCGTCCCTTTAAATTTTTTTTTTTGTTTATTCTACATCCCACAAACAACTTCATAATTTTCACACACAATATCTAATATTTATCATCCAACATACAACATTTCCCTCTAACTAAAAACCCTCAATTCCACCACTATCACCATCATGATCTTTATCATCCATCAAAACCTTTTCATCAATTTTAACCACTTAAAAAGGTTAACATCTTTTAGTTGAAAACTAGGAAAATTCGCGCTCCGCGTTGCGGAGCTTCAATTGTCTTCTTGAATAAGCGGTTACGTTATTCTAGCATATTTGCGTTGAACCTTCAACCGCTTAATTAAAAATCATTCTCTCATGGACACATTTGTTTAAAAGTGTTCAAGAAACCAAAAAGCAATCCGTATTAGAATATATGAACGGGATGCAATGTAACAGAATCTTCAATATATATATATATTAATTGAGAATTCAAGCGGGATGCGATTTGACAAAACCTGAATATTGTTACGGGGTGTGGGCACAAAAAGGTTAAATGACTCAAAAGAAAAAAAGTGTGAAAAAAACAAAGAAGTAACTGTAGTAGAAAATCCAAACGCAATGTGATGTGCCAAATTTCCAAATGGTAGTACGGGGTGTGACGCAGATGAATGGTAACTCGCCCAAGTTTTTTAAAAGCGTGCAAGAAACAAAGAAGTAACTGTAGTAGAAAATCCAAACGCAATGTGATGTGCCAAATTTCCAAATGGTAGTACGGGGTGTGACGCAGATGAATGGTAACTCGCCCAAGTTTTTTAAAAGCGTGCAAGAAACAAAGAAGTAACCCGTAATAGAAAATCATCAGAATGAGATGCGATGTAGCAAAATGTGAGTAGTGGTACGCGATGTTGTCACAAAAAGTTTGAATTACTCAAAAGGAAAAAAGTGTGGAAAAAAAACACAGAAAGTAACCCATAGTAAAAAAACACGAACGAGATGTGATATGGAAAAATCCGAATTGTACGATAATGACGTGGACGAATAGTAACTCGCCAGAATAGTAACTCGCCACGTAGGCGAGTTACTATTCACATCCTCCTCCATTAATATAGTATATAATATAATATAATATAATATAATATAATTTTAAGGCTTGGAGCTTTGAGGAAGATAGAAAAACAAGATTCCTTCACCATAATTCATTTTTTTGGTTGAGATTTGGGTTGTATTCTATTTACTTTTTACATTTATCATTTTACCTGTAAAACATTTTATGCAATGTGTCCATGAATAATATTTGATGTTTTATTTGTTGATTTGATAATGTTGAGTAAGTAGTTGGATTTGTGTGTGCTTGAGTATTAGCATTAATCTCTTTTTATGATAATTAAGAGCGGAGATTCTCTCAAGTTACCTCATATTAAGGTAATCTTGACCTTTGGATGAAAATTAATGACCAAGGTTCAAAGATAATCATTGAATCTTGACCTTTGATTTTCAATCAAGGGTCAAGATTTTTCCAACTGACTCAAGTTGGGGAAATAACTTGAGGAAATCATTTCCAGATAATTAATTAGTAGTTATTGGATTGATTTACCGAGCTTTATAAAATTTGACATCTATCTAGAGTTAAAACTAGAATAGTCACATATTAATGAGTGACATTGTTGGTGGATTCCCTTTTGAAAATGTAATCATTGATTGGGAATCTACTTATTGGTGATTGAGATTTTCGGGTCTTGTCATATTCCAAGTAAATTACAACTTTACATCGAATTTATACATGTTTAAATTAATTAATATATATACCCATTGGTTAAGCCAACTCAACGTATGCCCAAGCCCATGTCGGGTTCTCGCCGGAGTACAAATACATACTCGAACATGTCCATTAACATGCATGTAAAATTAGGGAAATGATAATAGTGCCACTCTTTTTAATTAACTTACTATAAGTCTTATAACATTCAGTAATACTTACATGTGCTAGATTTATTATTTATTCTGGTACGGATATCACTTCCGGTAAAATTATGTGGAAAATAAAGTAATATAGATGCCAAATAAATTTTTTTTTTGGTTCAGACTCTTTTTCTATATTTTCCACCGAAATTAACATGTAACTCTGCATATATAATTAATGTCTATCGTCAAAAACTGAATATATCAAACAATGTCTTGTGTTACCTTTTTTTTACTCATAAAATCATTAATAGCAAACGTCTTATTTAGCTAAATTTCTATTTTCTAAATAAAAAGAAACAAGAATAAATTAAAAAAAATGCAACAACTATTATTAATACATCTAGCTAGAAAACTTAGCCAGTTAAGCATATGCTAATGACGTTAATTAGAACTAAAAGCAGATATTTAACCCTTGAAACTTTTGTTCGGTGATATAATCTATAGTTTGGCTCATTTCATTAGTAAAATGATTAGTCCAATCTCCAACTTTACCTTCCCTAAAGAAAGCATCATTAGGAATACCCTCACGTAAATTTCCACCCTTATTAACTTCACGTAAGTGTTCAAAACTACATAGTCCGATAACTTTTTGCAACTCACCTTCAGCCTCTTCCTCCTCAGTGAAGGGGCAGTCCAAGAATTCAGCAAGTCGTTTCACATTATTCGCGGTATCCTTTTTCAAGGCCTCGTACGTCAAGAAAAGAACATTTTTCGGGTGTTCTAAACTGACCTTATGGTACCCTTTCACATGGTCCCAATAAGGCCCCGTTGGCATCACGCCTTTACTAAACAGCTCAAACGTCTCGTTGAATGTCATTGGACTACACGATTCATCTCTTAGCTTGTTTGCAAAGTGAAACATAGAGACCAAAACATCTTTTGGATTTCTACATAAATAAATAATGCTACAACCACAATCAATAATTGATTTGGGTAATGAAGTGTAAGGTATATGGGTAGCAAAGAGACGCGGTGAATTTGAATCAACATTATATGTAGGTATGTTTTTAAAAACTTCGGTTTCTATGAAAGGCAAGCAATCATGGGGGCTAGAGATAAGCAAAGGGTGAGACTTAGAGTTGATTTTGTATCGGTTTCTATTCACTATAGCAAACACGAGTGCCTTCAGCCATGTCGTGCCTGATTTAGGTAGCGTGGCCAAGTAGATGTCGCTTGGATGAGCTTTGAACGTTTCTTGTAACGCCATCACGGTTTCAACCGAGATTCTACGCATGGATTGATGCCAAAAGCCTTGGTACATGTATAAGTTTTCGGTTATCCAACCTTTTTCCTTTGGAAGTGTTACGAGTTTATCCTTGTATCTATCGAAAACACGGGTCATTTTTGCCCTTTCTTGTTTACCTTCATCACTATTTCTAGTTGTTATAGAAGAAAAAGGGAAAGCATGAAAAGGCATAGACATCGACATATGAAGTTCTATTATACTTGCTTCTATCGAATGAAAGAAGTTTTTGTTATTTATGAATCAAATTTCATCTTGTTTACTTTAACTTTACTTAAAGTTAAATACTTTAAAAAGAACCAACAAATCTTACGAAATCAGAGGGAACAATTTTAATGTGATCAAATTATACGAATCAAGAAATCTTGAAATTGGTCAACATGCACTGAACTAATTAAATAATGATATTTGTGTACTTCTTAATATGAAAACCTGTTTTATGATAAAAAGAAATTTTAAATAAAGGTAATTGGATGGAAACCCTCAAATCCCATATATCATTTGGTACCCACTAATCCCCCATGCTAGTGTCCAGGTGAATCTCAACCACTTAATAATACTCTGATTATCTCAAGTTTGTCATTGTCAAGACTCGAATCCAGAATTCCTTTGGAAAGTGGCGGCTGATGGCCCCTGGACTATTACCCAGTGGTTTGATAAAACTTCTTTTATTATCAACTTGCCAAATAAATATAAATTAAGAAAAGATGTATCGCTGTGTCTGCACAATATATACAAAATATCGCGAAATTTGTCTAACGTCGATGTCAAAAGTTGAAATTAAAGTTGTTGATCGAAATTTGGCGAGCTGGCCAGGTTGTTTTATATGGTTATTAAGCTATGTACGTACGACACCATTTGATCAACGTAACAAATTTGTCTTGAAAAGAGATCAAGATAACTAAATTGCTTTAAGGTTTAGCGTCTCTCCATGATTTTGTGGGATTTGATGCTTTATGATGGGAGATTTGTGATTCCCAATGAGCATGAATGAGATGTAAATAATAATATGAGACATTTAAAAAAGGGGACGTGTAGGCCGACCACCCCCTATGTAATCCCACCACCCCTTTAGGAGCGACAGTCGCTCCTAAAGGGGTAGTAGGATACGACAACGGGCGACAGCATACGACAAATGGGTAAACAGTTCGATTCGAACCTACCACCCCTTTAGGAGCGACTGTCGCTCCTAAAGGGGTGGTAGGTTCGAATCGAACTGTTTACCCTTGACGATTCATGTTGCCTTTAAAAGAACGAGTTTACATTTCATTTGATATCTTAAAAGAGCGAGTTTTACACTTCTGTTTCCACAACGAGTTTACACTTCATTTGATATCTTAAAAGAGCGAGTTTTACACTTCTGTTTCCACATTTCATTCATAGTACCGATCGAGTTGTAAGTTGGCGCACCTCATTTTCATTTGCTGCAGGGTTAAACCATTCCTCATTTGAATTACTCCGTATAAAAGAGGTAAATCAAGTTTTCATTTATTCAAACTCATTCGGTCGTTTTTGGATATAAAGTATAGTATTACTGATAAGTGTTTTTATTATTTTAGATGGATTGCTTGGAGGACATTTTCTTAAATCCAAATGCGCCGGAAGGTGTAAATGACGAGTTTGTGTACGAAGAGCCCGATGACGAATTTGAATCCCCAGATGTCTGTGCTGAATTTGATTACGATCACGGTGTTTTTTATACCAAGGAGGTATGTATATAATCCAACCTTTTAATTTTTTGTGTTGTTATTTTGTGAGTAATTGTATTTTGTTATTATTCATTAGATTTGTTGCTATAAAAGTATGTAAGAAAACTAATTATTAAAACTACGGATAAAAATTGTATATAAAAACATATTAAAAAATGTACGTAAAAATGTAGATTAACAAAAGCTATTGAAAAATTGTTAAAAAAAAAGTGTATAAAAAAGTGTATTATAAAAAAGTGTATAAAAAGTGTATTATAAAAAAGTGTATAAAAAGTGGATTAAAAAAAAATGTATAAAAAAGTGTATTAAAAAAAAAGTGTATAAAAAATGTATTAAAAAAAAAGTGTATAAAAAAGTGTATTAAAAAAAAAGTGTATAAAAAAGTGTATTATAAAAAAGTGTATAAAAAAATGTATTAAAAACTACGGATAAAAAAGTGTATATAAAAACATATTAAAAAATGTACGTAAAAATGTAGATTAACAAAAGCTATTGAAAAATTGTTAAAAAAAAAGTGTATAAAAAAGTGTATTATAAAAAAGTGTATAAAAAGTGTATTATAAAAAAGTGTATAAGAAAGTGGATTATAAAAAAGTATATAAAATAGTGAATTAAAAAAAAGTATTATAAAAAAGTGCATATAAAATCTAATTATAAAAAAGTATATAAAAAAGTAAAATAAAAGTGTATAAAAAGTGTATTAAAAAAAAGTGTATAAAATGTATTATAAAAAAGTGCATATAAAATCTAAATTATAAAAAAGTATATAAAAAATGTATTAAAAAAAAGTGTATAAAAGGTGTATTAAAAAAAAGTGTATAAAAAATGTATTAAAAAAAAGTGTATAAAAAAGTGTATTAAAAAAAAGTGTATAAAAAAGTGTATTAAAAAAAAGTGTATAAAAAAGTGTATTAAAAAAAAGTGTATAAAAAAGTGTATTAAAAAAAAGTGTATTAAAAAAAATGTATAAAAAAGTGTATTAAAAAATGTATTAAAAAAAAGTGTATAAAAAAGTGTATTAAAAAAAAGTGTATAAAAAAGTGTATTAAAAAAAAGTGTATAAAAAAGTGTATTAAAAAAAAGTGTATAAAAGTGTATTAAAAAAAGTGTATTATAAAAAAGTGCATATAAAAAATTATAAAAGTATTAAAAAAAAGATAAAAAGTGTATAAAAGGTGTATTAAAAAAAAGTGTATAAAAAAGTATATAAAAAAGTAAAATAAAAGTGTATAAAAAGTGTATTAAAAAAAAGTATATAAAAAAATGTATTATAAAAATCTAATAATTATAAAATGTATAAAATAAAAAATGTATTATAAAAAAGTGCATATAAAATCTAATTACAAAAAAGTATATAAAAAAGTAAAATAAAAAGTGTATAAAAGGTGTATTAAAAAAAAGTGTATAAAAAAAAAAAGTATTATAAAAAAGTGCATATAAAATCTAATTATAAAAAAGTGTATTAAAAAAAAGTGTATAAAATGTATTAAAAAAAAGTGTATAAAAAAAAGTTAAAATAAAAAGTGTATAAAATGTATTAAAAAAAAGTGTATAAAATTAAAAAGATAAAAGTAAAAAAGTGTATTATAAAAAAGTGCATATAAAATCTAATTATAAAAAAGTGTATATAAAAAAAGTATAAAAAAGTGTATAAAAAGTGTATAAAAAAGTATATAAAATAAAAAAAAGTATTATAAAAAAGTGCATATAAAATCTAATTATAAAAAAGTATATAAAAAAGTAAAATAAAAAATGTATTATAAAAAAGTGCATATAAAATCTAATTATAAAAAAGTATATAAAAGTAATAAAAAAGTGATATAAAATGTATTATAAAAAAGTGCATATAAAATCTAATTATAAAAAAGTGTATTAAAAAAAAGTGTATAAAAGTGTATTATAAAAAAGTGTATAAAAAAGTGTATAAAAAAAAATGTATTATAAAAAAGTGCATATAAAATCTAATTATAAAAAATAAAAAGTATATAAAAAATGTATTATAAAAAAGTGCATATAAAATCTATAAAAAATGTATTAAAAAAAAGTGTAAAAAAGTGTATAAGAAAGTGGATTATAAAAAAGTATATAAAATAGTGTATTAAAAAAAATGTATTATAAAAAAGTGCATATAAAATCTAATTATAAAAAAGTATATAAAAGTAAAATAAAAAGTGTATAAAAGTGTATTATAAAAAAGTGCATATAAAATCTAATTACAAAAAAGTATATAAAAAAGTAAAATAAAAAGTGTATAAAAGGTGTATTAAAAAAAAGTGTATAAAATATTTCAGGTGTTTGACACAAAAGTTATAAAAGTGCATATAAAATGTATTACAAAAAAGTATATAAATAAAAAGTGTATAAAAGGTGTATTAAAAAAAAGTTTATAACAGTTTGTACTAGAAAATGTTTGTATTAGAAAATATAAAAATGTTTTTATTAGAAAAGTTTATAAAAAATGTAAAAAAGTGTACTACCAAAATTGACTGTCCATTCAAATTGGTAGGCCGTCTGACAAAGGACCATAGTTGGTGGGTTGAAGTTATAGATCCCCGACATAACCATCCATCAGCTCGTAATTTGGAAGGTATTGCGTACGCAAGACGACTAACCGATGTTCAAAAAGAATTTGTGGACGAAAAGGCGTTGCTAGGTTTTGGGCCAAATAGCATAAGGGACCAATTGAAGGATGCATTTCCCGGCATCTTGACCCGTTCACAAGACATTTCTAACTTGCGGCAACACCGGCTAAAGCACGCCCAACAACGAGGGGAAACTCGAATGCAGGTGAAATAAGAAACATACCTGCATGTGGATCGTATAACTATATGTTTATTTTTTTTAAAAATACGACTTCCTTATACTTTGGTTGTTTACCCGTTGCAGATCGTGCTCCAATTACTATCTGACCATCAGTACACGTATCAGTACACGACGGATAGCAAAACCGGATGTTTGACCAATCTCTTTTTCGTACATCCTACATCACTTGACATATGGCGTGCATTTCCTTGGATCATTGAAATAGACGCCACGTATAAAACCAACGTTTACAACATGCCGCTTGTTGAGATTGTGGGTGTCACTCCAACTGGCAAGACATTCAGCATTGCGCACGCACTAATTGAAAATGAGCAACATGCGGCATACACATGGGTGTTACAGTGCTTGAGGTCGACGCTCGAAGAAGGGTTCGTCGTGCGTGTGGCACTCACTGATCGGGATCTGGCCCTCATGAAAGCGGTTAAGGATGTGATGCCGGAAACGAAGCTGATACTGTGTAGAATACACATTTGGAGGAATATTGATTTACATGCCAACCCATCGTTTAGGACCAAAAAAGATTATGGTTCGTTTAAACATCGGTGGGATAAACTCGTAAAGTCAATCACGGTTAAAGAATACGCAGAGAATGAGCAGCGGCTAAAAGTATTATTGGCAGATAAACCAAGTATATACATCCCGTCTCCATACTGTTTTTATGATAAAGCTTACGATGTAACCATGTAGCTAAATCACTTTTTATTTTCCTGCAGATCTTTATAAGTATCTACAAATACAGTGGCTTGCCTCGTACAAGGAGTTATTTGTGTCATGTTGGGGCGACCAACACCGCAACTATCGTAACTACACTACCAACAGGGTTGAGAGCGAGCATTCTTTGCTGAAGTCAGTTATGCATCAAAAGCGGCTTACGTTCCACAGGATCGTTGAATGTGTTAACTCTGTTGTCAGCGGGCAATACACCGAAATAAAGGGGTCACTGGAACATTGCAGGCAGTACAATCAAAATAAACACAACTATCCCTGTTTAAAGGATTTGCTCGGTAAAGCCTCCCATGTAGCCTTGCAAATTATGGTTGACGAAATTGATCGATTGAAAAATACCCTAAAAGGGGACGTGTCAAAATGCGGGTGTACAGTATGGGCTAGCTGTGGCTTGCCATGTAGTTGTCGACTTCTAACATACATGCAGGAACGTAAGTACTGTTCATTCAAATACAAATGGTCCATTTTACTTAAAAATACTTAATGTAATATTTTTATTCCTGCAGGAAGGCGTGTTCAAGAATATGAGATAGATGCATTTTGGTGCAGGCTCGATATAAACCCGTCCACCTGCCTGCCTGAAAATGTGAAGAAAGACTCGGATGATGACGAGCCTGTTGAGGACTTTTGTGGTGAGGTTACTACTGCCTTGGAACGACAACCCATAAAACAAAGGAAAAGCTTGATGTCAAAAATAAAGGACCTCATCTATCCGGGTCGGTCCAAAATCAAGGATCCGGAGGTCCAAAAGAAAACACGTGGTAGACCTGTTGGGTCAAAGAAAAAGGTATATTATTATAGTCTAGCAAATTATTAATTGTTAAATACTATACGGGTATACATCTAACTTAATTATTCATTCATTCATTGCAGATGCCAGACTTGAACGTATCACCTCCGATGCCACCACCACCAAAGATGAAAAAGTCGAGGTCCGTGCACGTGACAACACCTAAGTATCCGAATACCGCACCAGACTCAGGCTCATGCTACAGAGACTTTCAGTCGGCGAGATACAGTGAGCATGTGCCCACGGAGTCACGTTTCGCGGAGCCTGACACCGATTTACGGGAGGACACCCGTGGATATATTGATGAGTTGCTCCGATCGTCACAATTTTCAGCGGCAGGGCCGAGTAATGAGCCTACAACCGAACCCTCATTCATAGATCAGTTGTTCGGCGCAGCCGAACCCGGTACTATCCTGTGCCACCAACAGCACCAACAGGCGTAGTGGATCAGTTCTTTAGTGCCGATACTTATTTTCCTGCAGGTCCTAGCACTCCGATGCCAGCAGCACCAGCACCGTACTTTGATTTTTTCACTACGCCCACACAACCTTCGATGCCACCAGCACCATCACCGCCGATGCCACCAGCACCAGCACCATCACCAATATCTCCCATATCAGCTGAGCAGCAATTGGCTGCTCTACCAGTACCACCACCTAACACTCGCCCACTGCAGACGACGGGTATACAGGGTTACCTAGATGACATACCGAAGGTATTTAGACCATACGTCAAGGGGATTATTAATGTCAGGGGTGATGGCAACTGTGGATTCCGGGCACTTGCTGTTGCATTGGGGTACGATGAAAACGAAGGTTACGAGTGGATCCGACTACATATGTTGGCCGAGTATGAAAACAACAAACAATTCTACGATGACCTAACAAGAGGGGAACAGGCTGAAGCGAGCTTTTTTGAGGGGTTATCAAGGTCTTATGTAGGGGTGTTTAGACCAATTGGCTACTGGATGCACATGACTATGGGGGCCATGTTGTTGTCCAACAGGATGGGTATAGTAATTAACTGTTTATCTACTGCCGCAAGTTGGACATCGTTCCCATTTACCTATGGTCCTGATGAGGTGCCTAGGACAGAGCCCATATCAATAGCATTAGTACATGGTCACGGTCACTATATCATGGTGCAGTTGGAAGGTGACTACCCGATGGCCCCGGAGATCGCATATTGGGTACAGGATCGTGTAAGGACTCCCGTGAGCAAATGGAAAGATTTGTACCGACACCGCCAGTTAGCCTACAATAGATATATAGATGCAACAAAACCTCCTCCCACCTATATGGGAACAGTGGACTCATCTGATTAGGATTGTAATATTGGTACATACACATGTTCACATTAGTTGGTTTTTTTGTAATATTGTTCATTAATTCATATTTTTGTAAAACACAACTGGTGTTATGTAGTTTTTAATAGATACATACACATTTTTTCTTTACATGCAAAATGAATACAGTACAAAGAAAGTAAAAAGGAGTTGATATCCAAGAATCCCATTTCTTCTTGATAAAGCAAGATTATGATAATCAGAAGAATTCATGTCAATTAATCTTTGATCTTGTTGTTGATGATGATATTCAAAAGGTTGAGAGAGTATTGTGTTGTTTGTTTTTTGGTGGTTAAATTGTGATGGGAGGGAAAAAGTCTGAGGGGAGAAAAAGATAAGTCACGCAGATTTTGTGACAGAAATAAAGAAAAAATTAGTTTCATTCAATCAAAGTTTTATTGGGAAATGTGAAGTGGTCATAAATCAATTACCTCAAACTTCTTATTCATATGACGCAGACGTTTTGGGTTTTGATTTTATTGAATAGTAGCTACTTTTATCATATTTTATGTAAACTTATATTAAATGCTATCCTTGTTTAGTGGGAGAGTGATGAACGGTTGTTAGGGGTCGGTGAAAGAGTGAGGTGAAGAGGGGTCGGCTATTTCATTCACCGAGCTTCTTTCCTATTTTTGATATATAGGTTGATAGAACTGAAATTTTAACCAAAAACTTAATTTCTTATTTTTGATATAAGTTGTTGAAAAGTATTATATGTTATGTCACTTTTGTTTTGGTCTTGTGTTTAATAATGATCATTTATTCTATCAATCTTACTTTAGTTGATTGATCATTTCAATCGATTGATGTTTAATGTACGAGTTGCTAATTGGTCCTTTTAAAGGATCACAATCAAATTAAAACTGAAAAATGAAAAAAAGAGATTTTTAGGGTGAAAAATGTAAGCGGGTCTCTTAAGTGGGGGAAAATAAAGTTTTTTGTTTTTGCAAACCGGATAGTCCACCATCATTATAAACAAACAGTACACAAATAATAAAAAATGTCCATATCAAATACAAATACTAAAAATGTACATAACAAACTGTATTTATAAAAATGTCCATACTTCGTACAAATAAAAAAAACCTAATCACCGGAATCGTCGTCGTCCTCACCGGCATTATCATCACCCACACCTGGTCCGGATACAGAGCCTGTTCCACTAAAAAATCCACTCATATCCGACAAGCTACCAAATTCCCCTGATGGAGGTCCATAATGCGACGATGGCCCACTCCATAACTGGCTGGGGTCGAAATACTCATCACCAGACTGGTGCAAGTCAACATAGGAGCCGGAAGGTTGGGATCCAGACGGGCCAGAATACGATCCAGGTGGGCCTTCCGGAGGTCCATAATGTGGCTGCGGCAAGTCAACAGGGAAATCATGGGATCCGAAACCCCTGAGAATCCTCCCTAGTCCGCGCTGATGTCCCGATCGCGATCCAAACGCTTCCGGGAACAACTGGGTTGGAGGTGTCGGTGCAGGATCCTGTGAATGTCTCACCTGCGCAGCTTCCAGACGGGACTGCATATAAATAGTAAGGTAAGTTTAATAAATGGAGCAGTATTTAAAAGTAATTTAGCTTAAAGTTATGTATATACCGCAACTTCCGGAGGTTGTAGTCTGTGGGTTGCCGCCCAAGTCGACTCCCACGTGGGCGGTGGCCCCTCCTTCTTTTCGTTATGGTGCTTGGCCTGCAAACAAGTCAAATAATTAGCATAAAAAAACACAAGAATTGTATACTTTTGTTAAAACCAAACGTACCAACGCCCGATCGTGGGCAAGAGAAATAGATCGCCGACCCTGAGTCCCCACCGCCTGTTTGGACCGGTTTGTCTTGTTTGTCGCGGCCCGCTTGACCCGGTCATCCCTCGTATAGAAACGCAGTAGTTTTCCCCACTCTTCCGGGTCCATACCAGCTGGCGGTGCTGTCTGCAGGGTATCTGCTTCGTCTACACCCCCCCGTGCTGTAAAATGCTGAGATTTAAATTTTGACTTTCTCTGCCTATATATGCTAGCTGCATCAGCATGGAAAGCCTGTTTTGCTGCCTTCCGGGTGGGGTCGTCCTCATCCTGCTCTAAGTACTGGTCCATCGCAAACCAGCGCTACATTGTTTACAAATACAAGTTAGCAGTTTCGGGGGGTTATTGTAAAACAATAGGAGAGTCAGAGGAATAAGGAACGGGGAAGGGGAATGCTCTAAGTACTGGTCCATCGCAAACCAGCGCTACATTGTTTACAAATACAAGTTAGCAGTTTCGGGGGGTTATCATTGTAAAACATATTAAGTAAAAAAATATAAAAAGAAACATATTCTAACCTGTATTTCCTCCAAGATATTGTCCCTCAGAGACTCGGGCACATCGTACCATGACTCGTAGTACTGGGGGACATCTCCGATCAAGGAGCCTAACAAAGATTTGTACATAGCCCCGTAGTCCCCGATCGACTGAAAGGTCTTCGATTTGTAATCGAAGTACATGGGTAACGGGCCTCCATTTTTCTTGAAGGCAGCCTCAAGGTTTAGATGTTTGGCTGCCCCTCTGGGTGGTGGTGGTGTTTTCTTCGACCCTACAAAACCAATAAGTAACAATAACATAAATAAGTTACTTTAAACGATAAGAATACAATTATTTCAATGCATAACTAAATTTAATGTAAAGTCAATTTTCTTACCGCTGTTTTTGCAGCCTGTTATTTTCTTCCACCACGATCGATGCGGATCGTTTCCATCGCCGTCGCCGCCGTGAGCTCCTAGCATTTTTCTTAAATCTACATAAATAATACACGTATTATAATACTTTTTATATCAACATTTTGAACTACTTTTTTTTTAACTTAATTTTTTATATGACTTTTGTACTACTACTTTTTCAATATATGTTTTAATATCTTTTTATACTTATGTTTTATAATGTATAACTTTTTACATACCTTTTTTATTTATACATTTTTAAGTACTTTTTTTAACGTAAAATTTCGTAAGAACTTTTTTTATATAATTTTTTACATTTTTTAAAACTTTTTTTATAAATTTTTTATAATTTTTTATATACTATGTAATACATTTATTAACTTTTTATAAACTTTTCTGAACTTATTTTTTTATAAACATTTTTTAAATTTCGTATGAACTTAAATTTTTTATATCTAATTTATTTGAACTTAAATTTCTATTTAAACATTTTTAAGTACTTTTTTTGAACGTAAAATTTCGCATGAACTTTTTTTTATATAATTTTTTACATTTTCTTCATTTTTTTTGACATTTTATTTTACATTTTGTTATAGAAATTTTTTTTAAAATATATTTTTTATATACTATGTATACACTTTTCTACATTTTTTATAAACTTTTCTAATACAAATATTTTTTATAAACTTTTCTAATACAAACATTTCTAATACAAACATTTTTATATGACTTTTGTACTACTACTTTTTCAATATATGTTTTAATATCTTTTTATACTTATGTTTTATAATGTATAACTTTTTACATACCTTTTTTATTTATACATTTTTTAGAAACTTTTTTTAAAATAATTTTTTATATACTATGTATACACTTTTTTACATTTTTTATAAACTTTTCTAATACAAACATTTTTATATTTTCTAATACAAACATTTCTAGTACAAACTGTTATAAACTTTTTTTTAAATATATTTTTTATATACTATGTATACACTTTTTTACATTTTTTATAAACTTTTCTAATACAAACATTTTTATATTTTCTAATACAAACATTTTCTAGTACAAAATTTTATAAACTTTTTTTTAAATATATTTTTTATATACTATGTAATACACTTTTTTTACATTTTATATTTTTTTACACTTTTTTACAATCATTTTTACATAACAAAAACAAGAACAACAACAAGAACACAAGAACAACAATACATTAAATCTATGGGCGCATACAATACGTTAAATCTATGGGCATATAAGATCAATCCTAATACATCTATGCATAACAAGAATAACATCAAACTAATACATATACTATATAGCAAATTAATAGATACGAAATAAAAAAAAATAAAAACTTACTTCAACGTTGGGTTTACGAAAGGGGTAACGACGGGTCGCTCCTAAAGCCTCGCTGAAAAACTGGGTCGCTCCTAAAGCCTCACCGGAAAATCTTGGCCGGAAAATATGGGGGAGAGGGGGGTTGGATCGGTTGGAGAAGAGCAAAAAATTTGAAAAGAGAAAAGAATTGGAGAAGTATGAAGGCTGGATCCAGAGAAAGAATATATAAATCTTTTCGAGTCACCCTTTAGGAGCGACTGTCGCTCCTAAAGGGGTGTTTGACGGTCAACGGTTTCGAGTCACCCTTTAGGAGCGACTGTCGCTCCTAAAGGGGTGTTTGACGGTCAACGGTTTCGAGACACCCTTTAGGAGCGACTGTCGCTCCTAAAGAGGTGTTTGACGGGTCTTTCTAACGCGAACAGTCTCTCCTAAAGGGGTGTGGTCGGGTTACCCAACATTCCATGGTCGGGGTATCTGGCCCGTAAAAAAATGGTGACTTTCCCCAAAAGATTTATAGAATGAGGTCAACAAAATATTTTGTAAAACTTGTATAGAGACAAATGAAAAAGGAGTTTTACTAATGACAACTTTTAATGATAATTAAAAGTTATACTTTATTGTTAGAATTTATATATAAAATGAGAAATGTTAATTACAAATAAATCTTTTGCAAAATCATTTGTTATTATATATAAAATGAGAAATGTTAATTACAAATAAGTCTTTACAGAATCATTTGTTATCAATTATATGAAGAGAGTTTGAAAAAAGAATAACGTTACATGTAATTGTTACACCTAAGTTGTCGTATCAATTTGTAAAATTGTATTTGTAATTTGTTTTTTAGCCTAACATTACTCTTACATAAAAGTATAATCGATATTTTACCATTTTTTAGGGAGTTAGTTTGCTTGTGGAGTGATGATAGTCACCTTTGCCTAGTGTTAACTTTTATGTTTTTTAACTGACTTCTTTCATTTTTATATTTTATAACTATTCAATTACGAATCACTAACCTTTTTTTTTTTAAAACAATGACATTTAAATTGATATATTTAAATTTCTAGGGACATGTTATAAAATTTTATATAACATCATATACAATAAATATTATGTTTTCATGTACAACTCTGTCAAATAATAAAACTATAACTATTTTATGTACAATTATAGAGTAATATAAAGCTTTTTTTTGAACGACAAATTCTTACATACCAATTCTTAATCTTTGGAGAGTAATATTAAGGCCTGTGGTTATAGGAAGGAGCTTTTTGCCTGCCAACTCGCACCACATCACCCAGAACACTCCTCCGGACTCTCCCTACCTATAAGAAAAACTTCTTAGAACTTTTTTGCCACATCATCAATTATTTATAATTTATCTCACACACACAAATACATACATATATATATATACACATATATACAATATATATAATATATATATATATACACACCACACATATAAAACAAAAAAACAAAAAAAAAACCTGTTGTCTACCCCACCTCTCATGCGTCCTCCAACTTCTCCACCAAGAAGTTTTCCCCGGACGCACCCTTGAAGACTCTCGCTACCAATAGTGTCATGCGTCCTCTTGGTCCAAGACGCTCCATTTGGAGTAATATTAAGCTTCTTTCATTTTTGCTTTACCTATAAAATCTAAATGGATGGAAAGTGATAAATTCATAACAATGTTCGGTCATTCACAAAAATGCATGTTTATATAACATATATATTTGTTGTGAATGTGTAATAAATTTATCACTTCTCTCTATGGACGGATCAAAACTATTTACCAATAGAGCCATATATAAAAATAGATGTCTTACGAGTCGAGTCGATTTATACAAAAAACGAGTCGACTCGCTAAGTGACTCGTTTTCGTCCAAACTCTTACGAGTCGTTGTATGAACTTGTACTGAGTCACGAGTCGCAAACTTATAAGTATTGTAGTTTGATAAATTGTGTGTTATCTATGTAGTTTTAGCACACCTGAGTCACGAGGTACGTTATGAATCCCTTTATAAGCAATCATCTTTGTTGCGTTCCGTTGTTTTTAGTGTTAAAAACCCTAAATTTAGAAAGTTTTTCTGAAATCTGAATCATTTAAATTAATAGATCAGAGTAATTTAGTTGTAGAACATGATGGTGATGTTATTTAATCGTTTATTTTATTTTTAATTTTTGGAAAATTTAAAAAAGGGGAAAACCCTAGATTTTTTAATTTAAAATTAGGAATTCCTAAAATTTTTGAATTTAAAATTGGTAAACCCTAAATATTTTAATTTAAAGTTGTGAAACCCTAGATTTTGTAACTTAAAATTGGGAAAATCCTAAGGGCGCGTTTGGTTGTAGAAAACACCCCTTGTTTTCCATTCTTGTTTTCTAAGAAAACATGAAAAACAGAAAACGCATTATAATAATAGTTTTCTAAGAATGTTTTCCAAGAAAACAAAAACAATGTTTTCCACTTTTCCATAGAAAACTTTTCTTTTTTTTTAGAACAGCGAAGGGTCGGACCACGGGTATCCGGACTGAATACCGTGGGCCTACCCGATCCCCTCCCCCCGCCCGATCCACCTGGTAAATTCAACTCGCTCGCCAAGAATATTGGCTAGTAACAATGCTCGAGATGGGATTCGAACATGTGACTCGTGCTACAACATCCGGGATGTCCAACCACTGCGCTAGCAAGTGAAGGACTTTCCATAGAAAACTTGAAAACATCTTTTTCTTGTTTTCTATTTTCCATTTTCATTTTCCATTTCCTCCCTCCTCATCCCCTCACATCTCTAACAAGTTTTCTAGTTTTCTAAATAGAACGTGTTTTCAAAATTCTTATTTGTTTTCTAGAGAATAAAAAGCCCTTTCATTTTCTAGAAAATTAAAAATAGAAAACTAGAAAATATTTTCTACAACCAAACGGACCCTAAATGTTTTCGTATTTCTTAATGTAGAAATGAATCGTGATGCTGGGTTTAGACTGAATGTCCACCATGATGGTGCTTTTTTGTTCTTGCCACTTCGTTATGGTGGTGGTACGACTATTGGTTTTAAGAACCGTAGACTCTCTTTAAAAGATTTGAGAAGCAAAATTGAGGAAGAAACAGGGAATCCTATAAGGGGTTTGTGCTATCTCTGCACACCAGATGACTTTGGGACGTTGATGAACTTAGGTAATGAAAATGATTTGGATGTTTTCTATTATGTGGCTGATAGTTATGGCACAATGAATGTGTATGTGGATCACATAGACATAGACATAGATCACCATATTAACAATGTACCAAGTGAAGAGAATGTTAATGATGAGGAGGCTGGTGAATGTGTAGACAAGTGTTGGGTTTATGGAGACTTGATAGGCCAACCCAGTTTAGAAGGCTGTTAAGGCAGCGGGCCTTACAACTTAAGACAAAGCAGCCCCTTAATTAACTTAGGCCTGGTTGCTTGGTAACTTGGAGATTAAGTCATTAACCCTAATGTGTCTATTATAAATATATTGTTATGTACTTGTAATTCCTTATCACGAGTGTTGAGAGGCATATTGCTTTAATAAAACTATTCTAGTTGCAGCCCGTGGATTAGTTCACCCAGTTTAGTATGAGATACCACGTTAAATCTCTCGTGTCCTTCATTCTTGTTATTGTTCTGGTTCTTGTGTGTGTGTGCAGTTTATTCCTAACAAGTGGTATCTAGAGCTAGGTTGCATACAAATCACACATTCACCCAGCCGTCACCCAGATTAGGGTTCCAGCCAAAACCATCCACCACAACCGTCACCCAGATTAGGGTTCCGGCAAAGAACAGCCGGAACTGCCGCCAGTGTAGGCCTGTAGCAGCCGCCAACAACCAGAACTGCTGAAGCAGTCATCGTCTGTTAGTTTCTGATCAGATTTTCAGGCGATTGCAGCACCACCGCCGCCCAGATTTCTGATTAGGGTTTCGATGAAGTTGATTTGGGCAGATTCGGGTCTGATTTCGCAGATCAGGTTCTTAGTTCGTGTATTAGGAGCTGATTTTGAGGATTCCAGGTGTGTAAGCTTCGATTTTGGATATATTGCATTAATCAGTTGTCGGTTTTTGGGTATACAATTTTTTAATCAGCAGTAGATTTGGGTCTTCAGTGTTGATCAGCAGCAAAGTTACAATTTTTCTCTTGTCAGAAGATTTTTTCTCGTGATCAGTTTTTTGTTTAGTCATTGTAATGGCAGAAGACGGGAAGATAACGATTGAAAAGTTTAATGGGAAAGATTTTAGTTGGTGGAAGATGCAAGTAGAAGATTTGCTAGTTCAGAAGGAATTGGATGTGGTATTGTCGGGTGAAAGACCGGAGAGTATAAAACCAGACGAATGGGAAAGTTTGGATAAGAAAGCTAAGGCAGTTATTCGGTTGACATTATCAAAGGATGTTGCGTTCAACATTCTGAAAGTGAAGACAGCGAAGGAAGTCATGGATGCGTTGTCTAATATGTACGAGAAGTGATGTGACCAATTTATATAGATCGCCCACATCATTATTGGCCTTTTTCGTATGTGTTTTGAGTCGATTTTGTATGCATTTGGCGCGTTTATGGTGTTTGTTAGTGCTTTCAGGTTCTTAGCAGGTTGCGCGTCCATTTGGTATATTTTCTGACGATTTTTGGCCAAGAAGTTGACCCGAGTGTTCGAGTGATGTTGATAAAGAAGAACCATAGATTCCAGCAGGATTTAACTTCGCCGCAGTGGGAAGACTTATGCCCCACTGCGCCGCAGTCGTTGGGTGCCAAAGATACAAGATTCCAGTGGTTTAGCACTGCGCCGCAGTGGGAGTGTACTTGCCCCACTGCGCCGCAGTCAAAGGTCGAGAAAGAATAAATTATTCCAGTGGATTACCACTGCGCCGCAGTGGGAAGACTTATTCCCCACTGCGCCGCAGTCACCTTATGATCAGAATTCCAGGGACTTTCCACTGCGCCGCAGTGGGAGCGCACCATGCCCACTGCGGCGCAGTGGGAGTGTACTTGCCCCACTGCGCCGCAGTGGGAGTGAATAAAATATTCCCCACTGCGCCGCAGTGGGAGTGTACTTCCCCACTGCGCCGCAGTGGGAGTGTACTTGCCCCACTGCGCCGCAGTGGGAAGATTATTCCCCACTGCGCCGCAGTGGGAGTGTACTTGCCCCACTGCGCCGCAGTGGGAGTGTACTTGCCCCACTGCGCCGCAGTGGGAGTGTATTCCCCACTGCGCCGCAGTGGGAGTGTACTTGCCCCACTGCGCCGCAGTGGGAAGATTATGCCCCACTGCGCCGCAGTGGGAGTGTACTTGCCCCACTGCGCCGCAGTGGGAGTAAAGTATTCCCCACTGCGCCGCAGTGGGAGTGTACTTGCCCCACTGCGCCGCAGTGGGAGTGTATTCCCCACTGCGCCGCAGTGGGAGTGTACTTGCCCCACTGCGCCGCAGTGGGAGTGTACTTGCCCCACTGCGCCGCAGTGGGAAGATTATGCCCCACTGCGCCGCAGTGGGAGTGTACTTGCAGCACTGCGCCGCAGTGGGAGTGTACTTGCCCCACTGCGCCGCAGTGGGAGGTCGAGAAAGAATAAAATATTCCAGTGGATTACCACTGCGCCGCAGTGGGAGTGTACTTGCCCCACTGCGCCGCAGTGGGAGGTCGAGAAAGAATAAAATATTCCAGTGGATTACCACTGCGCCGCAGTGGGAGTGTACTTGCCCCACTGCGCCGCAGTGGGAGGTCGAGAAAGAATAAAATATTCCAGTGGATTACCACTGCGCCGCAGTGGGAGGGATCTTGCCTCACTGCGCCGCAGTGGGAGTGTACTTGCCCCACTGCGCCGCAGTGGGAAGATAAAATATTCCCCACTGCGCCGCAGTGGGAGTGTACTTGCCCCACTGCGCCGCAGTGGGAAGAATTATCCCCACTGCGCCGCAGTGGGAGACTTATCCCCACTGCGCCGCAGTGGGAAGACTTACTGCCCCACTGCGCCGCAGTGGGAAGATTATCCCCACTGCGCCGCAGTGGGAAGACTTATTCCCCACTGCGCCGCAGTGGGAAGACTTAGTCCCCACTGCGCCGTAGTCACCTTATGACTCGCCGCAGTGGGACTTTCCACTGCGCCGCAGTGGGAGACATGCCCACTGCGCCGCAGTGGGAAGACTTATGCCCCACTGCGCCGCAGTGGGAAGACTTATGCCCCACTGCGCCGCAGTGGGAAGATTATTCCCCACTGCGCCGCAGTGGGAAGACTTATTCCCCACTGCGCCGCAGTGGGAAGACTTATTCCCCACTGCGCCGCAGTGACCTTATGCCACTGCGCCGCAGTGGGGACTTTCCACTGCGCCGCAGTGGGAGACTTTAGCACTGCGCCGCAGTGGGATACTTGCCCCACTGCGCCGCAGTCAAAGGTCGAGAAAGAATAAATTATTCCAGTGGATTACCACTGCGCCGCAGTGGGAAGACTTATTCCCCACTGCGCCGCAGTCACCTTATGATCACCGCAGTGGGAAGACTTATGCCCCACTGCGCCGCAGTGGGAAGCTTATGCCCCACTGCGCCGCAGTGGGAAGCTTATGCCCCACTGCGCCGCAGTGGGAAGCTTATGCCCCACTGCGCCGCAGTGGGAAGCTTATGCCCCACTGCGCCGCAGTGGGAGCTTATGCCCCACTGCGCCGCAGTGGGAAGCTTATGCCCCACTGCGCCGCAGTGGGAGCTTATGCCCCACTGCGCCGCAGTGGGAAGCTTATGCCCCACTGCGCCGCAGTGGGAGCTTATGCCCCACTGCGCCGCAGTGGGAAGCTTATGCCCCACTGCGCCGCAGTGGGAGCTTATGCCCCACTGCGCCGCAGTGGGAAGCTTATGCCCCACTGCGCCGCAGTGGGAAGCTTATGCCCCACTGCGCCGCAGTGGGAAGCTTATGCCCCACTGCGCCGCAGTGGGAGCTTATGCCCCACTGCGCCGCAGTGGGAAGCTTATGCCCCACTGCGCCGCAGTGGGAGCTTATGCCCCACTGCGCCGCAGTGGGAAGCTTATGCCCCACTGCGCCGCAGTGGGAGCTTATGCCCCACTGCGCCGCAGTGGGAAGCTTATGCCCCACTGCGCCGCAGTGGGAGACTATGCCCACTGCGCCGCAGTGGGAAGGACTGGAAATGCCCTACTGCGCCGCAGTGGGAACATTGCAATCATAACTGAAGTCAAGTGGATTCGAAGTGGATGATCTTTATTTATATTGTCTGAACTTTCTTTACTTTTAAATTGTCTTGTCGTTTAAATTTCTTTAAATTCAAATTGTCAAAGTGAGGTAGCAATTCGGCTACGGTTCCATCCTGTTTCCAAAACTGCTTTAGCATACAATTATTTCAAAACCAATCCCCGTGAACGAATTCGGACTTACCTTTGAGCTATACTATATACGAACGGGTCCACTGCCCGCTAGTGTGTAGTAGTCAGTTTTAGGGTAATTCTTGTTTATAAATTTTAAACTTGATTTCACACATCAGCCTTCGGCAGCAAATAAAGCTTTCTTGATTCGAGATTTGGTGAATACAAGAATGAAGGAAGGAAGTTCAGTAACAGTGCACATCAATAATATGAATTCGATTTTGTCTAAACTTGAGTCAGTGCAGATAACATTCGATGATGAGGTCCAGGCTTTGCTACTGTTATCTTCATTACCTGACAGTTGGTCCGGAACTGTTACAGCCGTTACAAGTTCAGCAGGATCCAAAAAGCTCACTTTTGAAGGGATTCGAGATTTAATTCTAGGCGAAGCCGTCAGACGAAAGAATTCTATCGAATCATCGAGTGACTTGTTGGAACTGTAAAGAGGTCGGTCATTTTAGGAATCAATGTCCGATTGAAAAGAAAGAGGCGAATACTACTTTTGCTTCAGATGATGAAGCAGATGCTTTAATCTGTAGTGTAGAAAGTAGTGTGGATTCCTGGGTAATGGATTCTGGTGCTTCGTTTCATGCTACCCACGACAGTGAGACGTTGAAGAATCTTAAAATAGGGGACTTCGGAAAGGTTAAGCTGGAAAATGATGATATACTTGATGTTACGGGTATAGGAGATGTGGATTTGATAACTTCAGCCGGTACTACTTGGACTTTGAGAGACGTGAGAGTTATTCCAAGCTTGAAGAAGAGTTTAATCTCAGTTGGGCAGTTGGATGACTCGGGCCACGAGGTTAAGTTCAAGAATGGGCAGTGGAAAGTTGTTAAAGGTTATTTCGTGATAGCTCGTGGACACAAGAGAGGTTCGTTATACTTTGTTAGTTTGACATCAGAAGATCAGAATAGATCAGTTCTGAAGAAAAAGGAAGTCCGGTTAACAGAATCTCGTGGGCAGAAAAGGGTTTGCTTTGCAAGAGAGAAACCTAGAGCCATTGTGAAGATTCAGGATGAACGAGATCGAAAGGTTAGACCAGTCAGAGGACATCGTGACAGTGGGAGCATTGGCAATAAGCTAGTCAAAGCTTCAGTTACAGCTTCCAGACGACAGTGGGTTGTAAAAACCAGGATTTTGACTGATAAAGTCTCCCCAGATGATTTCTTGCTTATAAAGGAGAGTGTTTGTTCTCAGGATTTCTCAGAATCTGGCAGTTCGTTTCAGTGGGAGCCGGTAGAGACAGAGGACGAGTCAGGGGCAGAGATAGCTGTGACTGATGAGTTGAAGCTCACTGGAGTTTCAACAGACCTTCAGGTTAACTGATAAGAAGGTCGCTGCAACTAGGATGGAATGATGGAGTTACTAGATGTACAAGTACAAGTATTCACAGCGGAAGGCAGTTTGAAGATTATCAAGCCTCCAAGTGGGAGATTGTTGGGTTTATGGAGACTTGATAGGCCAGCCCAGTTTAGAAGGCTGTTAAGGCAGCGGGCCTTACAGCTTAAGACAAAGCAGCCCCTTAATTAACTTAGGCCTGGTTGCTTGGTAACTTGGAGATTAAGTCATTAACCCTAATGTGTCTATTATAAATATATTGTTATGTACTTGTAATTCTTTATCACGAGTGTTGAGAGGCAGATTGCTTTAATAAAACTATTCTAGTTGCAGCCCGTGGATTAGTTCACACAGTTTAGTGTGAGATACCACGTTAAATCTCTCGTGTTCTTCATTCTTGTTATTGTTCTGGTTCTTGTGTGTGTGTGCAGTTTATTCCTAACAGACAAGTTGAGCTAGTACCAGATGATGAGAATGATAATGGTCAGTCTAAATCTCAAGAAGGTTTTAGCACACGTGAAGTTGGTCAATCCAGTAGAAAAACTATGAGAAGAATAATCTTAATAAGTTCTCATATGGAAGGGAAATAAATGTTAAGAAGAAAAAAGTTAGTAAACCATAGATTAATTAGTGAAAGTGAAAATATTTAAAGGACGACATTATCTTGCATCAATATTGATTAAATTGCTATTTATGAACCGTGATCAAATTTATAAATATTATTATTACATTACATTATATAGGTGAACATTACCTAGGAATTTAGCATAAAATTTATAAATATCTAGCAATTATTATGTAAATAATATTTCTCATATTTTATTGTTCATTTATTGGTAATTTTTGCTCCTAAAAATTAATTTACTTATAGTTATGTATTTAAAAATATGTCCCATATTATAAAGTCTGGTCCGTAATATAATAAGTAACATCTAATGTTATTTTTTACGGCTTTTGGGTCTCAATACGGTTTATAATGGTATATGTAATAGGTTAAGATGTAGACAGTTATATCATGCCTCCAACTTTGTAATATGTCGTATGATCTTAACCACTTACTAGGACACAAGTGGCTAAGACAATTAATATAAAAAAAATGTAGTATATCTGTTTTTAGTGTGGGTGTTCAAATAATAGGACACAAGTGGACAAGACAATTTAGTATTGAAAATGTAGTATAACATTTTCTAATCAATGGGTAAGAAATAAGGTGAATAATTTATTGATCCATATTATATCCAAAATAGTGTCACAACAATGTTTCCTATCGTTAATATCAAGTTTGAGTCCATGCCATATAATCATATTGTTCCTTGAATATAAAGAATGTAAGCCACATACGCTTTTCGCCATTCATAATAACTAAACACAATCCTTCAAATGTCATCAATGGCTGGTAAAGGTCGTGATACCATAGAGCACAACATGCCCCTGTTTCTTGATAGATACAAGGCCACATTTACAACTTTTCCCAAGGAGAAAGGTTGGATGACTGATGATCTATACATGTACCAAGGCTTTTGGTTCGATTCTGCTAAGATATTCTCAGTTTTACTGTCATGGCAGCACAAGATGATTTTAAACCTCATCAAGTGATATCTACTTGGCCACATTGCCAAAGGGTGGCACAACATGGCTGAAGTCCCTCATGTTTGCAATCATGAACAGAAACCGGTAGTTTTCTCCGAAGAGGAAAAGTCTTGTGGTGTGATGGAAGAGATTGTGAGCTTATGTAGTTTTGAAAAGTTGAGTGCGACCAATAAGCATGGTGATTTTGCTCATGGAATGCCAAATAATGTATTCTTTCGGAAAGGTAAAGTTGGAGACTGGACCAATTATCTCACACCTGAAATGAGCCAAATTTTGGATCACATTACTAAAAAAGAGTTCCACGGTTTGGATATTTCCTTCTAAAATGACTCAATAAGTTGATTACATTGTATGAGGCTGTGAATAATTCAAGGGTACGTGTCCTTGTTTGTCTGTGTGTTTATGTGTTTTAGTTTTTAAATAACGGGTTTCTACACTGACCCAACCTATTTCCTTTCTTCAGTATATTTAAGTTTAGTCCTTGACAGCCTTGTAATGTATCAAAATCTTTATTGAAATAAAAAAAACTTGAGTTCGCTTAATTATAATTATCGCTATGTTATCCATCATTGTACGTGGTTTTGTTTAGCTTCATCACTATTTTCAGTTATCTATATCTATACTTTTATATCTATACTTCTATACTACTATATAAATCAAACTGTCCCCTATATTAATTAAGACTTTGAAATGATCATATTACCCTTCTTCTTAATTTATTCACCAATTTAAACATCTTCTTCACCTATATATCTATAATACCCTTAATGAAATAACTTAGAACATAAATTCTTTAACCCTTAAATAACCATATTAACCCATCTTATATCAATTAATTTACATTCACTACCACGCCACCACTGCCGCTGCACATCGCCGCCGCCACTGCCGCCATCGCCAAACCGTCATCGCTACCGCCATCGTCGCCGCATCGCGCGGGCATCTGTCTAGTAGAAGAAAAAGGGAAAGCATGATAAGGCATAGACATCGACATAATTTGAAGGTTTATTTGATTTACTTCTATCGAATCAAAGGAGTTTTTTGTTATTTATGGATCAAATCATCTTGTTTGATTTCACTTTACCTAAAGTTTTGTACTTTTAAGGAACCAACGCATTACGAAATCAGAGGGAACGATTCTATGTGATAAAAACGAACAAAGAGATGTATCACTGCCTGTGCACAGTATCTACCAATATATATCGCAAAATTTGTCTAATGGGTTCCTTAATGTTGTTTAACATCGATGTCAAAAGTCGAAATTTAAAGGAGTCAAGCAAGATTGGTGATGTAGCGAGAAAAAAGGATAAACAATTGAAACCTGTTGATTCAAAGGAATATAAGGAACAACTCTTCTAAATATCGTTGATTCCAAATGAATACCGATAATCAGGGTAAAAATTCACACACTAACACGTAGGGGTGTTCATCAAACCGTCAAACCATAAAAAACAGACCAAATCGGGGTATTTGGATTGATTTGGTCGGATTGAGTTGTTAAAGTTTAGTCCGACGGTTTAAGTTTTGAAAAACCAGGTTCCTTGGTCCGGTTACGGTTTGACCAAAGAGTCAACCGTCAAAACCAGACCGGACCAAAAAATATATATGTATATAAAACTACTTTTACTTTTATACTTTCTTATTTTTACTTTATCATTTTATCTTTTCATCTTCATTCCTTCATTATGTTTCCACTTAATAATCAAAATATTAAGCCTTAAGTGCTCCATCACGTTCAACATTTGTTTAATTAATATCAAGATTATGGAGTTCCTGACCTCTATTTGTGTGATAAAAAAAATGAAAATTTTTTTATACGAGGAGATAAAAAAAAATCTTGAAACCGGGCAAACTGGACACGTTTACATGGTTTGGTTTGGTTTGGTTTGGTCTGGTTTGGTTTGGTTTGGTTTGGTTTGGTTTGGTTTGGTTTGGTTTGGTTTGGTTTGGTTTGGTTTGGTTTGGTTTGGTTTGGTTTGGTTTGGTTTGGTTTGGTTTGGTTTGGTTTGGTTTGGTTTGGTTTGGTTTGGTTTGGTTTGGTTTGGTTTGGTTTGGTTTGGTTTGGTTTGGTTTGGTTTGGTTTGGTTTGGTTTGGTTTGGTTTGGTTTGGTTTGGTTTGGTTTGGTTTGGTTTGGTTTGGTTTGGTTTGGTTTGGTTTGGTTTGGTTTGGTTTGGTTTGGTTTGGTTTGGTTTGGTTTGGTTTGGTTTGGTTTGGTTTGGTTTGGTTTGGTTTGGTTTGGTTTGGTTTGGTTTGGTTTGGTTTGGTTTGGTTTGGTTTGGTTTGGTTTGGTTTGGTTTGGTTTGGTTTGGTTTGGTTTGGTTTGGTTTGGTTTGGTTTGGTTTGGTTTGGTTTGGTTTGGTTTGGTTTGGTTTGGTTTGGTTTGGTTTGGTTTGGTTTGGTTTGGTTTGGTTTGGTTTGGTTTGGTTTGGTTTGGTTTGGTTTGGTTTGGTTTGGTTTGGTTTGGTTTGGTTTGGTTTGGTTTGGTTTGGTTTGGTTTGGTTTGGTTTGGTTTGGTTTGGTTTGGTTTGGTTTGGTTTGGTTTGGTTTGGTTTGGTTTGGTTTGGTTTGGTTTGGTTTGGTTTGGTTTGGTTTGGTTTGGTTTGGTTTGGTTTGGTTTGGTTTGGTTTGGTTTGGTTTGGTTTGGTTTGGTTTGGTTTGGTTTGGTTTGGTTTGGTTTGGTTTGGTTTGGTTTGGTTTGGTTTGGTTTGGTTTGGTTTGGTTTGGTTTGGTTTGGTTTGGTTTGGTTTGGTTTGGTTTGGTTTGGTTTGTTTGGTTTGGTTTGGTTTCTTCATTCCTTCATTATGTTTCCACTTAATAATCAAAATATTAAGCCTTAAGTGCTCCATCACGTTCAACATTTGTTTAATTAATATCAAGATTATGGAGTTCCTGACCTCTATTTGTGTGATAAAAAAAATGAAAATTTTTTTATACGAGGAGATAAAAAAAAATCAAAAAAAAAAAAAAAAAAAAAAAAAAAAAAAAAAAAAAAAAAAAAAAAAAAAAAAAAAAAAAAAAAAAAAAAAAAAAAAAAAAAAAAAAAAAAAAAAAAAAAAAAAAAAAAAAAAAAAAAAAAAAAAATAACACACGAATGAAAAAATAAAAAGAAACTATATATATAATAAAAAAAAAACACAAAACTGATAAAAAAAAAAAAAAGACCAAAAGAACACCCCTACTAACACGCGCAATCGTGTATAGGGAGAAAATAAAAAAATTTCATATCATCATAAAACTGATTTGTAACAAAGTTTAGGTCCCAATATATGTATAAGCACACTAATATTTAATAGTACCAACCTTTCACCTTCCTAAGGCTATCTCCAATGCTAGGCGTCCTTGAGCTGTCATATCATATCCTTACAAATCCTTATACATCCTTATAAATCCTTCAAATCCTTAATGAATTCATTAAGGGAAAATAATAATATCACATATTATAAAAAGTGTAATTTTAAAAAGGGAAAAGTAAATTTAAGGCTGTCCGACACCTAAGTTTAGGTGTGGAACCCCTCACATACTAATATTTTAGTATCTTTTGTTTAATGAATAAATGTTTGAGCCCCATGAATTTTATGGTTTAAAAAATTAGTATGTAAGTGTTCCACACCTAAACTTAGATACCGGACATCCTTATATTACCATCCCCTTTTTAAAATGAGATGTGAATCATTATAACGTAGATCATTTAATATATATTCAAGTCTAACTGGTTGACACATCTCTGGTTTTACCCATAAGTGTTGGGTTCGATTTCTTAGACCAACATGTGTGTTTTTTTCCCATGTTTACCCATTTTTCGAACCATTGGAAAGGAGCAAGGCCTTACCTTTTTAGAAAATAAAAATATAATATCAAAGCAGATACATTTTCCATGTTAATGACATTATTTATTCTATATAAAGAATGCAAGCCATATAGACTCGCCATCCATAATTAAACATCATCCTTCAAATGTCAACAATTACTGATGAAGATCGTGATACCATACAGAACAATTTGCCCCTCTTTTATGATAGATACAAGGCCAAATTCACAACTTTCCCCAAAGAGAAAGGTTGGATGACCGATGACCTATACATGTACCAAGGCTTTTGGTTCCAATCTGATAGTATAATCTCAGTTATGACTACCATTGTTGCACAAGACGATTTTAAACCTCATCCAAGTGATATCTACTTGGCCACATTGCCAAAGGGTGGCACCACATGGCTCAAGTCCCTCGTGTTTGCTAGAGTGAGCAGAAACCGGTACCAAAATGAATTAGTTTCCATTAACCCTCTCCTCTTCAATAATCCCCATAAACTTGTGCCTTACATTGAAACCGAAGTCTTAAGAACAAACCCTTCTTATGTCAAGGACCATTCACCCCGTCTCTTTGGTACCCATATACCTTACAATTCATTGCCCGAGTCCATTCTTGATTTTGGTTGTCGCATAGTTTACATGTGTAGAAATCCTAAAGACGTTTTGATTTCCATGTTTCACTTTGCAAACAAGCTGAGGGACTCATCGCGTGGTCTAATGACAATTGAAGAGGCATTTGAGATGTTTAGTAAAGGTATCATTCCAAATGGGCCTTATTGGGAGCATGTGAAAGGGTATCGTAAGGCTAGTTTAGAAAATCCGTCAAAAATTTTATTTTTAACATACGAGGATATGAAATCAGATACAATGAATAATGTGAAGAATCTCGCGGATTTCTTGGGCTACCCTTTCACCGAAGAGGAAAATTCCCGAGGTGTGATGGAAGAGATTGTGAACTCATGTAGTTTTGAAAAGTTAAGTAAGGCTGATAAGCATGAGGATTTTCTTCATGGTTTACCAAACAATATATTCTTTCGGGAAGTTAAAGTTGGAGACTGGAGCAATTATCTCACACCTGAAATGAGCCAAATTATGGATCAGATTACTAACAAAGAATTCCACGGTTTGGATATTTCTTTCCAAGGTGGTACTTGAACAACATTTCAATGTAATTAATCTTCATCCTTGGGTGTATTCAGTGGCGGATCTAGGATTTTGACTTAGGTAGGTCATTGACGTTGATTTGACGACATTTGAGGTAGAGTTAATAATGAAATCGGTCGGAACGACCTATCGGGTCACAAATACGAACATATAGCATGAATTCGGTACATGAACGATTTTATTTTCGTTTAATAATACATATTTACTAGACCAATTTGCATAGACTCATATATGGTTTTCTTTATAGAATGGTTTAATGCAAATATGGTTATACCTAAAAGTACATATTTTTGTCCAGATATATAATAGAAGTACTTTTATAATAAATTCAGGTTTTAACATAGTCGATATGGCATGATCGATATATAGGCAACGAAAAACAACTTATAAATATGAGCAATTGATTATGTTTATAGGACAAGCCTTTAAAGCATTTTGGATGGAGTTTTTATACATACACCCTATTTGAAATAGTTCACCTGTACTAAACAAATATTTTTCTGTGAAAAAGTTATTTTCAAAACAGTAAAAATTCATTAGAAAACTCAATAGTTTAAACTTTAAACATAATGCAAAAGGAGTAAATTGTAATATCTGAAACATATATATGTTTATTTTGGAAAGATTTAGATAGTCTAAGGTTTAAAGTGTAAACTAATATAATAATATTAAGAGTAAAGGCAACAACTTTGACTTTTACCTACACAACTCTTTTACTTATTGCATCTTCATCTTCTTCACTAAAAAAATGCAGCCGCCGGAAAAGTTTTGATTTATGTTTTTCTTTCTTATAGTTTATTTCCAGTAATATGATGGTCTTTATATACAAGAGTAGGATGTAAGGTAGGTCCTGTCTAAATCTTTACGTAGGTCATAAAAAAATTTATCCTATTCTTTCTAAATCTTTTTCGATATTTAGATAGGTCCTAGGAACCACCTACTTACATACTAAATCCGCCCCTGGGTGTATTCTATATCTTTTTTTCGATGTCAGCCTCTCTTCAAGTAATAACTTTGTGCACAATAATATCTAGTGATCGTTGACCTAACGATCGAGACTCTACGATGTTTTGGTCATCGAGTCACGAGTTCAAGTTTAGTTATAGTTTCAAACGTTTGTATTGGTATTCTGGTTTGTAATAAAAATAAAAATAAGTGAGAATTGTATAAGTTTCTATTCGTTAATTGTGAACAAACATGAGTGCCTTAACCCTAATTAAGTAGAATGATTGTTATATCATGTATTGCAACAACCAATATCATTCTTTGTTATAAGATTCTACTCACGAACTGATGCTAAAATCTTGATACAAGCTATTTTATTCATAGACATCAACCCTCTACTTCTTTTCTATAAACTACCATAATGTTTGTACAATATGTCAGCCGAAACATGTTGTGTTAAGTAATTAACAATTTACGTTATTTACTATATCACAACCATGATTGACAATACGATTGATGTATTGCCATTTAATTATTTTTATGATTGTATATGAATATGGATGTATTTATATACGATCTAAATAGCTAGTCTTGATATGAATAAATGAATTTGTACATAATATAAATTTGGAAAGTTGATACATTGTTACACCATAATAACTACAATGAACTAATGTCGAATGCACAAAACAACTAACCTATTACAACTTGGCTGCTTTTGCTTACTCCCTTTGGGGCGTTGCCCCGGATCGCCGCCGCATCATGCAAACATACATCTAGCATTACCCAAAAGTTTGGACACTTAAAGTTTACTATAAGGGATAGAATGTGAAAAATATGGGTAGCCAAAGTTGAAAAACCAAGAGTTCGATAGTAAAAGTTAGAAACCTTATAATAAGAAATAGAAAGTAAAAAATAAAGATTTAATGATTAAAGTTAAAAATTCAAAAGTTAATTGATAAAAATTAAAAACTTTGTAAAAGTAAACTATACTTAAGTTTGTATAAAAATGTTAGACTAAAGTTAAAAAACCTAAAAATTAAGTGGTAAAAATAAGAAACTCTAAAAGTATACAATCGTAAAAAAAAAAAAAATAAAAGACAAAATGAAAAAACAAAAAAAAAAAAAAAAAAATAAAAATTAAAAAAATAAAAAACCACACAAAAAGAAAAAAAAAAAAAAAAAAAAAAAAAAAAAAAAAAAAAAAAAAAAAAAAAAAAAAAAAAAAAAAAAAAAAAAAAAAAAAAAAAAAAAAAAAAAAAAAAAAAAAAAAAAAAAAAAAAAAAAAAAAAAAAAAAAAAAAAAAAAAAAAAAAAAAAAAAAAAAAAAAAAAAAAAAAAAAAAAACAATTAATTAGAAAAAAAAAATAATTCTTGTGTTATAGCAGAAACATTTGCAAAAAGTTTTTGGGAGGAAAAATGTAGAAGGATAAAAATTAAAAACGGGAAATTTAGGGGGCGAAAACAACAAAGCAAAAAGTTGGGGGTAAAGTTAAAAGGTATCAAACCTGGGGGGTTCAAAAGGAAAAATTAAAAGGGAATTTAGGGGGTAAAAATGAAGAAGCAAAAAGTTTAGGGGGAAAGTGTAGAAGGGACAAAAGTTACTATTCCTAAGGCCCTCCTTCTTTATATATATATATAATATATATATATATATATATATAAGATATTGATATATATATATATATATATATATATATATATATATATATATATATATATATATATATATATATATATATATATATATATATATATATATATATATATATATATATATATATATATATATATATATATATATATATATATATATATATATATATATATATATATATATATATATATATATATATATATATATATATATATATATATATATATATATATATATATATATATATATATATATATATATATATATATATGTGCAGTTTACTAAAAATTTTTTATGTATATATACTTATTACTTATCAATCAATTGTAAAAAGAATAAAAATATTGTGTTATACATAATATATATATAAAAAAATTGTTTTGTATTCTTACTTCTATGTTTATTTGTGCACAAGCATAATTTTGTAACTCAATCATAATTTGGTCATGCCAAAATTGTCCAATATATATACCATTTAGCCACTTAGCTATTTTAGGAAACTCACCCAAGAGTCCTAATAATATACATATACAAGTCATCATTTTATGATGTATGTAATGGCAATTATCTCCCCCTAATGTTGGTAAAACATATACATTTTACATGTTTCAACTCATACCCAAAACAGTCATACTACTGTCGATTAAGCTGACAGGTTCGAACTGAATCAAAGCATAAGCCTACGCATTTGCAGGGCACTTCATTCATCGTTGTTTTTCCAACATTATATCCAACATTCTTTGTGGTCTCATCTTTGTGACCATAAACCAATTTTATTGGTTAGGAAATACAATAAACTATTTATATGATATGCATTCATATTATTGCATATTAAATGACATGACCCCAAACTATAAGCCATTCATTTTGCTTTCAAATATTGATAATGTAGAATTTATCAAAATAAAGTTGTCAATCTAGAATAATATGCTTACTATTTTAGCTAAGCCATATGTGCAAACTTCAAGTTGCGAATTGATAACCATTTAGACGATGCATCGATTTAAATGCTAAATGGTATCATGCTAGGATATGTGTATCCTTTAATCATTTTAGGATCATGTGGATCCTTTTCATCATAGGATATCCTTAATGGCTTAATCTGTCATGCCATAAGTTTAAAATCATCATATTTTTCTATGACTGCCATATGTGCGTGAGGCACATTTATAATGCAAACCAAAAATGGATCTTTGGCAGTTTCTTCAATATATGATCTTTCTTTACAATATGTAAATAATTATCACTTTCATCAGTTCTTGACTGAGTATCATAACCACTATGATATATATAAACTCAACAATTTTCTTGTTGATTTTGGGTAAAAATAGAGCGTCCTCTATTAGAAGTTTTCTACCATTAGGTAATTTAGGTTTTCCCTTGTTTATATATATTTCTCATCATCATTGATTCGGTGTGGTTTAACTAGTCATGCCAATTTATTAAATGGCCATGATCAATATTATTTACTTGCATTTATGTTTCTTTAATACGATAGAATAATGCATTTAATTCATCTAATTTAAAATTAGAATTTCAAATTTTCAAATTTTCAAAATTCAAATTCGCTTTTCCCTCTCTTTTCATTCCGACTATTATCAATGATTTTCAGTCTTTCAAATTTTCAAATTTTCAAATTTTCAAATTTTCAAATTTTCAAATTTTCAAATTTTCAAATTTTCAAATTTTCAAATTTTCAAATTTTCAAATTTTCAAATTTTCAAATTTTCAAATTTTCAAATTTTCAAATTTTCAAATTTTCAAATTTTCAAATTTTCAAATTTTCAAATTTTCAAATTTTCAAATTTTCAAATTTTCAAATTTTCAAATTTTCAAATTTTCAAATTTTCAAATTTTCAAATTTTCAAATTTTCAAATTTTCAAATTTTCAAATTTTCAAATTTTCAAATTTTCAAATTTTCAAATTTTCAAATTTTCAAATTTTCAAATTTTCAAATTTTCAAATTTTCAAATTTTCAAATTTTCAAATTTTCAAATTTTCAAATTTTCAAATTTTCAAATTTTCAAATTTTCAAATTTTCAAATTTTCAAATTTTCAAATTTTCAAATTTTCAAATTTTCAAATTTTCAAATTTTCAAATTTTCAAATTTTCAAATTTTCAAATTTTCAAATTTTCAAATTTTCAAATATGTGCATGAGGCACATTTATAATGCAAACCAAAAATGGATCTTTGGCATTTTCTTCAATATATGATCTTTCTTTACAATATGTAAATAATTATCACTTTCATCAGTTCTTGACTGAGTATCATAACCACTATGATATATATAAACTCAACAATTTTCTTGTTGATTTTGGGTAAAAATAGAGCGTCCTCTATTAAAAACTTAAAATAGAGTGTCCTCTATTAGAAGTTTTCTACCATTAGGTAATTTAGGTTTTCCCTTGTTTATATATATTTCTCATCATCATTGATTCGGTGTGGTTTAACTAGTCATGCCAATTTATTAAATGGCCATGATCAATATTATTTACTTGCATTTATGTTTCTTTAATACGATAGAATAATGCATTTAATTCATCTAATTTAAATTTTCAAATTTTCAAAATTCGAATTCGCTTTTCCCCCTCTTTTCATTCCGACTATTACCACGACTCTTTAGTCTATATAAATAACACCACAACACATAACTCTTCACACAATTTCAACTTATCATTCTCTCTTGTCTTAAAATCTAAACAAACTCTTAACCAAAAATGTTGAACCCATTTATGATTATGGTTTACATAATCATCTTTGCCTGGCTGTTTATTGTGGCTCAACTTCCATGGGACGAAGCTTACCCATGGTTGATCTTATTTATCCTCGGTGTAGTTCCTCTACTGTTTGTGGCCACATGGGTTTCTTTGTATGGTTTTTAAATATATTGTATTTCTAATTGTTGTATTTCCGTTGAATAATGTAACGAGTTGTACTCGTATTGTACGAATAATGAATACAATTTTTCTTGATTTTGAACGAAATTTAAAATATCTTAATACTGTACAGATTACTGTAGTTTCTGGACACGTGTACTTTTAACTGGTTATCGTAACAATTATTTCAATCTACTGTACTTTATGGACACCTGTCCGTTCTTCCAGGTCACGCATGCTTTTTAACCTCTATATAATAACGCGTTTTGTTAAGGAGAATGTACACAAAATCTTATTTCTCTATCTCTTTTATTTGCTTTAGTTCTTCTTTTAGTAATTCTGTTGTAAGCTATTCCGCTCATAACTCGCTAGTTCTCCGATCTTCTCTGGTAAGCTATCTTTTGTTCTTTTACTCATCTTAATTTATATACTGTATATTTATATGTTTATATAAAACATTTATCTTTTAAATCATGTTCGGTTAATTAACAATATTGTTCCACCGATTTATAATAAGACAATGAAAAACTCCGGTGCCTCTTCTAGCGATCCAAAAGGCAAAAGGCCAATGGCTCAAGATAATCTTGAAAATCTTGAAACAAATAGGGTCAAAAGAATTAAGCTTGAGGCCGAGCTTAGAGGCATCCCCTATGAAGATTGCAAGTTAATCATGGACATAGAGGAATATGAACTTGTTGAGAAACAAGCAAAGCAAGAAACTGAAGATGAAATGTTGGCCAGAGTTTTATCTGAAATCTTAGAGGAAGAACAATCTAACATTGTCAATCGTCAAATAAAAGACGATGAAGCGTTCGCAAAATTTGTAGCTCAGCAAGAAGATGACGAGCCAACACAAAGGAAGAAATCCATTTTCGCCATGTCATCTGAAGAAGAAGAAGATGATGATCTCAATGTTCAACCTCTTAGGAGAAGAAAAAAAAATGGTGCCGGAGGAAGCAACATGTCGGGATCTGGATCTGACACAAACTCCAATTCTTAAAGTCAAGAGTGATTTTATAGAAATATGTGGAATTTATTATAAATGATGTGTTATTTAATAAATAAAATCTTAAGTTGTCCAGGATAGTATTGTTGAGAATGTTTCTTGTGTATTTGTTATATTAGTTACCTGACAAAATTTTTACAGCAGGTAGGAAAGACTCCAGTCTATAATGGACAAAGGGAAAAATCTAATGATCAGTACTAATGAATGGGAAAAAGCGGTCGACGATTGTTGCCAAAACTGGCTTCTTCATAATACTGCATCGACGTCACAACTAGAATTTCCCAAAGAAAATGTCAGTGCATCGTTCCCAAATCCTTTTGGGGTAGCTTATCATGGAGCTTCATCCTCAAATCCTATAGATTCCTTTTATCAAAACTGGTTTCTCAATACACCAAAACCAACATTCCAATTAGAACCATCATTTCAACCAGAACCCTTTGAGGAAGGTAATAAAGAAAAAGGTAAACAACCAATGTCAGACTCGCCCACACTATACCCTAATCCAATTAGTGACGCATTTTATGAGGACTCAACCTCGAACATGGTGGGACCGATTGATACGATAATGAATCAAGGACCAGAGTTTGAAAAACTTGTAGAGGATTCATGGGCTTATATTAGCAAGCTTTATAGCCGTAAGAAAAAGTCCGTAGAAGTATCATTCTTGAAAAACCAAAGAAATGTAAGGCCTAGAAGGTCTTACCAGTTTGTGAAAAGTAATACTACTTTGGTAGTATTTGGAGAAGAAATGAACATATCAGAGATGCCAACACCAATATGCTCATGCACAGGGATACCTAGGGCCTGTCGCGGGTGGACTTCAGAGGGATGGACTTCCATTTGTTGTACAGCTTCTCTTTCCATGTATCCGTTACCAACATATGTCGGGAAAAATCGTATTGTAAGGTTGCCGGGGAGAAGAATGGGTGGTGGTACATTCAAAAAGGTCATAGAGGAATTGTTGTTAGCAGGGTACGATCTCGATAATCCAATTGACTTAAAAAATCATTGGGTTAAACTTGGGACTAACAATTATGGAGTGATTAAATAAATATGTAATTTTCAAAATTTTCGATCTACTACTATGTTATGCTATGAAATATAATTTTCTCATAGCATTTTATTTGTATCTTTTATTTTGGTATTTATAGTCGTTAGAATTATACTTAATAATCCCTTTGGTTATAAATGCATGACATCTCTTTTTCTTTTAATGTAAAAGAAAAATTGTTTTTGACATACTGTCATTTCACTTTCCCATAGTCATGCTACCATTTCACTTTTCCATAATGCCAAGTAGTAAATAAAGAGAGAATGCAGAGAGAATTTCTTTATTCTCTTCTATTTAAATGAGTGGTTGCGACCACTAAAATGAGTCATGTCAAAATTGTTTTGACCATGTCCACGGCCTCGTCCACAGTCTTGTTATTATTATAAGCAATATTTGCTTCTGGTATTGTCAATGATCCTGTGGGACGATCTTGATGATTTTTCATTAATAGCTCGTTATTTTTCTCTTGAATAATGAGAATCATATTCTGGTATTATCAATGATCTGTGGGACGAGCTTGATGGTTTTTCATTAATAGCTCGTTATTTTTCTCTTGAATAATGAGAATCATATTCAACTCAGAATATGTTTTAAGCTTTTTAAATTTTTGCCATAAAACACTTAGATCATCATAATTAAAGTATTTCAACTGTAGTATTTCATCGATGTGTTTATGGATAAAGACAGCAGCTGTTGCTTTGTCTTGCTCATCACACGTTAGTAAACATAATTAAATATTATATTACATAAATAAGAATTACTTGACATAAATGTAAAAGTTAGGTGCATAAATAAATGTTAGATGCGTAAATAAAATGTTAGATGCATAAATAAAATGTTAGGTGCATAAATAAATGTTAGATGCGTAAATAAATGTTAGGTGCATAAATAAATGTTAGATGCGTAAATAAATGTTAGATGCATAAATAAAATGTTAGATGCATAAATAAATGTTAGATGCATAAATAAAATGTTAGGTGCATAAATAAATGTTAGATGCGTAAATAAAATGTTAGATGCGTAAATAAATGTTAGATGCGTAAATAAAATGTTAGATGCGTAAATAAATGTTAGATGCGTAAATAAAATGTTAGATGCGTAAATAAATGTTAGATGCGTAAATAAAATGTTAGATGCGTAAATAAATGTTAGATGCGTAAATAAAATGTTAGATGCATAAATAAATGTTAGATGCGTAAATAAAATGTTAGATGCATAAATAAAATGTTAGATGCGTAAATAAATGTTAGATGCGTAAATAAAATGTTAGATGCGTAAATAAAATGTTAGATGCATAAATAAATGTTAGATGCGTAAATAAAATGTTAGATGCGTAAATAAAATGTTAGATGCATAAATAAAATGTTAGATGCGTAAATAAAATGTTAGATGCATAAATAAAATGTTAGATGCGTAAATAAATGTTAGATGCGTAAATAAAATGTTAGATGCGTAAATAAAATGTTAGATGCATAAATAAATGTTAGATGCGTAAATAAAATGTTAGATGCGTAAATAAAATGTTAGATGCATAAATAAAATGTTAGATGCATAAATAAAATGTTAGATGCGTAAATAAATGTTAGATGCGTAAATAAAATGTTAGATGCATAAATAAAATGTTAGATGCGTAAATAAATGTTAGATGCGTAAATAAAATGTTAGATGCGTAAATAAAATGTTAGATGCATAAATAAAATGTTAGATGCGTAAATAAATGTTAGATGCGTAAATAAAATGTTAGATGCGTAAATAAAATGTTAGATGCATAAATAAATGTTAGATGCGTAAATAAAATGTTAGATGCGTAAATAAAATGTTAGATGCATAAATAAAATGTTAGATGCGTAAATAAAATGTTAGATGCGTAAATAAATGTTAGATGCGTAAATAAAATGTTAGATGCGTAAATAAAATGTTAGATGCATAAATAAAATGTTAGATGCGTAAATAAAATGTTAGTGCATAAATAAAATGTTAGATGCGTAAATAAATGTTAGATGCGTAAATAAAATGTTAGATGCATAAATAAAATGTTAGATGCGTAAATAAATGTTAGATGCGTAAATAAAATGTTAGATGCGTAAATAAATGTTAGATGCGTAAATAAAATGTTAGATGCGTAAATAAATGTTAGATGCGTAAATAAAATGTTAGATGCGTAAATAAAATGTTAGATGCATAAATAAAATGTTAGATGCGTAAATAAATGTTAGATGCGTAAATAAAATGTTAGATGCGTAAATAAAATGTTAGATGCATAAATAAAATGTTAGATGCGTAAATAAATGTTAGATGCGTAAATAAATGTTAGATGCGTAAATAAAATGTTAGTGCATAAATAAATGTTAGATGCGTAAATAAATGTTAGATGCGTAAATAAAATGTTAGATGCATAAATAAATGTTAGATGCATAAATAAATGTTAGATGCGTAAATAAAATGTTAGATGCGTAAATAAATGTTAGATGCGTAAATAAAATGTTAGATGCGTAAATAAAATGTTAGATGCATAAATAAATGTTAGATGCGTAAATAAAATGTTAGATGCGTAAATAAAATGTTAGATGCATAAATAAAATGTTAGATATTAAATGTTAGATGCGTAAATAAAATGTTAGATGCGTAAATAAATGTTAGATGCGTAAATAAAATGTTAGATGCGTAAATAAAATGTTAGATGCATAAATAAATGTTAGATGCGTAAATAAAATGTTAGATGCGTAAATAAAATGTTAGATGCATAAATAAAATGTTAGATATTAAATGTTAGATGCGTAAATAAAATGTTAGATGCGTAAATAAATGTTAGATGCGTAAATAAAATGTTAGATGCGTAAATAAAATGTTAGATGCATAAATAAATGTTAGATGCGTAAATAAAATGTTAGATGCGTAAATAAAATGTTAGATGCATAAATAAAATGTTAGATGCGTAAATAAAATGTTAGATGCGTAAATAAATGTTAGATGCGTAAATAAATGTTAGTGCATAAATAAAATGTTAGATGCGTAAATAAATGTTAGATGCATAAATAAAATACATAGCTAAAAAGAGTGCAGCACTTGTTATCTGCTTTGATACTTCTGGATCGGTTATGTTGCCTCATTAAAACCTTACTAAGAAAACCCAGTGGGACAAAAATTTAGTGAAGGGAAAAAGAGTGCAACTTGTGATACTCCCCCTCATTTTGATATGTATTCTCCATATATTGTGAATCAATGTTTCCCCTCAATCTTTTGTGATGTATTGAAAATGATAATTGATCATCATATTTACTCGCTCATCCAGCTTGTAATGTTATAAGTAGGGAATCTGATATTCAAAAATTCTTGTATCTTGTATTGTTTGACCAATCTTTTGAGAATGTCAAGTTCTTATGTCTTTATCAATGGAAAGAGCAATATCATGTATTCCTTAGCAGTATTGTAGAAAATTTCAATGCCTTCAAACATGACTTACTGCATTTTTCTGTTGCATTACCTGTATCTGCAAGACTAATCAAAACTTGTTTTGATAGGTTAGCAAAATATAAACCCTTTAATTTTATACCTTATAGGTATCAACATGTTTGTTTTATCCTTTTCAAAATGACATGTACCTTGTTGATTATAAATGGTATTCCTTATCAAATTTTCCCTTTAAAATTCGACAGAGTCTCTCAATGATGTTTGTTACTGTAAACTGGGATATGAACTTTAAAAGTAAAAACTTTGATAGATATGAGTTACTATTTCTAATTGCTCATGTATTCATATTCAAGATATACCTCTTTTCATCTTGATCAATTATATGCTTGTGCAGTTACTAAAAATTTTTTTATGCATATATACTTATTACTTATCAATCAATTGTAAAAAGAATAAAAATATTGTGTTATACATAATAGTATATATATAAAAAAATTGTTTTGTATTCTTACTTCTATGTTTATTTGTGCACAAGCATAATTTTGTAACTCAATCATAATTTGGTCATGCCAAAATTGTCCAATATATATACCATTTAGCCACTTAGCTATTTTAGGAAACTCACCCAAGAGTCCTAATAATATACATATACAAGTCATCATTTTATGATGTATGTAATGGCAATTATCTCCCCCTAATGTTGGTAAAACATATACATTTTACATGTTTCAACTCATACCCAAAACAGTCATACTACTGTCGATTAAGCTGACAGGTTCGAACTGAATCAAAGCATAAGCCTACGCATTTGCAGGGCACTTCATTCATCGTTGTTTTTCCAACATTATATCCAACATTCTTTGTGGTCTCATCTTTGTGACCATAAACCAATTTTATTGGTTAGGAAATACAATAAACTATTTATATGATATGCATTCATATTATTGCATATTAAATGACATGACCCCAAACTATAAGCCATTCATTTTGCTTTCAAATATTGATAATGTAGAATTTATCAAAATAAAGTTGTCAATCTAGAATAATATGCTTACTATTTTAGCTAAGCCATATGTGCAAACTTCAAGTTGCGAATTGATAACCATTTAGACGATGCATCGATTTAAATGCTAAATGGTATCATGCTAGGATATGTGTATCCTTTAATCATTTTAGGATCATGTGGATCCTTTTCATCATAGGATATCCTTAATGGCTTAATCTGTCATGCCATAAGTTTAAAATCATCATATTTTTCTATGACTGCCATATGTGCGTGAGGCACATTTATAATGCAAACCAAAAATGGATCTTTGGCAGTTTCTTCAATATATGATCTTTCTTTACAATATGTAAATAATTATCACTTTCATCAGTTCTTGACTGAGTATCATAACCACTATGATATATATAAACTCAACAATTTTCTTGTTGATTTTGGGTAAAAATAGAGCGTCCTCTATTAAAAACTTAAAATAGAGTGTCCTCTATTAGAAGTTTTCTACCATTAGGTAATTTAGGTTTTCCCTTGTTTATATATATTTCTCATCATCATTGATTCAGGTGTGGTTTAACTAGTCATGCCAATTTATTAAATGGCCATGATCAATATTATTTACTTGCATTTATGTTTCTTTAATACGATAGAATAATGCATTTAATTCATCTAATTTAAATTTTCAAATTTTCAAAATTCGAATTCGCTTTTCCCCCTCTTTTCATTCCGACTATTACCACGACTCTTTAGTCTATATAAATAACACCACAACACATAACTCTTCACACAATTTCAACTTATCATTCTCTCTTGTCTTAAAATCTAAACAAACTCTTAACCAAAAATGTTGAACCCATTTATGATTATGGTTTACATAATCATCTTTGCCTGGCTGTTTATTGTGGCTCAACTTCCATGGGACGAAGCTTACCCATGGTTGATCTTATTTATCATCGGTGTAGTTCCTCTACTGTTTGTGGCCACATGGGTTTCTTTGTATGGTTTTTAAATATATTGTATTTCTAATTGTTGTATTTCCGTTGAATAATGTAACGAGTTGTACTCGTATTGTACGAATAATGAATACAATTTTTCTTGATTTTGAACGAAATTTAAAATATCTTAATACTGTACAGATTACTGTAGTTTCTGGACACGTGTACTTTTAACTGGTTATCGTAACAATTATTTCAATCTACTGTACTTTATGGACACCTGTCCGTTCTTCCAGGTCACGCATGCTTTTTAACCTCTATATAATAACGCGTTTTGTTAAGGAGAATGTACACAAAATCTTATTTCTCTATCTCTTTTATTTGCTTTAGTTCTTCTTTTAGTAATTCTGTTGTAAGCTATTCCGCTCATAACTCGCTAGTTCTCCGATCTTCTCTGGTAAGCTATCTTTTGTTCTTTTACTCATCTTAATTTATATACTGTATATTTATATGTTTATATAAAACATTTATCTTTTAAATCATGTTCGGTTAATTAACAATATTGTTCCACCGATTTATAATAAGACAATGAAAAACTCCGGTGCCTCTTCTAGCGATCCAAAAGGCAAAAGGCCAATGGCTCAAGATAATCTTGAAAATCTTGAAACAAATAGGGTCAAAAGAATTAAGCTTGAGGCCGAGCTTAGAGGCATCCCCTATGAAGATTGCAAGTTAATCATGGACATAGAGGAATATGAACTTGTTGAGAAACAAGCAAAGCAAGAAACTGAAGATGAAATGTTGGCCAGAGTTTTATCTGAAATCTTAGAGGAAGAACAATCTAACATTGTCAATCGTCAAATAAAAGACGATGAAGCGTTCGCAAAATTTGTAGCTCAGCAAGAAGATGACGAGCCAACACAAAGGAAGAAATCCATTTTCGCCATGTCATCTGAAGAAGAAGAAGATGATGATCTCAATGTTCAACCTCTTAGGAGAAGAAAAAAAAATGGTGCCGGAGGAAGCAACATGTCGGGATCTGGATCTGACACAAACTCCAATTCTTAAAGTCAAGAGTGATTTTATAGAAATATGTGGAATTTATTATAAATGATGTGTTATTTAATAAATAAAATCTTAAGTTGTCCAGGATAGTATTGTTGAGAATGTTTCTTGTGTATTTGTTATATTAGTTACCTGACAAAATTTTTACAGCAGGTAGGAAAGACTCCAGTCTATAATGGACAAAGGGAAAAATCTAATGATCAGTACTAATGAATGGGAAAAAGCGGTCGACGATTGTTGCCAAAACTGGCTTCTTCATAATACTGCATCGACGTCACAACTAGAATTTCCCAAAGAAAATGTCAGTGCATCGTTCCCAAATCCTTTTGGGGTAGCTTATCATGGAGCTTCATCCTCAAATCCTATAGATTCCTTTTATCAAAACTGGTTTCTCAATACACCAAAACCAACATTCCAATTAGAACCATCATTTCAACCAGAACCCTTTGAGGAAGGTAATAAAGAAAAAGGTAAACAACCAATGTCAGACTCGCCCACACTATACCCTAATCCAATTAGTGACGCATTTTATGAGGACTCAACCTCGAACATGGTGGGACCGATTGATACGATAATGAATCAAGGACCAGAGTTTGAAAAACTTGTAGAGGATTCATGGGCTTATATTAGCAAGCTTTATAGCCGTAAGAAAAAGTCCGTAGAAGTATCATTCTTGAAAAACCAAAGAAATGTAAGGCCTAGAAGGTCTTACCAGTTTGTGAAAAGTAATACTACTTTGGTAGTATTTGGAGAAGAAATGAACATATCAGAGATGCCAACACCAATATGCTCATGCACAGGGATACCTAGGGCCTGTCGCGGGTGGACTTCAGAGGGATGGACTTCCATTTGTTGTACAGCTTCTCTTTCCATGTATCCGTTACCAACATATGTCGGGAAAAATCGTATTGTAAGGTTGCCGGGGAGAAGAATGGGTGGTGGTACATTCAAAAAGGTCATAGAGGAATTGTTGTTAGCAGGGTACGATCTCGATAATCCAATTGACTTAAAAAATCATTGGGTTAAACTTGGGACTAACAATTATGGAGTGATTAAATAAATATGTAATTTTCAAAATTTTCGATCTACTACTATGTTATGCTATGAAATATAATTTTCTCATAGCATTTTATTTGTATCTTTTATTTTGGTATTTATAGTCGTTAGAATTATACTTAATAATCCCTTTGGTTATAAATGCATGACATCTCTTTTTCTTTTAATGTAAAAGAAAAATTGTTTTTGACATACTGTCATTTCACTTTCCCATAGTCATGCTACCATTTCACTTTTCCATAATGCCAAGTAGTAAATAAAGAGAGAATGCAGAGAGAATTTCTTTATTCTCTTCTATTTAAATGAGTGGTTGCGACCACTAAAATGAGTCATGTCAAAATTGTTTTGACCATGTCCACGGCCTCGTCCACAGTCTTGTTATTATTATAAGCAATATTTGCTTCTGGTATTGTCAATGATCCTGTGGGACGATCTTGATGATTTTTCATTAATAGCTCGTTATTTTTCTCTTGAATAATGAGAATCATATTCTGGTATTATCAATGATCTGTGGGACGAGCTTGATGGTTTTTCATTAATAGCTCGTTATTTTTCTCTTGAATAATGAGAATCATATTCAACTCAGAATATGTTTTAAGCTTTTTAAATTTTGCCATAAAACACTTAGATCATCATAATTAAAGTATTTCAACTGTAGTATTTCATCGATGTGTTTATGGATAAAGACAGCAGCTGTTGCTTTGTCTTGCTCATCACACGTTAGTAAACATAATTAAATATTATATTACATAAATAAGAATTACTTGACATAAATGTAAAAGTTAGTGCATAAATAATGTTAGATGCGTAAATAAATGTTAGATGCGTAAATAAATGTTAGATGCGTAAATAAAATGTTAGATGCATAAATAAAATGTTAGATATTAGTAGTCCTATCAATGTTATGTCCATAGCATAGGTCCCCTGTACTGATTTTAATTTATCATAGAAATGAAACAAATAATAAGATAAATATTATTATATATATATATGAAATTCTTACCTTGAATATGGTGACTTTGATTCGTTGATCTTCTGAGCACTCTCGTGCTGATAACGTGTTGTAAATCATCAAAGAATACTACCAAGTATTGGTGGTAGAGTTAGTAACTTAGCATGGGGCATCAAGCTTGAAAACTCTGAACGATATAATGATTTGGAAATGATAGATAACTGCAATTGCAATAATCATTGATCACTGATCTAGAGCCCCCATTATATAGTGGCTTTACATTATTGATAGAATAAAAACAAACATTTGTTTGTTTATGGATAGCCACTTATATATATATATATATATATATATTATATAATATCTTTATATTATATATATTTATGTAGTATATATATATATATATACATATTTACAAACACATGTTTACAATTTGAGAAAAGAAACAATAATATCTTGGTTGACAAGTCACTATCTATATATCTTTATGCTCCCTAAATAGTGTTAAAAATTGAAGTTCATAATCTTGTCTTTTGGCATAATTATTTTATAAAGCTCATAATACAAGGCCATTATCACAAAGATGAGTTGGTCTCATTGTTTCATTTTGCAACTGTGGTGGAGCCAAATGTGTCAAATAATTCATCAAACACAAACAAATGCTTCAAATGTCGGTCATTAATTCATTGTTAAAAATTGAAGTTCATAATCTTGTCTTTTGGCATAATTATTTTATAAAGCTCATAATACAAGGCCATTATCACAAAGATGAGTTGGTCTCATTGTTTCATTTTGCAACTGTGGTGGAGCCAAATGTGTCAAATAATTCATCAAACACAAACAAATGAGAAATTATAATTTACAATTAATTGATTATGACATGCTAAACATGTTGCCCGCCACTTAAATAGCTAAACATTATGCCCACTTACCCCTTCTTCATGATCCTTAACCTTAGGAAAAATGAACTAAATCAACTAATTCACTAGTTTACTTAGTGAGTGGAATTAATTGTAATAGCAAAGAACCCTGACAACAAATTACAACTCAAAATTTACAAAAGTAAAATTATGATAATAACCTATTGAAGATGTCACCACAATTCTGAACATAATTACATAAATTGATAAACATATACATATTAAAGTAGTAAACTATCAACTTAAACAATAAAATAGAAAATAAAAAAATTGAGATAACAAATTAATTGATTGTTGAACTTGATTGTTGATTAGCAAGAAAACGTTATAGCATTGTGCATCGAGGCTTTACGCTTTAATATTCTAATTGGGGTTGGTCCAAGACAAATAATTTATATGATGGGCCAAAATAGAAAATCCAGAATAATAAGATGTAAAATAATGGCGGTTAGTCTTTGGGTTGGGCTTTGGCCAACCGTACCCCCCATTCACCTTCGCCACCAGATATATCACTGTTGATGAATCATTTGGGTTTTGGGAATGATGTTGCATATTGAAATTCTTTTAAGTTTTTTATAACTTTTTCATTAGCAGTGTAAGAATTGTTGATGATTTTTTGTTATCTTCAAGTTATCATTTAAACTTAAATCTTTTAAGTTTCTTTTATCAACTTTTTTCTTCCAGCTGATTGTTACTTTTGTTGATACTTGATAATACTAATTCCTACTGATAAAATATACTTAGTAATATGTTTTAACTAATTAAATCCTTAATCTATTTTTTAAAACTAACAAAATTAAATGAAAGTGTACCGAATAGTGTTTTCTTTGTAAAGTTGGAGACTGAAGCAATCATTTGACGACCGAAATGGGAAAGTTTAATGCATGGTTTGAACATCTCTTTCCAATATGGTATTTTGAACGAATGTATGCATTAATTATATATGTATCCGATTAATTAATATCTTTTAAATTGATCATGCCATGTTACACCGTATATAAATTGTAATTGTAACCGGATATAAAATAATACTGTAATATTTAAAAGTTAAATATTACGCTTCAAAGGCTGCCCCACTACACACTATAAACTTTTTTGTCACGATTGAATATATCCCCATATACTTATTTTTATTTTTATTTTTTGGAAAGGTTTTTTACATACTCATCTCGTTGTAAAATATTATGATAGAAGACTATACTTGAAACAAATGTACTCGTACGAGAAAAGGAAAATAATAATAATAAAAAAAAATTAGTTCCCATATTAGATTAAACTTGGAATGAGAAGTTTTGCTTCCTTGAGGATTTAAATGGAGATCTATCAGTCGAAAGTTTCTTTAACATGAATCATGTTAAGATAATGTATGCTAAATTTTTTGACACGAATACTTCACGCCTTTTAAAAGAAATTAATAAATTTTATATTGAAGAATTAAGCTACTATGTGTAGAAGTTGCAAATATGTGTCTCGAGGATTTGAGAGAGAACTAGACTTATGTCCGCGCAATGCGACGGCGGTGGGGGTAGTGATGGCGGAGGTGGTGGTGGTGACGGTGGTGGGGGCGACGATGGTGGTGGTGAATGTAAAAGTAATTGATGTTAAAGGTGGTACTGTAGTTATTTTAAGTGTTGGAAAATCTATACTGAAAATTATTTCATTAAGGGTATTATAGGTATATTAGATGGAGATGTTTAAATTAGTGAATAAAGGAGAAGGGTATTTTTGGTTTTTCAAAGATAGAAAGTTTAAGGAAAAAAAGAGGTGGTTTGTTTTATTAGATAGTATAGATAGAGTCAACTAGTTGTATAATTAAAATTAGAGTTAATTACACTTTTGGTCCCTGTCGAGGGACAAAAATTATCGTTTTCATCCCTACCTTTCATATATTACGCTTTTGGTCCAAAAAGTGTTTGCTCCGTCAACGGTTTTGGTCCAAATCTGGAAACGGACGTTAAAGGCCCATCACGTGATCTGCACGTGATGGGCATTTACGTAATCTGCCACTTATATCTATCTTTTATACCAAAAATTAACCCCAAATCATCCATTTTCATCCCTGTAAAAAAATCAACACCCTCTCTCTCTCTAACTCCCCTCTCTCTCTCTACGTCGCTTTATTTCCCTCCATTACTTACAGACCTAAAAAAAATCGAAGCAATAATCAAATGTTCTAGTGAACCTAAACATAAATTAAAATGGCAGATGGAATTCGTGTTGCAGATGAAAAAGACAATGAAGATATCGATTATGCTAGCATATATGGTGAGTTTTTATTATTATTAGTTTTTTTTTCCAAATAATATTTAGTATAAAGTTCATATTTTTAAGATGCATGTGTAGATTTTATAAGTCTAAATTTTTTTTATTTTTTTTAATAAATAGGAAATAATCCTGGTATGTTCACAATGAAGATTCATCATGGTGGAGCCTTTACTGAGTGGCCTGATCGGAGGTATGTTAATGGGAAGATTAATTTTGTAGATAATGTGGATATAGACTTGTTTTCAGTATTGGAGTTGGATGAAATAATGCTGAAATTAGGTTATAGAAAAGGGCAAATCATGTATTATCACTATCTAACCCTAAATGGTGACCTGGATACTGGTCTAAATTGTTTAAGCTCAGATTCTGATATTCATGATATGCACAAGTATATTGCTCTTAAGAGGCCCTTTGTTGTTGACTTTTACATTGAACATGGTTTCACCAATCTGAGCACTGAATATCTGTCACCTAAAAGGGGAAAAGTAGTGATAGAAGAATTAAGTGATGATTTTGAATGTGAGAATATGGTTGTTAAGAAAAATGTTAAGAGGGGTAGCACATCTAGATTAATGTTAGATTGGCAACAACTTGATGAGCCACTTCAAAATGAGGTTAATGAGCCACTTCAAAATGAGGTTAATGAGGCAGTTGAAAATGAGAATGAAATGTGTTATGAAAATGTGGATTTGAATGACATTACTTTTGATGATGTGCACATTGTGACAAATGATACAACTGAGCAGTTTCAGACACCACAACCAAATGATAAGGGCAAGGGTATTGCTACTGAATGTGGTGATGATGAGAGTCAGGGTAGTGGTGATGATGAGAGTGAGGGTAGTGGTGATGATGACAGTCAGGATAGTGATTTTATAGTTGATGATGAGAATGAGATAGAAGAAGTTGAGGTTGACATGAGGAATTATCATATGAACATTGATCCTCATGTTGAGTACATGGGTTGTGGGAGTTCTGTTGCACAAGAAGTACCTAATGAGAGTGCTAATGAGAGTGCTCAGGTAGATGATGATATAGGTGTGATAGATAATGATGACTTTACAAGTGGGGAGGAGTCTGGTGATGATGTACAAACTGTTAGAGCAAATTGTGTAAAAAGGCTAAGAAAGAAGAACAGAATATATGGATGTTAATCAAGCTTTTGAAGTTGGGCAAATTTATGAAACTAAGGCATTTCGTGCTAAGAAGAATGCAGAAAAGATTCTGAAAGGAGACCACCACAAAGAATACTCAATGTTGAGAGATTATCTTCATGAGTTGCAGAGGAGTAACCCAAACACAACTATTAGATTGGATGTTGAGAGGCCTGCAGATCCAAGGTCAAAAACAAGACAATTTAGGAGGATTTATATATGCTTGGGTGCTTGCAAAGATGGGTTCAAGGCATGTAGAAGGGATATCATCGGAGTGGATGGATCTTTTATGAAGGGTCCATTCTCTGGTTGGGTGTTAACTGCTGTGGGAGTAGATCCCAATAATGGTATCTTTCCTGTTGCATATGGTATTGTGGAAGCTGAGACCACACTGTCATGGACTTGGTTTTTGACTGCACTGGGAGAAGATTTGGATTTGTCTCCACAATCCAACTTTACATTTATTTCTGATAGACAGAAGGTACAAAAGTGTAATCCATGTTCATTTCTATATATAATATCTTACCTTTCTATACATAATATCTTACCTTTTTATACAAAAATTGTCTATGCAGGGTATTATACCTGCAATTGCAAGATTGTTCCGATGTGCTGAGCATAGATACTGTGTCAAGCACATACATGAGAACATGAAGGCCACTTGGAGAGGGAAAGCATACAAAGACTGTTTATGGAAGGCTGCAATAAGTACAACTGTGCCAGAATACACCAGAGCTATGGAAGAATTGAAGAGAATGAACCAGCAGTGCTTTGAATGGCTTTCAAAAATCCATCCAAGACATTGGTCAAGATCCCACTTCACATGTATACTCATTTCACTGCTTTCTTTGATTAAATGACACATTGCATGATACTAAGTACCAAATTATTGAACAGGTAGGGCTAAATCAGATATTCTGTTAAATAACTTGTGTGAAGTATTTAATAGAAGATTACTTAAGGCTAGGGAAAGTCCAATCATTGGTTGTTTAGACTTCATTAGGGAGTATATGATGAAAAGAAATACTTTGGTTCAAAAACAAATTGACAAATGCCTTGGACCATTGACACCAACAGCAACTAGGTTGTTAGAAGTTTCTAAAAAGGATGCCTCAAAGTACACTGTTATCTATAATGGAGGGGTTAAGTATCAGTGCAGTGGTCCATGGGGTGATCAGTGTGTAGTTAATGTTGAAGAGATGAATTGTACTTGTAGGAGATGGGAGTTAACAGGCATACCATGTAAACATGCTGTTGCTGCAAACTGGAATATGGGTACAAATGGGGTGGTTGTTGGCATGGTTGAAACTTGGGTTGATGAGTGTTATTGGCTAAGTACATGGAGGCAGGTGTACTCTTACAGAAAAGGTGGTATTAATGGTGTAAACATGTGGGAAAGGTCTCCATACCCAGTTGGAATAACACCCCCAAAGCATCACACTCCTGTTGGAAGGCCAAAGAAAAAAAGAAAGAGATCATTTGATGAGGAAAAACTGGTTAAAAGTGGTGATAATAATGCTAGGAAGCTGAAAACACTGACATGTGGCCTCAAAGTACACTGTTATCAACTCACCCTCAAGCATCAAGGCAGCCTCAATCATCTAGTCAGCCTCAATCAAGTCAGCCTCAATCACCTGGTAAGCGTACAAAAAGAAGCATAATACTTGAGGCCTTTCCAGGAGGTGTTCCAAAGAAGAACAAGAAAGCTGCAACCAAGAAATCTGTCAACAAGTAATGGATGATGCTTGTGTGTTAAACTTTATGTCTTTTGAAACAATTGTTATGTTTATGTGTGTTTAAGTTTAAGTATTTTCAAAACTGATGTAATTTGAATGATGCTTGTGATGTTTTCTGCTTGTGAAACAATGCTTAATGTTTCTGGTTTCTGTTTAAGTTAATGCTTTTGAAACAATGTAACTTTATCTATGTTGTCTGTTTGAGGATTAAGCTATGTATATTTATGGTTGTGTAATTGTCAATTTAGGTATCAATGTAAAATTTGGCTATCTTTATATGTCTGCTTATTTCACACATATATACTCAAAACAAGTCATACAAGTCAACACAAAGTATACTTAATCAAAAGTCAAACATTAAGTCAAAATTGATAATTTCAACACATATATACAGAAATTCATACATAATTAGCTAATTGGTTTTACAATACTGTCATATAAAACCCTAAATTACATCATCATCAACTACCACAATGGAACCCTAACCTAAATTTACTTAATAAGCAAGAAAAAAATTACAATAAAAGAAACCAAAAGATACAACTTTAATTTCTTGATTTGTTGATTCTTCATCTTAACTTCAACCTCCAGTGCGTTTTTTGACCTTAATAACCCAGGAATGATGTCCATCGAACGTTCACACATAACAGGATCATGCCATCCAATAAATTGGGTGCAACAAGATCGTCTTTTAGGGCAACTATAGAACCTCCTACCTGGGTTTCGTGGAGTCCAAGATGTGCGAATCACAGCAACCTCACCACATGAACAAATTGGCATTTTGTTATGGATTCCAGATGAAACCCAGATGAATTGAAGATAGAGGTTAAGAGAGAGAAACAAGAGAGAGAAAGAGTTTACGAAATTATATGAATTTGGGGTTAATTTTTGGTATAAAAGATAGATATAAGTGGCAGATTACGTAAATGCCCATCACGTGCAGATCACGTGATGGGCCTTTAACGTCCGTTTCCAGATTTGGACCAAAACCGTTGACGGAGCAAACATTTTTGGACCAAAAGCGTAATATATGAAAGGTAGGGATGAAAACGGTAATTTTTATCCCTCGACAGGGACCAAAAGTGTAATTAACTCTTAAAATTAAATGGGGTGGAAGGTTATAATTTTAGATGTGGAGTAACTTTCACATCCACCTTCATTTCCTAACTATTATACGAGTACATACTAAAAACAAATTTACAAAACTAATTCAACACTATATCTAATCTAACAAACTAGTAACATTAACTTGTCTATTTGGTTAATCATGAAAATACAACCAATTTCATCTAAATCCAAGATATTGGATGAGATTACAGCACAATTGATACACAGAGAATTAGAATGAGATATCCAAACCATGAAACTTATCTTTAGTGATTTGGTCTAAAATGTTGTTCATTTCATAGTTGAGATGATTAGCCCAATCTCCAACTTTACCTTCCCTAAAGAAAGCACCATTTGGTACACCCTGAAAATTTCCATGCTTATCAACCTCTTTCAAGTTTTCAAAACTACATAACCTCACAATCTCTTCAACCGAACCTTGAACCTCTTCTTCCTCTGTGAAAGGGTAGCCCAAGAACATCGCGAGCCGTTTCACATGATCCGCGGTCTCCATTTTCAAGCCCTCATATGTTAAAAAAAGAACCCTTGTAGGGTGTTCTAAGCTTGTGTCATAATACCCTTTCACATGATCCCAGTAAGGTCCATATGGCATGACACCTTTCCTAAACAACTCGAATGCCTCATCGAATGTCATTAGACCACGAGACTCGTCTCTCACCTTGTTTACAAAATGAAACAAAGAGACTAAGACATCTTTTGGGTTTCTACACATATAAACTATCCGACAGCCCGAATCAATAATGGATTGAGGCAACGAGGTGTAAGGCGTATGAGTACCAAAAAGGCGCGGTGAATATCCATCAACATAGGTGGGTTTATTTTTATAAAATTCGGTTTCAATGAAAGGCACACAATTATGGGGGTTGGCCATAAGTAAAGGATGAGTTGAATTAGACTTGTTTTTGTACCGGTTTCTGTTCACTATCGCAAACACGAGTGCCTTGATCCATGTGGTTCCACATTTTGGCAATGTGACAACGTAGATATCAGTCGGACGAGCTTCAAAAGTTTCTTGCAACGCAATTAGAGTTTGAACCGAGACTAGGTCATTCGACATGTACCAAAAGCCTTGGTACATGTATAGGTTTTCAAACACCCAATCTTTCTCTTTTGGTAACATTGTTAGCCTATCTTTGTATCTATCGAAAATGATGTCGAGACGAGTCTTTTCATGTTCACGATCTTTTTCACTACGTTTGGTTACAAATGAAAGATTAGAAGCATCAAGGAGAGACATTGTGAAGAAATATTCTTATCTATAGAATGGAAGGAGTGTTCTGATTTCTACATCTTAGCATATCTATCTATCTATATAGGAAGAATTTCCATAAATAAAAAAAAAGTTATTATTTATTCACTTGTACATCATTTTATGTGTGGACCAAAACGCTTCGAGTATATATCACTTGTTACATAAAAAAGAAATTTTTTGCTAGGATTGTCATCAATGGACTTAAAAGCAGTCAATATGCCATTATTGATAAAAGGAAAAAAGACAAAAATATGACAATGCCAATACACAAAATAATTGTACTTCATATATTCCTTAATCCCAATCACGTGAACTAAAGTAATAAAGTACAAATATTTTGTTTTACCTTTTTAAATGTAAAATTTGAAAACATGAACTATAGAAAGATCTAGATTTTGAATAAACTAGCTAAGGGGGCTGGCATCGGTTGGATTATGGATGCGTGGTGGCTGCGGCACCACCACTCAACACCGCCGCCAACAGTCCACCACGCGTGGTGGGATAGAAATGCGTTGTCAGACCACGCGGGTGAACTTCCACTTTGTGCAATTCTCGAGGTGCCAACGTCTCCTTTTACTAGCCGTTGGCTAGTATTTGAGGTTCAAAGTTTTATTTTATTTATTTTCACTGCATTTCTCCTCTTTTTCTATATAGTCTCTTCTTCTTCTTCTTTATTTAACACAATTCACATACACATTCACATACACTTCACCAAATGGATCCAAGAAATAACAAACGTGTTATGAGATCGACACGTGGTGGCCGCGGCTATGTATATCGCGGTCGAGTTCAACATGAATCCCAACCCGTTTACCGGCAACAAACACCACCTCAAAATCAACCCTCCCGCCGACAACAAATCGTGCATGAATCCCAACCCGTTTATCGTCCTCGAATGATTCTCGATTCTCCAAAAATGTATTACTCAACCGGGCCCGAATCGTACGAAATGGGCAATGTGGATGATGAAGAATTAGAAAGACTTGATGTCGTTCATGAAACACAAGATGATTGGCAAGACGAAGAGGAAGAGGAAGAAAGGGAAGTGGAAGAAGTGGCTGAGGTGCGCCCCACGGGAGGAAGAAGAAAGTTGGATAAGAAGCCTTGGACTCAAGAAGAAGAAGAGGCACTAGCAAAGTGTTGGATTAAAGTGTCGGTTGACAAGGTTGTCGGTGACCGTCAAACGAAGGGAGGATTTTGGAGGCGAATTCTTAAGCACTTTCAACAACTTATACCGGGTACCGCACGCACCAAGGATCAACTAAACTCGAAATGGAATGCTATGAATCCGTTAATTCAATCATTCAACGGATACCATCAAGGGGCGGTATGTTTCGACTTTTGTTTTTCGTATGTGTGTATGTATTCAAGCATTCTGTTTTCGTATGTATGTATGGCTATGTAGTTGTGTTTGATTGTATGTGTATATATGTATATAGTTTTGTTTCTGTTTTCGATTGTATGTATATAGATATAGTTATGTTTTCTGTTTTCTATTTTAATTTTTAAATAAAATTTAAAAAGTAGTGAGTGGTGAAGTGAGTGGTCGGATGCCAACAAAATTTGGATGAGTGGTGAGTGAGTGGTGGAGTTGAGGTGACATAAGGTGATTGGTTAGAAGTGAGTGGTGAAAAAGGAAATGGATTATGGGATGCCATCTCTCTAAGTAACCCGCGTATTACACAGACAGATAAAGGAAATTTTTTTTGATATACCGAAAAATGTTTGTACATGTCATGTAGTCCGATTGTACAATGAAATATATGAAAATAAAATAAAAAACATGTATCTCATTTGCATGTATATGAATATAGGAAATTGATGAACCTTTTTGTTTTGTTTCTTTTGTTTTTACTTTTTAATCCGTAAACATATTAACCAAAATACTACTCAAAATTTAATTAAATATGATCTCATAAATTAACTAAATAAAAACAAATCATTAATAAAAAAATGTCTAATAATACAAAGAAGGTTTTTGTTTAAGGGAAATGATATTCATACCACAAATTTTGATAAATCTACCACACAGTATAACTTTCTGAACACACTGTACAAGTTACTAAAGCACATGTGTGGTAGATTAATCAAAACCTGTGGTACGAATATCACTCCCTTTTGTTTGATAATAATGATGTCATCAAAATTTTCGTTTATTTATATAAGAGATATTCCATAATCCTTACCGCGTAAACTAAAGCAATAAAGCACAAACATTTCGTTTTACCATTTCAAAGGTAAAATTTGAAAACATGAACTATAAAAAGATCTAGATTTTTTTAAAAACTAGCCAAGTAACTCGTGTATTACACGGGCAGATGAAGGAAGAATTTATTTTGATATACCGAAAATTGTTTGTACGTGTTATGTAGTCCGATAATACAAAGAAATATATCAAAGTAAAAAAAACACATGTATCTCATTGCATGTATATGAATAAAGCAAATTGATGAACTTTTCTTATTTTTCTTTTAAATCCGTAAAGCTATTAACCAAAATACTAAAAATTTAATTAAATATGATCGATGTCCTAAATTAATTAAATAAAAACAAATCACTAATAAGAAAATGTCTAATAATGCCAAGTAGGTTTTTGTTTAATAGTAATGATGTCATTAAAATTTGTTTTATTTATATAAGAGATTGATCAAAGGAAAAAAAACAAAAATATGACAATGCCGATACACAAAATAATTGTACTTCATATATTCCCTAATCTCTACCACGTGAATTAAAACAATAAAGCACAAACATTTCGTTTTACCATTTCAAAGGTAAAATCAGAAAACATGAACTATAAAAAGATCTAGATTTTGAAAAAACTAGCTAAGTAGCCCGCGTATTTAGCGGACAGATGAAGGGAAAATTTATTTTGATATATTATACAAAGAAATATATCAAAATAAAAATAAAAAGCATGTATCTCATTTGCATGTATATGGATATAACAAATTGATGAATCTTTTTGTTTTTTTTTGTTTTTTTTTGTTTTTACTTTTTAATCCGTAAACATATTAACCAAAATACTACTCAAAGTTTAATTAAATATGACGTCATAAATTTACTAAATAAAAACAAATCATTAATTAAAAATGTTTAATAATGCCAAGTAGGTTTTTGTTTAATGATAAAGATGTTATCAACATTTTCTTTATTTATAAAAGGGATTGATCAAAGGAAAAAAAACAAAAATATGACAATGCCGATACACAAAATAATTGTACTTCATATATTCCCTAATCTCTACCACGTGAATTAAAACAATAAAGCACAAATATTTCGTTTTACCATTTCAAAGGTAAAATCTGAAAACATGAACTATAAATAGATCTAGTTTTTGAAGAAACTAGCTAAGTAACTCGCGTATTACGTGGGTTGATGAAGGAAAAATTTATTTGGATATACCGAAAAATGTTTGTACATGTCATGTAGTCCGATATTACAAAGAAATATATGAAAGTAAAAAAAAATGTATCTCATTTGCATGTATATGGATATAACAAATTGATGAATCTTTTTGTTTTTTTTTGTTTTTACTTTTTAATCCGTAAACATATTAACCAAAATACTACTCAAAGTTTAATTAAATATGATGTTATAAATTAACTAAATAAAAACAAATCATTAATAAAAAATGTTTAATTATGCCAAGTAGGTAATAAAGATGTAATCAAAAATTTCTTTTATTTATAAAAGAGATTGATCAAAGGAAAAAAAACAAAAATATGACAATGCCGATACACAAAATAATTGTACTTCATATATTCCCTAATCTCTACCACGTGAATTAAAACAATAAAGCACAAACATTTCGTTTTACCATTTCAATGGTAAAATCTAAAAACATGAACTATAAAAAGATCTAGTTTTTGAAGAAACTAGCTAAGTAACCCACGTATTAGGTGGGTTGATGAAGGAAAATTTTATTTGGATATACCGAAAAATGTTTGTACATGTCATGTAGTCCGATATTACAAAGAAATATATGAAAGTAAAAAAAAATGTATCTCATTTGCATGTATATGGATATAACAAATTGATGAATCTTTTTGTTTTTTTTTGTTTGTTTTTACTTTTTAATCCGTAAAGCTATTAACCAAATATACTACTCAAAATTTAATTAAATATGATGTCATAAATTAACTAATAAAAACAAATATTAATAAGAAAATGTCGAATAATGTCAAGTAGGTTTTTGTTTAATAATAATGATGTCATCAAAATTTTCTTTTAATTATATAAGAGAAGAGATATTCCCTAATCCCTACCACGTGAACTAAAGCAATAAAGCACAAACATTTCGTTTAACATTTCAAAGGTAAAATCTGAAAACATGAACTATAAAAAGATATAGTTTTTGAAGTAACCCACGTATTACGCGGGCAGATAAAAGAAAATTTTATTTAGATACACCGAAAAATGTTTGTACATGTCATGTAGTTTGATATAGGGATGAACTTTTAACCCGAAAACCCGTGGCCCGTTCTTGACCCGCCCGTAACCGACCCGAACCGACCCGCCCGGAGACCAAACGGGCCGGTTCACGGTTCAGCAATTTACCGTCTTGCCGGGTCCGGGTCAAAACCCGAAATCTACCGGGTTGACCTGTCAAACCCTTGATACACTTTAACAATTTTACAATATTACGTATGGGCTTACATATATATGTACTTCTCCTCTTTTGCAGCTCTTGGAAACCCTATATGTAACTGTTAATGTCTATGTTAATGTCTATATGTGACAATCTGTATGTATAATCTGCTATTGTTGATGTGATTGAATTTTATCGGGAAGAGAATGAGCATGAAAAAGATGATGATATTTTAGGATGAGATTTCTTAGGCATAGCATACCAGCACGAAAGTGATGATGATATTTTAGGCTGAAAAGATGATGATAAACGAATTGGAGTCGTATACTTGAAGACTTGATGATGTGGAGATGAAACACCAACTTAAATCTTGAATATATCATTTAAAAAATAAATGATGATGAAAGTGACTATTTGTCTATATATTTGTATTGAAAAGAGAAATTTGACAGCTAGCATATACATGAATGTCGTGGAGCATTCACGGCCATGTGGATGTGGCATATGTGGAACAAATTTTACCAAACAAAATATATACCTATTAATAAGTGTAAATGAAAACTAAAATATAAATTCATTCCATTTAGCTTTTAAGAGTATAAAGAAAAAGACAGAGTCAAATATATCCATATATGTTGAACATCCTTAAGGATGGACCATATATACCCATGTCCCTTGGGGTCAGTCCTCTTCTTGATCCTACTGGAAGAAGAGGTTCAAGTGAAAAGCCAGAAGACCATTGGTCTGATGAGGATCGCAGACTGGTGGACTTGGACACCAGACTAAAAAACATGATCCTTGGGGCTGTCCCTGAAGACCTAATTCCAACACTTGTGTTGTTTCCCAGTGCCAAGTCTATGTGGGATGAATTAGTGATTCAATTTGAAGGAGGTGATGACACTATTGTCACCAGAAAAGTTGCTTTGAACAAGAAGTATGAATCCTTCTTTGCCTTGCCCAATGAAAGTCTAACTGGTACACACACCAGATTTTCTAGCCTCATCAATCAGTTGAGAGGATTGGGTGTAGAGAAGGATAAGGATATTCTTCTTGAGAAGTTTTGTGATATTCTTCCTTCCAAATGGGAAAACATGGTTCTTGTCTTGAGACAAGGTAAAACCTTGCACACTCATACTCTTGCATCGCTCTATGGAGCCTTCAGATTCACTGAAGATAATAATGCTGCAAGACTTGTGGCTGAGCAAGATGCCATGAACCATGCCCAGAGTCCCAAGGTTGCTAGTGCAACTGAGCGACCTTGTGCTGCTTTAATGTCTGCTGAGAGTGTCCAGGTACACTCGATGAAGGAGATGTTGAACAGTTTCTTAAACTCTGGACTGACCACTGAAAACAGTGATGGTTGTAATGAAACTGACGATGATGATCTGGTCGCCATGATTGCTAAAACCTTTAATAGGTTTAAGCATAAATCCAAAAGATTTAATGGCCCCAACAATGCTTCCAGCTCCAGCTCTCTGGATAAGACCAATCTTACATGCTATAATAAGTGTAAATGAAAACTAAAATATAAATTCATTCCATTTAGCTTTTAAGAGTATAAAGAAAAAGACAGAGTCAAATATATCCATATATGTTGAAAATCCTTAAGGATGGACCATATATACCCATGTCCCTTGGGGTCAGTCCTCTTCTTGATCCTACTGGAAGAAGAGGTTCAAGGAAAAGCCAGAAGACCATTGGTCTGATGAGGATCGCAGACTGGTGGACTTGGACACCAGACTAAAAAACATGATCCTTGGGGCTGTCCCTGAAGACCTAATTCCAACACTTGTGTTGTTTCCCAGTGCCAAGTCTATGTGGGATGAATTAGTGATTCAATTTGAAGGAGGTGATGACACTATTGTCACCAGAAAAGTTGCTTTGAACAAGAAGTATGAATCCTTCTTTGCCTTGCCCAATGAAAGTCTAACTGGTACACACACCAGATTTTCTAGCCTCATCAATCAGTTGAGAGGATTGGGTGTAGAGAAGGATAAGGATATTCTTCTTGAGAAGTTTTGTGATATTCTTCCTTCCAAATGGGAAAACATGGTTCTTGTCTTGAGACAAGGTAAAACCTTGCACACTCATACTCTTGCATCGCTCTATGGAGCCTTCAGATTCACTGAAGATAATAATGCTGCAAGACTTGTGGCTGAGCAAGATGCCATGAACCATGCCCAGAGTCCCAAGGTTGCTAGTGCAACTGAGCGACCTTGTGCTGCTTTAATGTCTGCTGAGAGTGTCCAGGTACACTCGATGAAGGAGATGTTGAACAGTTTCTTAAACTCTGGACTGACCACTGAAAACAGTGATGGTTGTAATGAAACTGACGATGATGATCTGGTCGCCATGATTGCTAAAACCTTTAATAGGTTTAAGCATAAATCCAAAAGATTTAATGGCCCCAACAATGCTTCCAGCTCCAGCTCTCTGGATAAGACCAATCTTACATGCTATAATAAGTGTAAATGAAAACTAAAATATAAATTCATTCCATTTAGCTTTTAAGAGTATAAAGAAAAAGACAGAGTCAAATATATCCATATATGTTGAAAATCCTTAAGGATGGACCATATATACCCATGTCCCTTGGGGTCAGTCCTCTTCTTGATCCTACTGGAAGAAGAGGTTCAAGGAAAAGCCAGAAGACCATTGGTCTGATGAGGATCGCAGACTGGTGGACTTGGACACCAGACTAAAAAACATGATCCTTGGGGCTGTCCCTGAAGACCTAATTCCAACACTTGTGTTGTTTCCCAGTGCCAAGTCTATGTGGGATGAATTAGTGATTCAATTTGAAGGAGGTGATGACACTATTGTCACCAGAAAAGTTGCTTTGAACAAGAAGTATGAATCCTTCTTTGCCTTGCCCAATGAAAGTCTAACTGGTACACACACCAGATTTTCTAGCCTCATCAATCAGTTGAGAGGATTGGGTGTAGAGAAGGATAAGGATATTCTTCTTGAGAAGTTTTGTGATATTCTTCCTTCCAAATGGGAAAACATGGTTCTTGTCTTGAGACAAGGTAAAACCTTGCACACTCATACTCTTGCATCGCTCTATGGAGCCTTCAGATTCACTGAAGATAATAATGCTGCAAGACTTGTGGCTGAGCAAGATGCCATGAACCATGCCCAGAGTCCCAAGGTTGCTAGTGCAACTGAGCGACCTTGTGCTGCTTTAATGTCTGCTGAGAGTGTCCAGGTACACTCGATGAAGGAGATGTTGAACAGTTTCTTAAACTCTGGACTGACCACTGAAAACAGTGATGGTTGTAATGAAACTGACGATGATGATCTGGTCGCCATGATTGCTAAAACCTTTAATAGGTTTAAGCATAAATCCAAAAGATTTAATGGCCCCAACAATGCTTCCAGCTCCAGCTCTCTGGATAAGACCAATCTTACATGCTATAAGTGTGGAAAGAAAGGTCATTTTATGAAGGAATGCAGATCTAGTCAGTTGAACAACCAAACTGGCCCTCTGTCCCAAATTTCAATCGGCCTGATGATAGCTACAAAGCTAAATACAAGAAGCTTAAGGCCCAGATTTCCCTCCTGTCCATGCAAAAGGAAAAGGATCAGTGCTTAATGGCAACAAACTGAGGGAAAATGGGAGTACTCTGATGACTCATCTGATGATGAAGAAGAGGAAAGGGACATGTGTTTCATGGCCTTGGAAGATCAACAGCAGCAACACGTGGTGAAAGAAGATGTCATCTCTGGAAGATGGGTGGACATCATACTGAAGAAGGTATGTGACTATGATAACCAGGTTGACCCTGAACTAAAACTGGACCTGGCTGAATCATTAAGTGGTGATTTGGCATTTGTGGAAACTGTAAGAGCTGATAGTGAAAGATATCTTGACACTATCCTAATTGAACTGAACAATGTTAAACCACAACTAAATGATTTGCAAAGTGTCCAGTTGGCTCTCAAGGAGTCAGTTTTAAAGATTGAGGCTTTAGAACTTGATAATCAAAAACTATTTTCTGATCTTGAAAAAGAACAAAAGATTATCAAGTCATGGGTAAAAGCATCTGGCAAAAACTATGATGCATTTTCAAGAACTATAGATGCCCAGAAGAATGCATGGAAATCTGGAGATCTGGAGATGGCAGCTCTCATACCAGATCTTCATGCATTGCCTCCAGCTCTCAAGGTTGAAACACCTTATGATCAACCTGAAGCTGTTGAAACTGAAACCTTTGAGACCACCCCCTTTGAGATTAAAACTGGAGCCGAACAGGCTAAAGCTCCAGTCAAAAAGGCCACTGGTAACAAGCCTTTACCTCAAAAGTCTAAGGTGCCCAAGACCCGACAGACTAAAGCACCAGTTGAACCAAGGTCCAAGGTTCAACTGCCTGAAGAAAATAATATTTTGGTTAATCTGGAAAGACAACTCCAACTTTTGTCTCGGCAGGTTCAGAGTTGTACTGCCCGGATTAACAATCTGGAAGGAGGTTTATCACCTCCAGTTTTCAAACAAAATATTAAAACACTCTCTTCAATACCTAAACAAAAGAATGTTCCTTCTGGAACAAAATCTGGTAAAAATAAAGGGAGTAAGTATCAAATACCAATTGTTTTTACTCCTGCACCTGGAGCTGGTGATAATGCTCCAGATGCAGCCTCCAGTTCTACACCACAACTGTCAACTGTGGCTTCTGTAGAGAAGACCAGTGGACCCATCAAGAAAAGATGGGTTCACAAAAAGAACTAATGATTTGTGTGTGTGTGTAGGGCGATCGAAAGAAAAATATCTGGTATCTGGACAGCGCTGCTGGCCGGACTATGACCGGATGTAAGCCCCTACTGGAAGAGTTCACTGTCCAAGATGGACCGACAGTGACGTTTGGTAACGATCAATCTGGAAAGACTGAAGGATATGGTGTGCTCAATAATGGACAAGTCAAATTCAAAAGAGTTGCATTTGTGAATGGTTTGAAATACAACCTGATCAGTGTCAGTCAACTTTGCGATGATGGCTTCAGAGTATTGTTCGATATTGCACAAGGCACCATATTTAACAAGGATTGGAAAGTGGTGATGATTGCACCAAGAAAAGGCAATGTGTACATCATGGATATGGAACCAGCTCCAAAAGAGCAATGTTTCTATACCAAAGCTGATGAGGACACCAACTGGCTATGGCATAAAAGGTTATCCCACCTTAATTTCAAAAACATTAACAAGTTGTCTCTCAAACAACTGGTTGATGGGATACCTCAAATTTCCTTCAATAAGGAAAAGCCATGTCCAGGGTGTGAGATGGGTAAGCAGAAAAGAGCCAGTTTCAAAACTAGGCAAAATTTTAGCATAACTGAACCTCTTCACATGCTCCATATGGATCTTTTTGGTCCAGTGAATGTTCAAACTAGAGCTGGAAAGAAGTACACTCTAGTTGTGGTTGATGAATTCACCAGATATTGCTGGGTGGTATTCATCAGATCCAAAAGTGATGCTCCTGCTGAAATCATCTCTCTTATCAAACGAATTGAGCTCAAGTATACTCGAAAAGTTTGTCAGTTGCGAAGTGATAATGGTACTGAATTCCAAAACAAAGTACTTGAAACATTTTGCAATGACACTGGCATCTCTCAAAACTTCTCATCAGTTCACTCTCCAGAGCAAAATGGAGTTGTTGAAAGAAAGAATCGTACACTGATAGAAGCCGCAAGAAGTATGCTATCTGAATCTGGTCTTCCCACCAGTTTTTGGGCTGAGGCAGTTGCAACTGCTTGTCACACCCAAAACCGGTCAGTCTACATCAAGAGACATAAGAAGACTGCCTATGAAGTACTCAGGAATCGTAAACCAAATATTGGATATTTCCATGTATTTGGTTGTCCAGTTTATATACTGAACGATTCCAGTCAGCTTGGAAAGTTTGATGCAAAAGCTGATGAAGGAGTATTTTTAGGCTATTCAGATATTCGAAAGGCCTTTAGAGTTTATAATTATAGACACCAAAAGGTGCATGAGACAATTCATGTCACATTCGATGAATCAACTGAAGCAATCAACAAGAGACCAAGCCTTGATATTTCTCCAGTCATTCCAATCAACTTTGGTGAAACTGACCAAGTTCATCGGTCAGTTGTTTCACCAGAAAATGCTTCCAGTTCCAACAAACTGGAACCAGTCAAGAAGAAGAAAAGCACCAGTGACACATCATTCTATCCCTCCATCAATTTTAACTTACCACAAGAATTGGTGATTGGATCAGATGTACGTGTCGCTCCAATATCAGCACCAGTTCAAACACCTACCTCTCCAGTTCTTCATGAAATGCCTTCTAATGAGGAATTTCATGATGCTAATCGAGACCTCATTGACTCTGATGAGGATGTAGAAGTTGTTTGGACTGATCCTTCTCCAGAAGCTGCTGCAACTGAAGAAGATCGCCAGGTGACTTGCACTGATATTGTAGTTCACCAGCCTAGTCAATACACTAGATGGACTCGAGCCCACCCAATTGAACAAATTGTGGGTGATCCAACTAGTGGGGTTCAGACTAGAAGAGCCACCAGTGAGCAATGCTTAAACGTCACCTTCTTATCTTTAATTGAACCAAAGAAGATTGACGAGGCTATGGCAGACCCAAGCTGGGTGGAAGCTATGCAAGAAGAGCTCCTCCAGTTTGAAAGGAACAATGTTTGGGAGCTTGTTCCTTGTCCACCAGGGTTAAAGAAAGAACCTATTGGTACCAGATGGGTCTACCGAAACAAAATGGATGAAGATGGCCATGTTGTAAGAAACAAGGCCAGACTAGTTGCCCAGGGTTATTGTCAAGCAGAGGGCGTTGACTTTGATGAAACTTTTGCTCCAGTTGCAAGACTTGAAGCCATAAGAATATTCTTGGCTTATGCAGCCCATCTGCAGTTCAAGGTCTTCCAGATGGATGTCAAAAGTGCGTTCCTTAATGGAACATTGGAAGAAGAAGTTTATGTTAAGCAGACTCCAGGTTTCATCGATGAGAAGCATCCTCATTGGGTTTATAGACTGAACAAAGCATTGTATGGTCTAAGACAAGCCCCAAGAGCCTGGTATGATACTTTAACTAAACATCTTCTTAAAAATGGCTTTCAAAGAGGTGCAATAGATAATACCTTGTTTATCTTGAAAGAAAGAGGTAATATCTTATTGGTACAAATTTATGTTGATGACATTATTTTTGGTTCAACTGATGATGCAATGTGTAAAAAGTTTTCTAAAATCATGTCATCTGAGTATGAGATGAGTTTAATGGGTGAATTAACATTTTTCTTAGGTCTTCAGATTAAGCAAACTGAAAATGGAATTTTCATAAACCAAGGAAAATATGTCAGAGATTTGTTAAGAAAATACAAATATGATTCAATCCCATCGAAAAACACACCTATTGCAGCACCATTGAATTTGGACTCTGACCCAACTGGCAAACCAGGTAACATAACTGACTATAGAGGTATGGTTGGTTCACTAATGTACTTAACTGCCAGTCGACCAGATATAATGTTTGCAACATGTTTATGTGCCAGGTTTCAGGCTAACCCTAAAGAATCACATTTGCACGCTGTAAAGCGTATCTTTAGATACCTGAAAGGGTGTCCTAATCTTGGTCTTTGGTACCCCAAAGGCTCAGGATTAGATCTAATGGGTTATTCAGATTCTGATCATGCAGGTTGTAAGATAGATAGAAAATCAACAACTGGTGGTTGTCATTTCCTTGGAGGAAAACTGGTAAGTTGGACCAGCAAGAAGCAGACTTCAGTCTCTATGTCCACTGCTGAGGCAGAGTACATTTCTGCGGCCAGTTGTTGTGCCCAGATTCTCTGGATCAAGAACCAGTTACTAGATTATGGTCAGAAGTATACCAAGACCCCAATCTTTTGTGACAACACCAGTGCAATTGCTATATCTCACAACCCAGTGATGCACTCCAAAACAAAGCATATTGACATCAGGTATCATTTCATTCGAGATCATGTTATGAAAGGAGATATTGAAATTCATTTCATCCCCACTGACAAACAGTTAGCTGATGTTTTTACTAAACCTCTCGATGAGAAAACCTTTAAACATCTCATCAGCGAACTGGGAATGTTAAACCCTTAACTGGAGCTTTCTTTGTTATTGAACGCGTCAGTGACACTGATGAAGTTCTCCACTTAAGGAGGTCCAGATAATCTTTGCTCGCCAGGCTATCGAACGCCTTTGTGATACTATCTTGGCACTAATTGATTACTGGATCATCATTTTAGAGGGAAAGACTCAAAATAATTTTCTGACTAAAATTCGTTTTTTGTTTGAAAATGCAACTGGAGAACTCTCCAGTTGGAAACTGGTACTGGATTGATCCTCCAGTTACCAGGTTCAGTCTTTGTCTAAATTTTTATAACGTTACAAATACTTGGTCAATATGTGTGACACGTGATGATACTCGAGTGTTTTAAACCACTTGATATTATGATCTGACGTGTTTTAAGCTATTTTAGTACTTGACAACTGTTTGTATTGGGAAAACAAAAAGTGAGTGGGGTCATGGGTAAAGTAAGCCGTCGTAGCATTTAATGCTGACATGGTAACATTTAATGCTTACATGGAAAATTATATTTTTATTTCAAAATTCAAACTCATTTTGTCAAAATATCTTCAAAATTGATTTGGTTTAATAAAATATAATTTTTGGTTTTACATTGGGATTTTGAATCCCCTTATAAATACCCTTATTTACTCCGTAACTCATTTATTTTTCTTTCTCTTACATTCCTTCATTTACTTCCAATCATCAATATTGCTTCATTCTTCTCTTTGCTTCACAAATCAAAAACCCTAAATCCTAAATTTCATTTTCATTCTTCTATGGCTCCTAGATCATCTCGATCAAGAGATGTAAATCTCTTGACTGTTCCATATAATCCCTCACCAGATGTCACACAGGCACCTGGTGCCCCTAGTAGTGCTTCGGTCATAAAACTAAATCCAAATAATCCTATGGCCAGCCTACGAGGTTCTCAAGGGTCCGATACCCTTATTGGTAGAATTCAAAAGTTTTTAAAGAATTCTCCAATAGGACCCTCATTCTCTCTAAACCCACGTAAGATGTTTCACAACTACTTATGTGAGTTTTGGTACACTGCCGTTCTTTCTTCTGATTGTTCCTCCATCAGTTTCACGTTAAAGGATGGAACAATCCAGTGTACCTTGTCAGCTGATACATTGAGGGATGCCTTACGCCTCAATTACTGGAGAGAGGGTGAATCTCCAGTCGTCTTGCCCCCAAATATAAACTTTCGCCAAGCACTTCTTGAAATGGGACACAGGGAGTGTTTGGAGAATGGGGTGTTGAAGACAAAAGGTGCGATGACCATGAAGGGCCTTACACCTTCATGGAGGTACTTTTTCATCCACCTGGTGGAGAGCATGGGTGGGAGTTCTGGTGGACTTGACCAGATCAACTCCTCACAAGCAGAGATGGCTTACTGCTTGTGGAACGGATTGAGAGTGGACTTTGCAGATATTCTGTATAGAAGCCTAGTTCAAAAGCTGAAGGGCACAAGGGGTGTTTGTATTCCCTTTTCAAGGTTCCTCTCACTGTGTTTTAAGCAAATTCTGGGCAGGGAAGCATATAATAGTACAGATTCTCCGTACACTGCTCCAGAAATGCTAAGGAATCTAGACTCACTGGTATCTGAAGCTGGTGAGGTTGAAATTCCTGAACGAATGCAGCTGGCATTCGCTTCAACTGATGCACCTCTTGAAGGTGAGTCAGAAAGGCAACTGGGCGGGCCTCAAAATAATGAGGGACCCTCCAGTGTGTCTAATGTTGTGGTTGAGGATAGAGCAACCATAACTGAAGCAACACCAATCTCATCTATCCCTGGTGAAGATACTTCGGTATCTGATCCTCCAATAGATGCACCCATCCAGGAAACTGGGGAAGGTCATCTGGAGACTGTCCAGGTAACTGAACAGCCCTCTGTCACATTCATGGATCTGGACATGGGTGTTAACGACGAGGAAATCCTTATAGAATCTTCGGATTCTGAAGGTACTGAAACAGACCAGGAGATTCTTGATGCTTCTGTACAAGCTCAAGACCCTTCATCTCCAGTCTTACCTCCAGACGCATCAATTTCATTTTCACCCCCTCAAGTAAATACGCCTACTGATACATCCTTACCAATATATTCCGCTCCCTTACCAACTGGGCAATTCTCACTTGCTCGAGAAATGCCCCCACCACCGTCGCCGTTGTTCACACCTGAGCATTCTCAGCATGAACAACACATTGTTTTTCCAGTCCTTTCTTCTTCCACCACTCCTATTATATATTCAACTGCTGGTTTGACAACTGGGGAGACTTCCATCAGTTTGCCTCCTCCAGTTGCTCCAGTAGTAACTGCAAGTGGTCCAGTGACACCTTCTCCTTTGTCACTGGACAGTCAAGTTGTCTCCATACAAGCCGATCTCCAAAACCTTCTAACCAGGGTGGAGGAGATTCAGAAGACACTTGACAAGAACACCAAGTCTTTCTCCAGATACCACAAGGACTCTTTGACAAACATCAAGGTGGTCGATCTGGGGATAAACAAGTTTTCTTCTAATGAAGACTTGGTGTTTGGAAAGCTTAATGAGTTGGTCACTGGCTGCAACAATCTAGCTGGTACTCTAAAAGAAGCCTTTGACCTAACTCACTCCAAGGTGTCCAGTTCAATCTCCAACTTGCTAGGAAATACTGTCAGAACTTCCGAAGTTGACTTGAAAGAGATTGAAAGGCAGGTCAAAGAACTTATTGAAAGACCTGGCCTAGATGTAACTGGCCTTGGAGAGCAGTTGATGTCTTCAGTTGGTCAGAAGATAGAAGATACGTTGGGTGCTAGAGAAGAACGTTTGATTGAAAGGGTGATGTCTGAGATCACCAAGCTGGCCACTCCTCAGGTTGATCTGGCCCCACTCTCCAGTGAGATCAACCAGTTGAGGGGCAGCATTGAAAATTTGAACACCCAAGTATCTCTACATGCTGAATCATTGAATAAACTGACCACTGAAGTAGAGAATATGAAGAAGAATGATGAGGATGTGAAGGAAAGGGTTGTCTCTGGGTTGGATGAAGACTCAAAGATCTTGAATGAATTAAAAACTGGTCAAGACCAAGTTGTTGCAAATGTCTTGACCCAGTCCAAGGAGACGAACCATTTATGGAGGTCCTTCAGGATGATGTGTGGCATCTTCAAAGAGTGTAAGGACTTGCAGTCATGGCAGCCTCTTGACCGGTTGCCATCTCACCCCTCTGAATGGGAAGCAGTTAGGGCAGGTCTAGATGCTGCCAAGGGGGAAAGAAGTTCAGTCCTTACACGACCAGTTGCACCTGGAAGGACTCCATCTGGATCTGGAAGAGAATTGGTTGTAGCTACCAGTACTGAAACTGGTGAGCAGAGTGAAAGGGGGAATGTTGGTTTGGATAAAGGTAAAGGAGTAGCTGGTGATGCATCTGCCCAGCCGGCCACTGGTGAAATGTTAGAAACTGGTAATGCTGACATACTACCTCCAGTTTCAGATAGTGATAGTAGAAAACTGGCTAGACTTGGGAATGACATCAAAGAAAGGAAGAAAATGAAACAAAGAAACCAAGTTGAGGCCAGGGCACATCTTGCTCAGATTAAGTTGCTGGATATGAGTGATGCCAATCTACTGGGTATCACTAAGGATGAGTATGTTAGGGTTAAAAATGATCCCAGGATAGTTGACCAGTTGAATGAAATGCTAGATGTAGAACTGGATAGACACTATGCTGAGGATGAGGCAGAATTTGATGCCAGAAGTTTAAACATTTCAGTGGAGAAGGCTAAAGAAATGAGGGCCAGTGGGATTCTTAAGAGAATTGCAAATGTTAAAAAGGTTGTGAAGGATGTTTTGAATCCACCAAGAAGAAGGATTCCACAACCAAGAAGACCACTGACAAGAGATGCAAGAGATGCTGACCTTAGCACATTCGTTGAATCAACTGGCGAGGTATCCAATGAAGACATTAAGTCCGCTGTACTGGCTGCTGGTGCTGGGAGTATAAAAATCACAAATGAATCTGAAGCTAGAAACTACTACTCCCAGATCATGTCAACCAGAAGACATAGTGGTACTATTAGTAGTGTCAATGTTACAATCAAGCCAGGCACCAAGGTTTTTCAAATTGAAGTTAAGTATGCTGGTGGGCCACTGGTTAGAACTGATGATCCTGGTGCCATGCAATATGGGTTCAATGAATGGGTGGAGATGGTGAATGTTTTGGATGCTAAGGCACAAAAGAATAGGTTCGAGAAAGCATGGGTAAACTTTCTAAGGGGGAAGATTCAACATAAAGAAAATCTTGAGCAAAAGTTGAATATTGACCCTGAAGATACTCAGCCTATTTCTTCAGTTGCCAAGAGAAGAAGAACTGGCGAAGGGCCATCTCATTAAGTTCTTTCTTCAGTTTATCTACTTGTAATTTGTATTTACATTCTGTAACTTGTATAAATTTCATTCCCTTGTATAAATGAAGTTACCAGTTTGTAACCACAAGGTAGATAAAAGATTAAAATCTAACAAACCTAAAAGAAAAACCTAAGGCATTTATTGATCTATAAAGATGCCTTAGATAACTTAAATAGATTTAAATCGAACAAGTCTTTCCAGTTCACACTTGTATAGATACAAGAACTAGAAAAGACTTAGACTATATTTCTAGACAAATAGGGGGAATTTGTTAGGACCAGTTCACCTGGAACTGGCCAGTCACCAGTTCACACTGACCAGTCACCAGTTGCATCTTGTGACCCAGTAAAACTGGTGACCAAGATGATTTGTCGAGAAATATATTGAAGTCCAGTTGCACCGTACAGTTAACGCAACTGAAGACTTCCTCCAGTTGAGAACTGACCAAGTTGAAGAAGCATTCCAGTTGAAGTCGAAGACAACAAATGGAAGATAGAGAATGGCAATGGCAGCGAAGCCCAGTTGGCATTCTAGTCAGTTACAAACTGGAGACCATCAGTGGAAAGCCCTTACAAAGCTTTACACTGATTACGAGGAATTGACTTATATGCTTTATGTACCTTTACCCGGATAATAAGCCTTATCTTATTATTTAAGTATTAAAAGGTACATAAAGGTGGTTATGTAAAGTCACTTTAACATGCGACTTTACACTGCTTTTTAAGGAATTAAATGCTATTCCTTAAATGCTCCCAACCACATTTGTACGGCTAAAGTTAACATCCCAATGTTAACTTTGCCTATAAATACAAGTCATTGCACAACCAAGAATTCAAGTATTCGAACTCACAAGTTAAATACTTCACACTTTGCAAACCTGCAATATTCTTGGTGAACTTGTGCAATCTTCTCTCAATCGCTAAAAGGAACATTTCACAACTTTAAGTGTTTCGATTGTCTTGAGAAATTCCGAGTATAGATCAATTGTATTTCATAGGTTGTTAGGATATTTACATTCGTGTATTATCTTGGTTCCGCATCAACCTTGTAATTTGTTTAATATCAATAAATAAATTACACATTGAAAAATACATATTGTCTCATCAAGTTACATTACAAGTTATTTGTATTATTGCATTGTTCTTTACTTATTGTCTTTTATATAAGTAATCTATCTAGAACTTGGTATATACACACTGCAACTGGTCGTTTCCAGTTCAGTGCTTATATTGCAAAGTAACTCCACCATCGACATAGAGGTGTCTTCAGTAGTACCATCTAACGAGTTGGGACTTACAATCATTAATAACAACTATGTTATTTTCAAAAAAAAACAAATCATTAATAAAAACAATTCTGTTGTTCGAAAAAAAAAACAAATCATTAATAAAAACAATTCTGTTGTTCGGAAAAAAAAAACAAATCATTAATAAAAACAAATCATTAATAAAAACAATTCTGTTGTTCAAAAAAAAAACAAATCATTAATAAAAACAATTCTGTTGTTCGGAAAAAAAAAACAAATCATTAATAAAAACAATTCTGTTGTTCGGAAAAAAAAAACAAATCATTAATAAAAACAATTCTGTTGTTCGGAAAAAAAAAACAAAAAATAAAAAAAAATATGATATCATAAATTAACATAATAAAAACAAATCATTAATAAAAACAATTCTGTTGTTCGGAAAAAAAAAACAAATCATTAATAAAAACAATTCTGTTGTTCGAAAAAAAAAACAAATCATTAATAAAAACAATTCTGTTGTTCGAAAAAAAAAACAAATCATTAATAAAAACAATTCTGTTGTTCGAAAAAAAAAACAAATCATTAATAAAAACAATTCTGTTGTTCGAAAAAAAAAACAAATCATTAATAAAAACAATTCTGTTGTTCGGAAAAAAAAAACAAATCATTAATAAAAAAATTCTGTTGTTGAAAAAAAAAAACATGTATCTCATTTGCATATGAATATAGCAAATTGATGAATCTTTTTGTTTTTTTATTGTTTTTACTTTTTAATTCGTAAAGTTATTAATCAAAATACTACTCAAAATTTAATTAAATATGATGTCATAAATAACTATAAAAACAAAGTATTAATAAGAAAATGTCTAATAATGTCAAGTAAGTTTTTGTTTAATAATAATGATGTCATCAACATTTTTCTTTATTTATATAAGAGATATTCCCTAATCCCTACATGTGAACTAAAGCAATAAAGCACTAATATTTCGTTTTACATTTCAAAGTAAATCTGAAAACATGAACTATAAAAAGATCTAGTTTTTGAAGAAACTAGCTAAGTAACTCGCGTATTACGCGGGAGAGAAGGAAAATTTATTTTGATATACCGAAAAATGTTTGTACATGTTTGTAGTCCGATAGTACAAAGAAATATATAAAGTAAAAAAAAACATGTATCTCATTTCATGTATATGAATATAGCAAATTGATGAATCTTTTTTTTTTTTTTTTTTTTTTTTTTTTTTTTTTTTTTTTTTTTTTCTTTTTTTTTTTTTTTACATTTTAATCCTTTAAGCTATTAACCAAAATACTACTCAAAATTTTATTAAATATGATGTCATAAATGAACTTTATAAAAACAAAACATTAATAAGAAAATGTCTAATAATGCCAAGTAGGTTTTTGTTTAATAATAAAAATGATGTTATCATAATTTCCTTTTATTTATATAAGAGATATCAAATAACGTGCTATCTCTGTGGCATCGATTGTACAAGTTCGTGAAGAGGGCTGGACGAGTGGAATGAGGGAGAGCGGCTCGATCGACAAAAAAGATCTTGCAACGTCTTCAATAGCATGCTCTTACTTCGTCTTTCCCTTAATAAGTCATCAAATTTGGTGCTTTTTGATCCCCAGTTGCTATGGGGAACAAAGGACGAAATACAGAGCAAAGTTGGCTTGATGAGCGCAGATGAGGAAGCGGGAGCAAGAAAACCAAGAATCTCTTTCTTGTCCTTCTACTTAAGGGGCAAAGAGAAGCGCTTTTGCTACTGAGAAAGCACTCCCGATCCTAAGCACCCCTTTTCCATTCTAGGCGCGGAGCATTTTCGGGGGCTAGCCTCCTTCCTTCTTACTTGACTTACAATTCGACTCTTTTTTTCTTGAATTTGAATCATTTCCTCTCTGGATCTAAACCAGAATCTGGTTAGTCAAAGGCAATCAAAACGAGTTACCGCCGCCAATGCGGAAGGATGACGCCGAAAAGAATGGAAGGCTCTTTCGCTCTGCTGAATCTTCTGAACTGCTTGAGAGCTGGAAGATTGGGATATCCCGACTTCCAATTCTTATACCCGCTCATCCCCCGCAACGCAAGCTGCATTGTTCGCCACCACCCGAGAAGCAAAAGATTATAGAGTCCAGGCTGAAAATACATGCATAGAATTGTTTCGAGTCACGAATAGGAAATAGTATGAATTTAAATTCAACTAAATTGCTTGTTCAAGCGTAGCATGCGAGGATGAAGCCTTCTGATAAGCCTAGGACGAATGAACTGATAGGGGGACTCACTGGAATAGTTCTGGCAAATTCTGGGCTAGACATTGCTCTACAATTCTTTTTCGCTTTTATGAAGCCTGGAACCATGTGTAGCCTGTGCGAAGGAAGCCTTGAGGTCGGCTGTTAACTGACTGGTCGTAGGTTCAAATCCTGCTTGGGGAGAATTTAGAGTTCTCGCTTTTCTGACAGTTGATTCGGTTCGTGTTCAGTGTGCCCTTCGCCCTCAGCTAGTTGCCTTCTTAGCCTCTAGCCCTTCAAGTTGCCTATCTCATTCATATAGGGAATGCTACTTTCAGATATCTTTCCCTTCAGGGAGAAGAGCGGAATACAAACAAGCTATCCCGTAGGGAGAGGAATTGCGCGTGTGGACGACTTCTAGCCCGGATTCTGACTGAGAGGTGTGCCTCACCAAGTCTGACCCCTTGGTTTAGGCATTTGACCCTACTTGCAGCTTTCCCTTTTACTCCAGGTCTGTTCCTGTACTCTCTTTTTGTCATCCCTGCAGCTTTCCAGATTTTTTATTGAACGCTAAGTAGGGCCTGAGGCCCCCTGTGAATCCGTAAATCTGAGGAGCATGCCGCAACAAAAGGATGGTCCCCTATGCATTTCATTCTTTCCGGAAGGGAAAAAAAGAAGTACCCCCCATCATAGTGAACCTCTCCTTGTGATCGGGATGAGGTAGATGCCTCCCAGCCGGGGGGCGGATCAAATCGGAGTTTCCTTAGGTAGCCACCGACCTACAGTCTGTAACTGAGGCTTTCTAGGCGTAGGGCTAATAGCACAATGGCGGTGCGGCTAGGCTTTGTGGGTTCGAATGCCGGTTTGAGATAACCAGCCAGGCAAGGGAAAGAAGGAAGTCTTCCTGCGGAGGGGGAAGAAGCGGCCCAGTTTAATAGATTCAATGGTCGACTTGCTTGAATCGAAGAGGAAGAGCCCACTTTCATTTGAATTCCTGCTTTCATTAGCTCCTTCAGGATTGGATTGACGTATGGAACCACTGACAGTGAACCGTTCGTCTACCTCAGGTCTTCATTCATTTTCCTTCGCCCCCTTTCAAGCGCCCTTAGACTCGTTACGTTGTTCGACTGAACTCGTTGGCTCCGAGACTTTATCTTTCGTCGAGCCCCGAGCTTGTGGTCCTCCTTTGAGTTTGCTAGATCTCCCTACGGGGCATTGCACGTTTAGCCAGACCGCTCCGCTCGTGCTTCTCCGCTAGTTTCTTTGATCCCACTCGGTGTTCCTTTTCCATTTGCTTCCAATAGTTCGACCTATCTAAGGTGGCAGGGCAGCTAGTTTGAGTGGGGCCTGATGGTTTCCCGAACTTCTTCTTTCATTTGCAATTAATAAGGAGCTAGTTGGGGAGGAAATATCGATGGCAATCAAGGATGGATTTCTATTTCGGAAGGGGTGCTTACTGAAAGAGTTCAACACTACGCTCATTGCTCTTCTTCTAAAGTCCCTTGGAGCCAATTGCTTGCCTGAAGCTTGACATGATGAAGGCGCTTTTAAGCCCTTCCCGAAAAAGAGGGAAAACAGGGGAAAGCCCTAAAGGGCCTGATAAAAAGAAAGACTAACATCATCTTCAATGTTCCACTGAAACTAAAGCGACTCAAATTGAATGATTCAATTCAATATATGAAGAAAATCAATGAAAGATAAAAGAAAGATTTATAAATTATATAAGTTAGCAAAAGGTTCAGATCGAAGAAGAAACCTTTATATCATATATAGTCCTTTCAACGCAATTAACTACTCCGAAGACAATCTATAGCCGATGAATACATGTCCTCGGAAATTGAAATGGGTTTGATTGTTTGAAACCACGACATATTTCTAGCAAAAACTCTAAACAGTCGCTCCATAAATCATTTACAACGGACCAACCACTACCCGAAAAAAAAAATGATTTATATTAAGGTTAATAATAATATTTGGGTTGGATCAAGTGGTTAAAACCTTGCCTCTAGAAACAGAGGTCAAGTTCGATCCTTATGCCCAGCAAGACTGAAGGTCCTTTTTCTAACTTTGGAAGAACCTGAAAATAGCCTCTCTATATAGGTAAGACTGTCTACATCTCAACCTCCCCATACACCGTCGAAGACGGTATTGGGATCCAAAACCCGTAAAAAACGAGATTGAGAGTTACTTTTACTTTTACTCTAATGATATTAATGGTTTTATCCTTTGTTTTAACTTTTTGACGTTTAATTCTTTAATCTTTATCAATCCTCGAAGTTTCAAAAAGTTTGGTTGATTAACCCTTAATTGAAAGGATATCCAATTGAGTATATAATTCAAAAGAAACATCTTATAATCCCTATACTTTGTCTTTTGTAATGATTTGGTCCTTCTAAGTTGTACAGTTTAATCCTCTAAGTTTCAAAATAATAGTGGTTTAAGAGTAAAACCGTTATGAAAACACAAATTTAGAGGATCAACTCATGGAAAAGAAACATGAAGAATGAAAACAAGTTAGAACTTAAAGGATTATGCCATTATTAACCCTTTATATTACTATTACTATACCTCTTGAAAATGTTCAGATATGTGGCAATACTAGAGAACTGGTCACAGACTCACAAGTCAAACAGTTTGATGACCTGATTAGATCGCGCCTTTAACTTACAACATAGCGAAAATTATAACGGTATGTATTGGTTCCTAACAGTCGAGAATGGAACCAATCAGATCCTGAACCAGAACCAACATTCCAACTGTGTAACCCCTTTTGGTTCAAAAGTGTATTTAGGCGGGAACACCTTAATCCCGTGTACCGCATTGGTACCATATAGACAGGCCACACAACCTATATCCAAGATAAATTCCTCCCCCGAGTACCCACACCCCCATTGAGGATCGAACCCTCGCCTCTTCATTTTGGTTCAAAGGAAAGGGGAATGTGGGCCCGGCAAGTAACCTTGGGTATAGACAAGACAGTATTTTCTATATGTGGCTTTAACAAATGATGCGTTTACATTAGTTGAGAATGGACAAAGAGCCTGTATTACTTTTTCCAAAAGTGAACCAAAAGTTATTAAGAAACTAAGAAACAGGTGAGACTCGAACAATATAGGTCAAGAAAGAGAGGGTTCTCACTCGTGTTTGTGGATAAATGACATCTAAATGATAAGAAAAAATGGACACCCCAGAGAGGCTCGCTTCATTTCGAAGCTGAACGCCTATCAGCATCCTCTAATGCTCGGACTAAATGAATTATACGGTAACGGAGTTTGGCATTCTCTTCAGTAACCTTGTGTAGCTCCTTCAAAGCCTGGAAAACAAATAACATAAAGTCACTTATTTTCATATTAAAGATTGCAATACAGGTGAGGTTGGGTAGTTTGGGTAACAGCTCATTCCGGTTCATCTGTTCTTGTCAAACATATAATTTATAGTGAAGACAAAAACAGGAAAGGTCAGGTTGGGCCGAAAAGCTTGTATGTTTTTTTTTAGTTGCAATATCTGGATCCATTTAAGGTAATAAAAATGAATATAATAACTAAAACAGCAAACATTTGGAAAGGATTGAGATCTGACATCAGGTTTAGAGACAATGTCCGGTTTATGCAGCTAGTTGCTACATGTATATGTCGCTATATACATGTAGCTAAATTATTCCTTTTATGTAAAAGAGAGTTTTAGGACATTGCAACCATAGTTGTCAAAGGCGAAGGAGCACTCAAAGCGCAATGACCCCAAATGTGGCCTAGGCGAGAGGCGCAAAAAAAGCACGGGCCCGAAAAAAAATGCAATTAAGTAAAAAACAAACCAAATGCCATTCAAATTACTAAATACCATTTAAACAACCCCTAATGCAATAACCAAAAAGTTCACCACAAATTGTTCATAAACTGAAAACAAATAACTCCAAACCAAATTATTCATGTTGAAACCTGTTTTGATATAGATAAACTTGTTCTGATAGGAACCTGTTTCGATATAGAAACATGTTTTGATATAAAAACCTGTTTTTATATTTTTCTATAGACCTAAAAAGAATAGAAACTGGTTTTCACAACCCCATAATTAAAACAGGTTAAGTAGTTCAGAGACTTTTGACCATTTCAATCAACTTAAATAGTTCCCTGTTTTTCGCTTTTGGATTGAGCTTCCACCACTACTTCATATCTCAAAGAAAAGAAATCTGATATGCGCCCACGTCTCAAAAGATCTTTATAAAATTTCAATTCTAAGTTCAGTTATTTGTCGATCAGTAATCTTATAGATAGAAATGGTGAATGGGTATAGTAAGGGGAAAGTTCCTAACTGTGTCAAATAAAACTTTGCGCTTTCACTAAAGACAGAGTATAACAATTCACCTTTTCCCTTTCAGCAAGTTGCTCTGACTTTGCATCTTCTAACATTCTTTCCAGTTGCGTAACTTTATCCGATACTTCCTCATTTCCAGACACTGCAAGTACACAATCCCATAATTGAAGAAGTAGAACTACTAGAAAATAATGTTAAGCTCTTAAAACTATGCTCCAAAACCAAAGTAAGGAGGAATTTGAATTCTAACTAACTAGAGTAAATTGTTCAGTAACCAACCTTTCGTTTTAGCAAATGCAGCTTCAAGTCTTGCTAACCGTTCCTTTGGATCAAACAAATGTGAACCATAAAACTTAGTTAGACGAGAATCTAAAGTTACTCACTATTGATACGCATATTTGTAGTACGGACATGAATGACATCAGAATTGAAAACAAACAACCATAACTAAATATTCCAATAAAAAGGGAGTGTTTTGCGTACAAATACTGTATTATGGGTTATGGCCAAAGCTTCATTCCTAAAATGGGAATGACACATATATTTCCGGAACATCTGTGTGTTTAAAAGTTTTCGCAGGGTTTTATAAATGTTAAAGTTGAATTCAAATCAAATTTAGAGCTTGAGAGGCACAGTCAAGGAACTATTCAAGTGTTTCACATTTTGAGCAACGTTGATAGTTAAAAATGCATCGTCGACATTTGGGGTTGGTAAATCTGAATTGTATTTTTGTGAATATCGACAGTTGGAGTTGGTAAATCTGAATTGTATTTTTGGTAAATCATCGACACTTGGGGAATGTGAATTGAATTTTTGTGTATTGAGCCTAAAGAATACAGGAGATATAATTAAGAAAATAATAACAATTTGATTTCCGTTAGATGTACATGAAGCATCGACGCTAATGACATATTATATTTGTCCTTGGGGAAATCCACCATGGTTCGAATACCACTTTCTACATTTGTAAGAGTGGCTTATTAGAGAGAGGGGGGGGAGTTTTGGGTTTCATCCCCTGCCCAGTTAGATGTCATTGTGGTGTCTCGAATGCTAACTGCTAACTACTAGTTACTAACCCGCTGTTAAAAAAAAAAAAACGGTATATGCACGGTCTTAATCAAGCATCCTGAACATGGCAATGGCATACATTAAATTAGACAAATTATGTAGTTGGGCGTATCCCTTTATAACCACAGTTTTTTCGGATACTTGATACGAATTGTTCGATGATTTCCGTTTGATATATATATATATATATATATATGAAGACGATCTACACTGAGGTTAAGGCAAGTCCCTAAGATAAATAATTCAATGCTAAATCCTAAGTCATAAACCCTAATTCCTAAAACACTTTTGTAAATAAATACATATATATGTATGATAGAGATAGAATGATAGATGTTACCTCAGCTTGGATAGCTCTTTGATGAAAAGGTTTTAGGGCTTCTTGAATATCGTTTGTTGCCGCCATATATCTTTGATTTACGACGCCTTCGCTTACTCTTTCAGTTTTTTTTTTGTTTGTTTTTTCTTTTGAGTTTGTTTGCTTTGTCTTCATTAAAAGGTCTGGCCTAGCTTTGTTTACAAGGTTTTTAATTTGTTTTTTAGTTGGTTAGTGTTCGAACCAACAGTGTCATCCAAGCGGGCAGTATGCTAGCGGTTGGAACCCGAAGGGTACGATAACATGGCGCTTCTGAAGAAGTAAATGTCCAAAACCATAAGAAATTGAGGTACAATGTTAATTTTCAAGTCAATATTGTCTTCCTCAAAACCCCCAAAGAGGCCCCGTTGACCATAAGGTTTTTAATCTTTTTGCCTTTTCATTTTTAATAAAATAAATTATTTTGATGTTTGGTTATGGGCTTATATAAGTCGATTTTGATAAGCGTTTGTAACAAAACTTTTATAACAAAGTTAAAAGGCACGAGCATTTCTTGATAAGAATTTGTAAAGACCCAAATACTTTTATCTTTTCCTTTACTTTTTCTTGAGGAAAATATATAAACATACCCTTCTTGGTTGTCCTTTAACAATGACGAGACAAAGTACCCGCGCGTTGCGGCGGTAAGATGGTAGGGTGATAAGTCATAGAGTATGATAGATCATAGAAGGTGATAGGTCATAGAGTGTGATAGCCAAATGCCTTAGCCGTCCGGGCTCCGCCTCGGATTTAAAAATTCGTCAAAAGTATATCGAATGACATCTCTAATGAAAGAGCATGAAATTTTAAGAACACCCATATAATTTTTATAATTTATCGATGTACGGTTTTTGAGATAAAAGATTTTGAATGAATTAGAGGAATAAAATGATTTATGGAGGAGAGAAAAATAAGTGGTTGAGATTTGAGGAGAGAGAAAAAAATGAGTGGTTGAGATTTCTTCTAAGAGTATTATGAATAAGTGATAGGGGTATTTTGGGGTTTTCACTTACTTAAAGTTGAAAAAATGGAAGGAACAAATGCTTTATAATGTAGTAGTAATAAGACTTTTAATATTTCAAATCCACAACATGAGTTACAAAGGTAAACATAAAAAATTTATGATTGAAATTTAAGAAAACATAGAATATAATTACAATATTTGAAACTAAATAAATATTTATTCTTCATATACTTAGTTTTTAGTTGGGCCACGATGTAAACGAGTTACAAATAACAACCCAAACATCAAGCCATAAATTAGACATAATAGTCGTCTTATCCATTTAATCTGAGCCCAAATCCATATAAGTCGTCTCGTCTCATTTATGATCCAAATTCATTTAATCTAAACCCAAATGGCCAAATCCATTTACTTTGTGTCATGTCAGAATTTGGGTCACCCACTCACCCTTAAACAAGTACGTTAGGTCGGTTAGGACAGCATTTTTGTGAATTGTGAAAAAGACCGAAATACTAAGTTTAACGAACAAGTAATGAAATATCAACAAACAAGAATACGAATACAGTTTATTGTATAAAGACGACAAGGAGCATCTGGAATTCTTGCAGAAACTCCTTGGTTAACTCGAGTAAGAAAATGAACAAATCTTTATATGCAACCTTTTGAGATGCACATTGGAAAACTGACCAAATTTCTACTTATAAGCCCTCTACATCAATTTCTACTCACTGCCTTTACATCAAAGATTACGATGTAAAGATCTTATTAACAACCATAACATCACAAAAGAAACAAGATGAACATTAATGAAACAAGTAAAGGCGATTAACCCAGAAAGAAAAATACATTCCAAGTACCAAATCATCTTCCCTCTTATTAGAAGGCCCAGTTAAAGAGTGTAGATGTAGATACAAACTCTAAGCAATGAGGAAGGGTAATACGGTCAACATGAATGCTTCATATGAAAATGTAGCGTTTCCTGTGTAAGCTGTGTCCTTCTCCTTGAACTTCTCAGTTAGCCCCTGTAATTACCATATAACAAATCTTAACATTCAATGCTTCATAAGCTATTTTGCAGCACATGGACCTCAGCCAAAGGATACTTGCTGTTAAATTAGACAATTCATAACTTAAAAACTTTTCCAGCAATGGAAAAGTGATAATTATTTCTAGTTTCAGTGCAAACAAGGTGGACACCATAACTGTCCATAAGTAGGTCTGGCAATTACACAAACTCAACCCAATTACTTGGGTTATGGTTATCATTTATATGTCAAATTCAAAAGGGTGGCTAATACAGTAATGCGTTGAACGTCTACAAAGTGTATTCTTAATTCTTCCCAAACTGTCTAATCTTCAAAACTAGATTCATATAATGCGGTTTTACTATTCATAAAAAATTTGCAAAAAAGTTTCTTTGGTCAACCTGAGCGAACACAAGTTGACTCATACAAAAACCAACCCTTTTCACCCTGAACCTAGGGTGACCAGTTAACTGACCCACCCATTGGGCATCTCTACTTACCTGACCCACCCATTTGGCCACCTCTACTAATGGCTCTAGAGCTGACTCAACGCATAGTAGTTTTCCAAGTAAAGAAAGCATGTTACGTACCTTAACAGTCAAGCAGCACCTGAAATTGTCATCATCAAACATGGATATTGTTAGAGACGGTAAATAAAAAAAACATAAACATATAACAAAATATACTAATATAAATCAAAATTATGTGTACATACTCGATGAAATTGTCATATTCAATTGCCTTGTTCTTTCCACCAGACTTGTCGTATTTGGAAACCAGTAAATCCAGAATGACAGGTGAAACTGCAAATCCGAGGCTCATGAGTGCCTCTCTCAATTCATTCATATCAATCTTGCCACTGAGATCTCTATCAAATTTCTCAAAGTTAGCCTGAAAAACACACACAGGAATACCAAATACAATGTCAGAAACCTGATCCACAAAAAAATATAAAGGATAGCAGATACGGAATCCGGTTAAGACTCACCCTCCAGTTCTGTAAGCTGTAGAAAACTTGAGTAAATTCCTTAGGTCCTGATACCGTCAAGAGCAAGATATAGTTAATACATAAACTCACCATCACAAGTAAATTACACCGACACACACACATATATATATATACTAAAACAAACTTCACAAATATGACAAATCGTATTTACTTTTATATTCTCCACAACAATCATGGTACACTATAGATGGCATTATATATTCAGCCATTCCCTTCACTATTAGCTTACAATCTTGTTAAACTTTCTTTAACCATCACTAATCATCATAGAGTATAGATCACACCACTTTGGATTCAAAAGCTACATTTTGTCCCAAAAATTTGAAACATTTCACTATGCACCTGATTGGTTAACCTACTAACAGTTTGTCCATAGGTTTGGCAATATAAACTTTCAATCTTACACCTCTGATAGCAAGTCAGCACAGAATAATATTATTGACAGCTAAAAACACATTGGACGAAAGAAGATTTAGGTAAAACAGAGTAAACTTTCGGGTCAAGGTCAAAACAGAACCCGTTTCCCTAATTAACCACACACACCTCCATTTTGGAATTTGGATCTCATTACAACTATAAAACCATCATCAAAATTAGCAATCCAAGAGGATGATTGGAGTTGTCTTTTTGACACAAATTTTTATCTTATTGCATTATCCACGAAGCTTTTTTTGAGAAGCTAAACTGAAGCTACTTAGTATTTGATAATTGATATGGAACAGGTTTCAGTGTCTCAAACACCTCTCACATCGTCACGTCAACATCACACATCTTTCACTCAGCCCCTATATTTTATTACATTAATGCTCACACAATCCTCATCATTATTCATTACACCGTAAAATTCTATATTCGTCACGGATTTACCTCTTTCCCTCTCTCCTACCGTGAAGGCGCGAACATTGTCCACCTCTCCCTCACATGGAGGAATCATGTCATCACGCCCAAGCCCCATACCAAATGCTCTTAGAAGTTGTCTGGGATTGCATATCTTTAAGTGCTAATTTGCTCGAGTTTTGAATGAAAAGGAAATAACCGCTTATTTGAATGGAAAAGATATATGTGCTTATTTACTCACTCGCTCGCTCACAATATTCCACACTTTAAATGGTTGCTTATTTTCGACGCATTTTTAACAATAAAACAAACAATACCTTTTATCACACTTTTCATGATTCTTTTTATTTCAAGCTTTTTTATACTATCAATCATGAATCATCAACCCACTCCATATAAAAACCATACTCTAAAGAGTTAATGACATAAATCGTCCTTGTGGTTTACCTAAATAGTCACCTTTCGTCCTTTAAAATCAAAACCTCAAGGACAGTCCTTTATAGGAGGATAAGGTTCACGTTTGGTCCTTTGATTATTTGACCGTCAACTTCTTACCGTTAAACCCCTCACGTGCCTCCCACTTGAGGGGTATTCTAGTCATTTCCACTCTAAAGGACGATACGTGACTATTTAGGTAAACCACAGGGACGATTTATGTCATTAACTCTTTACAAAAACCAAAAGGTGTAATTAATTCTTTTAATAATATCAAAAAAAAATCATCCTCTTCTTTTACAGGATCCCTTTAAACCTTTATAACACATCTTCTTATACATATACATGGATATATCTATACATCTGCATCTATCTCTTTCTAAGTATAAATCTATACATATATCTCTAAATTTTTCATATAAGACCCACACTACCGCCACCGCTAATCACCACACCATCAAAAACCGTCGGCACCTCACAATTCACCGCCGCCGTCAGCCCTGCTCATCACCAACTCCGTCAGACCCATTCATCACCACCACCAACGTCACCCCCACTCGACCCTCCACACCACCCCCCCCCCCCCCCCCCCCCCCCCCCCCCCCCCCCCCCCCCCCCCCCCCCCCCCCCCCCCCCCCCCCCCCCCCCCCCCCCCCCCCCCCCCCCCCCCCCCCCCCCCCCCCCCCCCCCCCCCCCCCCCCCCCCCCCCCCCCCCCCCCCCCCCCCCCCCCCCCCCCCCCCCCCCCCCCCCCCCCCCCCCCCCCCCCCCCCCCCCCCCCCCCCCCCCCCCCCCCCCCCCCCCCCCCCCCCCCCCCCCCCCCCCCCCCCCCCCCCCCCCCCCCCCCCCCCCCCCCCCCCCCCCCCCCCCCCCCCCCCCCCCCCCCCCCCCCCCCCCCCCCCCCCCCCCCCCCCCCCCCCCCCCCCCCCCCCCCCCCCCCCCCCCCCCCCCCCCCCCCCCCCCCCCCCCCCCCCCCCCCCCCCCCCCCCCCCCCCCCCCCCCCCCCCCCCCCCCCCCCCCCCCCCCCCCCCCCCCCCCCCCCCCCCCCCCCCCCCCCCCCCCCCCCCCCCCCCCCCCCCCCCCCCCCCCCCCCCCCCCCCCCCCCCCCCCCCCCCCCCCCCCCCCCCCCCCCCCCCCCCCCCCCCCCCCCCCCCCCCCCCCCCCCCCCCCCCCCCCCCCCCCCCCCCCCCCCCCCCCCCCCCCCCCCCCCCCCCCCCCCCCCCCCCCCCCCCCCCCCCCCCCCCCCCCCCCCCCCCCCCCCCCCCCCCCCCCCCCCCCCCCCCCCCCCCCCCCCCCCCCCCCCCCCCCCCCCCCCCCCCCCCCCCCCCCCCCCCCCCCCCCCCCCCCCCCCCCCCCCCCCCCCCCCCCCCCCCCCCCCCCCCCCCCCCCCCCCCCCCCCCCCCCCCCCCCCCCCCCCCCCCCCCCCCCCCCCCCCCCCCCCCCCCCCCCCCCCCCCCCCCCCCCCCCCCCCCCCCCCCCCCCCCCCCCCCCCCCCCCCCCCCCCCCCCCCCCCCCCCCCCCCCCCCCCCCCCCGTCCCCCCCCACTCGACCCTCCACACCACATCTGGCAGCCGCAAACGGAGACCCACATGTTGTTGTGCTCGCATATCCGTCGGGCACCACACCGCCGGCCTGTATCTAAATTTATAAAATCTGTTGTCACCATTTATATCTGGATCCATATATATCTAATCCGACCACCGCACCCCACCTCCGATCGATATTTATATCCAGATCTATACCTATATCTATAAAATCTGATCACCATAACGACGGCCTCCCCATCTCCGTCGTCACCATTTAGATATATATAGCAGATGGCCTGAAAGATTCGACGGTCTGATGGCCTGAAAAAGCCCAGCGGTGGTTGGCAGGAAAATGGTGGTATCCCCATCTTCATTCATTCTTTTTTTTTGTTGTGTTCACTGCCTTTGATTAATGGCAACCATTTCATTTGAATGGATGAATGAAATTGGATAGATTGATCTTCAAATAGAGATATATGTATTATTGTGTTTATGTATGTGTATAAATGTATTTAATTTTAGAATATCTAGGCTTTAAGTAAGTGAAACAAAAAGATGAAAAATATCAGGTTTTTGTAAAGAGTTAATGACATAAATCGTCCCTGTGGTTTACCTAAATAGTCACGTATCGTCCTTTAGAGTGGAAATGACTAGAATACCCCTCACGTGGGAGGCACGTGAGGGGTTTAACAGAGAGAAGGTGACGGTCAAATAGTCAAAGGACCAAACGTGAACCTTATCCTCCTTTTCCTTGAGGTTTTTGATTTTAAAAGACGAAAGGTGACTATTTAGGTAAACCACAGGGACGATTTATGTCATTAACTCTACTCTAAATCTATATAAAAGTTTGACTATATCACTAAATCAGAAAAAGACACATCAGATCATGGCCCCACACTAATTACACATGTCACTATCTTACACGCTGCTTTATAATTCAAACCTAATCCACACTCCCACGTGTAAGTCCCAATCCTACGCGTTTATGCTTACGTCATATTATAACCACCTTTACTAAAATAATAATAAAACAGTCAGGCAGCAGAGTACGCGTTTCCGTTTTCATCCCCAAATTCAATCACCAAATAATTAATCTCTAATCCAAAATCACTAACAAATTCAGTATCTGTATTACTGTGTAAAACTAAAACTGAAAATAATATATACAGAAATTTGTATCTATACCTATAATAAGCATCTACAATATATACATCTATACATATATAAATTTACTGTGTGTATTAGTATGTAATAGACAAAAGCTGAGATTAAAAATTGTAGATACAGATATAATTTACTATATAATAATTATAGATACAGAATATATATATATATACATACCGATTTTTCTGGTGTTTGTGTTGGTGAAGAGATACATGAGAAGATGAACAGTACGGATACTAAAGCTCTGATTATAACTAGACAAAGCTCTCTGCAATTCCTTATCATCAATCACACCACTACCGTCTTGATCCGCCGCCTGAAAACACGCCACCACGTTCGGATCTGTTCCCGGCGGGAAGGTCGACGGCAACAACGAAGAAAACGGACTACCGTACGCCGACTGCGGTGGATATCCACCGGGAGCGGACGGCTGAGGTTGAGGAGCACCGTAAGGAGATGTTGAAGGCTTGTTGCTTTGGTCTTTTGGCGGTTTAGTTCCCTGAGGTGCAGGTGCACCGTAAGGGGCTGAAGGTGCACCGTAAGGGTTTGCTGGTGGTGCACCATATGGTTGGGCTGGTGCGCCGTATGGTTGAGCTGGTGCGCCGTAAGGTTGGGCTGGTGCGCCGTATTGTTGGGCCGGTGGTGCACCGTAGGGTTGGGCTGGTTGGCCGTAAGGGTTAGCCGTCGGTGCACCGTAAGGTTGAGAAGACGGTGGTGCACCGTAGCCGGAGGGGTTTTGATGAGGGTAGCCTGACATGGTTGTGTGATTTTTTTGTTTTTTTTTTTGTAAGGGAAAAGAAGGTTTTTATGGAGAGATTTTGTAAGATATTTTGAGTATATATATACAAAATTAAGACACGGCAATTTTTAACAGCTTTGGCAATTGTTCAAAAACTTGGGACTATAAAGATTGTATTTTAAGACGTTTGTTTGGTTCATAAAATATTTTTTAAATGAATTAAATCTATCAAAGGAATTGAAATTTGAAGGAATTGAAATTGAAGGAATATTTTTGATTTTTCGCAAATTCAAGTGTTTGAAGGAATGAAATTCCTTCCTCTATCCCTAAGGAATGGAGATTCCATCAAATGATGGAATGTGATTCTTTCTTCTTTGAACAAACAAACGCACTAAGAAATGGAATTCAATTCCAATTTCATCAGATTCCATCAAATTCTGTGAACCAAACGCGACCTTTTAAGAGTACTTGTTCAAATAACAATTTTTCATTTACCTTACATATGATAAAAAGTATTTTTTTTTTAGCACAAGATAGGTTTGTTTATGCTTATCTTTTAAGAAGGGAGGTGATCTGTACACCACTAAATTTTGACAATGTATCACCAAACGTGTTTTATGTACAACAATGTAAAACACATTTAGTGGTGTATTGCAAAAATCTGATGGTGTATAGATCGGTTCCCAAAATCATGTGTTGTATGGTTATTATTTTAGGATAGATTGTCATATGAAAAAATAGTTGATTTTTTCCGATAAAATTAGGAGAAAACTAGATTTTAGGCCCGTGTCTAATACTGGGCACGGGGCTTATGACATGAATTAAAAACATAAGTTGGGTCGTTCATGTCAATGTATTCAGTTACAAACAAACATTACGATAATGTATTTTTTATTTAATAGTGAAATAATTTAGATGTGTACCTCTCGATATTCCGTTTTTTATCATATAACTGATTGAGACTTCATATAATGATGAACCATTTTTTGGGTTACCTTCTATTACATCTGCTATATGCTAATTAATTTTTTGTTTTTTGGTTACTGTTTCCATTAAGATTTCTTGAATTTTTGTTCATATTGTTAATGAGTTTGTGTAAGTGTGAAAAGATATGAATCGTAATATAGAAAAAGATTGTATGGTGGTAGCTTTTTTTAAGGAGTTGATAAATGTAAGCTTATAGTATTACAATTGTAGACAATCTAAAGTTTCCTTATCAGAATATATACATCGTATGTATAATCAATTAAAGATTGTTAATATTAATATAATTATAATTTTTCCCTTATATTAGAATTATTATATTTTAATATTAATTAAATCACAACTGTAGATATGTTACTGGTTGTATACACACATTCACATGAAACTATATAATTTGTTTTAAAATAGCTCATCAGCTGCGTAAAAATCTACTCATATGGGCTTGTATTTATGTTTTTTCTAAAAAATTTAATATCTATATTATTGTAATTTGTAAAAATATTTTTAATTGATATAAAATAAAATTAAAAATTAGAAAGAAGATGTGATTGGTTAATAAGTTATTAGTTTAACTGTCTTATAGTATATATTAAGATTAAGATGTGACACGAATGACACTATGATGCGACTTGATAAGATATTAGACGGGAAACAAAACAAGTCTTAAAATTTTTTCATGGATCAACTTACCAAACATTTAATAGCCTCATTTCTTTGTTATTATTCATAACAAAACGAGTGAATTGGGAGAAGATGTAGCACCAATGAAGCAGTGAAACATTGAACGTTAAATATAATATATTTTGCTTTTTTTCTTTACAAAAGATATATATACGTTTTTTAGAAAAAAGTATTTAAATTATTTTAAGATTTATTTACATTTGAAAACTTGGTTTCTTATTTATGATAATATTTATCTTTGGAATCAAACTTAAAAAGTGAAAGTAATTATGTTTGGACACCAGATCCATTCCATTCAACTCATTCATATTGAGATTCTATCAATGTAAATTTCGATCAATATTTCCCTCAATTACTTTGTATGATAAGATATATGATTATTTTCTTTGTTCTACAAATCCACTTGTCACGTTCCATTTAATATTTTTCCCAATCCCAATTTTTGTTTATTAAAATATGTATGTACACCAATATATAAACAATGAAGTTGCTTGACTTTTCGCAACAAAAAAACTTACGGTACTTATATCATTGTATTCAAGAGTGGAGGTGATGTTCGTACCATTAATTTTGATACATTTACTATACTTATTTTATCAAATAACTTGTAAAGTATTTTGTATGAATCTATACATTATGGTACATGTTGTTGGAATATGATCACGTTAAATAAACGCATGTCCGAAAATGTTTAAGCCTACGGGGCCACACGCGATGACACTTAGATATCCGGTAATATGTATATATTGTATCTACATATTTATAATCACAAAATTGAGAGAAATGATAATTAGACATTATTAACTAGATATGTTAATTAGAATTATTTATTAATTAATAAATATGAATTATTAATTATTAAATATTAATTAATAATTAATGTAATTATTAATTAAACCCTAGTCCAAGTCAAAAGATGTTAGCTTGAATGTTAAGTTATTAGGGATATATTTATACCCTATATATATCCTAATAATTAAACCCTAACAAAATAACTCAAATATATATCTTCTCTCTTTCGATCGGAATACACAAACGAACAAATTGATTTGTTCCATATCAAATCAAAGTCTTCCATATTATTAATAGAATACTAGTAATAATAACTTTGGATTTATTTGTGGGACTTCTTGATCGACGGAAACTACTTTGCTTCTTACTTGTGTTCGAACCGAACAAATAAAGAGAAGCAAGTTTAGAGTTTGGCTTTTGGTGATCAAGATCTAGCAATCTCCGGGTTTTGTTCGATGTGTCGTGTGTGCGATCGTAGAGGGGTTTTACTTTAAACCCTAATAATAACTATTATTATTATTGATTTTTGGACATTTGCTAAAAGGTACACATTCACTTAACTTTGTTAATTATTATATTACATATTTATTTCCGCTACGTCTCGTGATTATTTGTATGTACAAATTGATTGAATCCTAACACATGTATGAAAAAGAATAGTAAGAACATCACCTCCCATTCAAAAGTCTTTGTTACCATATTCTAATACTCGTATATATCATTGTTTGACGCATTTTTGATGATCAATTGATCATACATACATCATTAGTCTTCATTGTCATATTTTACATCTTACACCGTCAGAATCAGAATTAATAACCAAATCATGTGCCAAGAAGCGTCAACTATGGGAAATGAAGAGCAAACTAATTTAAGAATTAAGATATTGTCGAGCTCATTGACTTGGTATAGACCATAAGAAAGTGAATTTAGTTCAGGTCATCAATATAATGATAAATTGGTATGTGGTTTAAACATGTGCACAAGAAAAAACATTATTTCATTTAAACAGTAATGACGTATGCCCTCCGGCACTTGCTACGGACATCATTACGGTTCGGAATTACTCACTAATCCGAAGCCAATTGTACCTCGAACCAGTGACGTCCATGCTCGTACACTGCAGAGACGTACTGAACGTCTGAACTAAAGAGACAAAGTTTGTTACGCTAGACGACGCACCGAATAACGGCCTCCTGTCATGGAGACGTCATGCACCAAGGACCACCCTTCCTTGGTGCCTATAAATAGCAGGCCTTTGCCTCAGATCGACACTCAATTCATGCATTACACACACATTCATATACTTGGTAGCGTGGAAGTTGATCATACCTCCACACCAACTGGGAACCGCTAACAAGTCTTCGATAAATCCTATCACGTTCTAAACAAGATTAAACCCCCTGGATTTAAGTATAAACACAACATATTAGGACCCGTGTAAATTTATGCTTAAACAAGTGGCGCCATCCGCACTCTACTAACTGATCTTGTGACGAACAAATGACGGAGGAGAACCTGCGGTCACCTCCGGGATTTTCGAGAAACAACAATGAAAGACAGTCCGAAACAATCGAGCCATTACTCAGAGAATGCCTACGGCGCATGAATATGCGCAGTGTGCAAACTCGGCTAGATTATGACGACTGGAGTGAAGACATAGATGAAGAAATTGAGGCAGAAACACCACCTCAACAAAACCCAGCCCGGGGAGCGGGTGGACGGGTACGGTTCAGTGAAACAGTGACCGGGGGAACACCTCCGACCAATAATACAGCAACAACACAAGCCCCGGCCACTAATCTACCACCGCTCGCAACGCAACAAATCAATCAACAAGGCCAAACATATAACCCAGCGTACAACGGCTACGGGTACGCGTATATGCCGCAGCCCACACCGGTACCATCGATGGGATACGGCCAGCAATATTTCCCAAATGGCTTTCCGCAGCAACATCAATATTTTATACTGCAAAATAGCCCATTCTTTACTCCACAGTCGGGGTTCACTCCAGCACAACCTCCGCAATTCAATAGTCAACAACCCAACCAGCAAGCAAGTAATACCGGACTACCTCCGGAAGCAGATATGATCGTCCAGACAGAGCCCGGTCCTTTTGTCCAATGGATTGAAGACTACCCATTGCCGGAGGGGGGACTCCCGAAAGGAATGGAGATGTATGATGGGAAGGATGACCCAGACAACCACTTGAAACACTTTAGTGGCATGATACGAATGCAAAAGTGGAAGGTTCCAGTAGCATGTCACATGTTCGCTCTGACATTAAAAGACACATCGAGGGCATGGCTAGACAGCCTACCAGTCGGGAGTGTAGTTAACTTTGAAGACTTAAAAACAAAATTCAGATCTCATTTCAGCCAGCAACGGAAGTACAAAAAGATACATTTGGAAGCTCACAATATTAAAAGAAAGGAGAACAAAAGTGTCCGGCAGTACATCGCCAGGTACACCGATGAAACCTCGCTAATAAGGGGTTTAAGCGAGAACCAAAGAGTCTCAGGCTTCATACATGGCTTAAAATACAAGGCACTAGTGGAATTTCTCTCTATGGACCTGTCCGAAACCTATACGGCAGCCACAGACAAAGCACACGTATTTCTCACAGCCCAGGAGACAAGTGGAAACGTAGGGTATGTCGGGGGCACTGACGGAAGGGAGCGTCACTGGGGCAAAGATAGAAGAAACCCTCGACAGGATAGGGGCCGTAATTCCCCCTACCCGAAAAGCGCAAATACTCCCTCCGGTAGTCACAACACCTTGCACACTCCACCTAAGCAACACAGAGACATCTTGTCCGCGGAAAAAACTAGAACAAGAAGCAACATGAAAGGGAGAGACATAACCAAGTTTTGTGAATTTCATGGCACCCATGGACACGACACAAATGACTGTGTCGTCTTCAAGGGAAGGATAGAAGAAGCAATGAAGACAGGCAAGTTTTCTGTTCTCTTGGAGGGAATAAGGGAGCCAAATGACATAACAAATGAAAACAGCAAATGATCATTCCGGAGGCAAAGCCGGAACCGCTGGATGACCCGATAAATGTAATCATTGCAGATGTAAGACACCATGAAGAAAGAGTAGTGAAGACGGAAGCATGGAAGACAGCCGCGATTAGTTTCCCTCCGATCCCAGAAGAAGAGGCTTCCGAAGCACCGATTGTAATCAGTGCAGTCATAGGCAGCCACCCGGTGAGAAGAATTTACCTGGACACTGGGAGCGGCTGCGAAATCCTGTATGAACACTGCTTCCAGAAATTAAAACAATCACTGAAACAGTTGAAAAAGGAATGCTCCAGCCCCTTGACAGGATTCTCGGGAGAAAGGTCTTGGTCAAGCGGTGAAATCGCTTTACCGTTTACAATCAGAGAGGGCCAGAAAGTAAGATCGGAGATACTAAATTTCGTGATCGTAAAGGAAGAATCACCATACAACATCATCCTGGGACGGACAGCAATGCGCCGACTTGGTACAAGCAGGAATCCTCAGGGAAGTGAAATATCAAAGTTAGGTGGCAAACCCAGTCATGGTCAAAAAACATGACGGCGGATGGAGAATGTGCGTGGATTTCACAGACATCAATAAAGCATGCCCCAAAGATTGTTATCCACTACCGGAGATCGACTGGAAGGTCGAATCCCTAGTCGGATTCAAGTTAAAGTGTTTCCTAGATGCCTACAAGGGGTATCACCAAATCTAGATGTTCCCACCCGATGAAGACAAAATAGCTTTTTACACTAATGAAGGAATATTCTGCTACAAGAAAATGCCTTTCGGCCTAAAAAACGCAGGAGCGACATATCAGCGGCTGATAGATAAAGCATTCGGAAAGCAGATAGGCAGGAACCTGGAGGCGTATGTAGACGATATGGTGATAAAAAGCAAGAATGAAGAAGAAATGTTGGATGATATATGTAACACCCGCCACTTTGACCGGTCAACGCTAGCGAACTCGTAAAACAAAAATTAGTTAAATTGAAGTAAATAAACTTTTGCAATGAAAAGATAAGCATGTGAATAGTCATTAGAAGCGTAATTTCAAAATATGTTTGATTTTGTCGACGAAATATTTGAACGAGTCCCGAGTCAAAAGATTTAAGTAAACGAATCGTCTTCCAGAAGAAGCCGGAAGTGGATGCAAGAGTGTTAGTGGGGAACAAAACCCTCCCTCCCTCCTTTCTTCCCCTCATTTCTCACACTCTCTTCTCTCTCTACTCACTCTTTCTCTCTTCCTTCTCTCTATAATCCAAGAACACCCTCATCCTCATTTTCTCCCTCTTTTCTTCTTTAAATTTCGGATCTAAGGCTAAGGGTAACTTCAAAATGTAAGAAATTAGTTAAACAATAATCTTCCCCTTCAAAACTTCAAGATTTTTGGTTTGAGAAAGTGTTCTTCATCCTCAAGAGCTCCAAAACCGGATTTCGAGCTTCGGGACGAATTGGTAAGTGATCTTTAGCTCAAAATGTTCCCCTTAACTAGTAGAATACTTCCTTGTTATAGATCTAAGCGATTTGTGGTCGATTCGAGTGTAAAATGGTTGTTTTTTCTTAAAAACGGGTTTTTGGTTTAAATCTTGAGATTTAGGAAGTGAGTTTTGTTTAAGAGTTGATTTTTACACTTGTTTATACTTGAAATATGTTGTGTTAAAGTTTGAAGCTTTGATTTTGACGTTTGGTGGGTCGATTTGAGGTCAAAAACGCGTTTTTTCTGCATTCTGAAGCATATCGCGTCGCGAGGGTGGTATGTCGCGTCATGAGGCTTGCCGAAACTCGAAAAATGGTGTTCAGGTGAAAATATCGCGCAGCGATATCAAAATATCGCGCCGCGAAGTCAATTTATCGCGCCGTGAAGTCAATTTATCGCGCCGTGATATACTGCAGGAAAGTCATTTTCAAACGTCAATAACTTTTAAACCGTAAGTCCGTTTTTGACGATTCAAGCGGCCACGGATGCGTAATTGAGTCTATTTTCTAATGGTATAAGCCTCTGAGTCCAAAACATAGTTTTAATAATTCAAAAGTTTTGATTAAGAAACAGCGGTCATGTCCCGACTAGTCATTGTGAAACAAAACGTAATGATTCCACCTCGGTTGGATCAAAGCCTTATAAATTGGACATAATGAAGCTTTTATAGTAATATTAGGTCAATATGGATAGAACCTTACCTCTTGATATGCTTTAGGATTAATGTAATACGTGTATGATATGTTTCAGCTATCATGGACGTCGGTTCTACTTCCTTTCATCTTGGGCTTGTCATTGCTCGTCACAGGTGAGTTCCGTAGCTCCCTAATCAATTGAGATTCGGGCTGAAAAGTGTACACATACGTGCTTGTTTGATTGTTTGGTTGATTTGATTGATGGCTTTTTGATTGACTGATTGATTTGTTTGATGGTTTAACTTATTGTTGTTGGTTCATGTTTTCGATTTGGATTATGTGGTGTGATTAGGATAGTTGTACATACATGAAGACAATGATACATTTAATGAGTTGTAGATGTGGTGGGAAGGCTGCGGGTGACCCTATATATAAGCATCTATGATTCCTTAAATGTAAAGTCGTATGAAATGTTTGTGCATTGTGGTTTGGATGATTTGTGGTATGATAGACTTGTGATTGAGATTCATTATGTTTGTACTTATTGATTGGTTTGTCGTACTCCCAAGTGCCTTGCACTTGAGAACATGCTCTTGTACTTATTGATTGATTGGCTTGAGTTACGATTTGTCTTATTGCTTGATTGATTGTTCGATTGATGGATGGTTTTGATTGATTGTTGATTGATGGATGGTTTTGATTGATTGTATGATTGTTGGATGGTTTACGCATATGATTGTGATATTGTGATTATTTAGGATAGTTGTACATACATGGAAGTCGGTTATGCCTTCAAAGGGTTTTAGATGTGGTGGGAAGGCTGCGGGTGACCCTATATATAAGCATCTAGGACTTGTTGAAAGTAGAATCCTCCTAAGTGTATGTACGTATAGTGTTGGTTGGTTTGATGGTTGATGATTGATGGATTTGTAATTGGGGTAAACACGCATAAGTAATGATATGGATATTGATGAGACGTACGCACCCCGATGTGTGGGAAACGTGAGCGGAAATGTACGCACCCCGTTGTGTGGGAAACGTGTGCGAGGACGTTCGCTCCCCGATGTATGGGAAACGTGTGCGAGGACGTTCGCTCCCCGATGTATGGGAAACGTGTGCGGTGTTGATGATATGTACATGACTCCGGGTATATAGACGTATATACACCGATGATTTTGATATGCCACAACGGTCATTGGGATGACACGTCATTGGGATGACACGTCATTGGGATGACACGTGGACACTCTATTTGTGCGGGACGCACACAGACCCCAAGTATGTAGCCACACATACTTGCATTTGATGATTGTTGAGAGACACATGATATACATTCATACATTGCTTGGTTATGTCTTATGCACTTATACTTTATGCATCCTTATTGTTCCGCATACTCCTTGATGTTGACATCACTTATGCATAATTGTGACACGCATCCCTCATTATTGTTGATACATTATTGGCTTGTTATGTGATGAGGTTTACTATCAGTTTACCTATCTTGGTTGATATTGGGCCTTATAAAGGCTACTTGTAAGCCATTACTTACCTTATTTATACTTATTGTGATTATTTGACGATGGTTCCTTGTGATCCATCACTACGAACTCACCAACCTAGTGTTGACCTTGTTTAGTGCATTTTTCAGGTAATCAAGTGAATCCAAGATGTGATGGTTGATTGATGCATGTGCTAAAACTTGGGTTGGACTTACATGGATCCAGGATTCATTTGCCCCTTATTTTGTATTATGCATTATGTACTTGTTTGTTGATGTTGGATTCACCGAATCCCTTTTATTCATATAGTTCATGTTCTACGATAATCCCATGCATACGCTATATCTTTTCAGTAATATTCTGAGCCTAGCTCGGGGTGTTACAGAATGGTGTCCCATGCAGGTCGTAGAGAATTAGGTGGTTTGACCTAGACTACGGCTTAAGTTAAAACTCTTCATATAGCATGCATGGTTAGGAATTTTGTGTGCAACGTGAAATTGTATGAACCCTGAAAAGTATGCATTGTGAGTTCGTAGACGAGACCATTTATGTGACAATATGAGTACGATTGGACAACGTGTTGTTTTGTGATGCGTACTAGATGAACAATGTGTTATGTTGTGACAAGTACCATGTGATGAATGTATGACGAGTACAATGTGATTAATGTGTACATTGATTTGAGCTTGATTGTGGTTAAAATGGATTGTTGTTATTGATTGATGATAGTTTGATGATTAGGGCAAAATGAAGTTATGACATTAACTTAGTATAATATTGTGGCAACCCTAAAAGAGCCTGATCAACTATTTTATGGTCACCTGGTATTATAACAAGTTAATGACATCACGGATTGCACATGTTGGCTTAGAGTATAATAAGGAACCGATATGCTTAATGGGAATTGGTTGGGTGGAGGGTTAGCCGCTGGTACACCATGTATACATACCCGGTCAATAACTAGAGGGCATATCGGATTTGGATTATACTTTAAACCACTTGTTTTAGTTGCTTGTGATGTGATGTGTTGAATATGAGTACTTGGCTTTGATGGTGGACAATTGTTGTGAACTTGGCACGAGAACATGATAGATAATGATTACTTGAGAACTTTGATGTATTGTCCTTAGCGTAGTAATATGAAACACATATGACATGTTGTTTTAAATGTTTTAGGTGCAATCTGAATCGCTTAGTTGCTGAAGAATTTAGTGTTGATTTGTCTAGACATCCATGATTTGGACTAAGGTTGACATTATGGTGAACAATGAGGATGTTTTGTTTAATAGTATGTGAACTTGAACATACATGAGACCTTGTTAAACTAGGTTGTATGCTAAAGATATAAGATATTTGGTGATGCATGCGTAAAATGTATTAGTCGGTGGACGATTATATATGAATGAATTTAACATGCTAGTTTTATTGCATGATTATGGGAAAACTATATCATTAAATTTGGTTTTTATGCATGATATAACGGAAATAGGTAATGCATGTGTAGGTGTGTTAATCGACGAGCACTTTCATGAATGGACTAGGGTACTAGTTTGTTAGGTCGAAAATCGACCAAGCATAATTTGTTCAGAAATAGCTGAAGCTCAGTGAAGAATACTTGTACAGAATTCTGAAGTCGTTCAGAATTAGTTCACTGAAGCTTTACTTCAGTTCAGATCAATGCATCAGAATACCGTTCAGAATGAAGTCAAAGACTGAAGTCTGAAGAAAGAGAATCAGCTCAGATGTGGAGCTCAGAAGTTGATTCTACCTGATCGAAGACTGAAGCATCTCAGTTTAAAAGTACTTACACACTTTTACACTGATTACGAGGAAGACTTTTTACTTTACATACCTTTACCCAGTTAATAGATTTAACTATTAATAAAAGTACAAGGTAAAGTAAAAGGTTGGGAATAAGGTATGATAAGTCACATCAATTGACTTATATACTTAACCTTAAAAGTACGCATGTAAGGAATTAGCTTTAATTCCTTAAATGCTCCCAACCATATTTGTACGATCTGGTCTACGTCATCATGGACTTGGTCTATAAATACAAGTCTTCTCACAACTTGCAAACAGCTTGAAACTTTAGCATTGCAACTTGTGAGATATACTCTAAGTAATCCTTACGAGTATTTCCAAGTTATTAGATCACTTGTATTTCTAGGTTGTTTAGATATTTACACTTGGGTGTTTATCTTTGTTCCGCAACAACCTTTGTATTTGTTTATATCAATAAATCAAATACATTGAAAAAGTACATCGTGTCTCAATGCTACATACTTGAAATATACATATTATTTATATAGTTTCAGCACTTATTGTTTCAAGCATTTACTTTCAGTATCGTTACCTTATTGATTATCCTTATCTGGATCGTATTCTGAACTGGTCATCTTCCAGTTAGAACTACTTGCCAGTCGGGTATTAACCATCTATATTTGGGACTCACAATTGGTATCAGAGCAGCAAGGTTGAATTATATTAATTCATTAACCTTTGATCTGCAAAGATGGTTGACCAAATGTTCAATACAGGCCCTGACTCTAATGCTAATGCTAATGCTAATACTACTCCACCTACTCCACCCCCTATCATCAAAAACAATATACCATCGCATAATGTGCACGTACACTTTCCAAATAATCCTGTTCCCAAGTTTGATGGGAACAGTGAAATTTTCAAACATGGAAAGCATGCATGCTCAAATATATTGCTGGTGTTGAAAGACATTTGACTGATATTCTTAAAGAAGGACCCTTTGTCCCCATGAATGCCTCCACTGTTGTCAGAAATGCCGATGGGACTCCTAGGGTATCACCCAAGGAGAAGGATCATTGGTCTGAGGAAGATCATAGGCTGGTAGACCTTGATACCAAGCTACAAAATATGATCTTGTATGATGTTCCTGAAACTCTTATGCCCACCCTTGTTTTACTTGAAAATTCAAAATTAATGTGGGAGGAACTTATGATACAGTTTGAAGGCACCTCTGAGACAATTGTCACAAGAAAAGTTGCTTTAAATAAAAGATATGAGTCTTTTTTTGCTATCCCTGGTGAAACTTTAACACAAACTTACATCAGATTCACTAATCTGGTAAATCAATTGAAAGCCCTGGGTGTAACTAAAGACAAAGAAATTTTGTCAGAAAAGTTTTGTGACATCTTATCTTCTAAGTGGGAAAACTTGATCTTGGTTTTAAGACAAGGAAAAACCTTGCACAGTCACACTCTTGCTTCCCTATATGGAGCCTTCAGATACACTGAAGAGAACAAAGCTGAGAGAGCTGTGGCTGAGCAAGATGCCAAAAATCATGCCTCTACCAGTTCAGTCATGGTTCAGTACTCTGAGCCACATGGGACTGCCCTACTATCTTCTGAGAGTGATCATTCTGACTCGATGAAGAAGATGGTCTCTGAAATGTTAAAAACTGGTATTTCTGGTAATATAACTCATGATTGTGACGAGGATGACAATGATGATCTGGTTGCCATGCTGGCTAAAACGTTTAATCGTTTTAAGGCCAAATCAAATCGATCTGGCAAATCATTTGCTTCCAGCGCTTCTATTGACAAGTCTAATCTTGAATGCTTTAAGTGTGGCAAGAAAGGACACTTCATGAAGGAATGCAAATCTAGTCAGCCTTCATCATCACAATCTGCCCCTAACCATTCTATTTTTCAGAAATCTGATGACAGCTATAAGGCTAAATACAAAAAGTTGAAAGCCCACATAGCTCTCATGGCACAAGACAACTCAAGCAATAATGGTTGTATGATTGCCAAAACTGAAAAATGGGAAGAGTCTGATGAATCGTCTGATGATGAGGAAGAAGTTAGGGACATGTGTCTTATGGCACGTGAAGATCAAGGTCATTTGGTCAAATGTGATGTTGAATCTGGTCGATGGGTGGATATAGTCATGAAAAAGGTTAGTGACTTTGGTTTTGAAAGTAATGAGGAACAAAAACTGGACCTTTTGGTTCTTTTAGAGGCTGACATTTCATTTGTCGATACTGTGCGTTCAGAAAGCCTAAAAATGTTTGAAAGTAATACTTCTGAACTGAACGCCAGTCAGGCCAAACTAAAAGAGCTGAAAGATGTTCATTTGGCTTTAAAAAGTTATCAGTCTATGGTTGCCACTTTAGAGTTGGAAAAAGAAGAATTGAAAACCATCCTTGAAAAGGAACAGAAAATAATTAAATCTTGGATGAAAGCTCCAAAACCAGATGCTGCAATTAAAAATACTTTTGCAACTCAAAGAACAGCATATGAATCTGGTGATCTTCATTTGGCATCTATAATCACTGATTTAGATGCACTTCCAAAGGAAATAAAACCAGAAATTATTTTTCCTAAAGTTGGCAAACAGAAAACTGTGACTGATAAGCCCAGGAACAATCTGAGGGTAAATCTGAAACAGCTCAGACAACTGTTTCAGAAAAGAAGGCTAAAACCAAAAAGCCATCCCCTCAGACTTCATCTAAGGTTCCAAAAGGCCAAAAGAAGAAGAAAAATATCTCCCACACTGAGCCTTCTACCTCAGATTCAGGTAAGGCTCAGGTGTCTAATGAAGAATCTATTTTGTTAAGGTTAGAGAGTCAATTTCAGTTATTGGCTAGACAAGTGCAGAGTTGTAATGCACGTTTAAAAAATGTTGAAACCATTCCTCTTCAACCTAAGCAAAATGCAAAACCTTTTTCAAAACAAATCAAGCAAAAATCTGAGAAGAAAAAGGTTGAAAGCCCCATCAAACCAACTGTTTTTGTGTCATCTGAGATTATGACTGAGATCCCCTTTGATCCTTCAGTTCCTTATGAACCAAAGAAATTTGAGACTGCTAAGGGAGAGTCTAGCGAACCCATCACAAGATGGGTTCCCAAAAAGAACTAATCTTTGTGTTTGTGCAGGGAGACCAAAAGAAGAATATATGGTATCTTGACAGCGCTGCTGGCAGAACCATGACTGGTTATCAAACCCTGTTGGAGGAATATAGGGTGCAAGAGGGGCCCTCAATAACTTTTGGTAATGATGAAAATGGAAAAACTGAGGGATATGGTGTGGTGAATAATGGACAGGTCAAATTCACACGTGTTGCATATGTGAATGGTTTGAAATATAACCTGATTAGTGTCAGTCAACTGTGTGATGATGGCTTCAAGGTACTATTTGATATTTCACAAGGCACCATATTCCACAGGGATGGAAAGGTAGTATTGATTGCACCAAGAAAAGGAAACATTTATATCATTGATATGAATAGTTCACCTACTGAACAATGTTTCTACACAAAGGCAGATGAAGACACAAACTGGTTGTGGCACAAGAGATTATCCCATCTGAACTTCAAGAATATTAACAAGTTGTCAAGAAAACAACTTGTGGATGGGATACCCTCAATGTCTTTCAATAAAGACAAGCCATGTCCGGGTTGTGAAATGGGTAAGCAGAAAAGAGCTTCATTCAAGACAAAGCAAAGTTTCAGTATAACTGAACCTCTTCACATGCTTCACATGGACCTCTTTGGACCAGTGAATGTTTAGACAAGAGCAGGAAAGAAGTATACCCTTGTTATTGTTGATGAATATTCAAGATATTGCTGGGTAGTTTTCCTCAGATCTAAGAGTGAAGCTGCTGCTGAAATCATTGCTCTCATCAAACAAATTGAACTCAAGTATAAGCGAAAAGTTTGTCAGCTCAGAAGTGACAATGGCACTGAATTCAGAAATGCCACTTTGGAGTCCTTCTGCACTGAAACTGGCATATCTCAGAACATCTCTTCAGCCCACACACCAGAGCAGAATGGTGTAGTAGAAAGAAAGAATCGAACGCTGATTGAAGCTGCTAGAAGTATGCTAAATGAATGTGGTCTTCCCAAGAATTTCTGGGCTGAAGCTGTTGCAACTGCTTGCTACACTCAGAACAGATCTGTCTACGTCAAAAGACACAAGAAGACAGCCTATGAAGTACTCAGAAATAGAAAGCCTAATATTGGATATTTCCATGTATTTGGATGTCCAGTATACATTCTGAATGATTCTAGTCAGCTTGGAAAATTTGATGCAAAAGCTGATGAAGGGTACTTCCTAGGATATTCAACAAATCGCAAAGCCTTTAGAGTCTTTAACAAGAGACTTGAAAAGGTTGATGAGTCAATTCATGTTACCTTTGATGAATCTAATTCTACAATCTTTAAGAATTCATCTCCTGTACCACCCTCAGAAAGTCCAATAAATTTTGGTGATTCTGATCCTATTGTCCACTCTGATCAGTCACCTGAACCTGTTTCTGAACACCTCAGTTCAGAACCAATAATAAACAAGTCAAGCAACATTCCATTTTATCCTCCAGTCAGTTTTAAACTACCTTCTGAACTGACTATTGGATCAGATGTACATGTTGTTTCACCTCAGATATCAGGTTCCACTGAATTACCCCAATCTGAACAGTTTCATGATGCAAATCATGATCTGCAGGAGGAAGATGATGAGACTGAGGTAGTCTTTTCTGAAGTACCTCCTGAAGTTATTTAGAGGAGTTCTTGCACTGATATCATTGTTCATCCTGGTCATTACACTAAGTGGACAAGAGCACATCCAATCGAGCAAATCATTGGAAATTCCACTAGTGGGGTTCAGACCAGAAGAGCCACAAGCGATCAATGCTTAAATGTCAGCTTCTTATCAATGATAGAGCCGAAGAAGATTGACGAGGCTATGAAAGACGCTAGCTAGATTGAAGCCATGCAAGATGAGCTTAATCAGTTTAAAAGGAACGATGTTTGGGAACTTGTTCCTTGTCCCAGTGATCTAAAGAGAGAACCAATTGGGACAAGATGGGTCTTCAGAAACAAGATGGATGAAGATGGTCATGTGATTCGAAACAAGGCAAGACTTGTTGCAAAGGGTTACTCACAAGAAGAAGGAGTAGACTTTGATGAAACTTTTGCACCAGTTGCTAGACTAGAAGCTATCAGAATTTTCTTAGCTTTTACAGCTCATCATGAGTTCAAAGTCTATCAGATGGATGTTAAAAGTGCATTTTTGAATGGTGAATTGGAAGAAGTTGTGTATGTGCATCAGCCACCAGGGTTCATAAATGAAGAAAGACCACATTGGGTGTACAGACTGAACAAAGCATTATATGGTCTGAGACAAGCACCTGGAGCCTGGTATGATACTCTTACTAAACATCTTCTGAAAAATGGTTTTAAAAGGGGTGCAATAGATAACACTTTATTCATATTGCATGATAAAAGTGATATCTTACTTGTACAAGTTTATGTCGATGATATTGTGTTTGGGTCTACAAATAACAAAATGTGTGAACAGTTTTCTGAAATAATGTCATCTGAGTATGAAATGAGTATGATGGGTGAACTGACATATTTTCTAGGTCTTCAGGTGAAACAAACCAGTGATGGTATTTTTATAAATCAAGAAAAATATGTCAGAGATTTATTAAAGAAATATCAATTTGATTCTGTCTCATCAAAAGATACTCCCATTTCTGCACCATTAACTTTGGACTCAGATCCCAATGGAAAACAAGTTGATCCCACAAAATATCGTGGTATGGTGGGATCCCTCATGTACTTAACTGCTAGTAGACCTGACATAATGTTTGCAACATGCCTTTGTGCAAGATTTCAGTCTGATCCCAGAGAAGCACACGAAATGCTGTGAAAAGGATTTTCAGATACCTTAAAGGTGTCCCCAGACTTGGTCTTTGGTATCCCAAAGGCTCAAGTCTAGATCTAATGGGTTACTCAGATTCTGATCATGTAGGTTGTAAAATAGATAGGAAAAGTACCACAGGTGGTTGTCATTTCCTAGGTGGCAAATTAGTTAGTTGGACAAGTAAGAAGCAGACTGCAGTATCACTCTCCACAGCTGAAGAGTATAATCAAACTTCAGTACATGAATTTGGGTTTCTAAACACAGGGAGATGATCCAGATTCTGAGGGGGAAGCCAAAATCTGCTCTGATTGGTGCATGGTTATCAAGAATACAACAAAAGATGCAAGCCAAGGTAGAGATTGAAGGCAGATTGTTTGGAAAGAAGGATCATTCTCCACTGAAGAGAAAAGCTACTGAAGCACCTTCTGGTTCGAGGCCTGCGAAGAAGTAGTTCTCTTTTCAGTTTATCATTTACTTGTATAAATATTTGCAAATGCAACAAACACTTCAGTTTGTATATATATGTTACATTTTGTAGCTTATAAGTAGATGATAGGTTTAAGTTAGAAAAATCACAAGTAAAATTCTGAGACATCAATGATCTATAAGATGCACTTAGAAAATTTTTACAACTTAAACAAAAACTTGCATTTCAGACTTACAAACATGTATAGATAGAAGTCTGAGATGCATGCACTATTTCAGAACAAATAGGGGGAATTTGTTAGGTCGAAAATCGACCAAGCATAATTTGTTCAGAAATAGCTGAAGCTCAGTGAAAAATACTTGTACAGAATTCTGAAGTCGTTCAGAATTAGTTCACTGAAGCTTCACTTCAGTTCAGATCAACGCATCAGAATACCGTTCAGAATGAAGTCAAAGACTGAAGTCTGAAGAAAGAGAATCAGCTCAGATGTGGAGCTCAGAAGTTGATTCTACCAGATCGAATACTGAAGCATCTCAGTGTAAAAGTACTTACACACTTTTACACTGATTACGAGGAAGACTTTTTACTTTACATACCTTTACCCAGTTAATAGATTTAACTATTAATAAAAGTACAAGGTAAAGTAAAGGTTGGGAATAAGGTATGATAAGTCACATCAATTGACTTATATACT
>CM067171.1:8020515-8161735 GCA_034093135.1 Erigeron breviscapus | reverse complement strand
GAGACTTTTCTCCATGGTTGTGTTTCCACTTGATCAACACAAGGTCAATCATTTTCCTGCGTAGCTTCTTTTGCTTTCTTCCAAGTATCGCTATTGGTTCCTCAATCATTCTTTTACTTGGATCAATGCTCACATCTTCAATAGGAATCACACTTGACTCCTCGGCTAAACATTTCCTCAAATAGGATACATGAAAGTGTTGTGAATTCCATCCAATTCTGGAGGTATTTCCAACTGATATGCCACATCTTTAATACGCTTCAGAACTTTAAATGGTCCAATAAATCTTGGACTCAACTTACCTTTCTTTCCAAAGCGAATGACTCCTTTCCATGGGATACTTTCAGCATCACCATGTCACCAACTTCAAACTCAACCGGCCTTCTTTTCTTGTCGGCATAAGTTTTCTGTCTTTCTCTTGCCACACGAAGAGCTTCTTTAGCAATATTAACTTTCTCCGCTGTGAGCTCTATAATTTCAGGACCTGTAATTTGCTTTTCACCGGGCTCCATCCAACAACTTGGAGTCCTACACCTTCTACCATACAACATTTCAAATGGCGGCATCCCAATGCTTGCATGGTAGCTATTATTATAAGCAAACTCAATCATCTTCAAATGATCGTCCCACGCTCCACCATACTCCAATACACAAGCCCTCAACATATCCTCCAATGTTTGTATCGTCCTTTCACTTTGCCCATCGATTTGAGGATGATAGGCTGTGCTCAAGTTCACTCTAGTACCTAACTTTTTGAAGACCTTTCCAAAAGCTAGATACAAACTCGTGTCTCGATCGAAACGATAGATAAGGAACACCATGCTTTGAGACAACTTCATCTATGTACATCTTTGCCATCTTGTCAATGGCACATCTTGGCGGGTTGCCAAGAAATGAGCACTCTTCGTCAATCTATCCACAATAACCCAAACCATATCATTACCCTTTGGAGTTCTAGGTAACTTGGTCACAAAATCCATAGTTATATGATCCCATTTTGTGAGTCCCAAATATAGATGATTAACTAAACCCGACTGGCAAGTACAACTAATCTTGATGGACAAGTTAAGTTTACGATCCAGATAAGGATAACAAAAACAATTGACAATATGAATAATGCAAGAACAAATGGCAGAAACTATATAAAGATATATATAAATATAATCAAGTATGTAGCATTGAGACACGTTGTGTTTTCTAATGTATTTGATTTATTGATGTATAAACAAATACAAGGATTGTTGCGGAACAAAGATAAACACCAAAGTGTAAGTATCTAAACAATCCTGAAATACAAGTGATCTAATTGACTTGAAATACTCGTAAGTTTACTTAGAGTATATCTCACAAGTTGCAATGCTAAAGTTTCAAGCCTTTTGCAAGTTGTGAGAAGACTTTGTATTTATAGACCAAGTCCATGATGATGTGGACAAGATCGTACAAATGTGGTTGTGAGCATTTAAGGAATTAAACTATAATTCCTTACATGCTGTACTTGGAAGAGTGTATAAGTCACAAGAAGTGACTTATGGTACTAGGTTCCAAGCCTATACTTTGTACCTTTTATTAATAGATAAATCTATTAACTGGATAAATGTGTAAAGTAAAAGTCTTCCTCGTAATCAGTGTAAAGTGTTGTAAATACTTTACACTGAGATGCTTCAGTCTTCGATCTGGTAGAATCACTCTGATGCTCGCTTCTGAGGTGATTCTCTTCTTCATACTTCAGTCTTGACTTCAGAATGAATGCTTCAGATTTGTCTTGATCTGAACTGAAGTGAAGCTTCAGTGAAGGAATTCTGAGACATCTCAGAATTCTGATAAAACGTCTTCACTAAACCTCAAGCTATTTCTGAACAAATTATACATGGTTGATTCTCGACCTAACAAATTCCCCCTATTTGTTCTGAAATAGTGCATGCATCTCAGACTTCTATCTATACATGTTTGTAAGTCTGAAATGCAAGTTTTTGTTTAGTTGTAAAAATTTTCTAAGTACATCTTATAGATCATTGATGTCTCAGAATTTTACTTGTGGTTTTCTAACTTAAACTTATCATCTACTTATTTGTTACAATTGCAACTTGTATATACAAACTGAAATGAAAGTTACAAATGTAAGTATTTGCAAGTACATGATAAATCTGAAGAAGAAAACTACTTCTTGCAGGCCTTGAACCAGAAGGTGCCTCAGTAGGTTTTCTCTTCAGTGGAGAGTGATCCTTTTTGCCAAACAGCCTGCTTTCAATTTCTACCTTGGCTTGCATCTTTTGTTAATTCTTGCTAACCATGCACCAGTCAAGGCAGACTTTGGTTTCCTTTCAGAATCGATCATCTCCCTATGCTCAGAAATCCCAAAAAATTCATGCAGAAAAAAAAAAGAACAAAAAGACGGATAGGTACCATGCACCAGTCAAGGCAAACTTTGGCTTTCCTTTCAGAATCTGGATCATCTCCCTATGCTCAGAAATCCCAAATTCATGCACTGAAACCTGACTATATTCTTCAGTTGCCCTACCTTCTCTTTTCACAACCAAATCAAACAGCTTCAATCCATCAGCCTTTGCAACTACCATATCAATGATTTTGGCTGGATGCGATCGATGGTTCATATAGTGATCATACTGAACCTTTTCATGGTTTCTTTGGAGCTCAGCAGCATCATCAAAAATTGGTTTGATTGAAGTATGGACAACATCACGAGAATCTTTCTTTGCAGTCCTTGTTCCAGTTCTGGGCTTCGTGGGTGGTCTGAACAACTCTTTCTCTACCTGCAGAACTCCAGCCAGAACCTCTTTTTCTTCTTTCTGGCCATTTCCTTTTCTCTATTCTTCACTAAGTCATCAATGGACATCTTGAAGGTGAGATGGTCCAACTTTTGTTCCAAAGGAGAGTAGTTCACCCCATATTCATAATCGAGCATTTCTTTAACTGCCTTCTGCACTCTTGGATCATGTTTGATTTTCTGAAATCTTTCCAGTGAGAGACCAAGAGATGCAGCATCAATGTGATCAAAGGTTCCCATACTCTGGTGTTGAACCCTTTCCCTTTCCTTATTCTCACTCCACATGATAAATTGGTTAGAGACTTGCTTCTGCAGAGTCTCTAACTTCTTGCTATCAGCATTTGGATCATGAAATGGATAGCCTTGTTCATCAACATCTTCTCCAATAACCAGACCAGAACCCTTAACAGTTTTCTTTGGTTCTTCTCCCACTTTTGCCTTGCCTTTTCCCTTGTCCTTCTGAAGTTGTTCCCCCTGAACTGAGGCACTACCAGAAGGTACCTCAGTTTGCTTCTTGGTTGCTTGAATTAATTCTTGAGTGCTAGCTAGCAAACCAATAGGCACACCACCACTTCCCCCTTTGGGAATCTCTGAAGGCATTTTAGCATAGAGATCAATCGTAGATTTAAGTGCCTTCAGTGGTTCCAACTTTGTTGTTCTAGGCACTCACAAATACCTTTTGCCATTGTAGCAAACTGAGCCTTTAGTCTGAATGATGATCTAAGGTTCAGTGCTTCTTGATCCTTTAAGTCTTTCAACATCTTTCTGTCTTCTTCAGTGAAAGAAGCAGGGGGAGGAGGAGCAACAACATTATCCTTCTTCATAATCATTAGAATTTCATCTAATTGCTTTGACTGATTCTGAACTGCACCTTCAAGCTTGGAAACTGAATTTTTAACTTCATGTACAGCCTTTTCCACCTTGACATTTGTATCTTTGGTCAGTTCAGCAATCATTTTTCTAACCTCTTCTCCAACTTTCTGAGAGACAGACTCTGAAATCTGAGCAGCCAAATTCTGAGATAGCTCAGACTTCAGATCTTCCACAATACCAGCACTAATAGAAGTTCCAAGTTCTTTTTCATTGACACTTGGCTTCTGAACCAGCTCATGAACTTCACTTCCAACTGCCATAACCTCTTGCTTCAACAGCTCAACACCAGATGTCAAGTTCGCAACCACTGAAGCTTGCACATCTCTCTTTGTCAATCTGAAGGCTTCTCTGATTGCAGAGCTCACCTTATTGCACGTCATAACCAACTCATTCAATTTTCCAACCACTAGTCCTTCATTCCCAGCAACTTTGGTCAACTCGGTTCCAAGGAACATCTGAGCACCTTTCATATCAGCCAAGGACTAGTGTTGGCAGTTAGAGATTTGGTTAAGTCCTCCACCCTAAGAATAAGGCCTTGGACTTCGGTTTGGGTTTTCTCTAACTGTGTTTCCACATTGAAAGGAGGTGGGGGTTGTGCAGAAGCAGGAGCCACAAAAGGTAAACTACCAAGCCCTTTTAATACTTTGTTCATTTGAACATCTGTTGGACTCTCAGATTCTGTCTCAGAATCTAAGTCTTTTTCTGATGGGGCATCATAGTTAATCGGTGGTGGTATGTTGTGAATTTGTGGGTGTAGAAATTGAAGTGAAGGAGTGAAAGAAGGATCGGTTACATATGCGGGAGTGGTGCCTGGTGGAAAGATAGGATTTTGGTGAGATGGTGGTGGTGGAACATAAGGCGCATTATCTTGAATTTCTGGGGAGGAGGGGCGTTTGCGAGGATGGGGGCTGGCTCAGAATCAGATTGATTCGCCTCCAATAAGCCCTCGTCAAACTCAAAGTCAGCAAGAGAATCGAGATTCTCCTGAGGTAGCTCATCGTCATCCCAGAAAGCATTCACTTTTGCGATCTGGTCAGATATGCCCTGGTTTGGGTCACTAGTACCCTCACCAGATTCTGGTTCAACAGCTGCAGAAGCAGTTGCATCGTCACCAGATTCAATGATTTCAACCGTAGGTACACTAACGGTTCCCACATTCTTTTGTGGCCCACTTAGTAACCTTTCTGAACCAGCTAGTGTGGCTGAGACAGTTTTAGCAAATACCTGAATCATAGCAGAGGAGAGTTCAGGCTCATTTTCAGTAATTGTTGCCTTTGAGAAATCTCTACTATATTCTGGTACCGAAGCTTCAGGTCCAGCTTGATCATAAGCTTCTCCAAGTATATCTTTAAAACACAAGCTCAGAAATCTTGGGAAGGCAACATGCAGACTTCTCTTCCCTTTTAACTTTGTAATCAACTGAGAGAAGAGAATCTCAGCAAAGTCCACTTGCATCCCATTCCAGATATAATACCCCATCTCCACTTGGGGTAGTGAAAGTTGGTCCAACCCTCCATGGGTGCCACCAAGACTTTCCACGATTTGAGTCCAGAAGAACCTCCAACAAATACCAAAACCAGACATGAAGATGTGTCCAGAGGTCTTCAAATTTCCATCAGCATCCTCCATATCACCATGACCAGTGGCGACTAGAACCTCCCTAAAATTGACTCCTTTGAGTCTTTTCACAAACACCTGGGGAGGTTCGAGGTAGTTCAGATGAAGGGAAGTTCTGAACCCCTCAAGAGTGATGACACATTTCTTGGTGCCTTCATTGAGAGTAAAGGAGATGGATTGTTCATCCATATTCACCACTGCTGTATACCAGAATTCAAGCAAGTATCGATGATACATTGCCTGCGGATTAGCGGTCAGCGCATAATGGAAAGGGGATTGCTCCCAAAAACTGTTTAATCTTCCCATTAAGGTTTCAGATTTTACATTCAATTGAGCCAAAAAGTTGCTCATATTGAATCGGATTTGTGATGGAGTGAAGTTCTTTGGCCATTGAGCAGATGTTTTCACATCATTAGAAGGAGTGTATTCAAAGTTTATAAGCGACTTATGAGACATTTTAGATTTTGAAATTGAGAGTGAAAATGAAAAGGAATATGAGGAGTTAATGAATTTGAAAGTAAAGATGAGAGAGATTGATGATTAGAGAGTAAATGAAAAACGAAGTAAATGAAAGAATGAATAAGGAATTTGTATTTAGGATGGAAAAAAAGGATTTTTCCAATTAAAAACAATTTCTGGGGTCACGTCCGCATTTAATGCAGAGACGTTTGAGGGACCCCACCCTGTACACTTTTTCAGTAAAAGTACTCATTTTCTTCTCTTTTTATGGCGCCACTTGTGTGACACATAAGCATGACCAATCCTAAGTTCAAAACCTAGTATGCAGTATGCCACGTGTACACACAATTGACCAAGTATCAAAGATATTTTGAAAAGATTTTTGTATTTCAGAGATGACTAAACAGATTCTGAGCATGGTCAGTTCCAAGGAGATCTGAACCATCTCAGTCATTAAAATTCAACTGAAATATTTTGATATTCTGAAGTGCTTCAGTTAAATACATTTTTCTGAGCAAAAAGGTTCCCCCTCAAAAAAATGAAGGTTTATTTTATAATTTGAAAAATGTTTAACATTCCCCCTGAAGTGATGATCCATGAATTAATAAGTGCCAAGATAGTATCACTAAGGCGTTCGATAGCTAGGCGAGCAAAAATTGCATGGATCGCTCAGACTGGTGAACCAGATCAGTGTCACTGAGGCGTTCATAACAAGATTACCAGTCTAAGGATTTAACATACCCAACTCACTGACTAGATGTTTAAAGGTTTTGACATCTAAAGGTTTTGTAAAACATCAGCGAGTTGCTTATCAGTGGGAATAAAGTGCAATTCAATATCTCCTTTCAGAATATGATCACGAATGAAATGATACCTGAGATCGATGTGCTTGGTTTTCGAGTGCATCACAGGATTGTGAGATATGGCAATGGCACTAGTGTTATCACAAAGATTGGAGTCTTTGTGTAAGTAACACCATAATCAGTCAGCTGGTTCTTCATCCATAGAATCTGAGCACAACAACTTGCTGCAGAAATGTACTCAGCTTCTGCAGTGGATAGTGATACTGCAGTCTGTTTCTTACTAGTCCAGCTTACTAATTTGCCACCAAGGAAATGACACCCACCAGTGGTACTTTTCCTGTCTATCTTGCAACCTGCATGATCAGAATCTGAATAACCCATTAGATCTAGACTGGAGCCTTTGGGATACCAAAGACCCAATCTGGGGACACCCTTAAGGTATCTGAAGATCCTTTTAACAGCATTTGCATGTGCTTCTCTGGGATCAGATTGAAATCTAGCACAAAGGCATGTTGCAAACATTATGTCTGGTCTACTTGCAGTTAAATACATCAGTGAACCAACCATACCACGATATTTTGTATGGTCCACTGGTTTTCCATGTGGATCAGAATCCAAAGTTAATGGAGCAGAAATAGGAGTATCTTTTGATGAGACTGAATCAAATTGATATTTCTTTAATAAATCTCTGACATATTTTTCTTGGTTAATGAAAATACCATCTTCATTTTGTTTTACTTGAAGTCCCAGAAAATATGTCAGTTCTCCCATCATACTCATTTCATACTCAGAAGACATGATTTTTGAAAATTTTTCACACATCTTCTCATTAGTAGAACCAAACACAATGTCATCAACATAAACTTGTACTAAAAGGATATCACTTTTATCATGCAATATGAATAAAGTTTTATCAATTGCACCACGTTTAAAACCATTTTTAAGAAGATGTTTAGTGAGAGTATCATACCAGGCTCTGGGTGCTTGTCTCAGACCATATAAGGCTTTGTTCAGTCTGTACACCCAATGTGGTTTTTCTTCATTGATGAACCCTGGTGGTTGATGCACATACACTACTTCTTCTAGTTCGCCATTCAAAAAGGCACTTTTGACATCCATTTGATAGACTTTAAAATGATGATGAGCTGCAAAAGCTAAGAATATTCTGATAGCTTCAAGTCTAGCAACTGGTGCAAAAGTTTCATCAAAATCTATTCCCTCTTCTTGTGCATATCCCTTTGCAACAAGTCTTGCTTTGTTTCTTATGATGTGACCATCTTCATCCATCTTGTTTCTGAAGACCCATCTTGTCCCAATTGGTTCCTTCTTCAGGTTACTGGGACAAGGAACGAGTTCCCATACATCATTTCTTTTAAACTGGTTGAGCTCATCTTGCATGGCTTCAACCCAGCTTGGGTCTTGCATAGCCTCGTCAATCTTCTTGGGTTCAATTAGAGATAAGAAGCTGACGTATAAGCATTGATCGCTTGTGGCTCTTCTGGTCTGAACCCCTCTACTGGACTCTCCAATAATTTGCTCGATTGGATGTGCCTTTGTCCATTTAGAGTATTGACCAGGATGAGAAATGATATCAGTGCAAGAACTTCTCTGAGTAACTTCAGGAGGAGCTTCAGAAAATACATTTTCAGCTTCTTCTTCTTCCTGCAGATCATGACTTGCATCATGAAATTCTTCAGATTGAGGTTGCTCAGTGGAGTCTGATATCATTGGAGAAGCAGCATATACATCTGATCCAATAGTTAGTTCAGAAGGTAGTTTGAAACTAACTGGAGGATAAAATGGAATGTTGCTTGGCTTGTTTATTTCTGGTTCTGAACGGAGATGTTCAGAAGCATGTTCAGGTGACTGATCAGTTTCAGCAATGGGATCAGAATCACCAAAACTAATTGGACTTTTTGAGGGTGGTACAGGGATGGAATTTTTAAAGATTGCAGAATTTGATTCATCAAAGGTAACATGAATTGACTCATCAACCTTTTCAAGTCTCTTATTAAAGACTCTAAAGGTCTTGCGATTTGATGAATATCCTAAGAAGTACCCTTCATCAGCTTTTGCATCGAATTTTCCAAGCTGATTAGAGTTATTCAGAATATATACTGGACACCCAAATACATGGAAGTATCCAATATTAGGCTTTCTATTTCTGAGTACTTCATAGGAGGTCTTCTTATGTCTTTTGACATAAATAGATCTGTTCTGAGTGTAGCAAGCAGTTGCAACAGCTTCAGCCCAGAAATTCTTGGGAAGACCAGATTCATTCAACATACTTCTAGCAGCTTCAATCAGCGTTCGATTCTTTCTTTCTACAACACCATTCTGCTCTGGTGTGTGTGCTGAGGAGAAGTTCTGAGATATGCCAGTTTCAGTGCAGAAGGACTCCAGAGTGGCATTTCTGAATTCAGTGCCATTGTCACTTCTGAGCTGACAAACTTTTCGCTTGTACTTGAGTTCAATTTGTTTGATGAGAGCAATGATTTCAGCAGCAGCTTCACTTTTAGACTTGAGGAAAATCACCCAGCAATATCTTGAATATTCATCTACGATAACAAGGGTGTATTTCTTTCCTGCTCTGGTCTGAACATTCACTGGTCCAAAAAGGTCCATGTGAAGCATGTGAAGAGGTTCAGTTATACTAAAGCTTTGCTTAGTTTTGAATGAAGCTCTTTTCTGCTTACCCATTTCACAACCTGGACATGGCTTGTCTTTATTGAAAGACATAGAGGGTATCCCATCAACAAGTTGTTTTCTTGACAACTTATTAATGTTCTTGAAGTTCAGATGGGATAATCTCTTATGCCACAACCAATTTGTGTCTTCATCAGCCTTTGTGTAGAACATTGTTCAGAGATAGATGGATTCATATCAATGACATAAATGTTTCCCTTCCTTGGTGCAATCAGTACCACCTTTCCATCTCTATTGAATATGGTGCCTTGTGAAATATCAAATAAAACCTTGAAGCCATCATCACATAGTTGACTGACACTGATCAGGTTATATTTCAAACCGTTCACATATGCAACTCGTGTGAATTTGACTTGACCATTATTCACAACACCATATCCCTCAGTTTTTCCATTACCATCATTCCCAAAAACAATTGAGGGCCCCTCTTGCACCCTATATTCCTCTAGCAGGGTCTGATAACCAGTCATGGTTCGGCCAGCAGCACTGTCCAGAAACCATATGTTCTTCTTTCGGTCTCCCTGCACATAAACAAAAGTTAGTTCTTTTTGGGAACCCATCTATGGATGGGTTCACTTGACTCTCCCTTAGCAGTCTCAGATTTCTTTGGTTTATGGGGAATTGATGGGTCAAAGGGATTTCAGTCATAATTTCAGATGACATAAAAATTGTTGGTTTGATGGGGTGCTCAACCTTTTTCTGCTCAGATTTCTGCTTGATTTGCTTAGAAAAAGGTTTTGCATTTTGTTTTGGTTGAAGAGGAGTGGTTTCAACATTTTTTAAACGTGCATTACAACTCTGCACTTGTCTAGCCAATAGTTGAAATTGACTTTCTAACCTTAACAAAATAGATTCTTCATTAGACACCTGAGCCTTACCAGAATCTGAGGTAGAAGGCTCAGTGGGGGAGATGGTTTTCTTCTTCTTTTGGCCTTTTGGAACCTTAGAAGAAGTCTGGGGGGATGGCTTTTTGGATTTAGCCTTCTTTTCTGAAACAGTTGTCTGAGCTGTTTCAGATTTTCCCTCAGAATGTTCCTTGACCTTATTAGTCACAATTTTTTGTTTGCCAACTTTAGGAAAAATAATTTTCGGTTTCATTTCTTTTGGAAGTGCATCTAAATCAGTGATTATAGATGCCATGTGAAGATCACCAGATTCATATGCTGTTTTTTGATTAGCAAAAGTGTTTTTGATTGCAGCATCTGGTTTTGGTGCACTCATCCAAGATTTGATTATTTTTTTGTTCCTTTTCAAGGATGGTTTTTAGCTCTTCTTTTTCCAACTCTAAAGTGGCAACCATAGATTGATAACTTTTTAGGGCCAGATGAACATCTTTCAGTTCCTTTAGTCTGGTCTGACTGGCGTTCAGTTCAGAAGTATTGTTTTCAAACATTTTTAGGCTTTCTGAACGCACTGTCTCAACAAATGAGATGTCAGCCTCTAAAAGAACCAAAAGGTCCAGTTTGTGTTCCTCATCTTCTTCATAGACAAAATTACTGACCTTTTTCATCACTATATCCACCCAGCGACCAGATTCAACATCGGTTTTGACCAAATGACCTTGGTCTTCTTGTGCCATGAAACACATGTCCCTAACTTCTTCCTCATCATCAGATGATTCATCAGAATCTTCCCACTTTTCAGTTTTGGCAATCATACAACTGTTGCTTGAGTTGTCTTGTGCCAAAAGAGCCATATGTGCCTTCAACTTCTTGTATTTGGCCTTATAGCTGTCATCGGACTTCTGAAAGATAGAATGGTTAGGAGCAGATTGTGATGATGAAGGTTGACTAGATCTGCATTCCTTCATGAAATGTCCTTTCTTGCCGCATTTAAAGCATTCAAGATTGGACTTGTCAATAGAAGCACTGGAAGCATAAGGTTTGCCAGATCGATTTGATTTGGCCTTAAAACGATTGAACGTTTTAGCCAGCATGGCAACCAGATCATCATTGTCATTCTCATCACAATCATGAGTGACATTAGCAGAGACACCAGTTTTTAACATTTGAGAAACCATCTTCTTTATTGAGTCATAAATATCACTCTCAGAAGATAGTAGAGCAGTACTATGTGGTTCAGAATACTGAACCGTACCAGAACTGGTAGACACATGGTTCTTGGCATCCTGCTCAGCCAAAGCTCTTTCAGCTTTGTTCTCTTCAGTATACCTAAATGCTCCATAAAGGGAAGCAAGAGTATGACTGTGCAATGTTTTGCCTTGTCTCAAGACCAAGATAAGGTTTTCCCATTTTGAAGGTAAAATGTCACAAAATTTTTCTAACAAAATTTCTTTGTCTTTGGTTACACCTAGGGCTTTCAGTTGGTTGACCAGATTTGTAAATCTGATGTAAGTTTGCGTTAAAGACTCCCCAGGGATAGCAAAGAAAGACTCATATCTTTTGTTTAAAGCAACTTTTCTTGTGACAATTGTCTCATTAGTGCCTTCAAACTGTGTCATTAGTTCCTCCCACATTAATTTGGAATTATCAAGTAAAACAAGAGTGGGCATTAGGGTTTCTGGAACTGCGTATAAAATCATATTTTGTAACTTGGTATCCAGGTCTACAAGTCTATGATCTTCCTCAGACCAATGATCCTTCTCCTTAGGTGACTGCCTAGGAGTCCCATCGGCATTTCTGACAACAATAGAAGCATTCATAGGGACAAAGGGTCCTTCTCTTAGGATATCTGGTAAATGTCTCTCAACACCAGCAATATACTTAAGCATGCACGCTTTCCATGTTTGAAATTTTTCACTGTTCCCATCAAACTTGGGAACAGGATTATTTGGAAAGTGTACGTGAACATTGTGTGAGGGTATATTGTTGTTGATGATAGGAGGTAGGTGGCATTATTAGGGTCAGGTCGTTCTTGTTCAAAGTCAGCCATCTATGCAGATCAAAGGTTAATGAATTGATATAAAATTCAACCTTGCTTCTCTGATACCAATTGTGAGTCCCAAAATATATAGATGATTAACAAACCCGACTGACAAGTACAACTAATCTTGATGGACAAGTTCAGTTTACGATCCAGATAAGGATAACAAGAAACAATTGACAATATGAATAATGCAAGAACAAATGGCAGAAACTATATAAAGATATATATATAAATATAATCAAGTATATAGCATTGAGACACGTTGTTTTCTAATGTATTTGATTTATTGATGTATAAACAAATACAAGGATTGTTGCGGAACAAAGATAAACACCAAAGTGTAAGTATCTAAACAATCCTGAAATACAAGTGATCTAATTGACTTGGAAATACTCGTAAGTTTACTTAGAGTATATCTCACAAGTTGCAATGCAAAGTTTCAAGCCTTTTGCAAGTTATGAGAAGACTTTGTATTTATAGACCAAGTCCATGATGACATGGACAAGATCGTACAAAGTGGTTGTGAGCATTTAAGGAATTAAACTATAATTCCTTACATGCTGTACTTGGAAGAGTGTATAAGTCACAAGAAGTGACTTATGGTACTAGGTTCCAAGCCTATACTTTGTACCTTTTATTAATAGATAAATCTATTAACTGGATAAAGGTGTAAAGTAAAAGTCTTCCTCGTAATCAGTGTAAAGTGTTGTAAATACTTTACACTGAGATGCTTCAGTCTTCGATCTGGTAGAATCACTCTGATGCTCGCTTCTGAGGTGATTCTCTTCTTCATACTTCAGTCTTTGACTTCAGAATGAATGCTTCAGATTTGTCTTGATCTGAACTGAAGTGAAGCTTCAGTGAAGGAATTCTGAGACATCTCAGAATTCTGATAAAACGTCTTCACTAAACCTCAAGCTATTTCTGAACAAATTATACATGGTTGATTCTCGACCTAACAGATAATAGGTGCATAAGAACACAACCCAAACCCGTAATGGAAGCATCACTATAAACAACAAGATCATCCGTACCTTCGGGTAAAGCAAGGATAGGAGCTTCACATAACTTCGTCTTCAACGTTTGAAAAGCCTTCTCTTGAGCTTCCGACCACACAAACTTCACTCCTTTCTTCGTCAATTCGGTCATTGGCTTAGCTATACGAGAGAAATCTTGTATAAACCTTCGATAATAGCCGGCTAAACCAAGAAAACTCTTGATCTCCGTGGGAGTCTTTGGCTGCTCCCACTTAGAAACAGCTTCAATCTTTGAGGGATCAACTTTAATTCCTTCGTAAGAAATGACATGTCCAAGAAACTGAACTTCTCTAAGCCAAAACTCACATTTAGAGAACTTTGCATATAACTTCTTTTCTCTAAGGACTTCAAGGACAACCCTTAAGTGTTCTCGATGCTCGGCTTCAGACTTAGAATAAATCAGAATGTCATCTATGAAAACAATCACAAAATGGTCTAAGAATGGACGACAAACACGATTCATAAGATCCATAAAGGCGGCTGGAGCATTTGTCAAACCAAAAGGCATGACTAAGAATTCGTAATGTCCATATCGTGTACGAAAAGCTGTTTTCGCAACATCCTCCTTGTTAACCTTCAATTGGTGATAACCGGACCGCAAATCTATTTTAGAAAAGTATGAAGCACCATGTAGTTGATCAAAAAGATCATCAATACGCGGAAGAGGATACTTGTTCTTAACCGTTCGTTTATTCAACTCACGGTAGTCTATACACATGCGCATTGAACCATCTTTCTTCTTTACAAATAAAACCGGAGCTCCCCAAGGCGAGGAACTAGGTTGTATAAAACCCTTGTCAATTAACTCTTGAAGTTGCGCCATCAATTCTTTCATCTCAGTAGGAGCCAAACGATATGGTGCCTTTGCAACTGGAGTAGCACCGGGAATAAGATCAATCTGAAAAGTAACCTCTCGATCGGGAGGAATACCGGAAAGATCATCCGGAAAGACATCAGAAAATTCCAAAACTACATCAACGTTAGAAATAGGAGACTTCTCCTTTCGTGTATCAATCACATAAGCAAGAAAGTGATTCTTATTATGCCGAATGCAATTTAAAGCCTTCATTAAATTAATGATCTTCAAGCCCCCCTTTTTCTTATCTCCATAAACCGAGATGACTACACCATCCGGGGTAGTGAAACGAACTACCTTTTGAGAAGCATATAATGGTGGCATCATTTTGAGACAACCAATCCATACCTATCACTATATCAAAACCAGCAGAGTAGTAGGTAATAACTGGACCGGAAAAGAGCGACCTTCAATCTCAATGTCACAATCATCATAGCCCACACGTATGTCACTAATAGTACCATTGGCAATCTCTACCTCTACAGAACAATCTAAGGGAGTAGTGACTCTTTCAAGCTTAGGACCAAACAAGGTAGACACAAAGGACCTATTTACACCCGAATCAAAAAGAACAGAAGCAGGTTTTGAATTAACAAGGAAAGTACCGCTTACCACTTCATCGTTGTCCTTAGCAGCTTCCACCGTCATTTGAAGTGCTTGAACTCTTGTCTTTGGAGCGGCTGCCTTCTTTCCATCATTCTTCATCTGTGGACAATCTGCAATGATATGACCTGTTTCTTGACACTTGTAGCAACGCATCCTATCCCTACAATCAGCTGCAATATGCCCCGACGAACCACACTTATGGCACCTTTTGGTCTTGTCTGAACATTGACCATCATGAGTAGTCTTGCAAGTGGGACACCACGTGCCACTCTTCTTCTTGTCTTTACCTCCATTCGAGGTAGAACCACCCTTGAACTTCTTATTAGAACCCGAAGACCAATTAGATCTTCTCTTGAATCCCGACTTCTTATCATCGGCTTTCTCAACAACTTTTTCAGATTTGAGGTCATCATCTAACCTCTTAGACTCCTTAATAGCTGCAGACAGGGTAGTGTGCTACCTACATAGACCACGGTAACTAACCAGGAGACCATCACAATACACCTCAATCTGGTCCACCTCCCTACGGACCATATGACCCACAAACTTGAGTTTCTCCATGAACGAATGGGCATACTCCATTATAGCACCGGGCTTAGCAGTCAAGGCCCTAAACTCCTTCTCAATCAGCCTCAACTCCCGAGTTCCAACATACTCCTCCAAGAACTTCTCCTTAAAAGTACCCCAAGGCATCACAGCTAGCACCTCAGGAGCTATGGAAACTGTAGTAGCCCTCCACCAATTACGGGCATTCTTTTTCAACATACGAGTTGCACACAAAACTTTCATGTCATCAGGACAATAACATGAAGCAAAGACCACCTCAATGTCTTCTAACCACTCCATGGCACCCACTGCATTCTGAGTACCATCAAAGTCTTTAGCACCACATTTCTGAAAACTCTCATACTTAAAGTTATTAGCACGAGGGGCAACCACGACTCGAGGTTCCACTATATTTTCTACACCATTAACCTCAGCAACTACATCCTCAGGAGCAACCAATGACCTTACATTCGATGGCTCAGCACGGTTTGAGCGGTTCGAATAGTTTCCATCGGTATGCTCATTCCGGTGCAAACTAGCATCCCTTTCTGCACTCAATTGTGCTAACTCCTCTTCATTTCTCATCAAAAGAGCTCGGATAGCTCTCAACTCTTCATGTAATTCTGCTTGATTAGGAACCTGTTCAATCACCGGGTTTGCCCTATCGATCTCCGACCTTGTGGGCTGTGCACCCGGGAGTGGCCTTCGCGGAGGCCTTTGGTTAACACCATCTCCAGCCCCATTCCCATTAGGCGGAGCACCACTAGCATTAGTTCCAGCCCGTTGACTGTTAGCACGTGTGTTAACCATGTTGTCTACAATGCAATGACGACAGTTAGCAAGAATTAAAGTGAGAACAAGGTGATTAAGGCTACACGACATCTACATAATCTGCATATAGAACCACAAACAAGCCTCAACCTACACTCTCACTCAATCCCAACCCGTCCTAAAGCACTTCATCTCAAGCTAGGCACACCTACATAAGCCTAACTTATCCTCCGTCGGTTTAAGTCCAAAATCCTACGGTCATGGTCGAACTTTGGTTCACTTAAACCATTTCTCTGATACCAACTTGTAACACCCTTCATTTAAAAATACGGGTTTCCAAAATTTTCGCCTAACGGCGTCAAAATAAAGCGGAAGAAACATTAAAAGTCCAAACCAATTAAAATCTGTTTGGTTTACTTATTCAATGGTGTTACTAATCGCATCATCAAAACAAGTTTAATAGAAACCCGTCGGCTGCCCAACTAACTTCTGGAAACCAGTTGCGCCGCAACTAGCCCCGATTCTGCACAAGTTCGATCGATTACACCCCAAACCAGATCCAAAAGACTCCAAATCAAATACATGACTTTCATACATCAAAATCCTTCATTTTCAAACCATTATAATGCAACAAACTCCTTTATTAAACCACTCATGATTTGCATTATTAAAACAAACGTTATTTCGACATCAATTGACCCTCCAATGGTCTAGATCTGATTTCTAATGACTCATATGATCAAAAAGACATAAAATCAAAATCAATATATCTCTATTACCTGAAGATCACAATGGGGATGCAAAATACTCGATCAATCACTCCAAATCACACGTTTGAAGGATTTTCGGCTTAGAATTTTGATAGGGGATCAAAGGGGTGGCTAGGGCTTGAGAGAAAAGTTATATTTCTGCAAATGATGAACTAATGACTCCCTCCAAGACCCTAAACCCGTTTTTGACTTTCACACCATGTCAAAATTGGTCCCTAAGCTTCATAAAGTCATATTTCTTGCCCAAAACACCTCTATGGACTACATACAACTCATTAAACACTTTGAACACCTCAAAAAGGCATTTAACTACATCTTAACCACATTACTACATCAATTAATAAGACATTCAAGTCTCGTACGTATAACACATTAACTACATATAAGCATACAAATCTATCGACGACTTAACGACACGTCATGTTGACTTAACGACTCTAGTCAACCGTTAAATAAAACGATTGGGATGTTACAAAAAATGTCATTGCCACAAGAAATATTACATTTATTTAATGGATTCAATACATCAAAAGAACTTTGGTTAGCATTAAAGAATCATTGTGAAGGGGATGAAACACTTAAAAAGAATCGTAGAGACCTTTTAAAGCATCAGTATAATGTATTTAATGGGTTAAGAAGTGAAAACTTAGATCAACTAATCACAAGGTATTATCATTTGTTAGCAGAGTTGCAAGCATTTGAGGTTACCTACTCTGAGGAGGAAAAAGTCGAGAAATTTTTGAGCTCCTTGCCGGAAAAGTGGAGTAATTACATTACCACTTTGCAGGAGAAAGCAGATTTCTCTGATATGTCCTTGACTCAGATAGTTGCTAAGTTTCGGGGACAAGAAATGAAACTAAAGAGGAGGGAAGTAGGATATAATAATGCTCAGATTCCCGAGCTTTATTACGGTAGACCTACGATCAATGTGAGTCCAGGTTCCCCTGAAGGAAGCACAAGGGCATTCCTGAGTGAAGATGTTGACTTACAAAAGATCTCGTTTGACTCTAAGGGGAACATATGTCTTGTTTCAAGTCAGAGCGACAATTTAGGGAACCGTGGATATCCTACCTCCAGTGCTAGTTCCACCGTGCCTATAAGTGTCAAATGTGCGGAAAGTCACTTATCCGTTCTTGCGTCATTTGTGACATCATATGAGCAGTTTATCCAAGGAAAGGTTCAAGATCCTAGTCTTATAGATGAAGACTACGAACAAATTGATCCTTTAGACTTAGAAGTGATGGATTTGCAATGGCAAATGGCTATGCTGACTCTTCGGGCTAAACGGTTCTTATCAAGAACAGGGCGAAAGGTTGTGGGTTCCAAGCTTGGCTTTGATAAGTCAAAAGTAAAGTGTTACAATTGCGAGGGATTTGGACACTTTGCTAGGGAATGCCAGAGACCTAAGAAGGATGACAGGTCTATTGTGACTCGTCAGAACTTCAATCAAGGTGGAACAGTACCTTCATCTTCTAAGACCTCTAGACAAAAGTCATATATGATGGGTCTAATGGAAATCAAGGCTCAGTTGATCAGAGTAACTCAAGAGCCTTGGTGGTCCAACAACAAGACGGATCATATGACTGGAGTTCAAAAGTCAATGAAGAAGACAATGCTTATCTTGCTGAAATTTACTCAGACAATGCTATTGATTTCGGTGATTCATATCAAGATGATGAGTATGTAGATAATGTTGACTATTCAATGATGAATGAAGACGATGAACTCCCTGAGGAAGACTATACCATGACAATCGAGACTGATCAAACTCATCACGAAAAGAATGAAGAAAATATGAGTGCCATTGAGTTTACAATGTTATCTGAAGACTCAAGCATTCCTTTTCGACAAGAGGAGACTTATCATGCAGAGTCAGAGCAAGACAAGGAGAAAATTCTTGACACAAGTATTCTTTCGGAAGATGATGAGATATTGGAGTCAGAAGAAGACAAAGATTGTCAAAAGGTGGAAATTCCTCAAAGACTCAGTACAGAGGAACTTATTGATTTCATTTCTAATTTAGATGTATCTGAGCAATTAGTGGAGCTCTCACTACATTCATTGGTGAAAATTTGTAAGTTCAACAACATGTTATCCTCCGAAGTCAGTAATCTTCAGAATGTTGCAAGAGACACAAACGCATTACTTGATGATTCAGTCAATGATAGATCTTCTCTCAGGCAACAAGTTGCTATGTTGACCCAAAAGGAAGGTGAGTTAAAGAGACAAGTTAAAGCAGATCAAGGCAGATTGACCGCTATGAAAGAAGAGCTCAGAGAAGTAATTCTTAGAAAAGAGTTATGTCAAGAAAACTCTGGAAAGATATCGAAGAAACTTACTGAGAAACAAATTGAATTGGCGGATGCTAAAGTTGAAATAACTCATCTAAATGGGAAACTCAACAAAATGAGAGATATGAGATGTATGATAAACTATTTGTCTAAATCTAAAAGTACTAGCAATCATCAAGATCTTGAGCACACATATGAAGATATGATTAAAGAAGAAAGAACATCATCTATGATCACAGAATCAAATAAGCAACTTGAAGAAAAGGAGTCAGTTCAAATTCCTAGTGAAAAGAGGATTGAAATCCAAGATTACTCTATTAACCTGCAAAAAGAACTAACAGAGGCACAGAGAGTAGAACAATTTCAAAAGAATAGAAAAAGGGCATTTCATCCTGCACTGACTCCTGAACAAGAGAATATAGTCAAAAGGACACACTTTGAAAGGACAAGTGGTTCATATTGATGTGACTTTATCCTTGTACCTTAACCAATGCATTTAATGACCTTGTCGGTTCATTAAATGCATGCAACCATATTTGTACGGCACAAATTCACTGGTTAATTTGTTTGCCTATAAATACAAAGTCATTTCTTCGTTAAAATTACTTTTAGTATTAAAGGTGAATTTGTCTAAATACTCTCGATCTTAAACATGGATACTTCACAACTTTAAGTATCTCGATCCAAAGAGTTTATTTGGCAAATATAGATCATTTGTAATTCATAGGTTGTTAGGATACTTACATATTTGTATTATCTTGATTCCGCACAACCTTGTATTTTATTTAACATCATAAATAAAATACACTTGAAAAATTACATTGTGTTCCACCTTTATTTTATTGCTTTTAGTCTTGTATTACTTTGTTTATATTCTTGCATTCTGGGTTAACCATCAAGAGAGTTTGGGACTTTACAATTGGTATCAGAGCAGAAGGCTAAACATTGCCTAGATCTGCTTCTTTGATGGCCACCCCTGAAAATACACAAGGAAATTTTAATTTTGGTCCTGATCCTAATGTTAATGTTAATGATCAAAATACTGACCCACCCATTGTTAATAACACTAATCCACCACCTCCTCCTCCTACTCCCGCTTCTCCACATGTGCATGTGCACTATTCAAATAATCTTGTTCCTAAATTTAGTGGGAACAGTGATGAATTTGGTACGTGGAAGGCTAGGATGATATTGCATATCACTGGTATTGAGAGAAATATGATGAAAATCTTAAATGAAGGACCTTATGTCCCCACATCACCTCTCAATGCTCTTCTTGATCCAACTGGATCTAGAAGAGGTCGGGAAAAGAGGGAGGAACATTGGTCTGAAGAGGAGAGGAGATTGGTAAATCTTGACACCCTCCTTAAAAACATGATCCTCGGGGCCGTTCTAGAAACCCTAATTCCCACACTAGTTCTTTTTCCTAGTGCCAAAACCATGTGGGATGAGCTTCTTAACCAACATGAAGGAGGAGATGACACCATTGTCACCAGAAAAGTCTCCTTAAACAAGAGGTATGAGTCATTTTTTGATCAGCCTAATGAGTCTCTCACTGGTACTTACACCAGATTTATGAGTATCATAAACCAGTTGAGAGGTCTCGGGGTTGAAAAAGACAAGGATATACTTCTGGAGAAATTTTGTGATATTCTGCCCACCAAATGGTTTCACATGATCCTGGTCTTACGACAAGGTAAAACTCTGCACACTCACACTCTGTCAACTCTATATGGAGCTTTCAGATACACTGAGGAAAATCAAGCTCAGAGAGTTGTGGCAGAACAAGATGCTTATAACCATGCCTCTGGTAGTCCTACTGTGGTTAGTCATACTGAACCACAAAGTACAACACTGATATCTTCTGAGAATGTATTTTCTATGAAGAAGATGGCGTCTGAACTCATGGAATCTGGAGAATCTAGTTCAATCTCTCCAGACTGTGATGAAACTATGATGAAATAGGTCTTCTGGACAATTTGCATCCAGTTCTTCAATTGATAAGACCAATCTGACATGCTTTAAGTGTGGCAGAAAAGGTCATTTCATTAAAGATTGCAAGTCCAGTCAGTTTGCATCAAAGCCTGGTCCATTTACTTCTAATAATAAGCCTGATGATAGCTATAAATCTAAATACAAAAAGCTTAAGGCTCAAATTGCTCTCATGGCACAACAAATGTCGATGCATGTTGATGTGACAACAGCAACTTAGATTTGATTATGTCTTATTCATTTATATGTAATTGATAGATTATGGACTTCGTGTTTTAGTAATGATCGATTACATGTTTTGGTGTTATTTATATGTTTATATATGATGTTTGTTGTGTATGTCATACAAGTACAAACATAATATATGTTAGGTTCCCTGTACATGAAGTACTTGGAAAATAACAAAGCATAGATGTTGATGGTAAGTTGTACTAACGAAGATGATCTTCGTTGGTAACTAACGAAGATAATCTTCGTTTTATGGGCTGGGCTGCTAAGTTCGTAAGAACAAAGCCCAGCAGGCCCAATATCGATCGTGAACATATATAAACGAATGGAAACCCTAAATTGAGGTATCCAGTTCATATTACACACACCAAAGGCGACTAAGTTCGTTTCTAGCTTATAGAAAACGAAGATATTCAACGAAGTTAGAAAACGAAGTTATTCAACGAAGTTAAAAACGAAGTTATTCAACGAAGTTAGAAAACGAAGTTATTCAACGAAGTTAGAAAACGAAGTTATTCAAATTCGTTCGAATTTCATCAAACGAATATAGAAAGCGAAGTTATCTTCATTTTCGTTTTGAATCTTCTTCAAACGAATTTAGTCTACGAACTTAACTTATCTTCGTTCAGATTCCTGTCTACGAACTTAGCTATCTTCGTTCAGAATTTTGTCTACGAACTTAAGCTATCTTCGTTCAGAATTTTTGTCTACGAACTTAAGCTATCTTCGTTCAGATTTTGTCTACGAACTTAAGCTATCTTCGTTCAGATTTTTGTCCACGAATTAAGCTATCTTCGTACAAACGAATTTAGTCTACGAACTTAACTTATCTTCGTTCAGATCCTTGTCTATGAACTTAGCTATCTTCGTTCAGAATTTTTGTCCACGAAATTAAGCTATCTTCGTACAGATCCTTGTCTACGAACTTAGCTATCTTCGTTCAGAATTTAGTCTACGAACTTAACTTATCTTCGTTCAGATCCTTGTCTATGAACTTAGCTATCTTCGTTCAGAATTTTTGTCCACGAAATTAAGCTATCTTCGTACAGTTTGTCTACGAACTTAAGCTATCTTCGTTCAGAATTTTGTCACGAACTTAAGCTATCTTCGTTCAGAATTTTTGTCACGAATTAAGCTATCTTCGTTCAGAATTTAGTCTACGAACTTAAGCTTATCTTCGTTCAGATCCCTTGTCTATGAACTTAGCTATCTTCGTTCAGAATTGTGGTCCACAAATGGATGGAGATGATTCTTCCGGATTCATGGCTACTGATGCTGGTAACAAGGGTAAAAGGGCTAATGATGGTGCAAAGACTGGAAATATGAAGTTCGGAAACATTTCATCTTCTTCTGCTGGTTACAAGTCCATGCCTATGAATATGAAATCAGCTGAGGGTAGGATGAATGTATTTGCTGCAATGTGTGCTGCACATGAAGCTTTTGTTGCAGGAAGAATCACAGATCCAACACTTATTGATGAAGATTATGACCAGATAGATCCAGATGATGTTGAAGAAATGGATCTGAAATGGCAATTGGCAATGATCACTAGGAGAGTACAAAAGTTTATGAATAGAACAGGAAGACAGCTTACTGGAGGTACTCAAGGATTTGACAAGTCAAAGGTAAAATGCTATAACTGCGAAGGTTTTGGACATTTTGCCAGAGAATGTCAACGGCCTAAGAGAGAGGCAAATGTTACTCCTGCACATCAAGATAGAGGTGGTAATCGTCCGTTCAATCAAAATCCTACTAGAGCTCTTTTGTTGACTGATGATCCTACTACAAATGTAAATGGAAATGACAAGGCTGTAGTAGCTGTTCAACCAGATGGTTCTTATGTTTGGAATCTTCCACATGATGAGAATAATAACGCTTATTTGGCCGAAATTCTTGATGATATGGCTCAAATAGTTGATTCTCCTGATGATTTCTTGGACACCACAGTCTACCATAGTGAAGAGCAATTGTATGAAAATACTAAAAGTTCGAATGTGGAATCTGTTGCTGCTGGTGTATATGATACTGATTCCGAATCTGACAATGAGTTAGAAGATGTCAAGAACCTTGATGAAGTGAAAGCTACTGAAGAGGTGAAAGCAGCTGAGGTTAAAGATGATTCTGCCACAGAAAAGGGTGAAAAGACTATTGAGGAGCAGATGCAAGAGTTTGAGATTCCGGCTGGCATGACTGTGGATGACTTTGTTGCTTACATGGCAGATTGCAAAGAGGCAGACCGACAGGTATCTTATTCTTTACATACTATTGTTCATGTTTGCAAAATTGTTAATCGCATGTTTGATGAACTTGAACAAAAGAATGAACAAATTAAGAAATTAGAATCTGTTGTCAATATTGCTCATGATGAAAGAGATAAATTAATTAAAAAGGGTCTAACTGTAAATGATAAAGAAAAATTCTTCAAAGAAAAGATTAGATCCTTAGAGTCTGACATTAGAGCAATGAAAGATAAAGTCAATCAGTCTGTGGCCATAGAAAGAGTCAGTAGTGAAGCTTATTCCTTGTTAGCTAGGAAGTGTGCTACCGTAGAAAAGGAACTTGCTGATGCTAGGATAGAAATCTTGGAATTTAAGGCTAAATCTGATTCTGCTAGACATTTTGAGCTTTTGATGCATATGAAAAAGTTTGAGAATTCTTCCTCTAAGAGTCTTGAAACTACTAAGATCTCTTATAAAGATGTGCCTCCTCCTTTCAATAATAACTATACTCCTGTTGAACCTAATATTCCTGAAATCCTACTTCAACCTAGTGTTGTAGATGGTAAACCAAAAGACTCAATTTCTGAAGCAAAGTTGCCTGAGGGAACAAAAGAGTCTAAAGGAGTTTCTTCTCAACCTAACAAGGAAGAGAAATTGAAAGGTGTTGTCTTAAATCAGTCTACATCTTATGGTCAGAAAGACAGTATTGTACACTTTACACTTCATAAGAGTAATAGGGTCTATACTGAGTTAGAATTTCCATTAGAATCTATTGACCCTAAGAGGATTGATAAAGTCTGGGATGTTGCTATTGAGGATATGAAGAAATTAAGTCAGCAACGTCTCACTCCATTACCTAAGCAGTCTAGGATTAGAAAATCTGAAGATAACTTAGCCGTTAATGAAGAAGCAACTAAGGTTTTAAAGCACATCTTAATGCCCGCACTTAAGAAATCTTCAAGTAAAGATAAACATGAGAAAGATGGTGCTAGGAAGTCTAGGATATCACCAACTAAACAAGACCCTGAAAAGGAAAATCAAAGAAAAACAAGTAAGTCAGTGGACACTAGTGCTAATAATGAATCTGTAGGTACCGATAAAAAGGTAGATACAAACAAAAAGTTCAAGGTCCTATCTTGCTTTGCTTGTCATGAAAAGGGTCATGTTTATAGTATATGTCCAAATAGACCTCGAAGATCAGGTTCTCCTTCAAAGGCTTCCACCTCGGAAGGAAAAAGGGGGTTGGGTAATGATAAACAGGTTAATGAGGCTAAAGTTCAATCTTCTCCAAAACCGTTTACTATACCTCAACGACGTGAATCTCCACTGAAAGTTTCCTCAGGAAATGTTCATAGGAATTCATATCGTTTTCAAACACCTCCACGACCTGATCGTTCTGTTCCTAAAAGTCAAAATTCATTCTATGACCAAATTCATTCGAGTGTTCGATCTTCTTATGGCCCTCATTCTCCTAGACTTTCTCCGATGAGAGGTCAGAAGTCTCCTCCAGTGAGAAGACGAGACGAGAATCATGTCCCACCCACGGCTTCTAGCAATGGGTATTGGACTGAACTGATTCTAAGGGATGAGAAGGGTCGACCCAAACCTCAGAAGGTTTGGGTCCCCAATGAAAACTAATTTCTCTCATTTTATGTGCAGGGAGTTCCTAGGAAACCAATCCATTTATGGTACCTTGACAGTGGATGCTCCAGGCACATGACAGGGGACAGGAAACTCTTGTCTAATTTTACTGGTATAAATGGGTCGTATGTTTGTTTTGCTGGATCCAAGGGCGGCAACATCACCGGTCAGGGAGATGTCGTCAATGGACAAATTTGTCAAGTATGTTTGCTGAAGTTAAGGATACTGGGGCAATTACTTGGTACTTGTACTTTTGCTTCATCTCTCAGGTTGAGCCTAAAAATGTTGGAATGGCTCTTAAAGATCCGTCATGGGTTGAGGCGATGCAAGAAGAATTGGCTCAGTTTAGGAAGCTTGATGTATGGAAGTTAGTTGACTTACCTCCGGGTGAATCTCCTTTATCAACGCGATGGGTGTTTCGTTGTAAAAAGGATGACAAAGGTGTTGTCACTCGCAATAAGGCTCGGTTGGTGGTTAGAGGATTTGAGCAACAAGAAGGCTTTGATTACGATGAGACTTTTGCACCAGTAGCTAGACTAGAAGCTATTCGATTATTTCTGGCATTTGCTAGTTATAAAGGTATAAAGGTGTATCAACTTGACGTAAAGAGTGCCTTTTTGTATGGGGAAATTAGAGAAGAAGTGTATGTAGATCAACCTCAGGGGTTTGAGGATCCAGATTTTAATAGAGTATATCGTCTTGATAAGGCTCTATATGGTTTACATCAGGCTCCTCGATCATGGTATGAAAAACTGTCTACTCATCTGCATGCAAATGGTTTTACTAGAGGTTCTATTGACAGCACGCTGTTTATCAAATGGAAAGGAATGGACTACTTACTTGTACAAGTTTACGTCGATGATATTATTTTTGGTTCATCTGATAAGAATATGTGCAAGGAGTTTGAGCAGAGCATGAAGGCTAAGTTCGAAATGAGTGCTATGGGGGAATTAACTTTCTTCCTTGGACTACAGGTGGATCAACTGAAGGATGGGTTCTTTATTCATCAGAGCAAGTATGTTCAAGATCTTCTCACTAGGTTTCGAATGACCGATGCTAAAGATGCAATTACTCCCATTCAGACTAATCATGGGCTGTGTCCTGATAAGACTAATGATCCAGAAGTCGATGCAACTTAATATCGGGCTATCATTGGTTCCTTGATGTATCTGACGGCTTCACGTCCAGACATTACCTTTTGCTGTTTGTATGTGTGCTAGATACCAGGCTAATCCGAAAGAGTCACATTTGAAAGCTGCGAAAAGGATTCTCCGTTATGTGAAGGCCAAGCCTCGTCTAGGGCTTTGGTATCCCATGCATGGCTCCTTTGAATTCAAAGCTTATACTGATTCGGATTATGGTGGCTGCAGTTCGGATAGGAAATCAACGTCAGGTGGATGTCAGCTTTTAGGGGGGAGAATTATATCGTGGCAGTGCAAAAAGCAGACATCTGTTGCACAGTCTACCTGTGAAGCAGAATACATAGCTGCTGGTCAATGCTGTTCTCAGGTACTTTGGATACAGCAACAATTGCGCGACTATGGTATGGATATCTCAGACTCTTCTATTTGTATTGATAATAAGTCTGCCATAGATATTACAAAGAATCCGAAAAACTTTAAAGTCACCAAGCACATTGATATAAAGCATCACTTTTTGCGTGACTGTTTTGAGAAAAAGCTTATTCATTTAGAAAAGGTTATTACTGATGATAACCTTGCTGATCTTTATACTAAAGCTTTTGATAAACCTCGTCATGAGTTGTTATATCAACTCAATGGTATGAAGAATGCCGAGTAGTTTCTCTCAAAGAACTTAAATTTTCTTTTCGTGTCTTAGTAGTTTAAGTCGTATATAGATAGTGTCAATAAAAAATAAAAAAAAAGGTTACTGCACTACATGATTAGACGTGACGATACTTTAGCTTTTAAGCCTACTTAATTGTACTTAAAATGCTCAGTTCAGTGATACCATTATATGATGTATCGATAGGCACAAAGTACCAAGGTTTCCTTTTAATCTGAACTTAAAAGTATACAATGTTCTTATGGGAAACGTATTCAGATATATGGCTGAGAATGCTTGTTCTTAAAATAGACAAGTCCTTTAAATCTTTTGAAAGATCTTGCATTGTCATTATGTATATTTGGTCTGTATAAAGAAGGTCTCGGGTACATATATGTGTATGTATTGCTTTTTGGATGTATATTTGTGACAAGATATACAAATATCAAATAAATCTGTTGAAAATATGAAACTAATGTGGCCTTTGAGATTCGAACAAGTAAGTCCTTGGGGTGTCTTTGTATACCTAGCCTACCTAAAGTTTCCAACTTGGGATAGGTTGTCAGAAAGTTCGCTACACGGATCTCATAGAAAGTCACGGGTTTTCATAAGTGCTTTAAAGTAAAATTAATGTCACAAATATGCAAGTACTTGGCATTATGCAATGTTAAGTATATTTCTGTACGTGAGTCAAGTTAAGTCGCTTTGCGCGTGAGGAATCACCGACCTGTCACCGCTGACTTGATTCTTAAAGACTTTCTCACTTTACTCACCAAATGTCTTAATCTTAGTGCTTGTTTCGATTATGAGAGTGTATCTGAATATGGGGCACATAAGTTCGCAAACTAAAATTGTGGCATGAGTAACTTACTAGGTTACATGGTGACTGTCCTTGGCTCAAGTAATACGAAAGTGCCACAAACCAAAAAGGAGACTGGAAGTACCGAGTGTTTAAGAGGACAAACATATTGGTAATCGTTTTTGGATCACTGTTCATAACTAATAATAAGAGAATTATTTCTCACATGTAGGCTTATGTAAATGCTATTCTGATCTGATCAGCAGTACCCTAGTCACTTGTAAATAATGAATAAATTAAGATAACTATTGTGTATAGACTAGTTTATTATTCTGTATTTTTATTCTAATTTATTTTTCTATTTTATTGAGTCAAAATAAGTATTTTCATAAGTTCTTATTGCACGAGAGATTCTACTTAAATTCTGTTGAGTATATGTTTTGCTGAATTCATTCATTTGAATTCTTGATGAGGTTATGTGATTAGTTCAAAAGAAGATTTTCTGATATGGACATTAATTTGTTTAAGTTTAGAAAAATGATCTTATTTTCGTCACAGCTAAATTCGTTTTATTTGGCTTTAAACGAAGATAATCTCTATCTTCGTTCCATTTTATTTTACGAAGGTTAAGTTCGTTCCTTTTATTTTCGACTGACCTTATACCCGACCCGTTTTGACCCATCTTTTACCCATCCATATATATATCCAAACTTAATTCGTTTTTCTCTTTTTCATTACCAAAATCGTTAAAGAAAACGAATTTAAGTTGCTTACACCCCCATATCTTCTTCAATCAAATACCTTGATTTCAGTTGATTCTCGGTTTGTTATTTCGATTTTTGTTGAAATAAGTAATTCAGGTATCTTATCTAGCATCGTCATTCACAAATCACCAATTCTTGATTCTTGTTTTTGCCCAATTTTTACATGAACTCATTCGGTTTTAAGATATATTTTAAGTTCTAGGGTTTAATTTCGTTTTTGATTTTAAATCCATTGGATCCTTAATTCGTTTGTAAAATCGAAGTGGGTTATGCTTCTTTTTAGTGATACAAATGTTTTGTGATTGATTTTGGGCAAATAAAGTGTTAATCAATGTTTTACGAATCAAATATTTGATTTTGGACCCAACTGATTGTTCAGAATGGCTACGAAGTTAACTTTCGTTTATCTCTACGAACTTAGGTTCTCAAATAGAGTTTACGAACTTAGACTTTTCCTTCAACTAACGAACTTAGAAGTTCTTGTGACAAACGAACTTATTTATGCTTCAAAGCTATCTTCGTTCATTGTTACCAACGAACTTAACACCTATTTTCGTTTATTGTTATCAAACGAATTTAAAGTCTATCTTCGTTCATTCCTAACTAACGAACTTAAAGTCTATCTTCGTACATTCTTAACTTACGAACTTAAAGACTAATTTCGTACAGTCTCAACTTATGAAATTATTGATTAAGTTCATCTAAGCCTGCAATTCATTTCTTGTGCTAATCCTATAATTGTTTTTCAATTATGATTTGTTTTTGCAGAAATGGCTCTTGCTCCACGTCAGTTCGTTAAGAAGCACAATCTGGCCTTAAATCTGGATCCAGATCAGCATAATTGTGAACGCTATCATGAAATGTTTGATTTTATTGCTCGTTCTAGGCTTTCTTTTGCATTCTGTGATTCACCTAGATTTGTCAGGCAGTATATTGATGACTTCTGGAGGACTGCTCATCAAGTAATGGTTAATGGTCGTAGCTTTGTTAGTTTTTGAGACTACTTCAGTATCTACAGCTGCTGCTGCTATTCCTGCTGTCTCTACAGCACCGGTTGCTTCTGTTGCCGGTAGTATACCGTTGCGTCCACTGTTGCCTCCTGCTATACCAATATTGCCCAGATTGCCTACTTTTCCTCCTATTCCTTCAGATTACTCCCTAGTTAGGCGTATCGATGTTCTTCAGGCTTGTGTTGATACGTTAGAGTCTGATCTTACGAATGTTCGAGGTACTTTGACCTTTTTAATCAACTGGGTCAAGAATCAAGGGGGAGATGTTCCTGAAGAAGTTTGCAGATTATCAGCAGTTCAGCCAAGACGTCAGAATGATGATGATGATGCTGATAATGCTGGTAATAGAAGTGATTCTCGCCCAGTTTCTGACAAAGGAAAAGGGGTTGAGACTCAGGGGGAGACAGGAAGAGATACTACCCAGACTGGTACTTCTGGTGCGGGTGGTTCAAGAGATCCTCGAGAGGCTGAAGTTATTGAAGCACTTGATTAAGGTAATTCTTCGAAATCGGTTGATTATTTAAGTGATGATCAAGTTGAAGCTGAAACTGAACGATTAAAGCGTGAAGTTAAGGCAAAATTTGGACATGACTGTAATACCGAAGAAAATGCTTTTCATTCTGTATTTGATAACTTATTGGATAAACAGCAAGAAGCAGAAACTGAAAGAGGAAAAGAATTACAGATTCAAGGGCAAACAGCCTTGGAATCTGATTCTGATTCTGATTCAACTTATGAATTTGATAAAGATTGATAAAGTGTATATTAGGTTGCATGTAATAAGTTTACGACATGTGAATGTAATTTATCTTATTTCAATGCAATTATATCTCATCTTTATTATTATTATCATGATTATTTATTGTATTCTGGTGTTCATTTTGTGTAATCTTAATAGATGATACAGATGATACAGAATTACTCTTCGATGGTGATGAACTTGAGGAGGTGAGCTTGTTCCTGAACCGGATATAAATATATTCAAGAAACCTTATGGGTTTGATGATGTTTGGGATTCAACTCCTGAAGACCCATCTTTGGAAGAAAGAAAAGAGTTAGAGATAAAGAGGAATGAAGTTAAGGAAAGAATGCTTCAAGCGTCAATTAGTAGCTCCGCTAAAGTTTTAAACTTCGTGGTATATGCTAGGATTGATGATGCATTGATTCCTCTTCACTGGGAAATAAACTTGACAAGACCTTTTAATCCAAATAATTATCCTGTACCTCTCAGAGAAGATGATCCACTACATGAGATTGATCGACTTGTGCCTGGTCAAAGAATCAATGATTATATAGTCACATGGGATACTATGAAACCTATCATGTATTGGACCCATATCTCAGATAAAGATGCTGCAAGATATAAGACAATAATCTGGAGTTGGTTTTATGATGAAGAACTGAAGCTGTTTGTTCTTAAAAGACCAGAAGGTTGTCAGTATCTAGCATGGCGTGAGAGACATTTCAGAAGTTTGTGTGAAGAAGACTTACATGAACTAGGAAATAACAGGATTATCAATCCAAGTGGTTATGGTCTTGCAGATGTGGTTGGTAAGAATCTTCATGAAGATTTCAAGTTGAGATCAAATATGAAAGACTCTGAAAAACCAAAGTTTCATATTGAACCAAGACGAAAGAAGAAGGTGGTTAAGCCAGATAAAAGTGTTGAGTATATTCAACGTGATATCAAATGTATGATCAAAGTCCCTGCCAAGAAATGGGCACAAGATGTCTTGGATAAAATGGATAATTGGGAGATTGATCGAAATTCTGGTGAAGCCAAGATGTATGCAGACTCAAAGAAGAAGATGTTGTTGAGAAGGATGTATGATCCAATGCAGTTGGTGAATTTCTCAAGAAATGATCAGAGAAAATTATACGATACTGAATGCTCATTTTTACCATTTTGGAAGAATGAAGAAGATCGATATCGTAAGATTCTCCAAGTCTGCTTACATGAAAATATCCATGCAAATAGCAAACGATTGTTATTTGATGGATGATAAAGATTTTTGAAGACTGAAGAAATCGAAGATGCTGCTGTCAAGGGGGAGTTTGTTGATGCATGTTGATGTGACAACAGCAACTTAGATTTGATTATGTCTTATTCATTTATATGTAATTGATAGATTATGGACTTCGTGTTTTAGTAATGATCGATTACATGTTTTGGTGTTATTTATATGTTTATATATGATGTTTGTTGTGTATGTCATACAAGTACAAACATAATATATGTTAGGTTCCCTGTACATGAAGTACTTGGAAAATAACAAAGCACAGATGTTGATGGTAAGTTGTACTAACGAAGATGATCTTCGTTGGTAACTAACGAAGATAATCTTCGTTTTATGGGTTGGGCTGCTAAGTTCGTAAGAACAAAGCCCAGCAGGCCCAATATCGATCGTGAACATATATAAACGAATGGAAACCCTAAATTGAGGTATCCAGTTCATATTACACACACCAAAGGCGACTAAGTTCGTTTATAGCTTATAGAAAACGAAGATAGATCACATAAGGCCGATTATATTGATATAATTAGCAATATACACGATAACTAATCAAACTAGTTATCTCGTGAGGATTCCGCACTCACGACATAACAATAGACGATCTCGAGAGCAATCCGTAGCTATCAAGGGACTCACACAAATGAAAGATAATAATAAGTGCATGATTGCAACAACTGAAGAAAAATGGGTTCCTTCTGATGATTCATCTGCTGATGAAGAAGAAGAAAGAGATTGCTGTTACATGGCTCTGGCAGACGAAGAGCACCTGGTGAAGGAAGATGTCACATCTGGAAGATGGGTGGACATTGTTATCAAAAAGGTTAGTGATTATGATACTGCAACTGACCAGGAATTAAAATTGGACATCGCTGAAGCTCTTAATTCTGATTTAATATTTGTTGAAACTGTTAGATCTGACGGTGTAAATGGTCTAGAAACAGATTTTTCTGAAATAACTGTTTTAAAATCAAAATTAAAGGAACTTCAAGACATTGAACTGGCATTTCAAGCCCAGGTTCTGGTAACTGAACAATTGATTCAAGAAAAACAAGATCTTGAGATCATTTTAGAGAAAGAAAAACTGGTGATTAAATCATGGCTTGAAACCAGAAAGCCATATGATGCAGGAGTAAATCAATTTCCCGCTCAAAAACATGCTTATTTAGATGGAAATACTCACGTTGCATCATTAATCCCAGTAATTGATCAATTACCAGAGGGATTCAGGCCTATTACTGTTTATGATGAGCCTGTAACTCCCAAGGCCAATATTTTCCTAGTTCAATCTCCAGAGGTTAAGACTGGAGCATTCCAGATGACTGCTCCAGTTAAAAAGGTCAATCTGAAGAAACCTTTGCCTCGCCTCGAGTCCTTTCAACTGGAAAGGCTCAGGTGTCATCTGAAGAAAATATTTTGTCAAGGTTAGAGAGCCAGATTCAATTACTGACTCGTCAATTTCAACTAAGACTACTGTTGAAGAAAGTGAACTTAACCAGATTGCTCCAGGGACATATAAGGGAGGGTCCAGTGAACCCATCAGTTGATGGGTTCCAAAATCTAATTGATATATCTGGTGGATGTGCAGGGCGATCGAAAGAAATATATCTGGTATCTTGACAGTGCAGCTGGCAGGACGATGACTGGATGTAAGACCCTGCTGGAGGAATTCATCATTTCTGATGGACCCTCCATTACTTTTGGAAATGATGATTGTGGAAAAACTGAGGGATATGGTGTTCTGAACAATGGACAAGTCAAGTTCAGCCGAGTTGAATTTGTGAATGGTTTGAAATATAACCTGATCAGTGTAAGTCAACTGTGTGATGATGGCTATCAAGTTCTATTCAATATTGCTCAGGGCATTGTATTCAACAAGGACTGGAAGATAGTGTTGATTGCTCCTAGAAGAGGGAATATGTACGTGATGGATATGGAAAGCTCTCCTTCAGAGCAGTGTTTCTATACTCAAGCTGATGAAGACACAAACTGGTTATGGCACAAAATGTTATCCCATTTAAATTTCAAAAATATTAATAAGTTGTCTAGAAAACAACTGGCAGATGGGATACCTTCAGTTTCCTTCAAAAAGGAAAGGCCATGTCCAGGATGGGAGATGGGTAAGCAGAAACGTACCAGTTTCAAGACCAAGCAGAATTTCAGCATATCTGAACCTCTTCATATGCTTCATATGGACCTTTTCGGTCCAGTGAATGTTCAGACTCGTGCTGGTAAAAGATACACCCTGGTGTTCGTAGATGAATTTTCCAGATATTGTTGGGTTATCTTTCTCAGGTCTAAAAGTGAAGCTGCTACTGAAATCATCAGTCTTATCAAGCAAATTGAGCTCAAGTACAGTCGAAAGGTGTGTCAGTTAAGAAGTGACAATGGAACAGAATTCCAGAATGCAACTCTGAAGTCATTCTGTACTGACACTGGCATCTCCCAGAATTTCTCATCAGCCCGCTCTCCAGAACAGAATGGAGTGGTGGAAAGGAAGAATCGAACGCTGATAGAAGCTGCCAGGAGTATGCTTGCTGAATCTGTCTACCAATTTATGGGCTAAAGCAATTGCTGCTTGCCACACCCAGAATCGGTCAGTGTATGTGAAGCGACACAAAAAGACAGCCTATGAAGTCTTAAGAAATAGAAAACCAAATATTGGTTATTTTCACATTTTTGGATGTCCAGTCTACATCCTGAACGACTCCAGTCAGTTAGGCAAATTTGATGCCAAAGCTGATGAAGGGTATTTCTTAGGCTATTCAGCCATCCGCAAGGCCTTCAGAGTCTACAACAAGAGACTGGAGAAGGTCCATGAGTCAATTCATGTCACATTTGATGAATCAAATGCTGCAATCAATAAAAGCCAACCCTTGATACTCCCCCAGTAACTCCAATTGTCTTCTGTGAATCTGATCCTATCAACTACAATAAAGATTTAGAAGACACAGTTTCCAGTCATCCTGATCTGGAACCTGTTCAGAAGAAGAAACTCTCCAGTGGTACTCCATTCTATCCTTCAATTATTTTCAAGCTACCCTCTGAAATTAATATTGGATCAGATGTTCGTACTACTCCCCCAGTAACTCCAAAGCTCATCCTATCGATCAGATCATAGGTGACTCCAGTAGTGGAGTTCTGACCAGAAGAGCCTCCAGTGATCAATGCTTATATGTTAGTTTCTTATCACTGATAGAACCAAAGAAGATTGACGAGGCTATGGAAGATCCAAACTGGGTGACTGCTATGCAAGAAGAGCTTCACCAGTTTGAAAGGAACAAGGTCTGGTACCTGGTTCCTTTCCCAGTTGGAAAGAAAGAACCAATTGGAACCAGATGGGTCTTCAGGAACAAGGTAGATGAAGATGGCCACGTAATCAAAAACAAGGCCAGACTGGTAGCACAAGGCTACTGCCAGTCAGATGTCAATTTTGATGAATCATTTGCTCCAGTGGCTAGACTTGAAGCGATCAGAATATTCTTAGCATTCGCTGCTCATCATCAGTTCAAGGTCTACCAGATGGACGTGAAAAGTGCATTTTTGAAAGGAAAACTTGAAGAAGTGTATGTCAGACAACCACCAGGTTTCGTTGATGAAAAGCATCCACATTGGGTATATCGTCTGGACAAAGTGCTTTATGGCCTCAGACAAGCCCCACGTGCCTGGTATGATACTCTGACTAAACATTTATTGAAAAATGGTTTCAAAAGAGGTGCAATTGACAATACCTTATTGATTCTTCATGAAAAAGGTAATCTGTTAATGTTACAAATTTATGTTGATGATATTATTTTTGGCTCTACTGATGATAAAATGTGCAAGAAATTTTCAAAAATAATGTCTACTGAATATGAAATGAGTTTGATGGGTGAATTAACATATTTTCTTGGACTCCAGATTAAACAGACCAGAGATGGTATTTTTATTAATCAGGAAAAATATGTTAGAGATCTTTTAAAGAAATATGATATGAACTCTTCACCATCTAAACCCACTCCAATTTCTGCACCATTAACACTGGACTCTGATCCAGATGGTAAACCAGTGAACACCACTGTCTATAGAGGCATGGTTGGTTCACTGATGTATTGAACGCCTATGTGTACTATCAGGGATCTTTGATTTAAAGATTTATAAATTTATGACTGCTTAGATATTGAACGCCGTTGTGTACTATCTTTGCATTAATAGATTTCTGGATCAACATTCCAAGGGGAAAGACTTTGAAAGATATATTTTTGTTCTTAAAAATGTTTTAAGTTCAGGGGGAATTTATTAATTTATTTTCTCACTGGACAAAATTTTCCAGAAAATATTACTGTACCTTGTAAATGTGTCCCTCTCACTGGTAATTAGATAGGTTGAAGTGCATGTTTGAGGTGACTTTTGTCTCCTTGTAAATGTGTCCCTCTCATTTGTCTGTATTAGTTGACGTGCATGTTTGAGGTTACCAGTCTCTTTCAAAATGGTTTTCACTGGTAATTTACTGGAGTGTCCCTCCAGTGTACCATCAGTGCATGCTTCACTGGACTAATCCACCAGTGATACTGGAGTGTCCAGTCAACCTCCAGATGCATTGATATATCAGTCATAATACTTTTTATACTTGGTCATTGTGCGTGCCACGTATGCAAAATCTTTTGAAAAGATATTCATCTTGATATTTATCTTATTATCCTACGTGGCATGTAAAGTTTTCAAAGTAATGATGGTATTTTTACCTTGGGAAGACAAAAAATGCAAGTTGTTACTGTTTGTGGGCTGTAAACCGTCACACATTTATGTGTGATGTGATGTATTTAATGCGGATCTCAGAACCCGATCAAAATTATATTTGATAAATTCAAATTAACCGTTTGAGTTCCACATTCTCTCTCCTATATATACCCACTTTCACTTTCATTTGCATTTACTTCGAACATATTTACTCCCAAATTCTTCAAATTCCTTCATTTATTTCCTTCATTCAATTTCCAATCATAAATCTCTCCCATATTTAATTCTTCAAATCTTCATCAAAACCCTAATTTTTCAATTTCATCTTCATATATCTATCATATTCAATGGCACCAAGACAATCCAATTCTCCTAAGAATCTGCTCACCGCTAATATACGCTCCGGTTGCCAATATTGTTAAGGCACCTCATATTACTCTTGAGGCTAAGGCCATCAGAATAAACATGAACAATTGGATGGATAGACTCACAAGCACCACTCATGCTCCCACCTCTCTTATCGGACGACTGAATGCCTTTTTCCTCAGTTGTCCACTCTATGGTGCTCTCACTCTTAATCCAGGTAAAATGTATCATGATTACCTGTGTGAATTTTGGTATTCTGCTGTGTATGTTGAAAACACTAAAACCATCAACTACACATTGCAACAAGGCACCAGGTCTTTCACTCTCACTGTCGATTCTCTCACAGATATTCTTCATTTAAATTATTTGGCTGAAAATGAGATGGCAATTCCTATCCCTACTGGCATCAATTTCAGGGATGTGTGCAGATTGATGGGGCACACTGAAATATTGGATGAACATGGCCAGTTATTAAGAAAGGCACAATCTACATGAGTAAACTGACAGACTCATGGAGATATTTCTTCACTCATTTGGTTGAGTGCTTAGGTGGCAGTTCTAGAGGGTTGGACCAGATTAATCAAATGCAACTCCAGATTGCCTACTGTCTTTGGTTTGGGTACAGGGTCGATTTCGCTCAGATCTTCTTTGATGACCTTGTTGACCGTCTGAAGGTGAAAGGTAGAAAACCACACATTCCATATATTCGTTTTCTTTCACTAGTTTTTCTAAGAGCTCTGGGTGCTGAGTATGATTATGAAACAAATCATTTTTCGGTGTGTGATTATCTGAGGGAGTTGAGTTCCCTAAAATCAAGAGCTGGTGAGGTTGAAATTCCTGTAAATATGTTAAATAATTTTGGAAATGATGCACCTGATGAGCAAGAAGAGGCTCCAGATAGGGGTCAGATTGTTGTAAGACCCACTGGAGTCGTCAATGTTGAAAATGTGCAACCAGTGACCCAGGTGGCTCCTGAAGGTCAACAACCAAAATGTTGATCCTCCTAGACGACCAAGATCTAATAGACGTCTTATGCGGGCTGGAGTTTAGGTTAATCCAGATAGAGCCGATGCAACCCATCCTGGTGATATTATGAATTTAGATGGGTCTCCCATTTTTTAGCAGGAAGAGGATGTTGTAAAGGATGTTGAGCAGGTAGAAAATGTACAAGTTGTTGAGCAGGTGACTGATGAGCAAGATGCTTAGTTTGATTTGAATGTAGAAGTTGGTGATCAGACTGATGATCAGACAGGTGATCAGACTGTTGATGAAACATTTGTTTGGAATGAGGCTGATTCACCCATGTCAGAAAGTAATATTTTTGATATTGACATGAGTTTTCTTGGAGATGATGTAGTAGAGATAGAATGATTACCAGAAATGCCACCACCTACACCAGAATCAAATGTTCCACCATCAGAATTCACTATGCCGCCACCACCACCACCACCTTCAATTCCACAAACCACTCCATATTTCAATCCTCCCACACTTCAAATTTCACAAACTCAACCACCACCAATTGAAACTCCAATTAACTTTCCTGAACACCGTATGCTGGACTCGATTGCTGTAACATCTGAAAGATCCACTGAAGAGGTCCAGACACAAGTACCGTTGGTGACCAGAATGACCTCCACTCTTGATCCTCCCAGTGGTCCCTCCTCTTCTTCCTCAGCCGAGGTCCAAGACCTTTTAAGTAAGGTGGCTGACCTGGAGAGATCACTTCAGTCTTTATCCCAGGTTATTTCTGATTTTAAGTCCTTATTATCCAATAATCTAGCATCAGAAATGAATGTTTTTGTTGGGAATGAGAAGATAGTGTTTGAGAAGCTGGATGAGCTGGTACTGGCCACAAATAACAATTCTGAAAATATCAAAGTGGTAGTACAGGGATTAGAAGCAAGGCTGGTTAGTTCTGTTCAGACTGCAGTGAAAGGTGAACTTGTTCAACCACTGGCAGGTCTGACAGATGAGGTTCAGAGGTTGACAACCAGGATAGGCAGTTTGGAAAGTAGGCCAACTCTTGATCAGAATGCTGTTGTTAGTTCAATCAGTGAAGAGTGTTCTAATAAGTTCAGACATGGGATGTTGAAAGAAATTTCTGAAGAAATTTCAGGGTCTGTTCTTAGAACAATTAAAGATGGGTTGATGCCACGGGTGGTAAAATTGATTGAAAAAGAAATGCCAAAACACTTGTCTTCAGAAATTCAAAACATTAAGAAGGAAGTGACTGAGATAAGGCAGACTGTGAATATCACATGTCCAGTGGCAGGAAGAACTTTTGGTGCTACAGACAGATATATGCTGGAACAATTATGGTCTGCCCACAAGTCTCAGACTGGTGGACATTCCAAGGGGGAAAAGTCGTCTGTTCCAGAAGGATTGGTGAGGAAAAAGAAAGAGGTTGTTGTAAGTGCTATTGAAAAGGCCTTTGCTACTGAAAGCATCGTGCAACAAGAAGAAGTGACTAGTACTGATGCCAGTGCACAAGAAGCACAGAAGGCACTTGGCATTGAAGCCATTGTGCAGGTTGAAGAAGCTGCTGGTACTGATGCCAGTGAGCCCAATTCGAAGCATTCCCAGATATCATAACTACTCAAGAGTCAGTAGAAAGAAAGAAACATGTGATATCTGGAGGTGAAACTGAAACTGCTGAAGGTTCATCAGAAATTCCTAACACTGATGAAGACACCTCGAAGAGACTGGAGCAAGAATGTATATTGATAGAAATATTCAAGAAAAATCAAAAGGATGAATTGCTGGCCCACCAAAGGGAGATGGCAAACATGGGGACCCTTGATTCTTACAATGCTGGCAGGTTGGGCATACATATAGATGTTTATAAAAGAATGAAGGAAGACCCCAGAATTCATCAATGTCTGAATGCATTGGATGATGTGTTCATTCGCTCCAGGTACTCTGAAGATGAGCAAACTTATGATGCTGTAACTTATGGTGTCAGTGTAACTGAACTGATAAGACAAAGGACGGAGGAGCTGGTCAACCTCTAGAAGAAAATAAAAAAGAATGTTGGTGCTCTGGAGATAGAGTACAGAAAGAAGTTGAAAGGTTTACCCAAACTGACTGCCAAACAGTTAAAAGAAATCAGGGATGCTGATCTAAGCACTTTCATTCCTTTGGATACTTCACAAAGAATCAATCGTGAAGCATTCCAGTCTGCCATCGAACAGCAGAAAGTGTCCAAGGAAACTGAGTACATGATCCAGATGGCTAAGCAAAAAGCCAAATATGAAGAAATGTTGAAATTCAGGGCTGATGCCAGAAGGATCATTGGTGCAGAGATCAAACTTGCTGAAAATCATGAAGGTATGTCCAGGTTTGAAATAAAGTTGACCAGGGAAGGTAACTTTACTGATGAAAGAAAGAGTGCTTCAGTCCAAGCGTTTGGATGGAGTGAACTGAAGGAGATTGCCTTAACATTTAGGGGCAAGACAGATTTGTCGACTGATGTTAAAGCGTTTTTGAAAAGGATTGAGAAGGTATGGAAAAGAAAGCAACAGATGGAAGTTGTAATAGGCATGAAGCCACAAGAGTCTGTACCATCCTCACCATCTCCAAAGAGGAAGGCTACTGAAGACGCTCCAGGACAGACGTCAAAAAGAAGGGCCTGATTCTTTTTATCATTTACTTGTAATTGTATTTAGTTTCACAAAATTGTAACTTATTTTCTGTTGATGGCTGTAAATATAGTTGCATATTTTGTTTCACAAAGTAAATGATCAGATTTAGTCTAAGTTAGAATTAAAAGATGAAACTGAACACTGATGATCTATAAAGTGTTTCCCAGTAACATAAATTTTTAGACTAAGTCAAAACAAGTGTTTTTCAAGCATACAAAAATTGTATAGATATAAGCTTGAAAAACCTTGCATTATTTCTAAACAAATAGGGGAATTTGTTAGGTCCAGATTTACTGGACTCGCTCCAGACTCGACTACTGGAGCCTTACTGAAGATCTGTCCAGAAATGATATTTACTGGACCTACTCTAGACTTGGAAACTGGAGTCCCTCTGAAGATTTGTTCAGAAATAATGGAAGACCAGTGAGCAAATACTTGTATAGAAATCTGGAGTATTCCAGATTAGCTCACTGGACTTCACCCCAGTCCAGATCTATTCTACTGAAGACATTCTCACTGAAGTCAGAATAAAGAAGACTGACAAATGGCGGAGTCCACTGGAAGTCTTACCAGATCTACGACTGGAGGATTGTCAGTGTTCTAGACCTTACAAGTCTGAACACTGATATCGAGGAATTGACTTTTTGCCTTTACACACTTTCCAAAGAACATTCCACTTGTTCTTTACCAAAGTGCTTACGTGTGTAAAGGTGGTTGGTTTAAAGGATTATTGTCATATTGATGTGACTTTATCCTTGTACCTTAACCAATGCATTTAATGAACTTGTCGGTTTATTAAATGCATGCAACCATATTTGTACGATCTGGTCCACGTCATCATGGACTTGGTCTATAAATACAAGTCTTCTCACAACTTGCAAACAACTTGAAACTTTAGCATTGCAACTTGTGAGATATACTCTAACTAATCCTTACGAGTATTTCCAAGTTATTAGATCACTTGTATTTCTAGGTTGTTTAGATATTTACACTTGGGTGTTTATCTTTGTTCCGCAACAACCATTGTATTTGTTTATATCAATAAATCAAATACATTGAAAAAGTACATCGTGTCTCAATGCTACATACTTGAAATATACATATTATTTATATAGTTTCAGCACTTATTGTTTCAAGCATTTACTTTCAGTATCGTTACCTTATTGATTATCCTTATCTGGATCGTATTCTGAACTGGTCATCTTCCAGTTAGAACTACTTGCCAGTCGGGTATTAACCATCTATATTTGGGACTCACAAGTACGCATGTAAGGAATTAGCTTTAATTCCTTAAATGCTCCCAACCATATTTGTACGATCTGGTCCACGTCATCATGGACTTGGTCTATAAATACAAGTCTTCTCACAACTTGCAAACAACTTGAAACTTTAGCATTGCAACTTGTGAGATATACTCTAACTAATCCTTACGAGTATTTCCAAGTTATTAGATCACTTGTATTTCTAGGTTGTTTAGATATTTACACTTGGGTGTTTATCTTTGTTCCGCAACAACCATTGTATTTGTTTATATCAATAAATCAAATACATTGAAAAAGTACATCGTGTCTCAATGCTACATACTTGAAATATACATATTATTTATATAGTTTCAGCACTTATTGTTTCAAGCATTTACTTTCAGTATCGTTACCTTATTGATTATCCTTATCTGGATCGTATTCTGAACTGGTCATCTTCCAGTTAGAACTACTTGCCAGTCGGGTATTAACCATCTATATTTGGGACTCACAAGTACGCATGTAAGGAATTAGCTTTAATTCCTTAAATGCTCCCAACCATATTTGTACGATCTGGTCCACGTCATCATGGACTTGGTCTATAAATACAAGTCTTCTCACAACTTGCAAACAACTTGAAACTTTAGCATTGCAACTTGTGAGATATACTCTAACTAATCCTTACGAGTATTTCCAAGTTATTAGATCACTTGTATTTCTAGGTTGTTTAGATATTTACACTTGGGTGTTTATCTTTGTTCCGCAACAACCATTGTATTTGTTTATATCAATAAATCAAATACATTGAAAAAGTACATCGTGTCTCAATGCTACATACTTGAAATATACATATTATTTATATAGTTTCAGCACTTATTGTTTCAAGCATTTACTTTCAGTATCGTTACCTTATTGATTATCCTTATCTGGATCGTATTCTGAACTGGTCATCTTCCAGTTAGAACTACTTGCCAGTCGGGTATTAACCATCTATATTTGGGACTCACATAGTTTGATAGTTTTAGCATGTATAAATTATGTTGTTAGGCTAAATTGTATACATGAGATAAACGAATACGGTGATGCATGTATTAACATTTACTTAATGGACAATTATATGAATAAGAACGGTAGACATGTTTAATAATTCGAGTATGCCCAAAATCTTATTGCTTAACTTGTTTATAAGAACGAATCGATAATGATTGATAATTCATGCATAGTTGTATTTAACGTACGAGAAACCGTATGTATGACTCGGTATGCGGGATTAGTTGATAGAACATACAAAAATCTTACCTCCTAACTTAATTATGTGGATGAACTGTTAGAATATGCGGTAGAACAAATATGATGATATTCTAATTGTTGAATATGCTTAAATTTCGTTGCCTAACTAATTTGGTGAAATAAATCGTTAGGACTTGGTAATACATGCGTAAAGGTAATTGAAATCTTGGGAAATTGTGTGTATAGGTTGCCATGCTAACCTAATTATTTGAATATCTCGGAATCTTGTTGCCTAACTAATTTGGTGAAATAAATCGTTAGGACTTGGTAATACATGCGTAAAGGTAATTGAAATCTTGGGAAATTGTGTGTATAGGTTGCCATGCTAACCTAATTATTTGAATATCTCGGAATCTTGTTGCCTAACTTGCTTATTGAATACATAGTTAGGGATTTAAGATGCATGCATAGATATAAATGGACACGTGAGCAATTGCATGTATAATTAGTATGGTGATTAAAGATTACTTGACTGAGTTATTTCCCCCCTTGTTACTTTATAACTTAGTCAACAACGTAGAGATGATAAGTATAGTTGTATTATGATTATGAGAACCTCATTGTATTACGCGCCCTTAAGATTTAAACTTAGGACAATGCCTGAGTTAACTAAAGAGAGTTCATCAGAATAAACGTATAACAGTGGGGTTATCTGCGGAGTCAATATCGATGGCGACAACGGACGTAATGATTTCATTTTGAGCTGCTATACAACTATAAACTTTATTGAGTGAGGAGGAACGACCTAGGTTAGGCTAACCATAAATTTGAACAAATAAATTGAAATCTAAAAGTCTATCCAACACGTAAAATTCCGCAAACACGAACGTCGCAGAGATGGAGTTGAAGTGTAAAAGGTATTGGGTGATACATATACACGAATCCGATTGGTGAAAGTTGATCTGATTGAACGCCTAGCTTAACGCAGAACAAAGAGTTCATAAGCATGGGAACAATGAGCCAATTGAGTGCCATAGTGCGAGTCACACGTAAGATGTAAGAAGCTCGAGTGCTTATAGTGTACGATTCTCAAATCTTCTCGACCTTAAACGGATCGCTAGATCGTTGTCTATCACACGAATGAGGTGCCGTAAGGATTGGATGTCGTAGATAGGATCCCTCCCATTGTCAGACAGATGGACAGAAGTGGGAGCAAACATGTGATTTCAGCGAATGAGCCGCCGACCAATGGGTGAAACACGTCACGAGTGCGCTGACTATAAGTCAAATCATCATAATAAGTGTTACCTGTTTACGACTAATTGCACTTAATGTTAACCGCGAATGTATATATATAATAATAAATAATAAATTACTGGAAGTTGGCAATAAACTCGTTTGAGAAAATGGAATTATAACCCGGAGATCGATGAGTCATGGCGAAAGATTTTAACACTTGGTATGAAGGATGCGTACGACGTCACCCGGTTTTAAATAATCTAACGAGTTATAAACTAACAACTTGTTACATAATACGGCTCCTATAATCGTATGAATTTTGCTAATATAATAGTGAGATGTTTTTGAGACATATGTGAGAAATTTTAAATGAAAAAGACCAATGAATTCTTGGTAAATGTCTTTAGTGATTTTCAAAATCAAATTGTGTAACAAATTGTAACTTATGAAAGGATTTTTATTAATTACATTCTATTCCAAAAGCTTGAGAATTCTCGATTTTATATGAGAATTGGTTTTAACTTATAGAGTGTGAAAATGTTAAGTTAAGAGTGACAAGATAAGGACCGTTAGTGTGACAACCGCCAAAATTTCGGGTTGATTAAATTACTATTACGTGTACTATTTAAATTTTTGTTGATCAAACAATATTAACAAACATTTTATGGCATAATGAACTGAACAAATATTTTTTTATAAATTATGAATCACGGGTTTAGTTCACTAGATTATGGACAAAAAGAATACTATATATATACATACCCCTTATTCATGATTAACTTTATAATATAATAATAATATAATAATAATATAATATAATAATATTAATATAAAATTTATTTTAAATTTAATAATAATATAAAAATAATATCATAATAATGATGATGATATAGAATAATAATAATATAATAATAATATAATAATAATATAATAATAATATAATAATAATATAATACTAACTAAGACTAGTCTAATATCTAATATGAATTAATAAGAAATCTAATAATCTAATATCTAATATGAATTAAATAGAATAGAAAATACTAATATAATAGAATAGAAAATAGAAAAATACTAATCTAATAATCTAATAATAATAATAATCTAAAGATAATAAAGTAAAATATAATAAGGTAAAAAGTAAATTTTAAATAGTAAAGGTAAAAGTAAATTGTAAATAGTAAAGGTAGAAAGTAAATTGTAAAAAGGGTAATAAAATAAAATAATATAAAGGTGGGACCCACGTCAAATAATTTAAAGTCTACGTTGAATCTGATTTCCGAATAATTTCAAAAGTAAATAGTGCTGAATAGTAAACATCGCTTTCATACTTTATTCTTATAATATAAACGTCCAAAACCCGCTCACAGGGGTTAGTTGAGTAAAAATTATTAAAATGAAAGTTGTAGATCTTAATTTTCTGATCTTATAGAAACTTGAATTTTCTCAATAGGAGCACGTATGCATAATTTAGGATTAAAACAATGTATAAACATATACTACTAGTATAAAAGGAATCTATCATTAGAAACGTCCAAGAGGTAGTGGGAAACACACTTTTATCTACTTTATAATTTAAAAATTTATAAATTATGAATCACGGGTTTAGTTCACTAGATTATGGACAAAAAGAATACTATATATATACATACCCCTTATTCATGATTAACTTTATAATATAATAATAATATAATAATAATATAATATAATATTATATATAAACGTGTTATGTTGAAATCTTCTTCGAAGACGTTTCTTTTTCTAAAACGGAGTGTAATTTTAATAATATAATAATCAAACGAATGAATTCGTTCGTCTATAAATAGCAGACGATATTAAACTTTAAAACACACACCACAACATATTCTCTTCTAAATACTCTCTGGTATAACTATACAAGGCTTATTTCATCTACTTGATTTCTGCTATTATCACTAAGGTGAGTCTTCATACTCCCCTTTTCAATTATTTATACATTTATTTGGGGACTGAGATACATGCAATAAAACTACTTGTTATACTTATATGTATATTTCAAAGTTATATACTTATATGTATATTTACAAAATTATATATATATATATTATATATATTTTGTAACTCCACTTTATTTATTTTACCTTCGGGGTAAAATACAAACTCTTTACTGTTATGATGAACACAAGTATTCCAGAAATGTATATATGGTTGATTCTAAGTTGCTCTGTTCACTCAAAGTCCTCACTATCATGAACGATTAGTTATGGAAACATAAACGTGGGTATATTGAATAGTACTATTGGGGTAGGCACCCCCATCCGTGTTGGTCATACCAACTGGATACGGATGCATTATATTTGGAAAGCTTAGGGTACCCTGAACAAGGTACCTACTCTGGAGGCAAATAAACACACACTTGTCTAGTTTCGGTTCATGAGCTTAGAACTTGATGTATACAGTATCTACTCTTATATTTTATTTGATCCATTGTGTGATCAAATAGATACTTTAAATCTTGTGGTTCATACTCTATATTTTTATTAAAAATCTATGATACTCTTTGCTTTATATTGTATCATAACTACTTGACATTGCGGTAAGACAATGATCACACTGAACTCTGGTATTTTGAGAAACTATAATTTATATATGAAAAACTTATGGAACTCACCAACTTTATGTTGACGTATTTTAGCATGTATTCTCAGGTAACTAGACGATACTCTATACATGGGACATTTTTTCGCTGCATACAACATACTGGACCATGGCCTACCCTCAGACTCTAGTAAAGACAAGTCAATTTGCTAAAGTCTTTGTCTACTGTTTAATATTGTTTAATATTAAATAATTGTTTTTAAGAATAATATCTTTCATAAATTGTAATATAAATTTGTGAACAATGCTTTTATATAAATGTATTTTAAAACGACAACGTTTTGTGTCGTTCAGTATATCTTGTGTTGTGAATCCATGTAAGTCATACCCCGTCTAGGGCGGGTGTGACAGTTAGAAATCCCCGTTTGAACAAAACAATGTGATGACAACTATGAACCAGCAAAAACCTAAAAACTAGTGAATACTAACAAGAGAAGACATAAACAATTGAGTCATACAAATCGGATTTAGGAAGTAAAGTTTGAAAGTGAAGGGGGATTCTTTTAACTAGGGAATTCCCCAAGGCGTCAAAGTAAGATCTTGGTCTGAGAAGGTTCTCTCCTAACTGGGGAATCAATCATGGCGTGCATGAGGCAAAACAATTAGGATGTGAACGACATGTGAATTGAACCTTGGGCTATCCTATGATACTAGACGGGACCACGTGCTACAAATGATGAGAATGTATAACCTTAAGGAGATTTGAACTTTGTTGAGAGTGAGAATATATCGTTGTAATTTCGAGGACGAAATTCTTTTAACTGGGGAATGATGTAACACCCGCCACTTTGACCGGTCAACGCTAGCGAACTCGTAAAACAAAAATTAGTTAAATTGAAGTAAATAAACTTTTGCAATGAAAAGATAAGCATGTGAATAGTCATTAGAAGCGTAATTTCAAAATATGTTTGATTTTGTCGACGAAATATTTGAACGAGTCCCGAGTCAAAAGATTTAAGTAAACGAATCGTCTTCCAGAAGAAGCCGGAAGTGGATGCAAGAGTGTTAGTGGGGAACAAAACCCTCCCTCCCTCCTTTCTTCCCCTCATTTCTCACACTCTCTTCTCTCTCTACTCACTCTTTCTCTCTTCCTTCTCTCTATAATCCAAGAACACCCTCATCCTCATTTTCTCCCTCTTTTCTTCTTTAAATTTCGGATCTAAGGCTAAGGGTAACTTCAAAATGTAAGAAATTAGTTAAACAATAATCTTCCCCTTCAAAACTTCAAGATTTTTGGTTTGAGAAAGTGTTCTTCATCCTCAAGAGCTCTAAAACCGGATTTCAAGCTTCGGGACAAATTGGTAAGTGATCTTTAGCTCAAAATGTTCCCCTTAACTAGTAGAATACTTCCTTGTTATAGATCTAAGCGATTTGCGGTCGATTCGAGTGTAAAATGGTTGTTTTTGCTTAAAAACGGGTTTTGGTTTAGATCTTGAGATTTAGGAAGTGGGTTTTGTTTAAGAGTTGATTTTTACACTTGTTTATACTTGAAATATGTTGTGTTAAAGTTTGAAGCTTTGATTTTGACGTTTGGTGGGTCGATTTGAGGTCAAAAATGCGTTTTTTCTGCATTCTGAAGCATATCGCGTCGCGAGGGTGGTATTTCGCGTCGTGAGGCTTGCCTAAACTCGTAAAAAGGTGTTCAGGTGAAAATATCGCACCGCGATATCAAAATATCGCGCCGCGAAGTCAATTTATCGCGCCGCGAAGTCAATTTATCGCGCCGTGAAGTCAATTTATCGCGCCGTGATATACTGCAGGAAAGTCATTTTCAAACGTCAATAACTTTTAAACCGTAAGTCCGTTTTTGACGATTCAAGCGGCCACGGATGCGTAATTGAGTCTATTTTCTAATGGTATAAGCCTCTGAGTCCAAAACATAGTTTTAACAATTCAAAAGTTTTGATTAAGCAACAGCGGTCATGTCCCGACTAGTCATTGTGAAACAAACCGTAATGATTCCACCTCGGTTGGATCAAAGCCTTATAAATTGGACATAATGAAGCTTTTATAGTAATATTAGGTCAATATGGATAGAACCTTACCTCTTGATATGCTTTAGGATTAATGTAATACGTGTATGATATGTTTCAGCTATCATGGACGTCGGTTCTACTTCCTTTCATCTTGGGCTTGTCATTGCTCGTCACAGGTGAGTTCCGTAGCTCACTAATCAATTGAGATTCGGGCTGAAAAGTGTACACATACGTGCTTGTTTGATTGTTTGGTTGATTTGATTGATGGCTTATTGATTGATTGGCTTGAGTTACGATTTGTCTTATTGCTTGATTGATTGTTCGATTGATGGATGGTTTTGATTGATTGTTGATTGATGGATGGTTTTGATTGATTGTTGATTGATGGCTTTTTGATTGACTGATTGATTTGTTTGATGGTTTAACTTATTGTTGTTGGTTCATGTTTTCGATTTGGATTATGTGGTGTGATTAGGATAGTTGTACAAACATGGAAGACAATGATACATTTAATGAGTTGTAGATGTGGTGGGAAGGCTGCGGGTGACCCTATATATAAGCATCTAGGACTCGTTGAAAGTAGAATCCTCCTAAGTGTATGTACGTATAGTGTTGGTTGGTTTGATGGTTGATGATTGATGGATTTGTAATTGGGGTAAACACGCATAAGTAATGATATGGATATTGATGAGACGTACGCACCCCGATGTATGGGAAATGTGAGCGGAAACGTACTCACCCAGTTGTGTGGGAAACGTGTGCGGTGTTGATGATATGTACATGACTCCGGGTATATAGACGTATATACACCGATGATTTTGATATGCCACAACGGTCATTGGGATGACACGTGGACACTCTATTTGTGCGGGACGCACACAGACCCCAAGTATGTAGCCACACATACTTGCATTTGATGATTGTTGAGAGACACATGATATACATTCATACATTGCTTGGTTATGTCTTATGCACTTATACTTTATGCATCCTTATTGTTTCGCATACTCCTTGATGTTGACATCACTTATGCATAATTGTGACACGCATCCCTCATTATTGTTGATACATTATTGGCTTGTTATGTGACGAGGTTTACTATCAGTTTACCTATCTTGGTTGATATTGGGCCTTATAAAGGCTACTTGTAAGCCATTACTTACCTTATTTATACTTATTGTGATTATTTGACGATGGTTCCTTGTGATCCATCACTACGAACTCACCAACCTAGTGTTGACCTTGTTTAGTGCATTTTTCAGGTAATCAAGTGAATCCAAGATGTGATGGTTGATTGATGCATGTGCTAGAACTTGGGTTGGACTTACATGGATCCAGGATTCATTTGCCCCTTATTTTGTATTATGCATTATGTACTTGTTTGTTGATGTTGGATTCACCGAATCCCTTTTATTCATATAGTTCATGTTCTACGATAATCCCATGCATACGCTATATCTTTTCAGTAATATTCTGAGCCTAGCTCGGGGTGTTACAATATAGAAGAAACATTCCAGACTCTCAGAAACATAAACATGAAGCTAAATCCGAAGAAATGCCTGTTCGGAGCGGAACAGGGACAATTCTTGGGCCATTTAGTCACAAAAGAAGGATTCCGGGCGGATCCGGATAAGATCCAGGACGTGCAAAACATGCAAGCCCCAAAAAACATAAAAGAAGTCCAGAGCCTCAACGACAAACTCGCAGCCCTCCATCGTTTCCTGTCAAAATCAGCTGATAGGTCGTTGCCATTTTTCAAGAGTTTGAAAGGGTGTTTAGAGAAAAAAGATTTTGTGTGGGAAACGTGTGCGGTGTTGATGATATGTACATGACTCCGGGTATATAGACGTATATACACCGATGATTTTGATATGCCACAACGGTCATTGGGATGACACGTGGACACTCTATTTGTGCGGGACGCACACAGACCCCAAGTATGTAGCCACACATACTTGCATTTGATGATTGTTGAGAGACACATGATATACATTCATACATTGCTTGGTTATGTCTTATGCACTTATACTTTATGCATCCTTATTGTTTCGCATACTCCTTGATGTTGACATCACTTATGCATAATTGTGACACGCATCCCTCATTATTGTTGATACATTATTGGCTTGTTATGTGACGAGGTTTACTATCAGTTTACCTATCTTGGTTGATATTGGGCCTTATAAAGGCTACTTGTAAGCCATTACTTACCTTATTTATACTTATTGTGATTATTTGACGATGGTTCCTTGTGATCCATCACTACGAACTCACCAACCTAGTGTTGACCTTGTTTAGTGCACTTTTTCAGGTAATCAAGTGAATCCAAGATGTGATGGTTGATTGATGCATGTGCTAGAACTTGGGTTGGACTTACATGGATCCAGGATTCATTTGCCCCTTATTTTGTATTATGCATTATGTACTTGTTTGTTGATGTTGGATTCACCGAATCCCTTTTATTCATATAGTTCATGTTCTACGATAATCCCATGCATACGCTATATCTTTTCAGTAATATTCTGAGCCTAGCTCGGGGTGTTACAATATAGAAGAAACATTCCAGACTCTCAGAAACATAAACATGAAGCTAAATCCGAAGAAATGCCTGTTCGGAGCGGAACAGGGACAATTCTTGGGCCATTTAGTCACAAAAGAAGGATTCCGGGCGGATCCGGATAAGATCCAGGACGTGCAAAACATGCAAGCCCCAAAAAACATAAAAGAAGTCCAGAGCCTCAACGACAAACTCGCAGCCCTCCATCGTTTCCTGTCAAAATCAGCTGATAGGTCGTTGCCATTTTTCAAGACTTTGAAAGGGTGTTTAGAGAAAAAAGATTTTGTGTGGACAGCAGAAGCACAGGAAGCATTTGAAAAGATCAAAGAGTACCTATGTCAATTACCAATGATAACAGCGCCAATCAAAGGAGAAACATTGCAGATATACCTGGCAGCCGCGCAAGAAACAATCAGTGCGGTCCTAGTTGCGAACCGGCCTGAAGGACAGATTCCGGTTTACCACGTTAGCCGAGTTCTCCAAGGGCCGGAGGTGAGATACTCGGAAATAGAAAAGTTGGTTTTAGCACTTGTACACGCCCGAGAAGGCTACGGCGATACTTCCAAGCCCATCCGATACAAGTATTGACCGAGAAACCCATCAAACAGGTTCTAACTTCTAAGTAAGCCAGAAATGTCGGGAAGGTTGGCGAAATGGGTAATTGAACTAGGCGAGCACAAAATTGAATATCGTCCACGGAATGCAATTAAAGGCCAAGCACTCGCCGATTTCCTAGCCGAAGCACAACATGAGTCCAAAGCAGTAAAGAGAAAGACACCTCCGGCTGAAGAACGCTGCGAACAGGAGAGCCCTCCGGAAACACCATGGAAACTCTTCACAGACGGGGCATCAAGTAATGATGGTTCCGGCGCCGGTTTGATCCTAATAAGCCCGGAAGGACAAGAGTTTACGTATGCTTTACGCTTCAACTTCAAAGCCTCCAACAATGCATCAGAGTATGAAGCACTCTTGGCTGGTCTCAGAATCGCAAGACAGATGAAAGTAGATCCACATTCATGCCTGCGTGAACTCTCAAATAGTTGCCTTCCAAGTAGAAGGAGCATATGAAGCCAAGGAACCAGCAATGAAAAAGTATCTGGGGAAGATTTTAGAAATAAAGCAGCAGTTCAAATATTTCAAGATACAAAACATAAGCAGAAACAAAAACAAGATAGCTGATGCCCTAAGTAAGCTAGCCTCAACCTCTTTCGCACACTTTACCAAAAAAGTGTTGGTGGAAACACTGGAAAAAAGTTCAATCGAAGAGGAGGAGGTAGTAGCCCCCATTGAAGAAGAAGAAGCAAACTGGATGACTCCCCTCATGTCGTACTTATCCACCGGAACACTTCCGGCCAACAGAGATGAGGCGAGAAAGATAAGGGTGAAGGCACCGCAATTTGCAATCCAAGATGGATACTTGTACAATAAGTCATACATAGGCCCTATGATGCGATGCATTGGCCCCAGGCAAGCAAAGGAGGTAATACGAGAGCTACACCTGGGCTCCTGTGGCCTACATTCCGGACCCAGGACAGTTGTAAGAAAAATGATGACAATGGGGTATTACTGGCCATCGATGCATAGGGACACTGCTGAAGAGCTCCGCTCATGCGACTCCTGTCAAATCCATTCACACACCACCAAAGCTCCAAAAAATGACTTGATACCAGTAACGGCGGCATGGCCATTCATGAAGTGGGGGATCGACATAGTAGGACCATTCCCAAAAGCCCCTGGCAATGTAAAATTCTTAGTCGTAGCAATTGACTACTTTACCAAATGGGTCGAAGCCAAGCCATTGGCCACCATATCGGGCAAGCAGATGGAGAAATTTGTGGGGGAACAGATAATAACAAGATTTGGAGTACCAAGGACTATCGTTAGTGATAATGGCAAGCAATTCCGAGATGGAATCTTTAAAGACTTATGTGAAGGTTTAGAAATCGAGCAATCTTTCACCTCCGTAGCTCATCCGCAAGCTAACGGCCAGGTGGAAGCAACAAACAAAAGTATTGTGAAGGGAATCAAGACCAGACTGGGAAGGTGCCAGAACGGATGGCTGGACGAAGTACACCATGTACTATGGGCACACCGGACCACCCCAAAAACTAGCAACGGCGAAACACCGTTCAGCCTAGTTTATGGGACGGAAGCTATGATCCCAGCTGAAATCAGTGTACCGACTCTCCGGAGAAACATCAGCATGGCAGCAAATGAAGAAGAGCTAAGAAGTAATTTGGACCTCCTTGATGAAAGAAGGGAAGTGGCGTTCATCAAAGAAGCCATTTATAAGAAACAAATGGAAAAGTATTACAACAATCGAGTTCGAAAAACAATCTTTCAACCTGGAGACCAAGTGTTCCGGAACAATGAAGCAAGCAAGGCAGAAAAGCTGGGAAAACTTAGTGCACAGTGGGAAGGACCCTATGTGGTCACCGAAGCCTCCGGCAACGGAGCGTACAAGCTGGCCACACTAGAAGGGGAAGAAATACCAAGAACTTGGAATGCAAACCAGCTAAGGATATGCTACATGTAACCGATTAAAATTTCTAAATTTGTGTAATTCTTAAGCATTGTTTGGCATGAATTAATGAGGAAATGATTTCTCTACTTGTATTGCACGTCAAATTCCCAAATATTCTATTTCCGCATACGCCTCCGGCCTATGGAATAGAATACGTTTCGCCTTGAAGTTGCAAGTATTTTTGCTTCCGCACACGCTCCGGCTAACGGAAAAATACATACTTATATTTAAAATCTAAAGTATTTTTGCTTCCGCACACGCTCCGGCTAACGGAACAAAATACATACTTATATTTAAAATCTAAAGTATTTTTGCTTCCGCACACGCTCCGGCTAACGGAACAAAACTACATACTTATATTTAAAAGGGTTAAGTGCATGGGAATGTAAGAAACTATGACCAAAAAGTTATTGTGTGCATGAACTTACAGAACCTCTATTGCGTGCACGAACCCTGCTAAATATTTATTGTATCATGAAACCGGATAAAGGCTTATGTGGGCCCGGTTTTCTTAACACGTCGGATGCAACTATGTATACAACGATGTATATCTGACCTCCCTTCAAAAACCCCCCTCTCTCCAACTCTGACAAAGCCAAATCACATTCACCGCTGGTTACCGGACGTCATCCGTCGGTCACCGGCCATCTGCCCACCACATCACCACCACCCCCACTTCCATCCCAATTTCAAATGCTTTCATAGATCTCAATCACCAGATCCAACAAAATCAAACCCATTTTCCCACAATTAAACACAAACCCACAATTAAACACAAACCCACAACAAAATACTGCGGCTTTCGCGTATTTGATGACTTTGAAGAAGGAGGTTTGGCTTGTTTATCTTACTCTTGTTACTGGTGTTGTTATTGCTAGTGGAGTATGTTTTTTTTTATACTTTTTTTGTGTATATAGTGTGTGTAACTATGTGTGAGTGTGTGCGTAAGTGTGTGTGAATAACGATCAGATATATATATAAACTAGTGGCCGGCGAGAGGTGAGTGGAATTTGTCCGATCATGGCCTAAAAACGACATCAACTTTTCCACAAATAAAATGGAATATGTTGAGGTTACCTATATGATAGAAAGAAATGATTGAAAAATATGTTTTTTTTTGTTGTTAGTATTTGTTGCTGTTGTTTTGGTCTATGGTGAAGAATACTAAGCAGTGGAAGAAGTAAAGAAAAGAAAAGTTAAGGGAAAAGAAAAGAGGAGAAAGACGAAAGACTTCTGAGATTTTATTTTAGAAGATTGTGGTCCCCACCAAAATGTTAAAATAAAAGGTATTTGTGAAAGGGCACGGATTCCCAGCAACGCAATTTATATATATATAGAGAATATATGTATATGTTTTTTTTATTTATTTAATCAAAAAATCCACATTGCGGTCACGTAAGCAAAAAAAGTTGAAAAGTCAAAAGGGTGACCGGCTAATGTAATAGCAGGTCATTCGTGCATACTATATATTTTTTTTTTAAGTTCATGCACGCAATAGAGGTTCTGTAAGTTCATGCACACAATAACTTTTTGGTCATAGTTTGTTACATTCCCATGCACTTAACCCTATTTAAAATCTAAAGTATTTTTGCTTCCGCACACGCTCCGGCTAACGGAACAAAATACATGCTTATATTTAAAATCTAAAGTATTTTTGCTTCCGCACACGCTCCGGCTAACGGAACAAAATACATGCTTATATTTAAAATCCAAAGTATTTTTGCTTCCGCACACGCTCCGGCTAACGGAACAAAATACATACTTATATTTAAAATCTAAAGTATTTTTGCTTCCGCACACGCTCCGGCTAACGGAACAAAATACATGCTTATATTTAAAATCTAAAGTATTTTTGCTTCCGCACACGCTCCGGCTAACGGAACAAAATACATGTATCAAAAATCCAAAAGTATTTAGGCTTCCGCACACGCTCCGGCTAACGGAACAAAATACATACTTATATTTAAAATCTAAAGTATTTTTGCTTCCGCACACGCTCCGGCTAACGGAACAAAATACATGCTTATATTTAAAATCTAAAGTATTTTTGCTTCCGCACACGCTCCGGCTAACGGAACAAAATACATGCTTATATTTAAAATCTAAAGTATTTTTGCTTCCGCACACGCTCCGGCTAACGGAACAAAATACATACTTATATTTAAAATCTAAAGTATTTTTGCTTCCGCACACGCTCCGGCTAACGGAACAAAATACATGCTTATATTTAAAATCTAAAGTATTTTTGCTTCCGCACACGCTCCGGCTAACGGAACAAAATACATGCTTATATTTAAAATCTAAAGTATTTTTGCTTCCGCACACGCTCCGGCTAACGGAACAAAATACATGCTTATATTTAAAATCTAAAGTATTTTTGCTTCCGCACACGCTCTGGCTAACGGAACAAGATACATGTGTCAAAAATCCAAAAGCATTTAGGCTTCCGCACACGCTCCGGCTAACGGAACAAAATACATGTGTCAAAAATCCTAAAGTATTTTTGCTTCCGCACACGCTCTGGCTAACGGAACAAGATACATGTGTCAAAAATCCAAAAGCATTTAGGCTTCCGCACACGCTCCGGCTAACGGAACAAAATACATACTTATATTTAAAATCTAAAGTATTTTTGCTTCCGCACACGCTCCGGCTAACGGAACAAAATACATGCTTATATTTAAAATCTAAAGTATTTTTGCTTCCGCACACGCTCCGGCTAACGGAACAAAATACATGCTTATATTTAAAATCTAAAGTATTTTTGCTTCCGCACACGCTCCGGCTAACGGAACAAAATACATGCTTATATTTAAAATCCAAAGTATTTTTGCTTCCGCACACGCTCCGGCTAACGGAACAAATACATGTTTCAAAAATCCAAAAGCATTTAGGCTTCCGCACACGCTCCGGCTAACGGAACAAATACATACTTATATTTAAAATCTAAAGTATTTTTGCTTCCGCACACGCTCCGGCTAACGGAACAAAATACATGCTTATATTTAAAATCTAAAGTATTTTTGCTTCCGCACACGCTCCGGCTAACGGAACAAAATACATGCTTATATTTAAAATCTAAAGTATTTTTGCTTCCGCACACGCTCCGGCTAACGGAACAAAATACATACTTATATTTAAAATCTAAAGTATTTTTGCTTCCGCACACGCTCCGGCTAACGGAACAAAATACATACTTATATTTAAAATCTAAAGTATTTTTGCTTCCGCACACGCTCCGGCTAACGGAACAAAATACATGCTTATATTTAAAATCTAAAGTATTTTTGCTTCCGCACACGCTCCGGCTAACGGAACAAAATACATGCTTATATTTAAAATCTAAAGTATTTTTGCTTCCGCACACGCTCCGGCTAACGGAACAAACCAGCCAAACGCATTCAGGAGGAGACAACGGCAGAGGTAGCGGCAGCGACAGATGCAGCAGGAGTTGCTTTGGCAGAAGAGGCAGTGGTGACAATCTTAGTCGGCCAGGGAGTAGGTTCAAGTGCCACCAATTCTGCAAAGAAAATATTGTATGGCGCCAACAAAGGCTTACAGACAAGAGTAGAAGTTGTTCAATGCCAACAAAGGCTTACAAACACAAGTTTTTGCCAACAAAGGCATATCCATCATAACACTTCAAACAAACGGGAACAAACCAGCCAAACGCATTCAGGAGGAGACAACGGCAGAGGTAGCGGCAGCGACAGATGCAGCAGGAGTTGCTTCGGCAGAAGAGGCAGTGGTGACAATCTTAGTCGGCCAGGGAGTAGGTTCAAGTGAGCAGCCAAGCTTTTCAAATAGGGGAAGGGCGTATCAATTCTTCCAGCTTCTTGCAACTCCGTAAGCGCTGCAGGGTTATAACCTGCCATGCTTTCAATGTCTACTTCCAGATTTTCCTTCTTCATGTCCTCCAAATAGCGATGAACACCCAGCGCAAGAGCTTTAGTCTGAACAAAGCCCATGGCCTTGCCAAACTCGCAACTGCCAAGCAATCTTCACACAAATCCCGAAATGGCATTAAGAATGGACCTCTTGTCAGCACGCAGTTCACCAACCTCTCGAGTAAGGGAATTCACTTTGGCCTTAAGATCTTTTTCGGCATCAGCAACACCCGAAAGCTCGACCGTAAGTGATTCAACCTTACTCGTTGCATCCCTACACCGCTGTTCCCAACTCCTCTTTTCAACATCCAAGGCAGAAAACTTTTCACGAAGTGACTCCAGCTCTTTCTCGGCAATCTCACTCTTTTCCCTCTCGAACTTCACATCGGCTTTCAATTCGGCAAACTTGGCCTCCACCTCGTCATCATCCAGTTTTCTCAGTTGACGCTTAAAAATAGCATTCTCCTTCATAAGAACCTTCGAATGTTGATCCAAAATCCTAATCCTTCGCACATACTCAGCCTGAAAACAAGAAGGGTTAAATACAAAATATAAGAGAAAATGGAGAAAAAGATGAGCCGGAGGTATACCTGAACATGCATCTGACGAACAACGGCATCATTGGCATAATATTGAAAGGTTTCACCAGAAAGATCCAATAATTTCTTCATCCTAGCCGGAGCAACAATGCCAGTCACATAGTCCAAGCGCTCCTCTTCCTTCCGAAGAAGGCTCCGAGCTGGTATGCGATCAAGAGTAAAGGACTCCGGGAGGTCCGGAATGGAGAAATCGGGGCCCATAGTATCTGTACGGTGAAGAGATGGATCTGGGTCAGGAGCATAATAACCCCGAGAAACACTTTCGGTTTCACTAGATGAAGACCCAAGGAATTGCTTTTCAATACCCACAGAAAAGCCCGGAATCTTACGAAGACTAGCAAAAGACTTACCTTTTCCCGAAACAAAGTCGGGAGTCATGTCGTAACTCTTCCGGGAGCGACTCTTACCACTCGAAGAACTTTTAAAAACAACGCCAGAACCTTTGGATTTTTTGTTTGCATCACCATGACCTTTCTTGGATTTTTTCACCGGAACCTCATCCTCCTCAACAACACGCTTGTTCTTTCTTTTGAAATCACCCCTAACCCTAGCCGAAGAGCCCTTGGTCTCATTAGCAGCAGCAGAAGAAACATTCTCCAAAACAATAACTTCAGGACCATAGTCCGGAGCCTTCTGAGTTTCAAGTTTCTGACCTTCCGGAACCTCCGGCACAAAGTCAGCAGTGTCATAACCAGCATTGAGAAACTGGGTAAAATCCATAACTACAAAAAAGAATAGCACAACATAAGAATACCGACAAACAAGGGACAAATAAAGAAAGTAAAGACCTATGATTCCGTACCCTCCCCATCTAAACCCTTGATTATAGGAATGGCCGGAGAATGAAGCCAGTCTTCTCGTAACTTGGCAAGGAATAATATAGGCTCCGACAACGGCCTCCAGACAACAGCAGCAAGAAGCAAACGTTTATACAAGGCAGTATCAAAACCATCAGGAGGAATGGGGTCATTCATCGAACCTTTGGTTGTAAGAGTATCACGAAAAACTAAGGCATTAGGGAAATCAGAACCTATGACGGGGGAATCCACATAAAAAAACTTGGATTTCCACCCTTTCTGCGAATCTTTTACACCTTTCACTACCTCCGGACAGCCGGCTTTCTTTTCGATGGTGAACCAATCACCAGCACAACCTAACTTATAAAATCTACGGAATAATGTTACGGTCGGCTCACCCTTCTGAGCACGACACAGGGCTTCGAACATCGCTATACGGGAGGCCCCAAAAGGAGTTAGTTGAGAAACATGACATCCAAAATGATCTAGAACATCTAAGAAGAAATCAGTGAAGGGTAGACGAATGTTACCAAGGGAGAAGGTGTGAAAATATAAAGTGATTTTACCGGCCGGAGCATTTTTGGTCGTGTCAGTCGGAAGAGGGACGGTGTAACCTAACCCTAACGGAAGCCTGTACTTATTCAAAAACCAAACAAGGTCTTCACGACATATACCACATTTAGTGGTTTTAAGATCCCTCCAGTTACCCATTTACAAAGGAAAATATACAGCTACGGATCTATGCAAAAAATATGCTACGGAAACCAAAACCTACCTGCACAATTGCCGGAAGACCTACGGACCAATGGGGCAGAGTGAAGAGAGCAAAAAAGGGGGAAAAGAGCAAAGGGAAAGTGTGAAGTGAGGGGGTATTTATAGGCAAGATAGGGAGGCTACTGTAGCGGCATTGTAGCAGTAACCGAATTGACGGGTGAGGTAGATCGATGCCACGTGTAATCGCACTTTACCAACGTGGCCGCCACGTGTCATCATAATTAATGACACATAAAAAAAAAAAAAAAATTAAGGGGAAGGACACGTGGACAACACGTGTAATTTTGAAACAATACTCGACCGCCGGAACACTTCCGGTAGATGAAAGAAAGCGGAGCAAAGCATATTCAAGCCTAGCCTTACGTTCAAGCTCGCAACACTAAGCTAGGGGGCTTGATGATGTATGCCCTCCGGCACTTGCTACGGACATCATTACGGCTCGGAATTACTCACTAATCCGAAGCCAATTGTACCTCGAACCAGTGACGTCCATGCTCGTACACTGCAGAGACGTACTGAACGTCTGAACTAAAGAGACAAAGTTTGTTACGCTAGACGACGCACCGAATAACGGCCTCCTGCCATGGAGACGTCATGCACCAAGGACCACCCTTCCTTGGTGCCTATAAATAGCAGGCCTTTGCCTCAGATCGACACTCAATTCATGCATTACACACACATTCATATACTTGGTAGCGTGGAAGTTGATCATACCTCCACACCAACTGGGAACCGCTAACAAGTCTTCGATAAATCCTATCACGTTCTAAACAAGATTAAACCCCTGAATTTAAGTATAAACACAACATATTAGGACCCGTGTAAATTTATGCTTAAACAAATAGTAAATATTCAGCATCTTTACAAAAACCAAGAATATATAATTAAAAAAATTACTACACTATAATGTCATGATGCAAACATAGGTTTAGATTAACCGAATAACCTTTAACATCAAAATGCATATGATAAAAGAAAAAAAAAATTCTTTAGTGTGAAATATGGTGTAAATGCAAGCCCAAACTTAGTATTGAGAGGATTTTTCAAGATATTAGATCGATAGGTTTTCTTTGGTATAAAAATAGAAAGAAACATTGTTCTATAGAGTGGAACAATTGGTGTAATTTTGTATTGACATGATTTTGAATGTATAGTTTGTCACACCACTAATTGTTGGTGTCGGTCGTGTGAATAAAAGTTAACTTTAAAAAAAAAAAATGCAAGCCCAAACTTTCATTTTCTAACGGCTTAGTATTTGGTTTTCTCCGGTTTTAATGTGTGAATTTGAACTTCACACCTTCAGATAGACAATTAGACAAAGCCCTAATCTTTTACCTCTTTAGACAACTAAGATCAAAATCTATTAAAAATGCACTTCTTGGCTTCTTTAATCTTTGCAAATATGATAAGAAAACCATAAAAATGTTGACACACGGTATGTGTATGTATGCCGAGTCAAGAAAAAACTACAGCTATCAATCAAAAACAGTATATAATCTACCAATATATATATAACAAGGTCCTAAATTCAATCCTAAACAAATAGCAACCCTTGGATGAGTTCCAACTTTGATTTATAACCATTAGATCAAATTTAATTATTTTATCTTTCTTAAATGACAATATTAATACTTATATTTTATATGATTAGTCAAAAAATCCCCTTCTTAATCTTGTGTCGTAAATAATATATATACTTGGTAACGTAATTTTGCTATCTATTAATAGAAAGAATACGTGTAAAATTCAACCTTGCTAAGTTAAAATCACACAATCCAAAATTAATGTAATTTGATATCTTACAACTTTTTGGGTGCACGGCGTGAGTAACATAATTTTATATTGAAATTTTGAAACTTTATCTCAAAAGGGTTACAAATATAGAATTGGATAACTATGTTTATTTAATTATTATCAATCATATATATTTTAGACTTTTAAAGTTTTATAAAGGATGATATGTATTATTATTATTATTATTATTATTATTTTATTTTTATTTTTTATTTTTTATTTTATTGTATACATTATTATTATTAAATTATTACTTATTAAAATAGTAAATTTATATGCATATGGTTTAAACAAAATGATTATTATTATTATTAATTTTAATTATAACATCAATTTCATTGAAAATTTCATATAATTAACAAGAAATTAGAAGGGAGCCGTGATACTAGCCCCCACTCCTTTAGCTATAGCAAAACTGATCCTATGAAAAATATAAGTTGAAGCACGCGCCCCAATGTCTTGAGTCACGGAGAACTTTCAAATCCTTTTCAGTAGGGCCACTGAATCCTTCTCAAGTTCTCTAAAGGAAGAGAAAGAAAAGGGAAGAAACCTATATCCAACGGTTGCACACTTGGCCTCATATTTGATGCATTTATGTTGCGCGGCTTCATAGACCACGCACAAAATCAATCATACCATATATATAACTGAGTCTAAAATCATCCTTAAAAGAACAAGGACCGTTGGATGATTTCCAACTTTAATTATAACCACTAGATTACATTCTTTAATTTTTAAATATGTTAAAGACAATATTAATCCTCACACTTTAGATGATTAGTCAAAATATATTCCTTTTAAACTAAATATTAGAGATGCCAAGAGTAAAATAATGATAGAAAATAAAAAAGTGTAAATTGGTGATAGAAAACAAAAAAAAATGTAAATTAATGAGATTTTTTCTATAATTATAGTAAGATTTATTTTTTAATGAAAATCTAAAAAGTGTAAATTATGCAAAACAAAAAAGTGTAAACACATTCTTTAATTTTTTAATTCGTTAAAGACAATATTAATCCTCACACTTTAGATGATTAGTCAAAATATATTCCTTTTAAACTAAATATTAGAGATGCCAAGAGTAAAATAATGATAGAAAATAAAAAAGTGTAAATTGGTGATAGAAAACAAAAAAAAATGTAAATTAATGAGATTTTTTCTATAATTATAGTAAGATTTATTTTTTAATGAAAATCTAAAAAGTGTAAGTTATGCAAAAACAAAAAAGTGTAAACACATGAAAAACAAAAAAGTCATAATTATAATATCAATTTTTTTCAACATTTAGTATATATAAGTATTAATGTATGTTTTTTTAGTATATATATAATATTCAATTATTTTATTTAGTATACATATAAGTATTAATGTATGTTTTTTTAGTATATAATAACATTATATCAATTATACATGTTTCCTCGCGTATTATGCGGGACAATAATCTAGTTTTCATATAAAATTCAGTAGAATATTAAATTAGACATTTATAGCCGTTTGAACCCACAAATCGACAAATTGTATCGCAACGTGGTTGACTTTTAAATGAAAGTCAACTGTAGTATATTATTAAGGCTCCGACCCACCAAGCAAAATAATGAAATTGACTTTGCCATCTGGATCCCGATCCTTATCCTTTGTTCAACTAAAATTTAACAATAAGAAAGAAAGAATAAACACAACTGAGAATCATAATATATATATATATATATAGATATTCGTTTCAAACTAAATAAAATGGTTCAAATTGTACAATACTCATAAACATTGTATTTAGTATTTTTTAAATATTTTTATCTATTATGTTGATTAATTGTATATATTTATTTTTTAAATAATTGAAGTTTGGATGAGTATTTAACGCACGGATTTGAGTCGCACTAATGCAAGTTTCAGTCCGACCAACTCGATGATTACTATGAAAACGAATGAGTGGTATGCTTTCGTTTGGTTTTCACTTTTTGTATACAAAACCACATGATGTCGAAAATGGATTAACTTAAAAACTGAGGATTTTATGAAAGTGAATAAATTGTAAGACTTTGTTAGGGTTAACTACTTTTAAAACCATTTTTTTAATAAAAATATTAACGCAATTTTGTGGTGGCTTATATAATCAACAAAATACTTCTCATAATATTAATATTAACTTTTTCCCAACATTTAGTGTATATAAGTGTTAATGTATGCCTTTTTATTTTATTGTATGGTAACATTATCAACATGATGACGAAAATGAAATGAACTTAAAATTTGAGAATCTTATGAAAGTGAATAGATGGTAAGACTTTGTTAGGGTAAATGAAATTTTAGACCATTTTAATAGAAATATTAATGTAATTTGATGGTGGCTTATATAATCAAAAAAAAAATAGTCATAATTATAATATCAATTTTTTTCAACATTTAGTATATATATAAGTATTAATGTATGTTTTTTTAGTATATAATAACATTATATCAATTATACATGTTTCCTCGCGTATTATGCGGGACAATAATCTAGTTTTTATATAAAATTCAGTAGAATATTAAATTAGACATTTATAGCCGTTTGAACCCACAAATCGACAAATTGTATCGCAACGTGGTTGACTTTTAAATGAAAGTCAACTGTAGTATATTATTAAGGCTCCGACCCACCAAGCAAAATAATGAAATTGACTTTGCCATCTGGATCCCGATCCTTATCCTTTGTTCAAGCTGATAAATGTGCTAATCAAGTTTAGATGATCAATGAGGCGTTCAAAAACATAAAATGAGAAGCCACATTAGTATATATATATACATTTAAGGACGCCCTTATGAACAGTAAAGCAGGCTGCTAGCCTGCTGCTTGCATATCTAAATCTAAGCGTGTATCCTCCCTCCTCCCCCCCCTTGTCATGCTTTTACCTAAGGTCGAAAAGAGTGTTTTACATATTAAAAAAAAAACTAATATTTGTTATCCCCAGTCAACATTCACGTAATCCACGACTAATAACCATATCCACCTATAAGACTACATGTTTGATTTTTTATTTTTCTTTTTTTTCTTTTTTGTTAATACTTTTCCTTAGCGTTCACCTTTCATTTATTCTTTATTATTGATTAGTATATTAATTAATTTTTACGGAATTTTTTAAGGGTTCTTCTAAATTAAAAACAACTTATATTTGCATGACCAATGACCAGTAATCACATAACACTATGATGTAATATTATTTTTAAATAGTCTTTTGAACCACTTTTCATTCTCCGTGTTGTAATTTTTTAGTTTTATGATACGTTTTTGTAATGTACGTTTATCTTTACACATATATCACCGATCTTATACACATTGCAAGTTTTACGTATCGTTCAAAAACTAGTTAATATATATAAACTGACCCACAACTGAAATTCTGTTGAACTCGATCTCTTTAGTAGTTTCACACACACACGCCACATATACACAGTATACATATATATGATAATACTGGATACCTTTATTCAATCCTCTCTATATATATATATAGCCATACAAGAAGTATCGACTAAAAAGTGGAGATTGCCTGCCATATGTTGTAGAGCCAGGTCTAATTGGAACAAATCTTTCCTACTAATTTAGGACTTCATTTTAGACTAAATCAAATAGAGACATAAAGTTAGTATCTAAGGTTTGCTTAAACAAGGTTTTGACTCGACTATAGCTTATTGAACTTTTCCTCGGTGAGTGACTCGGAACCGGACTAGCCTTTTAGTCCTTGAGTCGGTCCAAATCGACTAGACTCGTAACTCGTCCAAGTCACAAAAAACAGAAAATAGCCCACCTTAATACCTGATTCATATCTTTTTTACCACCGGGATCACTAATTTTTTTTTAAGAACAGCCACTTTTTTTTTGAATGTTAGTTGGGCATCTTTGGAAGTCATTGATTATCCATAAAAATGTTTCTTATGATGAAAAGAGAAACAAAGTTGAGAATTTGGTTCAGTGCCACATCTTAAAATCAGTCCATTTTCTTATGAATCGGTTGATTGGTTGAACCAGTCGATTTGGGTTGTGTTGGATCACAATAATAGGCTCACATAAAAAGTATTAGCAAAACACCCCTAGACCTTATTGTAATGGGAATGCAAAAAATGGATTTTCTCGACTATTCTCCTACAACATGACATTTATCCCTCAAATAGAACATCATTTGTAAACTTCTATAAGCTCCAATATCTTATTTCCTTTCATTGGTAAACCATTATCTGTCAAAAAGCATCAAACGGACCATTGAATATGGGACATGAACAACGAAATTCCACCGTCAAAATAAATCGTCCAAAAATGTGTGCACTGTTATTGAACATGTTCAATTGATTCTATGATGAAAGCACATAACAAAATTCTAACTTTGACTGTCGAATTAGGATACTAAAATGGCAGCCACGCTATAAGGTAGTAACGAAGAACGAGAGTGCAATCATGGCCGATGATGGTTGACTAAGACCAAAAAGCATTAACATGGCTTCTATAAGAACCTTTTATTCGTGTTTAAAGCATCCATAGTACAAAAGGTAGAAATTGACTTGTAAAACGGTCATAAAGAGATGTGAAAGATGAAATTCTAAATGACTTGTGTTTATTTAATGCAAGAAGCATGCAAGGACTCGGTGGCGGATCTAGGATTAAAAATAATGTGTGTCCAAACTTAGTTTGGTCATAAATTTTTTTTTTTACCCGTATTCAATAACAGGTCGGGTCGGGTTTTTATTAATGTACACTTCTTAATATAGGAATTGATTCTTGGTAAATCTTGTTTGGTTCCTCCTTCCTCCCGATTTCAATCTTCCTTTCACGACCACTCTTAAATTTTGCTAAATTTAGTTGTTAGGGTATTATTATTGCACAGTAGCACTACTGGAAAAAATCTTTTGATAAGTTTAGTGTTGTAAAGATTATAGATTTTGAATTATAAATGAAAGAAAAGTGTCTAAAACTCTAAAAGTTTGGTGATATGCTACTAATGAACCATTAAGATAAGAAGCAGAGCCCATGTCTTTCTAAATTATGTTATTTTATAACTAACGGATATAGGAATAAAATATACATGTATCTAATTATAATTTATTTACTTCAAATGATTCAAAAGACTTAATTTAGAATATACCTAGGTCCAAAGTCTTGGATAACATGTGTCCAATCATAATTTTCTATATACTTGCTAAAAGAACTTTCCATCTAATGTAGGTCCGTGGACCTAGTTAAGTTGTATATAGAACCGCCCTTAGGACTTAAGTATAATGAGAACTACGGGGTGATTGCTATAAAAAGAAAACAAGAATGAGATTGTTGTCTTTTGCAGCATCAGCTGGAGATCCAAACTGTTTGATGGAAACGTTATGTTGTTGAGAAATCTAAAAAGTTTTGGCAAAACGATTTCAGCGAGTAGGCGTCCTAAATCTATCTCAATATCTCAATCGAATACCAATTGCTTTTACGTGTTTGAAGAATCAAGATGATAATATAACTACATTATAAGAGCATTTCTGGAGTAAAGACCAAGATCAAGCATTTAACGATAACTGTCATTTCAGATTCTGTTTAAACTTATTTCCCATTAAGAATAACTCTCTACATTCATACAAAGCCAAAGGTATGAACAAAAAATCATTGATTAAGTGGAGTGAATACACCTAGTCTTTATATGCAACCTTTTCAGACACATTGAAAAACTATTTCCTGGATTTAAACTTACAACCTCCGAGAATTTTTTACTCATATACCCTTTACACCAAACATTAAGTTGTAAAGATCTTATTTTAAAAACCAATATGTCACAAAAGAAACACGATGAACATTAACAAAACAAGTAAAGAGTGCATATGTAGATACAAAACCCTAAGCAATGAGGAAGGGTAATACGGTCAACATGAATGCTTCATATGAAAATGTAGCGTTTCCTGTGTAAGCTGTGTCCTTCTCCTTGAACTTCTCAGTTAGCCCCTGTAATCACCATCAAACAAATCTCATAAATAACGCTTAATAAGCTATTTTACAGCCCGTGGACAAATAAAAAATACTTTTAATTGTTAGATTAGACATTTCAAAACTTGAAATTTTTACCAGCATATTGGAAAAGTGAAGATTTCCCCCGATTTTTAATTGAAAATAAGGAGTGGATGCTATGAGTAGGTCTGGTGATTTCACAAACTCAACCCGATCACCCCGGTTACGGTTATCACTTACATGTCAAATTCAAAAGGGTTGCTAAAACAGTAACGGGTTGACAAGCTGCAAAGTTAGTGTATATCTAGTATCCGCCCAAACTGTTTAATCTTCCAAATTACTGATTGATATCGGGTTTGTATGCACACAAAGCTGGAAATAAGTGCTTTGTGTGTCAGCCTGACTCAACACAACTTGACCCATACAAAAAAACAACCCGTAACCTATGATGACCAGTTACCTGACCCACCCAATTTGTCACTTCTAATAATAACAAAAGTACTAGCTGAGAGGCATATATGGCTCTAAAGTTGACTTATCCAATAGCAGTTAATCAAGTAAAGAGACTTTTACATACCTTAACAGTCAAGCAGCACCTGGAATTATCAAACATGGACATTGTTAGAGACGAGTAACCAAAAGAACAAAAATTTATAACAATATTAATATAATGACATAATTTATACATACTCGATGAAATTGTCATATTCAATAGCCTTGTTCTTTCCACCAGATTTATCGAACTTGGAAACCAGCAAATCCAAAACGACAGGCGAAACTGAAAAGCCCAGGCTCATAAGTGCCTCCCTTAATTCATTGTAATCAATCTTGCCACTGCGATCTCTATCAAATTTCTCAAAGTTAGCCTGAAAAACACAAATGAAATCCATATTCATTGTTTATTAGAAACCTGGTCAACAAAAAATACCAAGATGATAATAGACAAAGAAACAAGTTAAGACTTAAGAGACTCACCCTCCAGTTCTGTAGGCTGTAGAAAACCTGAGTGAATTCCTTGGGTCCTGATACCGTCAAGAGCAACAACAAATTAATACAAAAACTACCCATCAGAGAAAATTACATAACAAACATATATCTATATCTATACTATATATAAAATATATCTATACTATCTCTACTACATTATAAAGCATTTGTTCCCTTCATTTTTTCAACTTTAAGTAAGTGAAAACCCCAAAATACCCCTATCACTTATTCATAATATCCTTAGAATAAATCTCAACCACTCATTTTTTTCTCTCTCCTCAAATCTCAACCACTTATTTTTCTCTCTCCTCCATAAATCATTTTATTCCTCTAATTCATTCAAAATCTTTTATCTCAAAAACCGTACATCGATAAATTATAAAAATTATATGTGTGTTCTTAAAATTTCATGTTCTTTCATTAGAGATGTCATTCGTTTCGACGAATTTTTAAATCTGAGGGCGGAGCCTGGACGGCTAAGGCATTTGGCTATCACACTCTATGACCTATCACCTCCTATGACCTATCACCCCCACCATCTCACCGCCGCAACGCGCGGGTACTTTGTCTCGTATTATAAAACAAATAGGGTTTTAAGTTTCAACTTTCAACTTTCAACAATGTACACCTACTAATGCATAATGTACAATACATCTATATACCCCAAAATACCCTTAGAAGAAATCTCAACCACTCATTTTTCTTTCCTCCTCAAATCTCAACCACTCATTTCTCTCTCTCCTCCATAAATCATTTTATTCCTCTAATTCATTCAAAATCTTTTATCTCAAAAACCGTACATCGATAAATTATAAAAATTATATGGGTGTTCTTAAAATTCCATGTTCTTTCATTAGAGATGTCATTCGATATACTTTCGGCGAATTTTTAAACCGAGGGCGGAGCCCGTAGGGCTAAGGCATTTGACTATCACACTCTATGACATATCACCTCCTATGACCTATCACACTCTATGACCTATCACCCCCACCATCTCACCGCCGCAACGCGCGGGTACTTTCTCTCGTACACACTAAAACAAACTTCACAGTGGATAATCCCCTTTTGTAAAGAAGCAAACTTCGCATATACGACAGCTCACATCTATACTTTAACATCACCCGCTAATAAACTTAGTACACTATAAATGGTACCTACAATCAGCCATATCCTTCATTATAAGCCTACAACCTATACTACCTTCTCTTTTATTCATTCACAATTCAGCATTTTATAAATTCCTAAACTACCCATTGTGTCCCGATTTTTAATGAACCACACGCACCATATGGACTTGATCAACACCGTGTGTATTAATGTATTTTAGTAGCAAGTCAAAATAAATCAAACTTAACATTCTGAAGTATTAACTATTTATTAGAATTAACGTATTTTAGTAGCAAGTCAAAATAAATCAAACTTAACATTCTGAAGTATTAACTATTTATTAGAAGTAAGTTAGTTCTCACTCAATGTCGTCTTTTAGGGATTTTGGTCTCAATAACTATTACTGTAATTAGTAACTAAGAATCTAAATACAATTTTATTTAGATATTTAGATATTGGATGTTCATGTCCCCACGATATACACATGTCACCATCTTACACGCTTTTGTAGTGAAGTAGTTTATCTAATCTTGGCCCACACTATAACAAATCCTACCCTACCAAATCACTATCCGTACGCGCTTTCCTTCAACATCAAATTCCAAAAAAAACTAAATATTTTAAAAACGACATTTGGCTATCCCCAGCGTCTGACACGTCATCATAATTTTCATCCCCAAAATCAATCTCTAAAATCAAAATTCAAAATAAAATAAAAATAAAACTTGAATTGCACTCTAGATACAGAAAATACATATATATATATATATATATAATGCATACCGATCTTTCTGGTGTTTGTGTTGGTGAAGAGATACATGAGAAGATGAACAGTACGGATACTAAAGCTCTGATTATAGCTAGACAAAGCTCTCTGCAATTCCTTATCATCAATCATACCGCTGCCGTCATGATCCGCCGCCTGAAAACACGCCACCACGTTCGGATCCGTGCCAGGGGGAAACGTCGACGGCACCAACGCTGCAAACGGACTTCCGTAACCCGCCGCCGGCGGATATCCACCGGCGCCAGAAGGCTGAGGAGCACCGTAAGGTGAAGATGAAGGTTTGTTGCTTTGGTCTTTTGGTGGTTTAGTTCCCTGAGGTGCGGGTGCACCGTAAGGTGCACCGTAAGGGTTTGCTGGTGGTGCACCGTAAGGTTGTGCGGGTGCACCGTAAGGACTAGCTGCGGGTGCACCGTAAGGTTGGGCTGGAGCACCGTAGGGTTGTGCGGGTGCACCGTAAGGGTTAGGTGCGGGTGCACCGTAGCCGGAGGGGTTTTGATGAGGATATCCAGACATGGTTGTCTTTTTTGGATTTTGGAAAATTGGGGGAATGGATGAAGTGTGATGTTATGTGTGTGTTGTTATATGATGGTGTATTTATATGTGTTATTTGATACGAGTAATTCATTCATAGTGTATAAAACTATAAATAGTGGACCCATTAAAATAAAATATTATTATTGGGCCTGATTTTTAAATAAAAATATAGAATAGCTATCGGGAAAATATGGAAATACGTATGTGGATTCATACATACAAAATAAGAGCTCAACTTTACACGATTTGTGTGTATAGAATTTCAATTTTTGTGTATTAAAGCATGTAAAGAACTTTTATATCCAGATATATTTAACAACTAGGTTAATCACGTGCGTTGCACGTTTATATTTTATATCTTGTTAATGCCTCATATATTATGTATAATAGAAACAGCCATAGAATTTTAGGTGAATGATTATATATCATAAACTAAACATTTTAATAGATTCTAGAAGAGGTTTTTTACAACTTGCATCTTGCTATCAACTATTCAGAACTCTTACACTTGTACATGTATCCTGGAAGTTACTGCTTCAATACATAAAATAAAAATAAGAATTATAATATAATGTAAACCAAAATACACGTGTTTAATATGCAATAAAGAAAAAAAAATCTAAACTCCAAACTTGCCTTTTCTTTTGTTCGAATCAAATAAGATGCAAAAATTTTGTTTCTTACTAAATACTAAATTGTTTTTTCTACAAAAATAAAACTTTCATTTTCTCTTCTCCCCGTCCAAGTTGTTCACAAAACCACAAAATTTGTTTTTTTCATTTAAACTACTTTGTTTGCTCTCCTTTTAGTGGATTATTAGCGGGTGGGGTGTTCTGAGAGTTCTGGGTTTATCACAGGCATGCGTGGTTTGAACTCTGCGTACTGCCCAATTAGATGTTATTGTGGTGCCTCGAATGCTAACTGCTAGCTATTAACTCGCTGTTAAAAAAATAATGATAATAATAAGAATAATATAATTATAATAATAATAAAATAAATACTTAAAAAAAAGTTATCCTAATATATAATGAAACGTGGTTAAAAATTATAAAATGATATGAACCATGTTTTAGCATCGACTTTACATTAGATGATATTATTTCCAATATCAAAGTAATATTAGATCTTGGTAAATATTTTTATGATTAACAATTACACTACTGTTGAGAGATGAATCGCATATGATGAGACATATTCAAACTTAACTTTTTTTTAATAAAAAATCAATCTACAATATATATGTAGTCATCTTATAACAAATCGTACAATATATATATATATATTATAAAATATCTTATATATATAGTCATCTTATAACCAATCGTACTATATATATAATCAATTCATATATTGAACGGGTATCTTTTAATATATTAAAAGATAGTTGCTCTAATAACTTATCGACCAATCACCAATCACGGCTCTTGATTTCTTAAAGTTGACTTTTGTTTTCAATTTTGACTTTAATTTACATCTTTTTTGTTTTTCATCACAAATTTACACTTTATAACCAACAATTTCAATATAATAAATAAGGAATAATAGCTAATATATATCCAATAAAATAATAACTAATATATATTATGATTTTTTAATATTCAAATATCTCCAAGTATGTGACAATTTACAACTTTGATGGACATATTATGATTTTGTAATATTCGAATATTGCTAAGCATGTCACAGTAAACAACTTCGATGAACATATTTTTAAAAAATATATAAAAGTCAAGGTTTTAGTATATAGATTAAATTTTAATTACTAAAAATAGTAAACTAAATTTTAAACCGTAAAAAATTAACATCTAATATTGATAATGTCATAAGTTTCGTATATTAGACACGTCTAAAATCTAATTAATACTATATGCATATATATCGCAAAAAGTGATTTGTGTGAAATTTGTAATTCTAATTGAAATAAATTGAGATTCCACCTTTCCTTAATATATGGCATGGAATCGTCAATTTAAAGAAAGAGATGTACGAAAATATTATTCATAAGTTGTGGGATATGTAAAGATTAATAAAAGAGGAGGTTGGGGGTACACTTGACACCCCTAATCCCCCTCTTTTGAGTCTAATTCTTCATCCTAATTAATCCTCTATTTTTCTATATTTTTTAAAAATTTTCTAGGCCAACCTATATTCTATTAAAAAATAAAAAACAAATCTTTTTATGCTTAAAACTCTCCAAAAGATTATTATATATATACAACCTAATAAATAAATCACTAATTCTCAACAAAAAAAAATTTATATATATATATATATATATATATATATATATATATATATATATATATATATATATATATATATATATATATATATATATATATATATATATATATATATATATATATATATATATATATATATATATATATATATATATATATATATATATATATATATATATATATATATATATATATATATATATATATATATATATATATATATATATATATATATATATATATATATATATATATATATATATATATATATATATATATATATATATATATATATATATATATATATATATATATATATATATATATATATATATATATATATATATATATATATATATATATATATATATATATATATATATATATATATATATATATATATATATATATATATATATATATATATATATATATATATATATATATATATATATATATATATATATATATATATATATATATATATATATATATATATATATATATATATATATATATATATATATATATATATATATATATATATATATATATATATATATATATATATATATATATATATATATATATATATATATATATATATATATATATATATATATATATATATATATATATATATATATATATATATATATATATATATATATATATATATATATATATATATATATATATATATATATATATATATATATATATATATATATATATATATATATATATATATATATATATATATATATATATATATATATATATATATATATATATATATATATATATATATATATATATATATATATATATATATATATATATATATATATATATATATATATATATATATATATATATATATATATATATATATATATATATATATATATATATATATATATATATATATATATATATATATATATATATATATATATATATATATATATATATATATATATATATATATATATATATATATATATATATATATATATATATATATATATATATATATATATATATATATATATATATATATATATATATATATATATATATATATATATATATATATATATATATATATATATATATATATATATATATATATATATATATATATATATATATATATATATATATATATATATATATATATATATATATATATATATATATATATATATATATATATATATATATATATATATATATATATATATATATATATATATATATATATATATATATATATATATATATATATATATATATATATATATATATATATATATATATATATATATATATATATATATATATATATATATATATATATATATATATATATATATATATATATATATATATATATATATATATATATATATATATATATATATATATATATATATATATATATATATATATATATATATATATATATATATATATATATATATATATATATATATATATATATATATATATATATATATATATATATATATATATATATATATATATATATATATATATATATATATATATATATATATATATATATATATATATATATATATATATATATATATATATATATATATATATATATATATATATATATATATATATATATATATATATATATATATATATATATATATATATATATATATATATATATATATATATATATATATATATATATATATATATATATATATATATATATATATATATATATATATATATATATATATATATATATATATATATATATATATATATATATATATATATATATATATATATATATATATATATATATATATATATATATATATATATATATATATATATATATATATATATATATATATATATATATATATATATATATATATATATATATATATATATATATATATATATATATATATATATATATATATATATATATATATATATATATATATATATATATATATATATATATATATATATATATATATATATATATATATATATATATATATATATATATATATATATATATATATATATATATATATATATATATATATATATATATATATATATATATATATATATATATATATATATATATATATATATATATATATATATATATATATATATATATATATATATATATATATATATATATATATATATATATATATATATATATATATATATATATATATATATATATATATATATATATATATATATATATATATATATATATATATATATATATATATATATATATATATATATATATATATATATATATATATATATATATATATATATATATATATATATATATATATATATATATATATATATATATATATATATATATATATATATATATATATATATATATATATATATATATATATATATATATATATATATATATATATATATATATATATATATATATATATATATATATATATATATATATATATATATATATATATATATATATATATATATATATATATATATATATATATATATATATATATATATATATATATATATATATATATATATATATATATATATATATATATATATATATATATATATATATATATATATATATATATATATATATATATATATATATATATATATATATATATATATATATATATATATATATATATATATATATATATATATATATATATATATATATATATATATATATATATATATATATATATATATATATATATATATATATATATATATATATATATATATATATATATATATATATATATATATATATATATATATATATATATATATATATATATATATATATATATATATATATATATATATATATATATATATATATATATATATATATATATATATATATATATATATATATATATATATATATATATATATATATATATATATATATATATATATATATATATATATATATATATATATATATATATATATATATATATATATATATATATATATATATATATATATATATATATATATATATATATATATATATATATATATATATATATATATATATATATATATATATATATATATATATATATATATATATATATATATATATATATATATATATATATATATATATATATATATATATATATATATATATATATATATATATATATATATATATATATATATATATATATATATATATATATATATATATATATATATATATATATATATATATATATATATATATATATATATATATATATATATATATATATATATATATATATATATATATATATATATATATATATATATATATATATATATATATATATATATATATATATATATATATATATATATATATATATATATATATATATATATATATATATATATATATATATATATATATATATATATATATATATATATATATATATATATATATATATATATATATATATATATATATATATATATATATATATATATATATATATATATATATATATATATATATATATATATATATATATATATATATATATATATATATATATATATATATATATATATATATATATATATATATATATATATATATATATATATATATATATATATATATATATATATATATATATATATATATATATATATATATATATATATATATATATATATATATATATATATATATATATATATATATATATATATATATATATATATATATATATATATATATATATATATATATATATATATATATATATATATATATATATATATATATATATATATATATATATATATATATATATATATATATATATATATATATATATATATATATATATATATATATATATATATATATATATATATATATATATATATATATATATATATATATATATATATATATATATATATATATATATATATATATATATATATATATATATATATATATATATATATATATATATATATATATATATATATATATATATATATATATATATATATATATATATATATATATATATATATATATATATATATATATATATATATATATATATATATATATATATATATATATATATATATATATATATATATATATATATATATATATATATATATATATATATATATATATATATGTATCTATATATATATTATTATATATATTATAAATATATTATATCTATATATCTATATATATCTAAAAGTAGGATCAAGGAGTGGAAAAATTTGGCGTTTTTTAGTCTTTCATTTATGGGTACTAATAAGGGTACTTAATGGGTTATTACTTTGTTATGGTTTGTTTATGGTTTTGTTATAAACTCAATCATCTTATCTTAATATAATATAATTACAACTTTTGGGTATTTTAGAATGTAAGCCCAAGGGACGTTTGAAGCACAAGGGAGGTGTGTTAAGATGCAACATTAAGTGAGGTAATAATGTAGGGAAAAGAATCTGGGGATGTATGTAACTTGGCAACTTTTACTATTGTATGTATGCACCAAAAATATTGAACGTTTGATGGAAGTAAACTTACTAGCTTGAATAAATCGTGCAATTACCGGTTGGATCAATAATTTAGCCAGTGAAGCGCCATCGTGGCTTCCATGCTGGATCCATGTCACATAAATTAGATGTAAAACCCTAATATTTCCCCCCTTTTTCATTATTTCTCCCGCCCCCATCTCTTTTCCCTCTCTTTCTTTCCCGCTCTCTCTCCCTCTCTGTTTCTTCTTCTTCTTCTGCCATGGCTTCCTCGTCTTCTTCTCTTCGTCTTCTTCTTCAAGAAACCCAAGTAATCGATATGTGCAGTGTCACTGTGGAGAAAAGATGTTCGTTTTAACCTCGTGGACTACAAAAAATCCAGGCAGGCAATTTGTACGATGCCCCAAGGTGAGTTTCCATATAGTAATGAATAAATTGAATCAGGGTTTTGTTTATTAGGGTAATTTTGTGTTTTTTTTCAGGTGAAAAGTCGATACTGTACGACCTTTGCTTTTCTTGATGAAGAACTACCGAATCAATACTACAAGGACCTTCTTTATGATCTTCATTCTCAATCAAAGGAATGTGCTAACTTTAAATCTGCTATGGGAGATGAAGAAGATGATTCAAAGGTTCAATTTCTGTTGAAAGCATTGGAAGACTTGACTTTGTCGAAAAAAAGAGTGAATATGAAAGACAAGTTTTTTTATTTCTCTGTTGGTGTTGCATCAATGTTGATCATTGTGATAGGACTAGTACTAATGAACTAAGTAGGTTGTGTTGGTTTGATTGTATCTGTTTTATTGGACTTGTGTAATGAAAGTGGTGTTTTTGTGGCATATTATGTTTATGTTGTATATGAAAGTTGGAAAATAATGTTTTTGGTTGCCAACATAAAAATGTGCCAATTTGAAACATACAAATCTTAACAAAATAGATAAATTAGCAGTGAAAATAAGTCATACTTTTCCTGCAGGATTAAACAACCATATACAAAATTGTGGCATCATATAACTGCCACATACCATTCATTCATTAGCAGGAATAATAGTTACAAAATACATAGTTTTCCTGCAGTTAAGTGTGGCATGGCACAATTAGCAGTCACAAAAGACATCATACTTTTCCTGCAATTAAGTGTCTACCACATCTAACAGTCACAAAAGACATCATACTACTACAAATTCATACCCCAAAAGACAACAATACAGTTACATAAGTTAAGTTATAGACATTAATTGTTTAATTCCTAATCAACTACCAGCATGTTATCAGGTGTGCTTCCTGGTCCTGGCACATGCTTTGCAAGTTTTTTGGACAAAATTCTCTGGCTAGGTGTCCTGAGTTTGACTGGTGGAGCCTTCTTCTTTGGTGTTGGAGGTTTTTTCTTTGCCTTCTCTAATGTGTCTTTCTTTCCCTCATTGTTTTCACTTGTTATTCTTGGTGCAGACACTGTAATCCTTTCTTCAATAGCTTGTGGTCTGGATGGATGAACCATTGTTCCTGATGTTCCAATGCCACTTCCTAGCCCTGACATTGTTCTGCCAAAAGCAACTGTGTGTCCTCCCCTGCCCTTGGTAAAATCATTTCCACCCCTCTTGATACCTAACTTGACCCAGTGCTTCTTACATAACCAGTATCTGTAACACATAAATTAGGGTACCCCATCAATTATTGCAAGTATAATGAAATTTATATAAAGTAAAATATTTTATGGTGTGTTGACTTGCAGGCCTAGGTGGTTGACTTGCGTAGGTGGTTGACTTGCAGCCTAGGAGTGGTTGACTTGCAGACCTAGGAGTGGTTGACTTGCAGACCTAGGAGTGGTTGACTTGCAGACCTAGGAGTGGTTGACTTGCAGACCTAGGAGTGGTTGACTTGCAGACCTAGGAAGTGGTTGACTTGCAGACCTAGGAGTGGTTGACTTGCAGACCTAGGAGTGGTTGACTTGCAGACCTAGGAGTGGTTGACTTGCAGCCTAGGAGTGGTTGACTTGCAGACCTAGGAAGTGGTTGACTTGCAGACCTAGGAGTGGTTGACTTGCAGACCTAGGAGTGGTTGACTTGCAGCCTAGGAGTGGTTGACTTGCAGACCTAGGGTGGTTGACTTGCAGACCTAGGAAGTGGTTGACTTGCAGACCTAGGAGTGGTTGACTTGCAGACCTAGGAGTGGTTGACTTGCAGACCTAGGAGTGGTTGACTTGCAGACCTAGGAGTGGTTGACTTGCAGACCTAGGAAGTGGTTGACTTGCAGACCTAGGAGTGGTTGACTTGCAGACCTAGGAGTGGTTGACTTGCAGCCTAGGAGTGGTTGACTTGCAGCCTAGGAGTGGTTGACTTGCAGACCTAGGAAGTGGTTGACTTGCAGACCTAGGAGTGGTTGACTTGCAGACCTAGGAGTGGTTGACTTGCAGCCTAGGAGTGGTTGACTTGCAGACCTAGGAGTGGTTGACTTGCAGACCTAGGAAGTGGTTGACTTGCAGACCTAGGAGTGGTTGACTTGCAGACCTAGGAGTGGTTGACTTGCAGCCTAGGGTGGTTGACTTGCAGCCTAGGAGTGGTTGACTTGCAGACCTAGGAAGTGGTTGACTTGCAGACCTAGGAGTGGTTGACTTGCAGACCTAGGAGTGGTTGACTTGCAGCCTAGGAGTGGTTGACTTGCAGCCTAGGAGTGGTTGACTTGCAGACCTAGGAAGTGGTTGACTTGCAGACCTAGGAGTGGTTGACTTGCAGACCTAGGAGTGGTTGACTTGCAGCCTAGGAGTGGTTGACTTGCAGCCTAGGAGTGGTTGACTTGCAGACCTAGGAAGTGGTTGACTTGCAGACCTAGGAGTGGTTGACTTGCAGACCTAGGAGTGGTTGACTTGCAGCCTAGGAGTGGTTGACTTGCAGCCTAGGAGTGGTTGACTTGCAGACCTAGGAAGTGGTTGACTTGCAGACCTAGGAGTGGTTGACTTGCAGACCTAGGAGTGGTTGACTTGCAGCCTAGGAGTGGTTGACTTGCAGACCTAGGAGTGGTTGACTTGCAGACCTAGGAAGTGGTTGACTTGCAGACCTAGGAGTGGTTGACTTGCAGACCTAGGAGTGGTTGACTTGCAGCCTAGGGTGGTTGACTTGCAGCCTAGGAGTGGTTGACTTGCAGACCTAGGAAGTGGTTGACTTGCAGACCTAGGAGTGGTTGACTTGCAGACCTAGGAGTGGTTGACTTGCAGCCTAGGAGTGGTTGACTTGCAGCCTAGGAGTGGTTGACTTGCAGACCTAGGAAGTGGTTGACTTGCAGACCTAGGAGTGGTTGACTTGCAGACCTAGGAGTGGTTGACTTGCAGCCTAGGAGTGGTTGACTTGCAGCCTAGGAGTGGTTGACTTGCAGACCTAGGAAGTGGTTGACTTGCAGACCTAGGAGGTGGTTGAGTTGCAGGCCTAGGTGGCTGACTTGGTGGTGGTTGACTTGCAGGCCTAGGTGGCTGACTTGGTGGTGGTTGACTTGCAGACCTAGGAAGTGGTTGACTTGCAGACCTAGGAAGTGGTTGACTCTGAGATTGTCTCCTGCCAGACAACCTTGCACAAACTTGGTCCCATGAGTTATGTCTTTCACTGCTTTGTTGACTACCAAACAACCTAGTTGCAACTTTTTTCCTTTTTGGTTGACTCTGTCTTTCACTGACTGATTCACTCTGCCTTTGATTACTTGGTTGGCTGTTTTCTTGATTAGGTTGTTGATTTGGTGTTTCATCAAGTGGTTGATCCTGTGTTTGATCATGTGGTTGATTATGTGGTTGATTCTGTGTTTCATCATGTGGTTCACTCTGAGTTGCAGGCCTTTTCTTTCTAGGTTTTGGCATATGTGAAGGCCTCTCAGTGGCTTCATTCTTACAACCCCTAACATTGTGGCCTTTTTGCCAACACTTTGAACAAGTCATTTCCATACCATGTTTGGTTACCCTTCTGTTGTGGCTTATCCTAGGTTCATGGGCTGCTCTAATTCTCCTACCTTTTGGTCTCCCAGGCATGATCCTAGGTTTTGGAGGCAAGGGTACATTATGATCAGGGTTTACTTGCCATGTATCCATTCCACCAACAGGATTAAGGTATTGAGAATAAGCATCCATGAACATACCCTTTCTAAACCAATCTGAAATGTGGTCCTCTGGTTCCTCATTTAACCTGAATATGGCATTGACAGCATGAACACAAGGAATTCCACTCAATTCCCATAACCTACAGTCACAAGTTCTAGCTTCCACATCTACTCCATATGAATACCTATAATTCCTCACCTCAAATTTACTACCCCCAGCATGAATTACCAACCATCCACTCCTTTGATTTTTTATCAAGTCCAATTTTTTTCTAATTGCAGGACACACATCATGTATCCATTTAGAACTTATATCCCTAATGCTCTCCAGCCTAATCATAAGAATGACCCTTAAAGCTTCTAAGAGGGTTATTATAGGCTTATTCCTAACCTTCAAAAGTACAGAAATGAGCTTAATTGAAGGTTTAAAGGAGAATTTATGGTTAGTGTGTGTAATGTGTGTTTGTGTGTGAAAGGGAGGTTGAAGATGAGTTTAGAGAGAGAAAGTATATCTTAGAGAGAAGTAAGTATGGATTAATGTAAAAGGCTTAGTTACATAATGAGGTGGTTAGGGGTTTATATACAAATCATCCTATTTATACTAAAACCCCTTCCACAATAACTAATTTACAATTAAACACCATTTTATAATTCTAAAACCCGGTTTTTACATGGTTTTTGGGTCCAATGGTTTTTGCATTCCACGGAGAACTAAAACCCGGTGTTTTAGTTGAAAAGATTTTTCGTGGAAGCAACGGAGAAAAATCATTTGAATTCTTTGAAAAACTTGCAATCTTGGGAGATTGAGTTGGAAAATGATTTTTCGAAGCAAAATCATTCACTTTTTGCACAACTGCTTTCACAGGTTTTGGTGCAAGATCAAAAAGTTCCGAAAAAGAATATTTGAATGATTTTGACTCAATTGACTTATCTTTTGAAATCGGTTTCCATTTAGAATTAGTCAACTGAGATTTTGCTTGAGAAATGTGCAAAGAGTTATCCTCGAAGGATAGAAAAGACACAAAAGTAGTTGTTCCATCAAAAATAGGTTTCTTAGAGTACTTCTTACCCTTTTGCAAGGAGTAATTAGTAAACTGAGACACCTTTCTTTCAAAAGGTTTTGAAGATTTACCCGTGTAAACCCTCTTTGGAACATCAACTTTAGGTTTTGATGAAATAGATTTTGGAAAACATTTTGACACCTCGGTCTTTGGAATCGTAGAATTACTCGATTGTTTCATGGGTTTTTCAAGCTTTGTGTCCAACGATTTTGATTTAAAAGATGCAATTCGGTTCTCCATCTTTTCAAGTTGTTTTGTAACCGAAGCATTTAAATCTGAGAAAGAAATTGTTGACACATCAGATTTTAATTTCGAAACAAGAGTATCTTTCTCAAAAAGTTTGGATTCCAAAGATGAAATGTAATCTTGTTGATCTTTGATAATTTTCGAAAATCTTTGTTCTTTGCTCACAAAAATTGTGGACTTATTTCGCAACTCATGGTTAAGCTCAGAAATCTTTTGTTGCAAAACAAGTTCTTTTGACTGATTGTCCAAAACAATTTTATTGAGCTCTTTCGAAGAATTGTCCAACTCATTTGTTAATTTGAAACTCTTTGATTGTAAATGATCATTTTCTTTTTGAAGATTTTCCATGTTGGACAAAATGAGATCATTTGCAGATTTGAGCTCTTTGTTTTCAGAATTGAGTTGGTCAATTTCAAGTCGAAAACTTTCCATAGCAGACAAATTGAGAGTATTACCAGACTTGAGCTCTTTGTTCTTAGATTTGATTCGGTCAACTTCAGATTGAAGACTTTCCATGACAGACAAACTGGAATTATCAGCAGATTTGAGCTCTTTGTTCTCAGATGTGAGTTGTTTAATTTCAAGTTGACATCTCTGGTGTTCTCTCACAAATGTTTTAAAAGTATTCACATCGACTTTGTTTTCTTCAAAAACAACCACTGCACATTTATTCTTCTTGGTACACCAACAAATATGATTATCATGACGACGTATTTCTTCCCAACTTGGTTCTTCACCCATTAAAAAATCTTCCACTCTCGCAACAAATTTGTCCGTAATTTTAATAGACATTTTGAATCAAAACTAGCCCAAAATTTTACTTCACAACCCAAAACAAATTTTCAGCCCAAAAAATTTGATTTTCTACTTGTATAGAATGCCGAGCAAAAATCTCGGCAAATGGACCAAAAATTTTGAATTTTTTTATTTATTTTCTGCCCACTTGAAGAATATTGATCAAAAATGATGTTGAATCAATTTTCTTGAAATTGAAAATTTTGACAAGTCTAAATCAACTAAGTGCCGAGGTTTTTCTTCGGCAAATAGAACAAACAGCCAAGTCACAACTCGAACACACTGATCAACCAACTTCAACTGTTTGCCGAGCAAATTCTTCGGAAAATGGTACAAATAGAACTTGATCTCAAAACACTTGGTGAAATTTTGTTGAAATAACTATTTGCTGAGATAATATCTCTGCAAACAGCACAAATGAGATTGTTACTTGGTCGAAGAAAACCAAATCAACTATTTGCCGAGCAAAAATCTCTGCAAATAGCACAAATGAGAATGTTACTTGGTCGAAGAAAACCAAATCAACTATTTGCCGAGCAAATCTCTGCAAACAGAACAAGTAGCACCACACTTGACCAAATTTTCTTGAAACAACTATTTGCCGAGAAATAATCTCTGCAAATAGAACAAGTAGAACCAGTACTTAACGAAAATTTCTTCAAACAGCTATTTGCCGAGCAAAAAGCTCCGCAAATAGAACAAGTAGCTCCAGTACTTAGCAAAAATTTGCTGAATCACGTATTTGCCGAGCAAAAAGCTCTGCAAATAGAACAAGTAAGATCAACACTAGCCAAAAATCTCTGCAAACACGAGTATTCACTACACGACAAAATAGTCGGTTACTAGTCTTCTTCTTCGTTCAGCCAGACACCCAAACGCCGAGCTTTCTGTAAATCATTGATATCTTTTTCATTTTTGCGAATTAAAACTTGAAATTTATATCAAAATGCTCAGAAACTCGATGCGCACAAATCCTCAAACAAATTAACTGCTAATTTTCACCAGAAATCAAACCCTCACAAACATGCGATTCGCCGAGCTTTTTCAAAATCGAATCAAATGATGAAATTAAGCTCTGAAACTGATAACGAAGGATGATTTATTGATAACAAAGTGATTGGTGAACAAATTTTGAAGAATAACACACTAATTTTGCAGAAATTACTTGAACAGTAATCTCGGCAAATAGACCTTTCAGAAAATAAGCTAAATTCAGAAAATAAGCACAAAATAAGCTTCAATTAAGCTTGTGGATCGTTCAGATATGCTGATTGTGCTCTGATACCAATTGTTATATACAGAAATGAGCTTAATTGAAGGTTTAAAGGAGAATTTATGGTTAGTGTGTGTAATGTGTGTTTGTGTGTGAAAGGGAGGTTGAAGATGAGTTTAGAGAGAGAAAGTATATCTTAGAGAGAAGTAAGTATGGATTAATGTAAAAGGCTTAGTTACATAATGAGGTGGTTAGGGGTTTATATACAAATCATCCTATTTATACTAAAACCCCTTCCACAATAACTAATTTACAATTAAACACCATTTTATAATTCTAACAAAAAGAAAGATTAAAATGTATGTAACCCATGAATAAAGGAAATGGGCGAACAGGTTGAAATAGGTTGAAACCCAGTCAAAGTCTGCTTTTAATGCATAAAATTGTATATTAGGGGGTGAATGTGTTTTTTAGCATGACAAATGTGTTGATAGTTCATGTTCTTTGAAATCGTGTTAATCTAATGGTAAATTCTGTTAAAACAGCGGGTTTTGAGAAGTGTAAATACACGTAAAAGCAACAGGTTGGAATTAGGAGTAGATCATGTTAATGGTGTTAACCGTTCTGCCTAAATGGCATGATTGGATCACTCAGGTCTCGGGTATGAATTAATATCGTGAAAGCTACAAGTTGTTGTGGATTTTAACATTTTAATGGCATTCTATTTTTAACATCTTAATTGTTATTGGATATTTTAAGGTTAAAAAAGAGTAAGATTTGGTGACCATGGCTCGAGAGGACCGGGTTAGGGACACCTGACCTGATCAGGTGCAATTCGGGTCTGAAACAGCTGGATTTGGTCAATATTAGTACTTTGCGGATTCAAGAGAATTTGGCAAACTGCTGGTTCAAACTACTGCCAGTCCACCCTGACAGTTTCATGCCTAAACTCAGCAAATTCGAGCCCCACAGTTGTTTGGACCAAGAACCTGTTGTTTCATGCTGTTATTTGATGGGCTAAAATACAAAATTTCAGACATGTCCGGGCACCTGGAAATCAGGTTTGCATCAATATAATTCAAACTTTTTACTTATTAGTATACAAACTTATATATTAACAATTTGAGATGAATTAGTCATGAATCCCGATCACTAAAATTGGACATGATTCATTTGTCATGAACCCCGATCACTAAAATTGGACATGATTCATTAAGTTGAGGTCACCATATGTATTTTACAGTCCCTTCATATTTGGAAAATTAACAATATCATGTTTTGAGTTGTCGTCCAGCAGTTACGCTTTGAAAGATGATTTATTAATTTTCCATTCCTTGTGTTCCTGGAACACGTGCATGTCATTATTTGGAGCTTAAGACAAAATGGTATGAAATAGTGATATTTTTTTGTGTATAACATGCATTAATGATACGGGTTTGCGTAAATTTCGTATGATCACCAACAACTAATTTATAAGCAAGCCAATTAACATCATTATCTGGATTTGTTAATTGTTTTTTAGTTTTTTTCTTGATTATCCATGTGTGTTTTTCCCCAGTTAATTAGCATTTTAAAATGATGTTTTAGGTATAAAATGTTATTTCAGTGCCAAATAAGTCTTTCCCGACGATGAAGCTGATTAAGGACCATCTTGCTCACAAGGGAGGTAAATAAACCCCCTCCACATTTAGGCACGAGAGAAGAAAAATGTGACCCCGTTGAGAGATATGAAGCCCGAGAGGATCTTTGGGAAGATGGGACATTTGCAAAGGCTATTGGGTCGAATTTTGTCATGCAGACACGCTGTTCTTGGATGAGTTCAACAAAGGATCGACGGGTCCTATAACAGTACTGATTTGTAGAAAGTGGGACGTCAATAACATCAGTACTGGTCGGATACATTAGCACAGATTTCGTTGTATCAAATTAAAAGGTCAGATCTTGAAACTTCAAAACCCTATAGTTTTTTACGAAATATAGTTGATTTTATTGATTAAGTGGGACGTCAATATTTGTGGTTAATAACAAAATTAGCAATCAAATAAGTCGGTTTGTTCAATCTGTGTGATGATTGGAGCTATGAATCAGGTGGTCATATTTTTTTTTTATCTTTGTTTATTTTTTATTTGATAATTTGATTTGTTTGTTAAGTTGAGATGAAATCTGGTATATATCTCCTTGAATGTGATGAACTGAGTTAGAAGTGTACGATGCACTCAACCTGTTTGTGTTAATGTCTAAATGAAAATTTTGTGTTTATACATGTCGTTTTTGCATGAATTTGATAATTAGTTTCTCAATTATATATAATTTGGTTTAAATCATATAATAAAATGGGTATATTTTATAATAAAATGGGCATATATGATAGAATTTAAAGTAAAGTTGGGCATATATGATTCTTTTTAACATTGGATGATTTAAGAAATAATTGCTTATTGGTTACGGGCAGCCAAAATTTTAGTGTTTGTGCTTTGTAAAACACATAATATCCCCCCCTCCCTAATTCTCCTTATGGGTTTGGTTGAAGTTAATGTAAGAAAATAGTAAATCCCTCCAAAAAAATATGAAATAGCTTATGGTTTCCAAGTTATATTATACGTCATATGTAATTTGCATGCCTATTTCTATTTCAACACAGTATTGATATTATCGCATGTGCAGGTTCATGTTATTCATTGCACTGCGAAGATCAACATTTCTCACCGTTTTGTTAACAAGAGAGAAGAAGGTTGTGTGTATACGATGAAGGATTTGTGGTCCATCCAAACAAGTAGCATACAGAGTCATACAAGAAGGTTTCTATACCATTGAGCTAGGCGGTGATACCGGTTTTCGCAAATCAACAGTTTTCGGTGATGGTTTTATTCCATATCATTTCGAGTTGGTCCAGTTTGAGGCGTTAAACCCTTCAGAGAAAACACTTCGTGTGGTTAAGTCTTATTTTATTGACATATGTACACGATTGTAAACTCTTTTCTTTTCTTTCTTTATATGCTCCAATTAGTTTATGTTTTATAGGTTCTCATTGTTGTGGGGATTTATAGCAACAAAAAAGATCGACTGAAATCAAGCATTTGATTTTAGCCGTTATACTTTTGCAGCTCTTAATTGATGAATTATCGATTTGTTATCATGGTATATCTTGGGCACTAACTATGTGTAAACACGTATATATAGATTATTATATATAGAAATTAAAATAGATATATGCATGTAGATATACTACCTATGATTGTGCATAAATAACCACTACGAATTTGTAAAACATTGATTGTGTTAATCATCTTTGGAACAAAAATTGCTTACATGAAGTTTAATTTTAAACATATGCTTCAACGCAAATAACTCCAAATCAATTGAGGATGAAGTGTCAGCCCCATATATTTTTTTGACCTGATAAACAGATCGTGGCATTATAGAGAAGAAAGCATGTAATAACTATGTGAAAGGAGTAGATATATCGCAAGGATAGCAAAAGTGAGTCCACTTTCCACTACTTCCCTGTCCAAGTTTCTAGCTTCACTTACTATAACTATTCAACCAAAAGAAGATAACTATGTAAACAAAAGGTTGCCAAAAATAAAATAATGCAAACCGTCATATCCGGAAAAGGCTTATATGCTAAAGCCAGGACACGGGATCCTTGGTGTGTGTACCTCTTGTATATGCTTACATAAAACGATGATGTATCATTTAGTCTTCCTAGCTTGTTTTGTGAGGATTAAATACATTTGTTAAAGTGATTCCGTGTTTTGCGAGATTAAATATTGTTGCCAGAGACACTTGATCTTTATTGCTAGAGTCGAGATATGAGGATTTTTGGCATCTAAAGATCGATAATAATGTCTTCTCTCATAAGCAATGATGTATAGTTTTTGATAAAGAAAAAAGGCTTCTAGAGGTGACAAAGTGGGTGGGTCTGGTCAGAAATTTGGGTTAAAAGGGCTGACTTTCTAGTCAGGTCATATCCAAGGCTGAATATCCACACTCCGAATAAGATACAAAAATAAAGTAACATTGTGCTACTTTTATTTACCAATAATAGAATATTAAAACATTTGGACACTGGTAATGTTTATCTATCATGTCATCGTATATGTATTGCAATATATTAGTACTAAGAAATCCATGATACTCGATGCAATTTAATCAAATATGTCAAACCATCCCCCTTAGTGTGACACTTTTCATCCCAAATGTTTCAACATACTGAAACTTAGTGCTTACATTCTTAGATGGGCAGACCGTAGAAGTTTCTAAAAGACGAGAAAGAGTCAGAGATGGGTCAGTGAATACATGTGTATGAAACTTGAAGTAGCAGAATCAATTTACAAGATTGGAGGCAAACATGGAAGAATTGGGAAGGGGAAGCTTCAGCCTCAAATGGCTGCTGTGAATCTTAGCCGTAGAAAATTCACCCTTTGTTATTTTCTCAAATTTAAAGGCATTGCATTGTCCATCGAACCAAAGCTACGTTCACCTCACCTTTGCACTTGGAAAGACACTCAGAAGTTCCATATCTGAAACTCTATATATCTGAACTCCAAAGTTGCAAAAATGTAATTATTTAATATTTTGAAGGCTCATGAAGAACATGTAAACTGTATTTTGGTAAAATATTAAAAGTATATCCACTTCTAAACATCTCAAGATAATATCCTTTTATTTGAACATCCAAATTTTTTTTGACTACGTTATAGTAGAATATAATATATATATATATATATATGAAATAATTGATACTTTTCATCTATGTGACATTGCATTACTTCTCGATGTAAGATGGAATCTCAAAAACGTGCATCACATACGTTTTTACCCGGCCGTGCATCGCACGGGGCTTCACTTAGATTACTCGTAAATGTTGGTTGGTCTTAAATCACCTGGCGTCTATTATTCTCTTTTTATATGCCTTGTGAGGCCATTATCAAGGACTTTTGTGAAAACCTGTCAGAAATTCTAATCCGGATTTACTATATAGGATAGTACCAAAAAATAGAATGGACTTGTCTGAGATAGAATGGATCAAAGGACACATGGGATTTCGTCGAATCAAACCCTTTTCTGTAGAACTATTACTCGCAATTAAGTAAATCTAAATTCTTTTACCCAATCCACTCAACCCAGTTATATAATTATATTGATAATCTAAATTGCGATCAAAATTTGTATAAGAAAATATGATGCTTTTCCTTATTTTTCAATCCACTTGGCACGTTCCATTTAGTGTTTATCCCCATTATTGATTATCAACTTGTGTATAAAGAATGGATTTGCTGGACTTTATGCAACAGAACTAAAATTATGGTACTCATATTATATTCAAGTCTTTGTTACAACAATACAACCTCCTAATTTCATTCGTTTGACGTAGTAAGCTCATTTTTAAAATGATCTCGCATCGTCTATATCAATTTATTTTACATCTTACACCATAAGAATCAAATCATGTGCGGAGATGAAAAGCAAACTAATATTAAGATATTATCGAATTCATTAACTTGGAGGACCATAAGAAATTGGACATTTTATAACAATAGAGTTTTTTTTTATATGTCATCTAATGTAAAGATAGGTTGAAATTGACTAAGGAAAATGATTGATCAACCTAACAAATCAACAAAACAATCAATCTAACAACATGATGTTGACACTTGGCACAATCAAAGGAATAGATTGAGAGATAATGAATGAATTATACTTAAAATGTGATAAAGACTTTAGGTTGATATATAATATTACAAATGGAATTAATCTTCGTATAAGACTGCATCCATTAGTTTGGGTTATTTCTCTCACAAACAACCTAATCAGCATGTCATATAATCTTTATATACATCCTCACTATAGGCATTTTTTTACTCATAACAATAACATATTAATCATTCTCACAAATATTCAATGTCCTATATTGTAAAAATAAATGTGGCGATATATGTTATATAAATTTGAGATTTCATCATCTTTATACATTTGAATCGATAGATGCAAATTGCCCTGGAGTATAATCGACATCTATATAATAATTCTCATACATAAATAAATACTATACAATTCAATATTCTCACATGCTACACATTCATAGCCGTTTGAACGCACTAAAATTGACATTCATAGCCGCATAAACGCACAAAGGCAAGTTGTATACATGTATGATGTGTCCCAACGTGGTTGACTTTAAACTAAAAGTCAAGTACTCCGTATAACCCAAACAATGCATTTGACTTTGCCATCTCCCGAATCTTGTTCTTTCTGAAAACATAATTCGACAATAAACACAACTCAGATTTATCAATAATTGACCACAACCGAAATCCATCGATAATTGACTTAATTTTATATTCGTAAATGTACATTTTCATTTTCAGGTTCTCGATCTTTCAAAAACTTTTTTGACTTTCTTTTGTTTTGAACCGCTAAACTTGGAAATATATTAATAAAACCACCAAGCAAGACGCTAGAGGTCAAGATACATAAAAACATTACAAATCTAGAAATACTAAACTTTACACATTCAAGATTCTACTCGGAACTTTAACTGCTAAGGTCGCAACGATGAAAAAAGTGGTTATATGTGTTGGGTTATATAACAAATTATCCAATTAAATCACAAAGCACGCAGCGGAAGATTTAAACTATGCAATTAATTAATTAACCAAGGAAAGAAAGCATGTACCTTTAATTGAAGATGATAAAGCAAGAAACTTTATAATAAGGTTTAAAATAAAACCTCTCTACGATTGCACACACGACACGTCAAACAATACCCGAAGATTGCTAGATCTTGAATCACCAAAAGCCAAAACTCCTAGTTTGCTTTTACCTTTGTTTCGTCGAACACAAGAAAGAAACAATAATATGTTCTGAACATATTAATTCCACAACCAAATTCCCCACAATTAATGCATAACTATTGTTCTGTATGACATGTATTCTACGAATGAAACATATATATTTGGGTTTTCGGTTTTATTCCGAACGAGAGAATCAAGTATTGAGTTGTTAATATTAGGGTTAGTTATTAGGATATATATATATATAGGGTATAAATATATCCCTAATAACTTAACCTTCAAGCTAACCTCTTTTGACTTGGACTAGGTTTAATTAATAATTACATTAATTATTAATTAATATTTAATAATTAATAAATCATATTTATTAATTAATAATAATTATAATTAACATATCTAGTTAATAATGTCCAATTATCATTTTTCTCAATTTGGTGATTATAAATATGTAGATACAATATATACATATTACCGGATATCTAAGTGTCAACGCGTGTGACCCCGTAGGCTTAAATACTTTTCGGACATACGTTCATTTTTACGTGATCATATACTAACAGCTCCCACTTGAGCTCGTAACAAATGAAGGTAATAACATTGGTTAGCGTCTAGCAACACGTCAATGCTCCCAGAAATATTCAAGTATAGTTTCTTAAAGTATATTTAAATGGTTGAGGCATTTATTATCCCTTTGTTCAGATACCGTGTTAAACATGAATATGGATCAATGTCATTTCATGATTTAACGATTTTGTTTCTCATTCCATAACTAATTAATGATTACCAAATATAATCGAGAACCATCTGGATTTATTTGGGCACGGCCATGCAAACATCTTAATTAGTCCTAATGAGGGCGCCAATGGTATCATTCTGCAACTATTAGTTGGAGGAACAAATCCTGTATTGACTACACGTGTCAGTCATCATACTTCACTACACTTTCTGAAAATAGCCCTTTATTTACTCCCTTATTCAGGAGAGTTAGAACTATATCAAGTAAGTGCAATCCATACATGCTGACCTGCTTGTATCTCAAGTCAAAGGATCAATAAAGTAACCATTTACGAATTTTTTACTTAATGACGCCGATCCATAAAGTAATAATTCGTTTGTGGGGTAGTCCGATATGCATCAACTATGGATACCATGTGAGTTTGGTGGGACCAGCCATTATATATTCAAAGAATATAACCAATCGCTCAGATTTGTCTTAGTTTAATTATATTCCCATATAATTAATCGACAATGGATAATTTAGAATATTTGATAAAATATTCAAGGATTAAACATGCAAATATAGGATACAATTAATATTAAATGAAATCAAACATATCAAGTACTTTATTTCATTATGAAAAATATAAATTGTTTAACATCCCTTATCCAAATACCGAAACAACAGATTTACATGAAATAACTAGCTAACTTAAGTCCCATGCCCTCGGCATGCCTTTCAAGCTTGGGCCTAGACAAAGCTTTTGTGAAAGGATCAGCTAAGTTAAAATCTGTGTGAACTTTGAGTAATTTGATCTCCCCTAGTTCGATTTGCTCACGAACATAGTGATATCGTCTAGCATAATGTCTGGCACCTTTCTGAACTCCGGGTTCGTTGGCAATGATTAATGCACCAGTATTATCACAGTACATATCAATGGGTAAGTCACTTGAGGGGATCACGTCAAGCCCGCTAATGAACTTCCTTATCCAGACTGCTTCCATTGCGGCTTCTGAGGCGGCAATGTACTCAGACTCTGTTGCAGACATGGCAACTGTAGTTTGCTTCTTGCTTTTCCAATCCACAGCACCTCCGTTAAGAACGAAGACGAATCCTGACTGAGACTTCGTGTCATCTCTATCAGTTTGAAATCTAGCATCACAGTATCCGGTCACTTTGAGCTCTAAGTCTGGATTTCCTCCATACACCAAAAACATATCTTTAGTAGCCCGTAGGTACTTCAGAATGTTCTTAACAGCAGTCCAGTGACTTTCACCTGGATTCTGTTGATATCGGCTAACGATGTTTTGCGCGAACGCCACATCGGGTCTAGTGCATCTAACCGCATACATAATAGATCCCACAGCCGAAGCATAAGGAACTCTTTGCATACGCTCCACCTCATTAGGTGTATTAGCACCCTGTTTGACAGATAAACTAAGTCCTTCTTGCATAGGTGTAAACCCACGCTTAGAATTCTCCATCTTGAATCGTTTCAAGACCTTATCAATATAAGCACTTTGACTTAGTCCAATTAATCGCTTTGATCTATCTCGGTAGATCTTGATTCCAAGAATAAATGCCGCTTCTCCTAAATCTTTCATGGCAAAACACTTTCCAAGATGGGATTTAACATCTTGCAACATTGGAATGTGTTTTCCTATGATCAATATGTTATCAACATACAAGACAAGGAAAGTAACATTACTCCCACTGGCTTTGCGATATACACATGGCTCCTCGGGATTTTGAACGAAACCAAACTTTTTGATTTCTTCATCAAACCGCTTGTTCCAACTTCGTGATGCTTGCTTTAGTCCATAAATGGACCTTTGAAGCTTGCATACTTTGTTGGGATGTTTTGGATCAATAAAACCTTCAGGTTGATCCATATAGACTTCTTCATCCAAGTAACCATTTAAGAAGGCAGTCTTAACATCCATTTGCCATATCTCAAAGTCATAGTACGCAGCTATGGCTAAGAGAATCCTAATAGCTCTAATGTCCGCAACTGGAGAAAAGGTCTCATCATAGTCAACACCGAAACGTTGAGTATAACCTTTTGCCACGAGACGAGCTTTATAGGTGTGTACATTTCCATCCATGTCCGTCTTCTTCTTGAAGATCCACTTACACCCAACAGTTTGAGCATTTGGTGGAAGATCAACCAAGCTCCAGACTTGATTGTCTTTCATGGATTTCATTTCCACCTTCGTAGCTTCAAGCCATTTTTCAGATTCCGGATCTGATAATGCAGCTTTGAAATTCGGAGGCTCATCGAGATCTCCTAAAACGTTTTCTTCTACCATCAGACATAATCTGTCAGTAGGACGTCTTGTCCTTTCGGACCTACGAAGTGGAATCGCTTCATCATCATCGACTTGAGGTTCATCACTTTGAACATTTCCCCCCCCCCCAAGTTGATGATTGCTAGGAGCTTCAGAAGGTGACACATCTTCCTCTTGAGTCTCATCAAGTTCTACAACCCTCTCACTGTTCTCTGGAACTAATTTCTTTTCAAAGAATTCAGCATATCGAGCAACGCGAACAGTGTTTTTGACGGGATCATAGAAGTCGTAACCCATCGTTTCCTTAGGGTATCCGACAAAGATGCACTTAGTAGTTCTGGGTTCAAGTTTTTCAGGCGTATCGCGCTTCACAAGTGCCTCACATCCCCAGACTCTTAAGTAAGACAGATTAGGAACATTTCCATGCCATAATTCATATGGTGTCTTGTCAACCTTCTTGGTTGGAACCATATTGAGAATGCGTACAGCAGTCTCTAGAGCATAATCCCAAAATGAAAATGGGAGAGTCGTAAGGGTCATCATAGATCTCACCATGTCTAGAAAGGTTCGATTTCTCCTTTCAGACACTCCATTATGTTGAGGAGTGTATGGAGGAGTAAGCTGTTGGACTATTCCACACGCTTTCAGATTATCCTTAAACTCTTGGCTTAAGTATTCACCACCTCGATCTGAACGAAGAATCTTGATGGTTTTGCCGAGTTGATTTTCTACTTCATTTTTAAACTCTTTGAATGTTTCAAACACTTCATGTTTATGTTTAAGCAAGTAAACATAACCATAACGACTGAAATCATCCGTAAAAGTTATGAAGTAGCTAGCTCCTTTTCTTGACACATGTCTAAATGGGCCGCAAACATCGGTATGAATGAGTCCAAGAAGATCTTTAGCCCTTTCCGGTTTATTCTGAAAAGGTTTTCTTGTCATCTTGCCAGAAATACATGACTCGCATTTATCAAATGATTCATCATTTAATTGTAAGATCCCTTCACGTTGAAGTCTTTCAATGCGATTTTTGCCAATGTGTGCAAGACGACAGTGCCACAGATAGGTAGAGTCCAAGTTAGTCTTGGCTCTTTTGCTAACATTATACATTGAATTATTTGAATCACAACCACGCATATCAATTTCATAAATACCATCACAAGCAATAGCATCAAAATAATGTACATTATTTTTAGAAACTGAAATACCATTATCATTAAAAACATTAATGAATCCGTTGTCTTTCAACAAAGAAACTGAAACTACACCTCTAGTAATAGATGGTGCATAATGACAATTGTCCAAAACAATAATTAAACCGGAAGGAAGAACTAAATGATATTCTCCAATAGCTTCAACAGGTGCTGGTAGACCATTGCCCACGAACAACTGCAAAGCTCCGGGCTTCAGCTTCCTCCTTTTCCTAAGTGCCTGTAATTCATTACAGATATGAGTTCCACAGCCAGTGTCATAAACCCATGATTTACGCTTAGTAAAGGAAAATAATTCAATGGTGAAGATACCTGAAGCACTAGCATTGCTAGCTTGCTTCTTCTTCACATTCAACTCGGCAAGATACTTGGGACAGTTCCTCTTCCAGTGCCCGACTTCATTACAATGATGACAGGTCTGGTCTTTAGCCGGATGCTCTTTCTTAGCCGGAGGGGTTTTCTTTGGTTTGGGAGCATAAGCAGCTTGCTTACCCTTGCCTTTACCATCAAACTTGCCTTTAGCTTGGTGCGATTTCTTAGCTTTCTGGATCCAACCCCCTCTTATCATAAGAACATTTGGGTCATTGGCCTTCTTTGGAATCGTCTTCTCATATTCAATGAGCATAGCATGAAGTTCATTGACGCTTTTTTTCATAGAGTGCATGGTATAGTTTTGCACAAAACCCTCATATTCCTTCGTAAGGGATTTGAGAATCATGCCAACTTTTACCTCTTTATGATAAGCGTACTCCATCGAATCCAATTTGTCAAAAATGCTCTTCATCTTGAGCACATGACTGCTAACCGATTTTCCAGATTCATGTTTATGTTTAAGCAAGTAAACATAACCATAACGACTGAAATCATCCGTAAAAGTTATGAAGTAGCTAGCTCCTTTTCTTGACACATGTCTAAATGGGCCGCAAACATCGGTATGAATGAGTCCAAGAAGATCTTTAGCCCTTTCCGGTTTATTCTGAAAAGGTTTTCTTGTCATCTTGCCAGAAATACATGACTCGCATTTATCAAATGATTCATCATTTAATTGTAAGATCCCTTCACGTTGAAGTCTTTCAATGCGATTTTTGCCAATGTGTGCAAGACGACAGTGCCACAGATAGGTAGAGTCCAAGTTAGTCTTGGCTCTTTTGCTAACATTATACATTGAATTATTTGAATCACAACCACGCATATCAATTTCATAAATACCATCACAAGCAATAGCATCAAAATAATGTACATTATTTTTAGAAACTGAAATACCATTATCATTAAAAACATTAATGAATCCGTTGTCTTTCAACAAAGAAACTGAAATACCATATCATTAAAAACATTAATGAATCCGTTGTCTTTTAACAAAGAAACTGAAATACCATTATCATTAAAAACATTAATGAATCCGTTGTCTTTCAACAAAGAAACTGAAATACCATATCATTAAAAACATTAATGAATCCATTTTTTTAGAAACTGAAATACCATTATCATTAAAAACATTAATGAATCCGTTGTCTTTCAACAAAGAAACTGAAACTACACCTCTAGTAATAGATGGTGCATAATGACAATTGTCCAAAACAATAATTAAACCGGAAGGAAGAACTAAATGATATTCTCCAATAGCTTCAACAGGTGCTGGTAGACCATTGCCCACGAACAACTGCAAAGCTCCGGGCTTCAGCTTCCTCCTTTTCCTAAGTGCCTGTAATTCATTACAGATATGAGTTCCACAGCCAGTGTCATAAACCCATGATTTACGCTTAGTAAAGGAAAATAATTCAATGGTGAAGATACCTGAAGCACTAGCATTGCTAGCTTGCTTCTTCTTCACATTCAACTCGGCAAGATACTTGGGACAGTTCCTCTTCCAGTGCCCGACTTCATTACAATGATGACAGGTCTGGTCTTTAGCCGGATGCTCTTTCTTAGCCGGAGGGGTTTTCTTTGGTTTGGGAGCATAAGCAGCTTGCTTACCCTTGCCTTTACCATCAAACTTGCCTTTAGCTTGGTGCGATTTCTTAGCTTTCTGGATCCAACCCCCTCTTATCATAAGAACATTTGGGTCATTGGCCTTCTTTGGAATCGTCTTCTCATATTCAATGAGCATAGCATGAAGTTCATTGACGCTTTTTTTCATAGAGTGCATGGTATAGTTTTGCACAAAACCCTCATATTCCTTCGTAAGGGATTTGAGAATCATGCCAACTTTTACCTCTTTATGATAAGCGTACTCCATCGAATCCAATTTGTCAAAAATGCTCTTCATCTTGAGCACATGACTGCTAACCGATTTTCCAGATTCAAGTTTTATGTCATGGAGTTCCACGACTAAGTCGAACAGTTCCACTCCAGCTTGTTTTTCATACAAGGATTTAAGTTCTGTGATCATATCATATGGAGTGTAGAGCTCGAATTGTTTTTGAAGCTCGGGAGACATGCTCGCAAGCATCAAACAACAAACTTCATTGAATCTAGTGTACTGAATCCTATATTCAGCTTTTTCAGCTGCTGTGGATTCAGCACTTGGTTCGGTTGGCCATTGCCTTTCAATGACATCCATGTGTTCCTCAACTCTTAGAACAATTCTCAGTTGACGATACCAGTCATTGAAATTTGATCCATTAAGCTTTTCTCTTTCAAACATTTGCCGAAAAGCATTGGTGTTTGTGGAAGGATTCATTGCCATCTACAAAACAGATTAAGTTCAAAAATCAGTATTTTCAATAATAAATCCTTAGGAAATCAATTACCCAATATTTATCAAATAAACAATTAATTTCATTAAGGCTAGGATCCAATTGACATACAATCATTTCATCAGTTGATCTGCTAGAAATGATTGTACTCAAAAGGTAAGTGACGAGCAATAATTGCATTACATGTGCAATTCCTAGTAAGAATGGGACCTACAAATTACACTTGATTCATCAAGTGATTTGTAGTCATGTTTTGTCCCATCTTTTGCCACGGGTCAAGGCCTCACCGCTTAACTCGCTTTAAGTCGTCCAACCAAGAACGCGCAAATTTGTCCACCACTGTGTACCAGTGAGTGAGATTTGCCATGCAACTGCCATTTCACCACTGTGTACCAGTGAGTAAAACAACAGCCACAAGTGTCCTTTTCAAGTTGGATGGCAAATGACTTAAGTTTATTGGGTCAATCAATTTGATGTGTGATCAAAAAGTTATGTTTGAAGATTCATGCATATCTTCTAAACATAATATGTTTATAAAACTCATTTTTATTGCCTTTAAATACAAAAGAGCTCGGTAGCTCCATTTGAACGCACAAAGAAGCGCAAGGGCAAAGGTATGCGATAAACGCGATTTAAAAACCCGCCCTTTTAGGAGGCTACCGCACTCCGACTTATACCTCTCTTAGAGTTTGTTCAAATGGGTGAGCCGGTGTATCTTTTGATTTTAGGGCACCAATTTTATAAACAAAATCTTATTTAGATATATTTAGTCAAGTTTATTTTTCCAAAAACAATTTTGCACACAATTTTCATAAAAGGCAAAATTAAACTTACTAAATTTACAACTTAACAATTAAGGTAATCAACCTAATTTTGGTCACTATGGTATAAGATTGGCTCCTCTTTCATATGGAAAGAGACCACATTCATCAAGTTACCTTGATTGCGTAAGCCAAAATTTCTATAACAAATTATCTACCATAAATAACAAGATGCTGATCTGGAAAATCCAGCAGCTTCACGACCAAATCTGGCCCTAAAGAAGGCCGAACTGGGCTTAGCAAAAAACATAAAAGTTGTAGCCCTATGAGTCAAGCATCTACTGTAAAGATTTCAGCTTCTAACTCCTTACGGTTGATTAGTTATGATTTTTTTGGTGAACTGGTGTCAAACAGGAACTTTCACAAAACATAATCACATTGTCACACAATTAGTTATTCAATTATCTAGCATAATTAACCCTAATGATCAAGATTTCATATCAATATATCTAAGTAATAATCATGAAAAATTTGCATGAAAAATTCATGATTTTTACTTCTATTTAACAATTAAATAATTAAAAGTACACCATAAACGCATGCAATTATCACATAATAATGCTTAAAGATCAAAACTTGGAATTAGGGTTTAAAATTTTTTTTTTTTATTTATTTAGATCTGATTTCGAAACATATATAAATAAATAAAATTAATTTTGTTTCCATTTAATTTAATATAAACCATTATAATAAAATAACAAAATTAATCTAAAATTTATATATAAATTTCGATCCTCATGAACCCTAACCCCCCTTCAAATTTTGATCTTTTTGGTAATTAATCATCACATAGTAGGCTCGTGATACCACTGTTGGGTTATATAACAAATTATCCAATTAAATCACAAAGCACGCAGCGGAAGATTTAAACTATGCAATTAATTAATTAACCAAGGAAAGAAAGCATGTACCTTTAATTGAAGATGATAAAGCAAGAAACTTTATAATAAGGTTTAAAATAAAACCTCTCTACGATTGCACACACGACACGTCAAACAATACCCGAAGATTGCTAGATCTTGAATCACCAAAAGCCAAAACTCCTAGTTTGCTTTTACCTTTGTTTCGTCGAACACAAGAAAGAAACAATAATATGTTCTGAACATATTAATTCCACAACCAAATTCCCCACAATTAATGCATAACTATTGTTCTGTATGACATGTATTCTACGAATGAAACATATATATTTGGGTTTTCGGTTTTATTCCGAACGAGAGAATCAAGTATTGAGTTGTTAATATTAGGGTTAGTTATTAGGATATATATAGGGTATAAATATATCCCTAATAACTTAACCTTCAAGCTAACCTCTTTTGACTTGGACTAGGTTTAATTAATAATTACATTAATTATTAATTAATATTTAATAATTAATAAATCATATTTATTAATTAATAATAATTATAATTAACATATCTAGTTAATAATGTCCAATTATCATTTTTCTCAATTTGGTGATTATAAATATGTAGATACAATATATACATATTACCGGATATCTAAGTGTCAACGCGTGTGACCCCGTAGGCTTAAATACTTTTCGGACATACGTTCATTTTTACGTGATCATATACTAACAATATGTCTCCACTCCATTCGAACAAACACTACATCTGATAGTGCTTACATCAACCCCCTTAGCAAACAAGTTGATATATGTTGGAAGACAATCACGTCTTAATCTCCAAACAAATAGATTAATCTTTTTTGGAACTAATCTATTCCATTTGGTTTTCATGGTACTCGAAATCGGGAGACGATGATGATCATAACATTTCCTGAGTTGAGCTATAGAGAAATCAGACTTACCATCGAGGTTCCAGGTCCATTTATCTTCGTCTTCACTTCGCAGACTAGTAGGGAGTTTATTGATTAAATTCTGGACCGAATCAAGCTCACGAGAGGATCTAAGTGGTCTTCGCCACTTCCATTGCCAACCCGCATTCTCCCATCGACTACTAACCAAATAGTCCTTGTCACTCTCGTTAGCATATAATCTCGGGTATAAGGAGGCTAAAGTAACGTCTCCACACCAAATGTCTTTCCAAAACTTTGTGTTATGTCCATTACCAATATTACGAGTAATGACATCTTTATTGATTGTGGGAATTTCATGCATCTCCTTTGCTGAAGTAATTATTCTTTGCCAAAGTCCTTTATTTTTTGCTGAAAGGTTGGAGAAACATTCTTCTCCATGTATGGAAGCAATAACACGAGTCCATTGATAATTCGGGTTGTTGACAGCTCTCCATCTCCATCTATATAACAGAGCTCAGTTCATAGCCTCAAGGCTGCCAAAACCTACACCGCCATCGTCTTTGGAAGCCATGACCGAACCCCATTTAACCCATGAGATCTTTCTGTTGCCATTGTTTTCACCCCAAAAAAATCTTGATCTAATAGCTTCCAAAGTTTTATTAACCTTTTTTGGCAAACGAAAAAGCGAAAGGTAATAAATTCCAAGAGAGCCAAGAACGGAAGAGATTAAAGTAGCCCTACCCCCAATCGATAAAAGATTTGCTTTCCAAGTAGAAAGTCTTTGCTTGAACTTATTAATGATCGGATCCCAAGTGCTAACTCTTGCAGAACTGCCACCGATAGGAATCCCAAGATACTTGAATGGGAGGTGTTCGACTTTGCAACCAACAGAATTGGCCATTTGAGCCGTCTCTGGATTATCTATGCCAATACCAATGATAGAAGATTTACTGAAGTTGATTTTCAGGCCAGAAATGCAATTAAAGAATCTTAACGCCTTTGTGATAACCTCTAAGTTATAAGCATTGCCTTCTCCCACTATCATAACATCGTCTGCATAAAAAAGATGAGAGACACAAACCTGATTAATGTTAGCACATTTAAACTTATTACCTTTAAACTTATTACTTTTTTCCCTTTCTATTCAAAAAAAAAAAAAATGTCTCTTCCTACATATTACTACCAACAACTTTTTTAACAATTATATTCGCATTTGTGTTAATGACTTGGTCAATACCAAAGGTGGATCTAGTCCATAGGTTAGAGGATGTTCATCTCCTTCCAACTAACATAACTTATTATATAATTTTTGAGAATGCTACAAATACAAATGGTTAAAAAAAATCTACTTATTGATGTGACATCAATAAAAGTTAATATCACATGTCTTTAAAATTTTTTTTAAAAATATCGTTCCAAAAGATACATTAGAGATACCCTAAGGTTGGTTATATTAAAATTATAATGTTGTTTATGTCTATATAACAAATATTTAGATATCCATATCGGGTGAAAAATACTTGAATTTTGAATTTCGTGGCTAAATGGAACATCATCTTTTCATACGTAACAATCTCATCTCATCATAGTTTTCCAACAACTCAATCTCATCAATGTTTTCCAACAACTCAATCACATCATTGTTTTCCAACAAACTACCAGCTGGAGTATAATAGTTGACTTGTAACACCCATCATTTAAAAATATGGATTACCAAAAATTTTCGCCTAACGGCGTCAAAGAAAGCGGAAGTAAACTTTAAAAGACCCAAACCAAAAGAATCTGTTTGGTTCATTTATTATTTGGTGTTACTAGCCATATCATCAAAATAACACTACAAAAAAAAAATTCATTTGTTCACCGTTGATTATAAGAAGTGTGAAAAAATTTATGAATTTAATAACATATAAAAATGTGTAGAAAAAAAATTACATTTAAAAGTGTGAATAAATTTTAAAATTATAATTTTTTCACACTTATAAATGCGTAAACAAATTGTTAACACTTAAAAGCATGAACAATTGTCAAATCTTTTCATACTTAAAAGTGTGAAAGTCAATTTGTAACACATGGTTTCTTCACACTCTCTATGTGTGAAGAAAATAGGTGTTACAAATTAACTTTCACACTCTTAAGTGTGAACAATTGACATATTTTTACACACTTGAAAGTGTGAGCTTTTCTTTTCCACATGTATAAGTGTGTAAATATTGTGATTTTTTAAAATTTCTTCACACTTTTAAATGTAAATTACTTCTATACACTTAATAAATGTGATTAAATTAACAAAAATTTTCACACTTTTTGAAAGTATTAAAAAACAAGTGTGAGGAAAAGACATATTTGTTGTAGTGTAAGTTCAATTGGAAACCCATCGGTTGTCCAACATTAAACAACCGATCACAATATCAATTCAAGACATAAACATCTTAACATAAAACAAATGTCTAAAATGAGCAGCCACTATGGGTAAACTATAGCCATCCTCAAATGCAATCTACCCATGCCTCGCACTTTATTCATCATCTAGCTCAAGCTTGCTAAACCTGAGGGAGCAACACATTTCAAGAAACAAGTGTTAGCTAACGAATTAGCTAAGTAAGATAACACGTGGTTTATAAAGCATCTGTCCATTAAAAACTTTATAGAAAAGTCATTTGAATCGTTAAGGCACAAATCACATCATACATTACATCTCACATAACATATCATCACATCAAACATCTTCATATAGGATGGGTCATCCTAAATGTGCCTAGCCATCATTTGCATCTTCACATATAACATCTAACATCTTTGTATTTGTGACATAAGTCACGCATCTCATATTGTATATACATCTTTGTAAGGGTGACATAAGTCACACCCGACTAGATGGACAAACCTTACGGCTGTACATCAATGTCGTTAAGGAATGGCAAGCCAATTCCCGGAGTAATCCGTATGTTCAAGACAAATGGGGCGGGTCAGACCTCCCGTATTACTCTTCACATCTTTGACCATGTTGCAAGGAGCCACCCGAGCAACCACATCTACGCACCCGCCGGGCAAGGGCAAGTACGGGTTAAGCTTAACACTTTCATCTAAATTACGAGCTCGATTTCACATCTCATATAGTTTAGGTGTTCATATTACCTAAACATTATCACATATACATCTTAACGTTTAGGCCCTTAAACGTGCACGTGTCATGGCAACTTAATCAGTCTAGTAAGCTAGATGAACAAGCCATACATTCATGCACAGTTCACATATCATCAACATATAATCACATTTCATTTCATCTCAAGACATTACATAGCATTTCATAGCATATCGTTACGGCTCAAATCATTGCATAACATTTCATAGCATATCATTACATTTCATATCATAGGGACTGCATTTCAGGCCTCAATAGTTATTTACATAGCCCATATTACCTCCCATGTAACCCCGAATACCCATAAGCAATCAAGATATCAATTGGGAAGTTATTATATGAAAACCATGTTTTTGTTGAACCCTCAGCGTGTCAAAGTAGTGTATCTTACCTCGTAGAAGCGTACAACAAATGATAACGTAAGTTACCAAGCTTTGCAAGTATTCCCGACTACCTATAAGCATTGAACGACCATAATGAGCTAAACAAGTACCTACTTACTTATATTCATGAATCAAGCCTAAATATCTATAAACATGACCCATGACAAGGCTTGATGCATCGGACATTCGATTAATACTTTAGAGCTTACATAACTCGACGGAACTCGGCATTCACTCACTAAATTAACCTTTCTGAAAACTTGACATCATAATCATCTTTTAAAAGCATTACCATTAGAAAGTATACTATCTCACAATTCCGTGGATAGCTTATTTGTCAAAAACGGAGTTACGGTTCAAAAGTTATGGCCTTTTGAAAATTCTGTCGCTATTGCGTCGCAATGGGATAATTGCGTCGCAACTTAAGTCACTGCATTTTTGTTGCGCCTCAACTAAGGAGTTGCGCCGCAACTAGCCCCGATTCTGCACAAACCTCATTGTTTAACCTCCAAAACTTAACCAAACACACCCCAAACGACCCCAAACCTTATGAACGACTTTTGTACCTCAAAATTCATCATTTTAAGACCATAATGATGCAATGAAATCATTGATTAACCCCTACTTGATTTGCATCACAATAAGAAACGTTTTAGGTTACCGAATCGATTAAAACTCACGATTTTGACATCAATTGATCCTCTAAAGATCTAGATCAGTTATGGAACGAATTATATGATTGAAAAGACATAAAATCAATGTTATTATACCTTTAACACCTGGAGATTACAATAAGGATGCAAAAGGCTTGATCAATGACACCCGAATCAACACGTTTGAAGAAGGTTTGAAATGGAAATCGAATGGAGAAGGAGGGTACGGTTTTGCGGAGGCACAAGAAGGTTTAGGATCTGATTAATGTCAATTAGGTTAGCCTAATTGACCCCTATAACCTGGATACATCTTTCAAAGGTTCACAATTAAGTCCCTCCACTTCACATCTTTACATCTAAGGCTTAAACAACCTAACGAGAACACTTCTCGACATATTAAACACATTTAATCATCTTTGACATCTTAAACACATTAATATATACATCATTAAGGCATTGAAGCCTCACACATATAGCACATTAACCACATATAAGCATTAAATCTCCTAGAGAGTTAACGGACACAAGGTGTTGACTTAACGACACAAGTCAACCGTTAATTAAAAGTTCGGGATGTTACAATTACCTCCCCCTTAAGAGGATTCCGTCCTCGGAATCACTTTAGCATTAAATAGGCGAGGGTAGTTCCGAATCAACTTCAACCGTTAATATGATTCCATCTCACTATCACAAGCTCAATTAACTTCCTACGAAGCTTCTTTTACCTCTGGCCAAGAATCTCAACTGGAACATCTACAATCATTTCTTAGCACCAATACTCACATCTTCTAATGGAGTTACATTGGTTTCATTATCAAGGCATACGTTCAATAACACTCACGAAAGTACCATTGATGTCATCTAAAAGCAATACACAAGCACCTACCATATATCTTCTAGAGTTAACCCTTTTTATGAAGATCAAACATAATATTTAACGGAACTCCATGCTTACTTCACCTATATACAAGTGGCAAGCTTCACCACGTGCACATGCTCATGAGTAACGAGAAGAAAGGAGCATTTTTGTCAAATAGTCTACAACGACTCATATCACATCATTGCCTCTTAGGGATTATAAGCAACTTCGTCACATAACCATAGTCATATAAGTACATTTATGCTTCGGAATAACCAATCGTTGCATCTTTCCGTATAACGTTTTGCGCTCAGGTTTGACTTGAGCACAAGTCACACATTTTTGCACATGTATTATCAAATCATTCTTGATATTTGGCCATCAATAGATGGGTTTCATATCAGCATACATCTTTGTACCACCTGGATGAATAGAATATCAGGACCTATGGGCCTCCTCAAGCACTAGCTCTCGGTTGCCACCAAACAAAGGTACTCAAATTTGGTCCTTGTAAGTCTGAAGGCCACGGCTGTTCACCTCCATCTCTAGTCGTTTCTTCTTGCCTAAACCTTCATCATTCACATTAGCATCTAAAAGAGATCCAACCTGAGCCGACTTGATAAGTTCAAGCAACCCAGATTCACTCGAGCAATCCTAGCACATATCTTACTAGTAGCTCACCTTTTCGACTCAAAGCGTCCACCACAACATTAGCTTTACCTGTATGGTGCTTGATTTCACATTCATAATCCCTAAGTAATTCCATCCATCTTCTTTTATCTCACATTCATATACGTCTAAGAAAACACATATTGTAAGCTCTTATGATCAGTGAATAGTGTGCACTTAGTGCCATATAAGTAGTGTCCCCACAACTTCAATGCAAAAACCACTTTAGCAAACTCTATATCATGAGTGGGGTAATTCTTCTCATGATGCTTCATCTGACGTAAAGCGTAAGCAACGACTTTGTCTCAATGCATATGATCACAACCCAAAAACATCTATGCCCCCGGGTAAGAATAAAACAGGAGCTTTACATAACTTCTTTTTCATACATCTTTTCCTTCAAGTCCAATATAACGGTGCGGTTGTTCACCAAGAATAAGCATTCATGGACAACCTGCTTACTAATGGCTCATATCATATCAATACCTTTAGCTTCCCACGCAACCTTGTCTCTTAGTTCATGATAACGTGACTCCTCACTCCCGTTAAAGGATCATTAAATTATTATTTTGTAACAAAACTTTTGGTGTTTAGTCTTGGCTTTTAACCCTACCACACGTCAACATATAAGATTTACTACACCTCGTATCATAATAGGTTGTATCACATTTCAGGCGGCATCCAAATAAGCATGCCACCTCGGTTCATAAGCCTCCTCAAGTACAACTTTTGGTCATTTCGCTCTCGGATACCGAAATCTTACTTTTATACGTATTGCTTCATGATGGTTTATCTCGTCTCTTCTGACTATGCTCCAGTTCTACTACATTCTTTGTCTCAAAGAACATTACCTTGAGCTGATTTGCCGTAGTCAATCACTCACCATAACCTCGCAACCATAGACTTAGCTAATAAATAGAACTTTGTTCCTTTCAACATTAAGCGTCAGCTGCTCCCTTAACTTTTACTTACTTTTGACGAATTTAAAACTAAGCCTCTTCGAGTTGAAAATCGTAATAATGCTCTTTACGCAAATATGATGTTCTTCGTCATACTTAGATTAGGCAAGATTTTCATTGTTAAACGTAATGACTAAACGATCTAGAGAAAACTTTAGACTTGATTCCTTAAATTCATACACAACAAGGACTTTCGTTATCATGAAGGTATTTCAAGAAACTCAATAGGATCATTATGAGGATAGAAATAACTGTAGCAGGACTTTCATCATCAACAAATGGTAGCAAACTCGTAAATCTATCTTATAAAAAGAAATACATCCCACAATCGAAAACATTAACTTCTTCCTATAATGGAGAACAAAATGGAAGATGCGTTTGCATGAAAGTAGCACTAGACACACATCACTTGAAGGCTCGATCACACGTTCACAACGAAACTGGGAACATTATTAGAACATCTCAAAACTACGGGTGGCCTCACTTTAGAAATATAGTCTTTACCCTACATGGGTGAATCACATAGGCGAGAAACATGATCAATTCAGAATAAGATGTTCTTAAAAACTGTTACTTCTTCTGCTTTAAGAAACTATAAATAACTCCATCATCCTAACGTCTTAACTTTTCTTAAGGGAAAACTCATTTATCTTGAGAAGCAGTCATACATATAATTTGTACAAATATAAGATATCAACATCACCTTTACAATCATGCAATATAAGGAAGAATCTCCCCGTAGATACTCGTCCCAATCGTCACATATCGTCCCGTAGCGAAATCAAAACCAAACGAGTCGTAAATCCAAAACAGACCAAATTATGCGCCCCATATTTCAAAACTGGGCATATATGCGTCGCATGGGAGAAATATGCACCGCATATTTCAATTAATTTTGTCACAGAAAACACCCAACGTTTTGAGCACACAAGATATGCGTCACATGAAAGGTCCATGCGCCGCATATCGGGCTCCCTTCAGAAGGCCTAATCTCAAAACTGGGCGGATGTGCACCGCACCCCCTTTTGGTGTGCCGCATCTCATCCAGCTCGACCAAAGTACCCCATGTTTTAATCCTTTAAACGAATTCTTTTTCAAACTCCTAACCTTAATCCCAAGCAAAACTTTAACACTTCGCATCCCGAATGTAGCCTCACATCATAACATAGTGTTCATAGAATGGAAGAGTTTCATGGTTAAGGGTTCAATCGACTTTAGTCTTAACTTCATTACTTGCTTCAACTTCATCATTCTTTAATCCATAGATACATGACTACTCTTCACGTGGTTAAATATGCTATCATCTAGTGATTCCATCATTCTCATCTTCACTTCATTCGGATCAGCACAGACACAGTCTCACAAACACACACATGTCGTGATACATTTACAATTACGTTCGCGACCGGAATTGTAACTGTATCCTTCCATACGTGTGCCCAGTAACCCTTCTATGCATCACCTACTTATAACCCTTCAAGTATCCAGCATCAACTCTACTCGTCAAACTTCAAGTCCATGTCCTTTAAGCCCGTGGGCTCAACAAAATAATACAACACTTCATAGAAATCTTACCAACTTCGTTACTTTCTACTCCGGTCAACACAAGCATGGCCATACAAACAAGCTCGCATTGTGATACGCTTGCAATTATGTTCCGGACCATAATTGAAATTATATCACTTCACATGCATGTTAATTACCACATCTGTGTATCACATTCTTTCACCAATTCCATTCACACAATCCTTATCATCCATACAACATCTCATTTCCGTTGCGGTCCTTGTCACTAACCTCGTGGGTTGGACACCATTTCACCTAATCCAACAAATTTCCTTTCGTTCCAACCACTTCACACATAAATTACAGCGCACATTTATCAAATTCAGTTAGGGAAATAGCACATCACCTCGGGGACCGTCTATCGTAGCAATAGAATAATTTAGTGACGGAGAAGCGAGAAACGGAAGAATAAAGGCTAAAAACATATTCACATATCATCAATCATCACATAGCCTTAATCCTACACTCTCACTCATCCCAAACCCGTCCTAAGGCATTTCATCTCAAAGGCTAAGCATACCTACTTAAGCCTAACTTGTCCTCTATCGGTTTAAGTCCAATTCTTATGGTAAACCTATAGTCCTTGGTTCACTTAAACCATTTCTCTGATACCAACTTGTAACACCCATCATTTAAAAATATGGATTACCAAAAAATTTCGCCTAACGGCGTCAAAGAAAGCGGAAGTAAACTTTAAAAGACCCAAACCAAAAGAATCTGTTTGGTTCATTTATTATTTGGTGTTACTAGCCATATCATCAAAATAAGTTCAATTGGAAACCCATCGGTTGTCCAACATTAAACAACCGATCACAATATCAATTCAAGACATAAACATCTTAACATAAACACAAATGTCTAAAATGAGCAGCCACTATGGGTAAACTATAGCCATCCTCAAATGCAATCTACCCATGCCTCGCACTTTATTCATCATCTAGCTCAAGCTTGCTAAACCTGAGGGAGCAACACATTTCAAGAAACAAGTGTTAGCTAACGAATTAGCTAAGTAAGATAACACGTGGTTTATAAAGCATATGTCCATTAAAAACTTTATAAAAAAGTCATTTGAATCGTTAAGGCACAAATCACATCATAAATTACATCTCACATAACATATCATCACATCAAACATCTTCATATAGGATGGGTCATCCTAAATGTGCCTGGTCATCTTTTGCATCTTCACATATAACATCTAACATCTTTGTATTTGTGACATAAGTCACACATCTCATATAACATATACATCTTTGTAAGGGTGACATAAGTCACACCCGACTAGATGGACAAACCTTACGGCTGTACATCAATGTCGTTAAGGAATGGAAAGCTAATTCCCGGAGTAATCCGTATGTTCAAGACAAATGGGGCGGGTCAGACCTCCCGTATTACTCTTCACATCTTTGACCATGTTGCAAGGAGCCACCCGAGCAACCACATCTACGCACCCGCCGGGCAAGGGCAAGTACGGGTTAAGCTTAACACTTTCATCTAAATTACGAGCTCGATTTCACATCTCATATAGTTTAGGTGTTCATATTACCTAAACATTATCACATATACATCTTAACGTTTGGGCCCTTAAATGTGCACGTGTCATGGCAACTTAATCAGTCTAGTGAGCTAGATGAACAAGCCATACATTCATGCACATTTCACATATCATCAACATATAATCACATTTCATTTCATCTCAAGACATTACATAGCATTTCATAGCATATCGTTACGTCTCATATCATTTCATAACATTTCATAGCATATCATTACATTTCATATCATAGGGACTGCATTTCAGGCCTCAATAGTTATTTACATAGCCCATATCACCTCCCATGTAACCCCAAATACCCATAAGAAATCAAGATATCAATTGGGAAGTTATTATATGAAAACCATGTTTTTGTTGAACCCTCAGCGTGTCAAAGTAGTGTATCTTACCTCGTAGAAGCGTACAACAAATGATAACGTAAGTTACCAAGCTTTGCAAGTATTCCCGACTACCTATAAGCATTGAACGACCATAATGAGCTAAACAAGTACTACTTACTTATATTCATGAATCAAGCCTAAATATCTATAAACATGACCCATGACAAGGCTTGATGCATCGGACATTCGATTAATACTTTAGAGCTTACATAACTCGACGGAACTCGGCATTCACTCACTAAATTAACCTTTCTGAAAACTTGACATCATAATCATCTTTTAAAAGCATTACCATTAGAAAGTAGACTCTCTCACGATTCCGTGGATAGCTTATTTGTCAAAAACAGAGTTACGGTTCAAAAGTTATGGCCTTTTGAAAATTCTTTCGCTATTGCGTCGCAATGGGATAATTGCGTTGCAACTTAAGTCACTGCATTTTTGTTGCGCCTCAACTAAGGAGTTGCGTCGCAACTAGCCCCGATTCTCCACAAACCTCATTGTTTAACCTCCAAAACTTAACCAAACACACCCCAAACGATCTCAAACCTTATGAACGACTTTTGTACCTCAAAATTCATCATTTTAAGACCATAATGATGCAATGAAATCATTGATTAACCCCTACTTGATTTGCATCACAATAACAAACGTTTTAGGTTACCGAATCGATTAAAACTCACGATTTTGACATCAATTGATCCTCTAAAGATCTAGATCAGCTATGGAACGATTTATATGATTGAAAAGACATAAAATCCATGTTATTATACCTTTAACACCTGGAGATTACAATAAGGATGCAAAAGGCTTGATCAATGACACCCGAATCAACACGTTTGAAGAAGGTTTGCAATGGAAATCTAATGGAGAAGGAGTGGACGGTTTTGGGGAGGCACAAGAAGGTTTAGGATCTGATTAATGTCAATTAGGTTAGCCTAATTGACCCCTAAAACCTGGATACATCTTTCAAAGGTTCACAATTAAGTCCCTCCACTTCACATCTTTACATCTAAGGCTTAAACAACCTAACGGGAACACTTCTCGACATATTAAACACATTTAATCATCTTTGACATCTTAAACACATTAATATATACATCATTAAGGCATTGAAGCCTCACACATATAGCACATTAACCACATATAAGCATTAAATCTCCTAGAGACTTAACGGACACAAGGTGTTGACTTAACGACACAAGTCAACCGTTAATTAAAAGTTCGGGATGTTACACTAATTGTCGTCAACTGTTCATATAATATTATAATATATCTCTATACTTATTGATCTTTTGTTATAAGTAACCTATTTGATGAATATATATTATGGCAAAATTCATCAAATAGAACAGGACAGGTTCAGAAGTTTGGCAAGAAAACAGGAATGCCCATCTCCGATACAGCAGAGAATATCTTTAAGGTCCTTGTTAAGCGTCACGAGGACTTTTTTAGTAAATGAATATTCTCTCTATCAACACATGTGGAACCGGAAGTTGGAGTAAACGCAAGCACTTCGTAAGGTTCTTTCTGGACATAAAGTTAATTTTTTGGGCATTCAGGAAACGCGTATGGCACAACCTGGCATGAGTAGAATAGCATCTTTGTGGGGAAATCTCGGGTTTCAGTTTGTGGAATCTCTTGCTGTTGGTCGATCGGGTGGAATTCTTTCCGTCTGAGACCCGTCTTCTTTTAAACTCTTGTCCTCTGTTTCCCTCCCTAATGTTCTTATTCTTGAAGGCGTTTGGTTGGTGGAGAACCTTCACTGTTTCATGGTCAATGTTTACGCGTCACAATCTGAGGCTGATAAAGTGGCTTTATGGGAGTACTTGTTAAGATTTAAGGATGTACCCCATGGTCATTTCTTTTTTTTTTGGTGATTTCAATTCCGTTTGCAAAGAGGAAGAAAGGTTTGGATCGGTATTTTCTACTGTAAACGCTTGCAATTTTAACTCGTTTATTTTTGATGCGGATTTAGTTGATGTTCCCATGGGAGGGTTCCAATTTACTTGGTTTGCTCGTAATGGTTCCAAGGCTAGCAAACTTGATAGGTTCCTTTTGTCTGCAAATGTTTTGCCTCTGATTACTAATTTAGAGGCTACAGTTTTAGACGACGTATTTTCAGATCACCGTTCCATTCTTTTGCACCAATCAATAAAAGATTTCGGCCCTACTTACTTTAAAATGTATAATTCATGGTTTAGGGATGCGGGGTTTGCTCGTTGTGTTCAGGTTTCTTGGCATTCAGTTTTGCATGATTATCCGAGTGCTATGGTTAATTTCAAGAACAAATGTAAGCAACTTAAATATGATCTTAAGAGTTGGCGGACTTCCGTTTCAAATTATTCTCAGCAACAAACTTATATAAATAATGAGATCAAGGATTTGGATCAACTATGTGGTTTTCATAATTCCGCTGGTGGTGATGATCATAGGCGATCTAACATTATTGTCCGCCTTCAAGAGATTGATTATTGCGAAAATTTGGATTTGAGGCAGAAAGCTATAGTAAAATGGGCGGTTGAAGGTGACGAAAATTCTAAATTCTTTCAGTCGATAGTCAATTGGAGGAGAAGGCAATCGTCTATTCGAGGTGTTAGAGTAGAAGGAAGATGGTTGGAGGATCCTGGCGAGATTAAAGATGCTTTTTATGGTTTCTATGCTCACAAATTCAAGCAGTTTGAAGGTGTTACTTTCTCCCTTAATAGTGACGATTTTTGGTCATTATCTTTTGAACAGGGCGTGTTTCTTGACTCACAAGTTTCTTTGGAAGAGATTAAACTTGCTGTTTGGGAGTGTGGGTCTGAAAAAGCTCCAGGGCCTGATGGCATTTCGTTTGGGTTCATCAAACACCAATGGGACCTGGTTAAAGACGATCTATTGGCTGCTGTCACAGAATTTTTTTCTACGGGTAGATTCCCTGCTGGTTGCAACTCATCGTTTGTTACACTCATACCTAAGGTAGATTCACCTCTATTGATTTCGGATTATCGACCCATAAGCTTGGTTGGTGTAATGTATAAAGTCATTGCCAAGGTGTTATTTATTCGTTTATTTAAAGTCATTCATCACGTGATTTTTCCTTCCCAATCTGCTTTTATTAAGAATCGTCAAATCCTTGACGAACCTTTGATCCTTAATGAAGTGATTGATTGGTATAAGAGAAAGAATCGCAAGCTTCTTTTGTTCAAGATAGATTTCGCCAAAGCCTATGATTCGTTATCGTGGGAGTATTTATTTAAAGTTATGGCAGCCATGGGCTTCAGTCAAAGATGGATTAATTGGATTAAAGGGTGCCTTAGCTCAGCCCGTACTTCTATTCTTGTTAATGGTAGCCCAACGAAAGAATTTGACATTCGTAGAGGTCTGAGACAAGGGGATCCCATGGCTCCGTTCTTATTTATTATAGCAATGGAAGGATTAAACGTGGCATTCCATCGCCTTGTATGTGATGGATCACTCTCTTGCACCAATATAAATGGGATCCAATTGTCCCATCTTTTTTATGCTGACGACGCTATGATCGTGTGTGATTGGTCTTCTATTAATTTAGACGTGATCTGTTCGGCTTTGAAAACTTTTTATGTAGTCTCGGGTTTGAAGATAAATTACCAGAAATCCTCTCTCTTCGGGGTGGGCGTTAACATAGCTGAAGTTGAGGCTATGGCTTCTGTTTTTGGGTGTAAACCGTCTTCACTTCCTTTTCTTTATCTTGGGGTTCTTGTGGGTGCTCGTATGACTAGAGCTAATGGCTGGTGTCCCATCATTGAGAAGTTCCACAAAAAGTTATCGTCTTGGAATGCGAGTCTCCTGTCTATTGGAGGTCGGGCAACCCTTTTATCCTCTGTTCTTGGCTCTCTGGGTAACTACTACTGCTCTCTATTCAAGATGCCACGCAAAGTCATTGATTGCGTTGAGTCACTTCGCATGAATTTTTTTTGGGGAGGCACTAAAGATAATCGTAAGATGCCTTGGATTAATTGGAAGACTGTGTTAGCGAGCAAATCTGTAGGAGGTTTGGGCATCGGTAGTTTGGAGGCATTAAATCTGGCTCTAATTTACAAATGGCGGTGGAGTGCTCTTAGGTCCCCAGAATCCCCTTGGGTCAAGATCGTTGTTGCCATCCATGGGCAACAGGCACTAATGGATTTTAAGTGCAAAGGTAGTAGCACTTGGGCTCGGTTATGCGCTGCTTTCAATCAGGTACATGAATCCTATTCCATCCCTAGTAACGTTATTAAGAAAAAAAATACGAGACGAGTCCACTACTAGTTTTTGGCATGATAATTGGCGAGAGGGAGAACCGCTTATGGTCCGGTTCCCTCGCCTTTATGCTCTCGAAACCGACAAGCAATGCTCAATTGCGTGTAGATTTTCCAGATTGGATTGGGTTTGGTCTTGGGCAAGACCTATTCGTGCTGGTAGAAATCAAGAAGAGTTAGATAATCTTTTGAATGAAATTCGTGATGTCCGTTTAGAAACAGGTGAGGATGAGTGGATTTGGAATTACCATGGTGACAAGTCCTTTACTGTTGGAATTCTAAGACATGCTCTTGACTTCAACATTCTTCCTTCTGAGCAAAAACCCACAATTTGGAATTTTTTTTACCCAAAAAGATTAATATATTTCTTTGGCGTTTACTTCGAGATCGGCTTCCTTCACGCATTAATTTGGCAATTAGAGGTATTCCAAATGTCCCTTTCATTTGTCCTACTTGCTACTTGGGGTTGGATATGGTAGACCATACTTTTCGTTCATGTAAAGTGGCGTGTGAAACCAGAATTCTTATTGCGCAATGGTTGAAGATTGAGTTACCCGATTACGGTCCTGCTGATATTATTAATTGGGTTGAAACGCTACATTGCCCCACGATGTATAAGAAGGTCATCCAAGGTATCATGGTAGTTTGGTGGTGGTGTTTATGGAAGAACAGGAATCAAGCCATATTTTTGTCGGATCTTGTCAGCAGCAAAGCCATTTTTCTTTCTGTTGTTTCCATTTCTTTCTTATGGTTTTCCTCTCGGTGTACTAAGCTTAGCTTTTCTTGGCCCCTATGGCATCGTAGTCCCTCCTATTTGATGTAAACATTATGTCTCTTCGGCGTCTTGCCGTAGACTTTTTATTATTAATACCATATGCTGTTCTAAAAAAAAAAAAATTTATTATGGCAAAATTTACAAGAACTAATAAAAGACTTTTTAAGGTTAAATCAAAAGCTTGAAGTATAGATCACATTAATCTTAAAAGTTTACGTATTAATTGTAGTGTAGTAATTAATATAATCTAAGAAACCTACTTATGAAGACATGTACATCATAATAACAGACTTAAATAAGTGTTGGTAAGATCGGAAAGTCTAGATAAATATTTAGTTATGGTAGTCTTTAAAACAGTAAGTTGGAATTATTTCAGAAACTGGACAGATTCAGTTAGTTAACTTTGAAGGGTTGTATCTTGGTCATGGAAAATGGTTAAGTCATGTTTTTGGTGTCTAAATTGAAGTTCAGGAAGTTAATTTTCTGTTGGAAGTGGTTTCGTGTCAAAACATGAAGTTTAGGTTGGTCAAACGAATTTTATAACAAAACTACTCAAAGCTGGGTTTTCCGAACAGATTTGAGTTGACTTCAAATAATCATAACTTGGTCTATTTTAAGATCTGGAAAATGTTGCTTCTTCAGGAACATGTTTAAGGTGTTAGAAGTTGATAGCAAAAAGAATGGATTTTTTTGAAGCTTTAAAGGTATTGAACTTTTATAAAACTTTTTAGTGCGCAAGCGGTAACTTTTCTGACTAGTTTGTAATTATTGAAGTTTTAAAAATATATATAAAATAAATTCCGTAAAGATTCATGTAAGTATCTAACACTCTGAAGTTACAATGGTAAAAATTAAGGATCTTGGTTAGTTCGTTTCATCCTGATAAAAAAATAGATAAAGTTACCAAAAATTTCAGTAAATATGAGCTTGTAGAAATCAATGATAAATCATCAGAACAAATACTCTATGTTAAGTTATGTGACTTATAACTTAACAAAATATGACAAATCATGTTGTGAATATTTTGAAAGGAGCCATGTGTGTATTTCATCAAATACGGGTTACAATGGACGGTTATTGACCATGTCCATAATTGTAACTTGTGCTTATATATGTTGTGTAGATTCTAGTGATCTTTTGGACTTTGCACAACTAATTGCTTGTTGAGGTAAGTTTCGTGGTCGCTTTTTATATTATTTCTTTGGAGGAAAACGATGCTCAAAACACTTTTTATTTCTTTTACTAGCTGTGCCAAAACTAGTTTATTTTATTTGGACAAATACGTGTGATTATGAAATGTGTATGCTAGCTTTGCTTGCGTTGATTACTATGATGCAATAGATGTCTATCGATGTCTATTGAAGACTATTGATTACTATGATGCAATAGATGTCTATCGATGTCTATTGAAGACTATTGATTATTATGGATGACAGTTGATGACAATTAGCCAACTATTATACTCCAGCTGGTAGTTTGTTGGAAAACAATGATATGATTGAGTTGTTGGAAAACATTGATGAGATTGAGTTGTTGGAAAACTATGATGAGATTGAGTTTGTTGGAAATCTATGATGAGATTGAGTTGTTGGAAAACTATGATGAGATTGAGTTGTTGGAAAACTATGATGAGATTGAGTTGTTGGAAAACTATGATGAGATTGAGTTGTTGGAAAACTATGATGAGATTGAGTTGTTGGAAAACTATGATGAGATTGAGTTGTTGGAAAACTATGATGAGATTGAGTTGTTGGAAAACTATGATGAGATTGAGTTGTTGGAAAACTATGATGAGATTGAGTTGTTGGAAAACTATGATGAGATTGAGTTGTTGGAAAACTATGATGAGATTGAGTTGTTGGAAAACTATGATGAGATTGAGTTGTTGGAAAACTATGATGAGATTGAGTTGTTGGAAAACTATGATGAGATTGAGTTGTTGGAAAACTATGATGAGATTGAGTTGTTGGAAAACTATGATGAGATTGAGTTGTTGGAAAACTATGATGAGATTGAGTTGTTGGAAAACTATGATGAGATTGAGTTGTTGGAAAACTATGATGAGATTGAGTTGTTGGAAAACTATGATGAGATTGAGTTGTTGGAAAACTATGATGAGATTGAGTTGTTGGAAAACTATGATGAGATTGAGTTGTTGGAAAACTATGATGAGATTGAGTTGTTGGAAAACTATGATGAGATTGAGTTGTTGGAAAACTATGATGAGATTGAGTTGTTGGAAAACTATGATGAGATTGAGTTGTTGGAAAACTATGATGAGATTGAGTTGTTGGAAAACTATGATGAGATTGAGTTGTTGGAAAACTATGATGAGATTGAGTTGTTGGAAAACTATGATGAGATTGAGTTGTTGGAAAACTATGATGAGATTGAGTTGTTGGAAAACTATGATGAGATTGAGTTGTTGGAAAACTATGATGAGATTGAGTTGTTGGAAAACATGATGAGATTGAGTTGTTGGAAAACTATGATGAGATTGAGTTGTTGGAAAACTATGATGAGATTGAGTTGTTGGAAAACTATGATGAGATTGAGTTGTTGGAAAACTATGATGAGATTGAGTTGTTGGAAAACTATGATGAGATTGAGTTGTTGGAAAACTATGATGAGATTGAGTTGTTGGAAAACTATGATGAGATTGAGTTGTTGGAAAACTATGATGAGATTGAGTTGTTGGAAAACTATGATGAGATTGAGTTGTTGGAAAACTATGATGAGATTGAGTTGTTGGAAAACTATGATGAGATTGAGTTGTTGGAAAACTATGATGAGATTGAGTTGTTGGAAAACATTGATGAGATTGAGTTGTTGGAAAACTATGATGAGATTGAGTTTGTTGGAAATCTATGATGACATTGAGATTTGAACATTGATTTTCTATTTGCTACTTGCTACATCATTTGCTATTTGGGGCATGTTGCCTAAGACTTATCCCGCTTGTGGGAATTACATTTATTTGGATTTCATTTAGTATAACTCTATTATAAATTCCATGTGCTATGCTACGTCTAACCGTCATATCCTACGATTCCCCCCAAAGAAATAATATAAAAAGGGGCCACGAAACTCACCTCAACAAGCAAGTAGTTATGCAAAGGCCAAAGATCACTAAAATCTACACAACATATATAAGCACAAGTTGCAATTATGGACATGGTCAATAACCGTCCATTGTAACCCGTATTTAATGAAATACACATATGGCTCCTTTCAAAATATTCACAACATGATTTGTCATATTTTATTAAGTTACAATTCACATAACTTAACGTAGAGTATTTGTTTTGATGATTTATCATTGATTTCTACAAGCTCATATTCACTGAACTTTTTGGTAACTTTATCTATTTTTTTATCAGGAAGAAACAAACTAACCAAGATCCTTAATTTTTACCTCTGTAACTTCAGAGTGTTAGATACTTACATGAATTTTTACAGAATTTATTCTGTACGTTAACTATTTTTAAAAATTCAATAATTACAAACTAGTCAGAAAAGTTACCGCTTGCGCACTAAAAAGTTTTATAAAAATTAAAGACCTTTAAAGCTTCAAAAAATTCCATTCTTTTTGCTATCAACTTCTAACACCTTAAACATGTTCCTGAAGAAGCAACATCTTCCAGATCTTAAAATAGACCAAGTTATGATTATTTGAAATCAACTCAAATCTGTTCGGAAAACCCAGCTTTGAGGAGTTTTGTTATAAAATTCGTTCGACCAACCTAAATTTCATGTTTTGACACGAAACCACTTCCAACAGAAAGTTAACTTCCTGAACTTCAATTTAGACACCAAAAACATGACTTAACCATTTTCCATGACCAAGATACAAACCTTCAAAGTTAACTAACTGAATTTGTGAGTTTCTGAAATAATTCCAACTTGCCGTTTAAAAGACTACTATAACTAAATATTTATCTAGACTTTCAGATCTTACCAACACTTATAAATCTATTATTATGATGTACATGTCTTCATAAGTAGGTTTATAGATTATGTTAATTACTACACTACAATTAATACGTAAACTTTTAAGAGTAATGTGATCTATACTTCAAGCTTTTGATTTAACCTTAAAAAGTCTTTTATTTGATCTTGTAAATTTTGCCATAGTATATATTCATCAAATAGGTTACTTATAACAAAAAGATCAATAAGTATAGAGATATATTTATATATATGAAAAGAAAAGATAAGTAATTTACCCCAAGATTAATGATCACTCCTTAGATACTTTAATAAAATAAAATATAATTCTATAAGGATTTTAACCATAGATTGTTATATAAAAGATCTTTTAAAAACATAAGGAAAAGTTAATTTAGACTCACCAAAATCCAAGAATTCTCTAGGATGATTGCTTTGACAATTGAGTGATTAAAATTTTGTGTTTTGTGATGGAGTTTTGTTAGACGGCAGAGAAGCACGAAATCAAAGAGTAATTTGTTTTAGAGTTTTTATTTTGATAACTAATAAGGCTTATTATCCCATACTTGTAGAGATAAGTGTTTGAGTTTGTTTATATTTAGGATACATTATTAACATTAATCAAGAATTCTAATGGAACTAGAAATCCCTTCTAGCCGACATTTCAATATCATTCCTCATCCTCACTTGTTATATACTAGATTAAACTTGCACGTTGTGCGACTAATTGAAAACATAAATAAAAAAAATACAATAACTGATAATTACATTATTATTCATCATGTAAGATAATATAACAAATTGTTACGACTAATGCAAACAATAAAATTATAGTTTATGAATATAAAATATATGTCAAATATGTTAAAGCATGAGTAATGAAACATAAATATTTATAAATCATAAAACTTTTTGGAAGTTTAATTTAAATGCATAAAGTTTAAACCAATATGTTATTTTTATTATTATTTATGTTGTTATCATTATTATTTTTGATGTATCTGATATTAACCATTAGAATTAATTTAAACTGTCAAATATCTAACATATTAAAGCAACGTTTTTGTTAGACCACCATGTATGTTCCACGGATTTCTATCAAAATTTTGAATTTAATTAGTATTTGACAACTTAGATGGATCGAGTAAAACTAATGAATTACTTTCGCGGTCAAAACGTTGACTACTTGACTAATTTGAATAAATCATTATTTGAATATTAATATAACTTTATAATAATCTATTTAATAACTAAAACAGTAGTTACCGAACCTATAAGAGCATCCCGAATCTATTCCCGAGCTTCGCCAAACTTCTAATCCTTCCAATCCAACTAACATATATTTGAACTTATATAGAAAAAGTTAAATACAAATATTAAGAGATATCCATCATATATATTGCCGATCATTAAGAGATAGCCGACTTGTTAGCCGACATGTTATCATGTTTAGCCGATTTGTATCATGGTTTTTCTTTTTTATTTTTTTATTATTGATTAATGATGATTAGGATAAATAATAATTTTTAAAAAAATGCTTAAAATTAGGAAATTAATGTAAGTATGACACATAATGAAAAATCCTACATGACATTCTTTCATAATTGCCAACTAATCAAAAAATTATCCTCTCTTAGTTATATAGAGAGACTTCTTATATTTAATTTACTATTTGTTTCATAAAGCAATTTGGCTGTTTCGTAAGTTTGTTTAATGATGTTATTTATTATCATTATTATTGTAACATGCATTAAAATGGGATCTTAAATCCCTGCTGACCGAACTAATGAACAAAAGGCAAATACTTTTGTATTTGTAATGTGTTATATGTTTTCATTAAATCTTAACTAACTCATAGAATAGTTATACACAATGTGCAGTATATTGCATTTACATGTTCTGAATGGATACAACTTCAAGTTGTCATACACATCAAAAAACGCCTTCAATACCTAGTTGGCTTTCCACATTGACATCACAAGTCCATGTGAATGCCACAATCTCATCACCAACATTCAACGGGGTAACACCGTTGTCATTGGCTATCTAGGATGACATGCTGTTTGTATTGCGTTATGGAGTGGTTATAAAACCATAAGCAAAACATCGATAGTTTTAGACTCAACATAACTTTCAACACATTGAGATAGTTAATGGCTCAATGTATATATTTTAGTTAGGTGCTTGGGTTCGAGTACGGCTTTTGGTGATGTGCATTGTGCAACCCAGCTAACCAAACAGAGCTCCAAATAAATAATGTCTTTGTATTTGTTTGTTATTATAAAATAATAATAAAAAATTGAGTATAGTACTGGCCAAATATCACAATCTGCTGCCAAGGTAGTTTAGCCGTGCAAGTATACTACACCACAGACTGTTACATCATGTATTTACACCGCAGACTGTTACATCATGTATCAAATCAAAACTCAAGAGATTTGAGCACTGACTTGAAGCAGCAGAAACATGGTAATTCACTAATTTGGTATTAGTTCAAATAAAAAAAGTTTCTCTTACTCGTTTCATGTAAAACTGCTTAACACTTTAGCAACGGGTTCATGAAATTAATTATAAAACTACATGTACACTGTACTATTCTTTCCTGCTCAAATGGCGAAGGCTATAGATATAAATATTTATATAACCTGTACAACACTATCATACAACTTCGCCTCCAAAGTTAAACCTACCTATGAACAAGATTGTGCTTGAACTCTGAGCCAACTGCTTGCGTTGTGATTTTTTGTGGTTGAGTTCAAGGCTTGTTTTAAAACATTGATGGATTGTCATATATATGAGAATTTGCGATTCTAATCTTCGGGCAGAATCGTTGATGCTGTAAATGCAGGTTCAAGATTCTCATTTACACTCTTAGTTGGTCTCTTGGTTCTCTGGGGCAGCTTCTGGTCCATTTCATTGAGTGGTAGTTGATCATCAAGTTCTGATCCTGATACTGCTGTATTGGAGGCCAAAGAATCAAGGTTTTTAGGTGTTTTTTGTGGCCTTGGTTTCGCATTTCCTTTGTCGGTATTAGCTTTCCTCTGCAAAAAAGGTTGTCAATAAGTAACATTTCAAGTAATGACAAAAATTTTCCAGAAAAATTAGCTTTTCATATATGACTTTCCATGATTACTTTCTGAATGTTCTATAATCATCTTCCTAGATGTCAGCTAGTTAAGATATTTTGGTTAATTTAATTGGTTTTAAGTAAGCTTAGATATGGAGTCAAACGGGTGGTTACAATTGTTCACCATGTATCTTCACAATTTTTGGTCAGTAATAAATAAAACATTTTTTCCTACTCCCATCACCACATTAAAAAAAAAAAATAACTTTGGGTGAAGCTCAACCCTTGTCACACATTTCATTATCTGATTCTTAGAATTTCCCTTTGACCCGTAAAAAGTAAAGTTAACCTGAAGTGTCTCCATCACAAGTTACCAATTTACCACTTCCAGATCCAAGATTGGATACAAATTTGCGTACCTTCTTACTGGATGCCGGCTTCTCAGCAGGAGAGGCTGTTTCTGCATCTGCTGGAGGTTCAAGAGCCGTAAGATCCTCTAAGCGTGCGTCACCTTCATCATCTATCCTTATAGCTTTCATCCCACCTTTTCTCTTTTGTCGATCCTTTACCTAAATTGTAATTTGGATAAAAGCAATAAACCATCATTTCATTCCCATTGCCAAAATCTAAAGCCAAAAGCTACAACTCTAATGGCATATATTTCTTGAGTTGATGTGATAAATGACACACGGTGCCCATTAATCCATAACAAGTACGATCAAGTAACAAATTTTACTAGGAGGCTAGACACTCTGTCATCACCAGTGTTGTAAATAACGGCCTTAACGGCCGTTATAACGGTAACGGAGGTCCACCGTTACGTTAAGTGTGTTGGAGGGTAAATTTAAAGGTCCAGTCAATAACAGTCAAAAAACGGACTTAACGGTCAAATAACGGTCAAAAAAAACTTAACGGTCAAACAAAAGTTTGACTTTTTAGGTGAAAAAGGAACGGGTTTTCAAATATTTCTAGGGTTTCACTATTTTCAATCCAAAAAACGAAAATAGAAGAGAGATCTTACCATTGACTCCACCATTCCACCCTCCGATTTATTATTTATTAAAAGAAAAACGCAAGCGGAAGGTGTTTCAATCCAAAAAACAAAAAGAGAGGGGCGATTTGACTCATGGTGGTGGCGATGGTGGTGGATCTATGGTGGTTTCATGGTTAATTAGAAGAGATAAAGAGAGATAGATAGATATGATTGTATACATATAAGCGAAGTAAGTAAAAGAGACGTTTAAAAAGAAAAAGTAAGATCTGGACTTTGGACTTTTTGAGAGTTACAGCAAATAAGAGAGAGAATCCAGCTGTTTTGTACTTTTGTAGCTTTCAAGACTGGAATTTCCATTTAGTCCCCACATTTTTTATATGTAAAGCTTTAGTCCCTATAATGCCAACATGTCTTTTGTCATAATTAGTCCCTCAACATTCAAAAACTAATATTTTGCACTTAAAACACACTAAGTTAAGTTAAAAGTTTAAATTTATTTTATGGTCATTGACTTATTTTCTTAGGATATTGCTAATATATTTTTTTGAAAAATAAATTCCTTTATATTTTATAGTCTCCGTTATAACGCCGTTATAACTCCGCGAAGTGAAATTTAACCTTAAAGGTGGCCGACCGCGAAGGGACCGTTAAACGTTATTTACAACCTTGGTCATCACAAAATCGATCCGGCATGACACAACTTTATTTTAATGAAAATTAAAATTGAAGAATGATCATACAAATAATGCTTTAGTTTCATAACTTGCATATTGACCTATTACCTTATAGATGGGCTAATTTGTGTGGTTCATCTCAATCTCAAGTGGGTAATATAAAAGGATTTAGCTAAGAAGGGAACAAGTAGAATCGGTCAACGGATCAAACTGGTTGAAAGACACCCACAATCTATTTTTAATGCATACAACCTCCGAACTATTTTTATTCAAAGATTTCGATATTCCATAAGGCGTAACAATGCTGTTTTTTCAATCATAAATAACACAGTAAAGTGTTTCAATCCAAACCTGTTTCGACACATTACCCAACCCGAACAGCTTGCCATCTCTAACTATTTTCAGAACATAAAAATAGAATCGATGATACCTGTGCTGGGATTTCTTTTAGCTTCTGCTCCATTTGTGGATCATCAATCAGTAAAGAAATAACATCTTCAGGAGCTAATATGTCACCCTGTATGTGACCACCAGTCATGACAAGTTGCTGGACGGTACTTTTCTGACTAGCTCTGTGTAAAATCTTTTCTTCTACCGTTTCTTTGCAAATTAACCTATACACCGTAACCTACATCATGAAGATAAAAGTTTCAATAACTCGGCTTTCAAATCCAGAACCACTGAGGCAAAAATACACCAGCCGAACAATGTTGGCGAAGGGTATTAACATCGTGTCGAAACATATAAGATCAGACAGACCAAACACTAATCGGCCAAAAATTTCAGTTTGCTATTTAGAAAACTAGTGTGAAATACAAGTATAAATTTACAGACACAATATCAACAAAAACTTTTGAACAAGATGAATCGACTATTTAAGAAAAACACCTTGGAGACTTGTAGCCCAATTGACCAGTCAAGTGTTCAACAAACTTGATATGTTCACCTCTAGCTACTATTTACCAGTTTGACCCAGAAGTCAAGTAGACGATTCACAATTGGTCAAAATTGCAACCTCTAATTAACCAATCACATGACAATATCTAGAAGCTTAGTGAAAATGAAAGCAATAAATATTCATCAAAAGAAAACTAACATCTTTAGTTTGACCCAACCGATGAGCCCTATCCATTGCTTGTAGATCCAATGTTGGATTCCAATCACTTTCGTAAAATATGACTGTGTCGGCAGCAGTCAAATTGATCCCGACCCCACCAGCTCTCGTGCTCAGCAAGAATACAAAGATATCATTCCTACCAGAAGAGAACAACTGTCAACCAAGTGACATGCATATACTTAAGGTGGTTTCAGATACTAATAATAAAATAGAACTTCCTCCAATGTCCATCTTATAACTTATAACATATACTTCAACATGACCATTAAGACCATTAAGAATTCATGTTCTGGAATTCGAAGAAGACTCCTTGACTTTCAGTTATATTTAAAGGATATCCCCAAAGTGAAATAAAAAGATAGCGCCTCTACGCATTATATAGAGATGATTACCATATTGATTGAATGATAGATCATAGGGAAAATTAAGTCTATTGATAATATTTTTGTCAAAAATAGAATGAAGCAATATATAAGGACAGCATAATGAATAGAATAGATTTCCTCACCGTAGTTGGAAGTCTTTGACCATGTCCCGGCGGTCCGTTATGGTAGAGGATCCATCAAGCCTTAAATATCTGTACTTCCTATAGTTCATGTAGTCCTGCATGCAGACATTACGAGTAGCCATCAAAATAGGATCCCCCAAATGGCATATAAATATGTCCAATAAGCAACTAGAAACATTCCACTCAGTAACAGGATCTCCGTGAAACCATTACAAAATTAAAAGCAGCATATGATAACTGAAAGAGATCTTAGACACCAAAAGATATTTTTAAGAAAACAATGTTAGATTTGGTGATACCTCAATGATATTCAGCATCTTAGTCATTTGCGCAAACAAGAGAACACGGTGATTTCCCGCACGTAAGCGCTTCAAGAGTATATCCAGTGTTTGAAGCTTTCCCGAATCCTGAAAAAGTAATCAGCCGATTCAAGTTGGCAAATACACGTCAGATATGGCAAAATGAGTGGTTAGACAGGTCTAAATAGGTAGCTTTTGTTTGGGTTAAAACATGTTAGGTTGACCTGAATTAATTTATCAGAAACTTTAAATTATTCTATAGATACTAAGTGTCAAATTTGATTACAAGATTTATATTCTTTTAATTACAGTAAAAATGTAAAATGAATTGGAAGGTTTTATGCATTAATACACACTTTGGGGACACATATTTCCGTTTAAGCTAGATATGTTTTTTACCAGTTTGACCAGTCAAATAGATATTTCATACCGTGAGCATCTTTGCAGGATCAAAACTCTGCATAGGCGGACATGAACCAAAGATCTTGTGTGTGAGCTGGAGAGCAGGTTGCAGAACAGGTAGTTCTTTGTCGATTTCTTGTATCAAATAGTGAGGAGAACCATCTGGCTTTCTAGGTCCATTAGAGTCAGATGTGCGTGCAAACCCGAGCAATAACCTCTTGATCCAAGGATGATGCAACTCCTCAACATTCCTGTAAGCGAAGTCTCTATCTGCACAGTCTGTATTGATCTACCAATGACACAAGAAACAACGTCAACCATGAAAACGATATTTTTGAAGAGTTGATATATCAATGATACTAAAACCAAGATACTACACTACTGCCTTCAAAAGAGGTGACTATAAAACTCTTAAGAGCACAAGTTGACCCATCTTTGTCTTAATGATTTAAAGCATACACAATTACTCCTTGGCTAAAACTTGAGATTAGCTCTAAAGGAAGCAATATTGACCCCTTTACCAAAAAAGAGGTTGATTCGGATTTCTTTAATTCTATCCTCTGACAGGTTAAGTGGGTAACAGTAAAAACAGATTGAAAAGAAGCCAACCAGATGGGTAAAACTTAGCCCAAAGCATATTCGCAATGCATAGAACCCAACTAGATTATTAGAGACAGTATAAATAATGTAACCGTAAATGACGCAAAAAGACCCGCTTCGGTTAGCCCATTTCGGCCATATATTAAAATTATCCGTTTGACCTCAACCCAACCCACTATTTTGCATCCTCTATCTCTTTCGTATATCCAACTCAAGTTGAGACTTCGTTACTATTTAGCAATACCTTGAAAATAACTATCAGATGCAAACAATCCTTTTAACTTTCAACCTATTAATTAAGCATTTACTTTGTACTTGCAAACTTTTCGTAGATGCACCTTCAGTGACAGTTAGAATGCTTAATAATCTTTGTATACAAAGATTAGCTGGTCCATTTTAAGGGGTAGGAAACATTCTACACTGCGAAACTAATTAAGATAGTTAAGTAAAAGAGAAAAGAAAATAGCTGCAAATGTATATTTAATTTAGTTATGATACTTACAGGAGGTGCCCTTATGGGTGGAATGAAAGAGAAGGCAGAATGAAGAAGCCGGACATCAGATGCAAGCCGATCCTCGTGTGAGATTACCAATCCCTCATATGGAGAATCCATGGGTCCTGTTGCATGTCTCTTTTTAAGAATACTTGTTTCCGACTTTGATGGCATTAGTAACATTCTTGTCACTGCTCTTACTTTTTCCATTCCAAATTTATTGCACTCAATACCATCTTCCCCACTTTCCATTATCAAGTCCACAACCCCATCCAAAACACGTGAATCAGATTTCGCAATAGAAAACAATAACCTCTCCATTAGAGCAGCGTTTGCTATGAATGATGCTTCTGCTGGTGATAAATCGACTAATCGAGTAAATCCAAATGCTCCATCTTTAAAGGAAAATCCATGTTCGTCTTGCTTAAATATGGATCTATAGATGTTTAGTGGGGAGAATATGTTAAAATGTTTCTCAAAAAACTCTTTCTTGATTCCATGTTTCCCCCCTGATAAAGAAACATCAGAACGTCGCACAACTTCTTGGTATATTAATTTGGGTACCTGCAAACAAAAATAGCAAATATAACTTCATTGTGGAGTCCTCTAGAGGGAGACAATTAAAGTTATTAGTAAAATAAAACATAATTTAATTGAAGAGTAAAAGATGACAGATTCATACAATATATCAAGTACCTTGTATGTAATAGGATTCTTACTCCCGGAGTAGTATACGTCCTCCAGTTCTCCAAATGGAGGTGGAAGAAGTGGATTGGCGATATCTCCAAAATAGAAATATGAGCTACCTTCATTTCTCTCAAACAACTCTGGATGATTACAGACCTGTCATCACAAGGTATAAAAGAGAGCATGATGACTCAAACAGATATAGAAATAGAACGCAAGGGTAGAGGCAGTAACTTCAACCAATTGACTTATAAATGGATCGATTGGAATGTTCAGCTGAAACAGAAATGGGTCAAATAGGTCGAAGGAGTTGAAACCTTCACAAAGTCTATGTTAAATGGATACAATCCCCAACATCATTGAATACAACGAGTTGGGGATTGTATCCATTTTTTTTATTTTTTTTCCTTTAAAAAAAATGGATACAATCCCCAACTCGTTGTATTCAATGATGTTGATTACTATTGTAATAAATAGCGTTCTTGTAACAAAACTTAACATTATCTAACAACAAAAACTATTGAAAACCTGTGTAAGGTGTTTGTGGGTCAACCGGACCTGCCTATTACTACTGACAACAAAAATGACCTTTCCAAACCCAAAACTGTTTTTTAGTGTTACCCAATGACACATACACCCCTACTCTAGAATTAATGTAATTGGTTGCTAAACATGCTTTTGATGAAAAGAATGAAAGAAGATACGCGAAGAAAACTTGCCTTCCTCAACTGGATGACAATGTTCATCAAGTTCATAAATTTTTTCTCATTAAGTTGTCCACGGTTACTGTCAAACAACTCAGCAAGAGATATCTTGTTTTTTATAGCTTGGTAAAAAGCTTGCTGCCGTGAACTCAATTTGCAATGTACTGTAACCTCAGTCTTTTTAGTTAACTCGGAAACCACATCCGTCTTAACACGCCGCAACATGAAAGGTTTCAAAATCGCATGCTGGTGAAGAATCAAGTATAAAAGGTAAGGAAAGTAGAAGGTAAATACTTGATGCATGTAGAAATACAATTCATGTAGGGAAAACCCAGTAAAAAAGTAGTAAATACTTACCAATCTGCTAAGTTGGTGCTCATTCAAAGTCCCTCCATGTTCTGCATGGTTTTCAATACTGAAGCATACATAATAAAGCATGGTCAGAAAGAAGATTTTTGGACTGTTGGAATATAAAAAGGAATACCAGACTTAAAATTATACCCTTTAGAAAACCACTCGTTAAACTGCTCATGACTGTCGAATAGAGTTGGCATGATGAAATGAAGGAGAGCCCACAACTCGGCCATGTTGTTCTGAACAGGTGTTCCAGTTAGAAGCAGACGGTTTCGACAGTTAAAACTGAGCAAGGTCTTCCATCTTATACTGTCAGTACAGTTAAACAAGAATCATTGAGAAATAGAACCACACCCTCAACTAACATACACAGGCACATATATCTCTAAAATCTAATAAACCCTTACATGTATGTTCGCCTGATGCCTTGTTACTTAAAATTTAAGGGCGATAATTTGGGTAGGTTTAGGTAACAGGTTGGAAGGGTTAGGTGAGGTTGAGTTGAGTTAACTAATTTCCTCTATATGTTGGACCCATTAGCGATAAAACATAACTCAAACTGGCCCATTTATATGTACATGGGTTATAGCTGTGACCTCTACTTGAAATAGCAAGATCCAGCATTAAAATTCAGAGTGTTGGACAGATATAACTTGCGACCATTCGTAAGGCTTAGATGAAAGAAAGGTGAAGTGAAATGACATGGCAGGTGAAGGATGGCGAAAGCTTTAAATTTACTTGATCAAATACATACGTGAAGTTAGAGTAGGTGATACATATCACCGACTGAAATGTTTGTACTCTTTCACGAATGTTTTGTACACTTTCACAAATGTTTTGTACTCTTTCAAATACATTGTGCTTTTAATTAAATAAAAGTGGGGTCCAAAAGGTAGGTGAATGGTTAAGAGAAAAGGAGAAGGTGAAAGAGGTGAAAAGGTGATGCTGACAGAAAAAAGTGTAGGTGAAAGGGGTTAACGGTTACAAATGGTCTCATAAATTTGATAGACCAATTGTATAATGCACGTAATTCATATGTCATGGTAAATGAATCTGAAACCACCAAGCCAGGCGGACAATTTCAGCCAGAGCTTCTTACCTAGTTGAACTTTTAATGGCTTGAGCTTCATCCAGAACCATGTATTGCCATTTAACACGCCTAAAAGACTTCTCATCCGATACTAGAAGTTGGTAGCTGGTAATGAGTATGTGAAATGAAGCATCCCTGTCAAGTAAAAGTAAGTGAATCAGTATGTCTGAAATACAGAGAAATGGCAAAATCTGAATACAACAGTTTTTTTTTTAAATAAACAAAAAAAAGGCACACTTTCCCCTGAGTAAAAATTTAAGGAAAAAGTTTATGTACTTATTCAAACGCTTATAAGTATTTTTTGACTTCTAAAAGACACGATAAGCCACAATCACTTAATTAGGCATTCTCAAGTCCTAAAGTAAACACACCCTATTATAATAATTAATTACACCAGAAAACCTATAAAACATTAAAACTAACCATTTACTTAAACTAGAAAGAATATTACAATTGAAAAATTAAAGAAAAACAAAACCAAACAAAAAAACAAACAATCTTATCGTATCATGGTCTGGCAAAGCAGACAAGCACCATTCTTTAAACTTAATTGTAAAAAACAAACACCTCCTCAGTTTTATGTTACTATGACCTTCAGAATACACAAATAGTAAAGCTTTGGTAACATGGTAGATGGAAATTTGGTTATAACATTTTATGTATTTTTTTTATTTTCCCAGATGTACTTATGAACTTTATATGAGTGGAGTGATCAGTTCGCTTACATGAAATTAAAATGCAAGGAAAACAACCAGCCTAGCAATCAACCACATAAGATGGATGGCTGCATTCAAGCCACTCACTTGCAATTTATGTGTATATTCAGAGTAAACACTATACTAGGAAAAGCCTGTACATCTGCTGATTAAGAACGAGTCAATAAGACTATCAATCTTAAGCAACTCATGTCACCTCGTAATTCTCTGATCAGAATTCAGAACCAGAATATAGAATAATACAATCAGTCTTGGGTACTTATCATGATAAGAAACAAAAAAAAAAGTTGATGTAGATCTGAAGATAGAAAGAGCCACAGTGATAAAACTTTACCTACGATATAGTCTCTTCGGATTGATGTTTTTCCTGAGTACTGTCCGCTCTTGAATACCACCCCAATAAGGAAGTGTTTTTAAGGCCGGACAGAAGCGCCCAATCTCATCAGCCCAGTTGTTCAAGACAGATGTAGGCGCAACAACCAGAAATGGCCCCCATATATTTTTCACCTAAAAAGCATAATCATTTAGTATTTCATGTTACAACTCAAGAGTGAAGATCACAGAGAGTCATGTAGTTTCTTACTTCAGCCAAATGAGCCAAGAAGGCCATTGCTTGGATAGTCTTCCCGAGACCCATCTCGTCAGCAAGAATCCCATTTAGACCCTGTGAGACGACATCCAAAGATCAACATGAGAGTAGGAAAGAGGGAGAAAATGAAAAATATGTCCTCTTAAGATTACTTTATTACCTGCTCATAACAATTCACCAGCCATTGGAGACCTTTTAACTGATAGTCTTTCAGAGAACCTTTAAACAGTTCTGGTGTCTGTACTGAGGATGCTACCGGCATAGTTGAGCTGAAAGAATTCAGAACATGTACCCATATAAGTAGATAAACATGAGTAAGCAGGAGCGCAAAGAACACACTGAAAATAAAGAAGAACATACGGGTGCAGCAAATCTATATTGCTAGATCCAGCAACTGAAGCTTGTTGCTCAGGGTCCTCAGCTCCTGAAGCTTGGCGATACCTCGAAATTTCATCATCAAATGCACTTGTGATTTGTTTCTGCTTGGAGACTGCATCTTGGGCTGCTTTTAGGGCCTCCATTTTCAGTTCAGCCTCGTCGGGATCTTCTTCTTGTGCAACCAATTCTGAAGAGCTCATAATTGCTTCTTGGTCATCCATCTTATCATTTTCGAGTAAAGCCTCAGAAGGCTGGGAAGTTGACTTATTCTGCATGAAGTGGCCATATAGTTCTGTTTGAGATAATAGGAAGTTTAGTCTCTGTTGTTGCCGCTTGGCTTCACGAAGCTCCTGTTCACGCTTCAAAGCTTCAGCAGCTTCTTTTTCTTCTCTTTTCCTTACTTCAGCCTAAATGTAAGATCAAATATAAGTGAAATCATTCCCCGGGCAAAAATTACCACAGGAAAGCAGCATTCCATTACAAGACTATTCAATTCTAATTAATAAGTGTGGCTAAAACTTAATAGTTCCTTAATGTCCAAGTTTGCCTATATGGATTTTTATCACATCTTTGTTCTTCAAATGAAAAACTTTTGCCAAGTAAAGTCGCTACGCATGTTAACTTATGCTGCCCTCCGTTTGAACACGAGATGTATCATAAGTGCCTTTTCTAAAAGGGTGTATATGTATAATTAACGACTCAGACTGCTTAGAAAATACCGGAATTATGAGAAATTAGCAGAAAAGATAATCAAATGACACGGCCTTTGGCTTTTACACTGCAGACCTATTTAGTAGAATTCCTAGTAAACAGCTACGAAGAACTTCATGTAGTTAATGACTGCTCTTGAACTAATTGTGAGATTCACATAAGCAGACGGCAGTTATGTCCAATAAATAGAGTAGAAAAATATTACCATCTCTTTATCCACTCTCTTCCAAAACACCAACATATCTCTTGCTAGTTTCCTTGTGCGAATTGCAGCACCCCTCATCAACTTAAGTGATCTGCTCACCTTCATCTTCACCTGGATGGAAGAAGAATGATAAGCATGACATGCCAAAATAATATACCAAAAGCTAACCGTCAGAACTATATAAATGTATATTGACCAAAGCTTGTAGATACAGTATGATATAAGTACAAAGATTATCTACCTACCTCTCTTTGACAGGTCTCAGAAAACCTCTTCGCATCAGTTAATTGCTTTCTATGAAAGTTGATAAAAAACCTGTGATGTTTCGGAATGTCCTTTCTGACCATATTCACCCAATATTTATCAACTCTATCAATCTCCTCTTTCTCAATCATCAATTGATCTCTGATTTCCTTTTGCTTCTTAGGCAGACTACGTTCAATAATCTGGAATTTTTTAATAACAAAGATTCATGAAGCATATGAATATAAGAAACATAAGTCGAGAAATCCAATTGGGCCATAAACGATAGGATCTAGGCACAAAATACATACCTCATAGCTGTCACCTTTCTCTAACACCTTCACATAGTGCACCTGCAGCACTCCACTTTCTGACATGATGAATCGCCTAAAGCCGCCAGCTGCTCCTTCGGGGGCAGAATATGAGTCTAATACAGCATCACTAACTTTTAGACTAAACTTCTGGGGGGTGTTATTCACTGTTCGAGAACTTAATCTTGCCCAGAGTGAATCATACTGTGGTTTAAGCTCACCCATCCCAACAACATTTCTGGGGCCAAGCCTTTTGTCAGCAGACATCATAGAAGCTAATGAGCCCAAATCAAGGGTGCCTGTAAGGTAGAACTCCTCCATTCGGATCTCCGACATTCTAGGCAAGTTTAATGAAGTAGCCAACATTTCATAAGTGGGGGGAATCTTGTAAGTGACACCCTCCCCGATATCCAGATAAGCAGGTTCATACGCTGACCTGCAGATTACAGTAAATGATTCAGAAATTGAGTACCATAGCAATCACTCCCAGGGTGTTTGGATGTACTTTTTGAAGGTTTACCACGTGACACTTAAGAATCAAAATCAGATGATCAGCAATGTTATAATCAAATGTAGCAGTTATTTATCCAGGCATGTAAAACTGATCATATAGACAATCAAATCCAAAAGGTGAATGCAAACACCCTCTTACACTTCAAAGAACACAAACCTATCCATGGCAGACTCTGGAGCAAACACGGACTCTTTGTAGTGCCCGAGATTCTGAGGAATCATTTCAATCTTGTGTGTTCCTACTGGACGGCCATTCCCTATTTTATGGTTGCCAGAGCCGTTTCGGGTGGAAGCAGTAGCTGGAAAGTTGCTACTTTTGTGCCTTCTCTTATACTTATGAACATGCTCCCCAAGCATTGCTCTATACCTCTCCTCAGTGACGTACGTATCATAACTGCCATCCTCCTGCTCCTCATCACTGCTATACGGATTTCGCCTCTTTCTCTTTTCAAACATCATTCCATTGCTTCTCTCAGTCATTGGTACACCTGCGGATAACCCAATCATGAACTTCAATATAAAAGATAGTTCTAATATTCATCAAACTTCAAACATTCAACACTAGATACAAAATACTCCAATTAATTTAAGCACAAATAATAGAAGTGCCTACCTCGGCTACCTCTGCTCTCAGCCTGACTACTATTTGCATAATATTCAAATTCGTCAGCTTGAGGTACTTGAAACTTTGTCAGTGACTACACATACAAACAAAAATAACATAATTACATACATAAACAACTATGATTACTAGAAAAACCCATAACACGGAAGTATTTACTCGATCCAGTAACAGATACCAGTTTCATCACATACTACTATGACAATCACAATTAACACAATTACATACATAGATACCTATAATCACATTGAAAAATTTTCAAAAGTCAAAGTGACATATAGTGTAAATCAATTCAAAAACAATTAAAAATTCCGTCAGAGACTACAAATATAAACGCAGATGAGATGATTACATACATCAAACACCTACAATTAGTCAATTACTTGGAAAACTTAAAACATGAATAGAATCACATAAAAACTCTAACTTTACATCCAGCAACATCATAGACTACAAAAATATGAACGCCGATAACATAATCACATATATAAACACCTATATTCACTCGAAAATACCTAAAACCTGTGCAGAATCAAACAGAAACGCTAACTTCTACTAAAATTAATCAGTCTAGCAGCAATTTAAATACATAAACAGCCAGTAATCACTAGCTAAAAAAATTAACTCGACTATAGATACAAGTAGATGTATGTATATATCATCGGCAAAACTAAATCTAAAAACCTAGCTGTATCAATAAATCATAGGCAGGAATTCAAACTAAAAGCCTGCGAAACTTAAATTTGTCAAATATATAGATAATAGATACATGAAGTGTATGTATATATATCATAGGAACGAATTAATCTAAAAACCTAACTGTATCAATAAAACCTAGGCGAAATTAATCTAAAGGCCTGCGAGACATAGAATTATTATAATTATTAATATACATAACATATATGTGCATATAGATACATGAACTGTATGTATAGGTGTGTGTATGTATATGTATATAGATACCTCGAGATTGAAGAGATTATTATAATTATATGAGTTTCTGAGATGGCGATCGGAGTCCATGCGGTGACGAAAATCGGCAATTTGAAGATAATTGAGAGCTGAAAATAATAATAATGATATATAATATAGTAATTTGTAAGTATAGAGAGAGAAAGTGAAAGTGAAACCCTAATAATAAGTGTGATGAGAAGAAGGGTGGAGAAGAAGCCGGGGGAGGTGCGTAGGATAAGAAGAAGATACAGAAGGAGAACATTGTGATAGGAAGGGGTTCGTGCTAACGTACACGTGTAGGGGATGATAACGTGAGCCTTTGGTGTGTGTTGGTGTGTGTTGTATTTACTTTGCGGAAGATCAAGTTGTACAGGGAATTTTGTTAAACAGAAGTGATTGAGATTTGGTTAAGTTGTGACACTTAACAATCTTACATGGTTCAATGCTCAATTAAGGTGGACATGTTCAGATGCTCACCTTTACAATTTACAACTAATACGAAAAAATGATAAATCCTCTTAAATAATTATTTTAAAAATCCTTTTAACTATGTAGTCATGACACTTGATAAAATCAAAGAATGAAATTAAAAGAGAAAATGAATATATTAAACATGTCATGATTTAAGGCTTTTAAAAAAATTATTATGATTATTTATTAAGAAAATATGTCATTTCCCACTAATATACACTACTAGTTAAACATTCCATTCTGTCACATTATTAATATAAACAATTCACAAAAGTCGGCTCCCCCTCTAAATACACTGTAGCAATTCACTGTAGAAAAATAATACTTTTTTATTGCAACACTGTAGCAACTCGGTACTGTAGCAAATCAGACTGTAGCAATCAGTACACTGTAGCAACTCGGTAATGTAGCAATTTTGTCTTTTTCAAAAAAAAAATTAATACTTTTAAAGTTTCTTATTTTTACCACTTAACTTTTAGGTTTTTTAACTTTAGTCTAACATTTTTATACAAACTTAAGTAACAAAGTTTTTAATTTTTACAGGGTTTTTAACTTTAATCATCAAATCTTTATTTTTTTACTTTTTATCTCTTATTATAAGGTTTCTAACTTTTACCATCGAACTCTCGATTTTTTCAACTTTATCTATCCATTACTTTCTACTTCTTATAGTAAACTTTAAGTGTCCAAACTTTTGGGTAATGCTAGATGTATGTTTGCATGGTGCGGCGGCGATATACCTCCCGTGGCAACGCCCGGGTTAAAATTCTTGTTCAAGAACATAACAATAAGACTCAACACTAATTCTATACGATAATGTCAAAAAAGAAAAGGAAAAAAAAAGGCAATTCATTATTGAACAACTATCGTACTCTCTTATCATTTGGGTCATTTTATAGATACATATACCGTTTTAAAATACATCATCATAAATTGAAGAAGAAACCATGCATTGAGGACCATTGTAGTTACTTGGTGACTATAAGAACCTTTTAACAAATGCATAAATTTTTTTTTAACTTTTTAGCAATGAAATACATAATTAATAACTCTTTATTGTATTACTTTATATCATCTATTATGTAACTCATATTATATCATATCATACCGAAATGTGTTATAAGAATATTACAACAATATATAATAGAGTTAATTGCAAGAATCATCCCTGTGGTTTACTCACTTTCGTGGTTTACGTCCCTCCTTAAAATTTTTAGTAATATTGGTCCAAAGTTCATATTTTCATTGCATAATACATCCCTTGTATTAATTCTGTTTATATTTTCTGTTAAAAGTCTAGCATGTGCTCCTCATGTGAGGGCACTTTAGTCTTTTGACCTCACACTACCCTTACACATTCCATTTTATTTACAAAGAAAAAATCATTATATCACTGTGAGAAAAAATGAAGAATTTGTAGCTTTTGTTGTTTTAGCAATCAAATTGGTGAGCATCCCAATTTGTTCACACGTATCATCTCCATCCTATATACCCAACTTTATAGTTTTTTCTTTTAATCTTGAATCAACAAAACCATCACACAAAAAATAACAATAACTTCCCTTTTCATCAATTAAGATGCAAGTGAAATTTGGTGTGGGTACCGAATCAAAAGAAAGGTAAACATGTGACGAAATCATTATATATATTTTGTTCAATCTTTTTCTCATCCAATCAAGTTTGAAATATTCATGTATATAATATTTCATTCAAAATCAAGGAAAAAAGTCTCAATTTTTCATCAGATCCATAATATATATATATATATAGAGTCTGTATATAGATTATATTTATTGTATTTCCATAATAGTTACTTACAATATATATATATATATATATAGGGTAAGGTTCAATTAAGAACCATTTAAATTGGAAGAACCATGAGAACCACTATATTATAACTTGATGTTCATATGTGATAGGTATATGTAACCAAATTCGTTCACGTAGGTTCATTTGAGAACCATTCATATATGAACGTAGGTAATATTAGTTATAACTTGACATGTTCATATGTGCATGAATTTGTTCACATAGACTATTAACATATGAACACCAAGTTATAATTACAAGGTTCTCATGGTTCTTCCAATTCAAATGGTTCTCATTTGAACTTTTTCCTATATATATACAGATTGTATATATCAGTACAACATAATACATATATACACGAAATATAAATATATACATGTATATATATATATATGTAAGCAACCTTAATGGAGATCAGCAACCGGAGACGGCGACGGTTTATTAATCAACCCATCAATAGCTTTGGGTGGCTGGTTTGAGTTTGTGTTGGAGAGAAAGACAACATACAATTACTGTTTCACTTTTCATTTATATTGTTGATGTTTTATTTATAACTATTGCTTAGAATTAGTATCTTGATTATATGATAGTTTAATTTGTTTGAGTGTTTTATTAGGTTAGATGTTGGTAAATGAAATGAAAATTATGTTAAAGAAATCTGGAAAAAGAAAGGGCTTTTTGGAAGAAGAAAAGAGTTAGATGAGTGTAAAAAAATTACAATAAAAATGAATAATTAAATAATTAAAAGAAACAGGTTTAAGGTTAATGTAACACCCCAAGCCGGAGCTCGAAATGTCACGGAAATCATACAGCACCCGGTGGAATTACAATAGAACAACTAAATGCAATTAATGATTCGGTGAATCCAAAACATAGCAATACAAGTAACAAAATACAACAGGAGCAAATAGCCATCAACGTTAACATAACACGTCCAAAGATGGCAAACGATCCTAAGTATAATGCAAAAGGAGGGTCAATGAATCCTTGATCCATGAGTCCAAGTCCGGGTTAGACAGCAAGCAAGCAACTAAACACCACGTCCGGGGAGTACCTGATTACCTGAAAAGTGTACTAAGCATAGTCAACACAAGGTTGGTGAGTTCGTAGTAATGGTTCATAACGAACCAGCATCAATAATCACAATATAAGAATAGAGGCTAGACATGACTTACAGCGAGCCTCTAAGCAACACAATATCGTCCAACAACAAGATTACACAAAAGAAATGAGAGTGTAATGAGGATGCACAAATGATGTATGTATCAATGCAAATGCCGAATGAATGAATAAGCAAATATGCCTATCCCAAGCGTGACCTTCAATCACGTATGCAACGATACCCCTCTGCCATCGCCATGGACAGGGCTGTATCTCAAAAACATCGAGATATATATGTCTATATACTCGGGGTCAGGTCTACATCCAAAATGGGTGCATACATCTATGCACCAGGATGCCGGCAATCCCCTGCCGAGGGTCCAACAATAATGTATGCAATGCTTACAAACAAATGTAAATGCATAATCATAAACCGACAATCAATAACCGTCAATCATAAACCAATAATCAACATTCGACAACATGAGCCAACAATCAATAATCGTAACGGGGCACACTAGTCAACAGAGGGACAAGGCCGTATCTCAATATACATAAGTCAAATCCCCTAACAGTGGGACATATGCACAACATATGCATCAATCAAAATTAATCACTAATCACAATATAAACCAACTATACGTACATATACTTCAGAGGATTTTACTTCCTTCGAGTCCCAGATGCTTATGTATAGGGTCACCCGCAGCCTTCCCACCACATCTAAAACCCAATGAATGCATAACCGACTTCCATGTATGTACGTCTATCCTAATGTATAAGTAACACTTAACGAAAACACAATCCAAGTCAAACAAACGACAAGACACGTCACATCAATCCAACAATCATGTCAAACAATCAATACATCAATAAATACAAGTAAACACGCCAGGTTTACACTTTTCAGCCCGAATCCCAAGCGGGTAGGGAGATACGAAACTCACCTTGATTGGTTATGAAAGATAAGATCGCTATAAAGTTAAGTTATCTCCGAACGAAGTTCACCTCGCGTCCAACACCTAATTATGGATCATATACATTCTTATCAACACACATAAACACAATGACCATCCACTGCGCCGCAGTGGGCCAGAACTATGCC